>CM052716.1:11485380-11533820 GCA_028551405.1 Uromys caudimaculatus
GGTCAGTCTCTGTAGGCCGCAGAAAGCGGGCAGAGTCAGTGAGCTCTGGGGACGCGTTGCCCCTGCTATGAGCTTTTCTGCGTTCCTGGGAGAGAGAGGATTGTCTCCCGGAGCTGCCTGTCTATGGAATCGTAGTGTCCCAGGCAGAAGTTTCCTGCCACAGGCGCCCGCTTTTGGGATCCAGGGGGGTTTTTAGGCCTGCCTATCTCGGTCCCTGAATCTCGCGGGTTTGGGGCAGTACCTGGTGAGCTGTGGGGCGTGTCTTTGGCCCTCTGCTGGGTCTTGCAATCTCCGGCGAGGGATCTTTGTCCCAGCGCTGATTAGCTGTGGGGCCCTGTGGCCCAAGCTGAGGTTTCCGGCCCCTTTATTTACATTTCAAATGTCCCCTTTCCTTGTTTCCCTCTCCCAGAAACCCCCTATCTCCTCCCCTCCCCCTGCTTCTATGAGGGTGTTCCCCCACCCACCCGCACATTCCTGCTTCCCTGCCCTTGATTCTCCTACACTGGGGCATCTATCAAGCCTTCATAGAACCAAAGACCTCTCCTCTCATTGATGCCTGATGAGGCCATCCTCTGGTATATATGCAGCTGGAGCCATGTGTACTCCTTGGTTGGTGACTTAGTCCCTGGGAGTTCTGGGGAAGGGGGGGACATCTGTTTGGTTGATATTGTTGTTCTTCCTATGGGGTTACAAACCCCTTCAGCTCCTTCAGTCCCTTCTCTAACTCCTCCATTAGGATCCCTGAGTTCAGACCAATCTTTGGCTGTGAGCATCTGCCTCTGTATTTGTCAGGCTCTGGCAGGGCCTCTCAGGAAATGGCTGTATCAGGCTCCTTTCAACAAGTTCTTCTTGGCATCTGCAATAGTGTCTGGGTTTGGTGACTGTATATGCAATGGATCCCCAGGTGGGACAGTCTCTGGATGGCCTTCCCTTCAGTCTCTGTATAGCCATGCTTTTAATGTCTACAGAGTATTCAATATACAAACTCTAAAGGGACACAACAGAAATGGACCATGTAGAGCTGTAGAGATGGCTTAGCTCCTTCCTGTACAACTAAGGACCTGAGCTGGATCCACAGAATCCAGGTAAAAGCCATGTTCCAGTGATGGAGAGATAGCTCAGTGATTAAGAGCAAGCCAGGGGAAGCAAGCCAGTAAGAAACATCCCTCCATGGCCTCTGTATCAGGTCCTGATCTGCTTGAGTTCCAGTCCTGACTTCCTGTCATGATGAACAGCAGCATGGAAGTGTAAGCTCAATAAACCCTTTCCTCCCCAACTTGCTTCTTGTTCATGATGTTTGTGCAGGAATAGAAACCCTGACTAAGGTAGGTTCTGGAGCTTGTTACCCATCCAATCTAGCCAAATATGAGAGGCCCACTGTCTTAGTCAGAGTTTGTATTCCTGCACAAAACATTGTGGCGAAGAAGCAAGTTGGGGAGGAAAGGGTTTATTCAGCTTACACTTCCACACTGCTGATCATCACTAGAAGTCAGGGCTGGAACTCACACAGGGCAGGGACCTGGAGGCAGGAGCTGATGCTGAGGCCATGGAGGGATGTTACTTATTAGTGTACTTCCCCTGGCTTGCTCGGCTTGCTTTCTTATAGAACCCAAGACTACCAGCCCAGGGATGGCACCACCCACAAGGGGCCCTCCCAACCTTGATCACTAATTGAGCAATGCCTTACAGCTGGATCTCATTTCTTCAAGGCAGGCTCCTTTCTCTGTGATAACGCCAGCTTGTGTCAAGTTGACACAAAACCAGCCAGTACACCCATGTTGGCGAAAGACCATGTCTCAAAGTCTATTGTGGAGATAAAGAGGTCATCAGAGAACATCTAGCCTCCACATTCACAAGTATGCACACATACTTGTATCTATCTCTATCTCTATCTCTATCTCTATCTATCTATCTATCTATCTATCTATCTATCTATCTATCTATCTATCTATCTATGTTGAGAGAGAGAGAGAGAGAGAGAGAGAGAGAGAGAGAGAGAGATCCATACCATGGGTTAAGGAAAATCAAGCTGTATCACGTTGTAGTCTTGTGTGTGTGTGTGTGTGTGTGTGTGTGTGTGTGTGTGTGCCAACTCTGAGATGAGCTATTAAAGAAAAATAACTGCATATGAAAAACTATCAGTGAACCCATCTTCCTGTTTTATACACGTACACATGGAGGGGAGGGGATGAGGGAGAGGAAGAAAGAGAGGGAGAGACAGAATGGACAACACTAGAAGGGAGAGTTTTTTAGTTTATTCTTTGAACATTAACAGGTCCTTGTGGGGATCCAGAGTTTCCTAAATAATCATGATTCCAACGTGTGCTCAGCTCATCAGAAATGCTTCCATGTTGGGATTGAAGGCAGGCACCACCATGACCAGCTTAAAAAATTTTTTCCATTATATTCATTCCACCCTTGAAATTTGAGTACATCAGTTCCTTCAGGAGGGTTATATACATATGTTTAAGGCTATTGGAAGAAAAACATTTATTAGCTATGGTATTGATACTATATGTCTGCAGAGGACAGCTTCCCCCGACTCCACCCATCCATTTGGTCTAACAACCTCTCCCAATGGTCTTTCTCCCTTCTTAATCTTTATGAGTGGTGGCCTCAGACTCTCAAGTGACTCTTCAACAGAGGACGCTATTTGAGTTTGGTACACCATCCTGCTCACAGGGTTATAATGTTCCTTTCCTTACACTGCTATCTCTGTTGAGTGTTTGGTGCTTCTGAAATGACCTGTTGGGAGGGAAAACTTGAATGCTCAGAACAATCAAAGTTTCTCCCCGACTCTTGTGTCTTTTCACGGAAATATCGAAATATCCTCATTCCCGATCATTTGCCTGCTTGGGACTCTGTAATTAATTGCCGGAGGTCGCATGCATGTAAGTGATATGTGCCATTTCACAGCTTAGCAGTTAATGATCTCTAACAGGAGTGGTTCAGGTCCCTGGAATGTACATCACAAAGCCCCGAATTCTCTCCCTTTCCTCGGTCACCGATTCATGTGTCTATCTGTTGCAAAGCCAGCATTCATTATCTGGAATATTAAATTCCCCAAACAATAAAATAAACTGGCAGTCAAGTGCTTCCATAGAGTTTGGTCCTGTTAGATAATTGTCATGTTTGTTGATTTCATTCATAATGGAACACAAGTGTTCACAGCCCCCTGCACACTTACCAATAGTCTGGGAATGTGGTATCACATGGAAATGAGCGTTAGCACTCAGAACAACTGTGCCAGTGGGCGTGGATTGCCACTCTGTTTACCTTCATGAAAATCTTACTCACAGCCAGATTTTTTTCTTCCTATTTTTGGGATTTAGCCTGAGGGGTTTTGCAAATGTACACTGTGGATTGATTCCTGGCACCTGCATGCTGGTCCCCGAGAGATGAGCATCTTGTACTATTTAGGCAGAAATAGTGAAATTTGACAGCTCCCCAGCATTCCTGGGGAATGTGCAATGAGCTTTGTCTTGAGTACAATGAGCTTGTCTCACCTGGCACTCCTCTGTTTACCAACATGTTCATAGGGTAAAAAAAATTGAGTCACATAATGATACTTAAATATATGAGTAGGTTTCCAGAAGAGAAAATGCTTGCTTTTGGGTAAAGTGGCCCACGTGGACAAAGGAAGAGCCGGATTCGTGCATCTCACTAGCAACAGGAGGGAGGGGCCTGAGCGGAAGCAGAAGTGGTCTTTGGGCTCTCAAGTCTGATGGTAAGTTTTACCTGAAAGCTGATAGAGGTGTGACCAAGCGTACCTTAGGCATCGGTTGTTGAGGGTCCTCATATGTGAGGTGGGGATAAGAATTTCTGCTTTCCTCCTTCATAGGTCTGCGTTAAATCATAAATAGAAAACATGCATGAACATGCTGATGGTGTGTGACACCAGTGTGTTATGATGACTAATTTAGGATCATTAACGAAGTGTCGCGAATCAAACTTGAAGAAGTACAAATGCGCACATGTTTAATTTCTTGAGATAGAGACAGTGTAGCAAAGCTATAGGAACAGGAAAGTTCTCACTCTGTACCCCCACACTGGGGATCATCCTCCTTAACACTTTCTAGCTCTTATGGGGATTTTAACCTCCTGTCCAAAGCACAGGTTTGGGTCTGGATAACGCAGTTCTTTTAGATTGAAAAAAAAATAGATTTTTTTTTTTTCTGGAGAAACTTTTAAAGGGGGAAACAAGTATCCCTTACACAGACAGAAGTCACATGATATAGATCATACAGTTTCTCCTGAGCTGGATTTAATTAGAAGTTGCTGGAAGTATTTGGCATGCAGGCAGCTGCTGTCAGGTCTGCACAGCATTTCCCAGGCCTGGAACAGCTGTTTGTAGTTTTCTTTCTCTTTCCAACTAGACCTAAGTAGAAACCTGTTCTGTTCTGGCATGGCTTTGCAGTTATTCTCATGAACTAATCAGATCAGCTTAGAGACTACATGAGAAAGATTTGAGTGTTTTATATCGAAATAACCCTTTACCCTTACTTTGGTGACGCTTTCTCAGTGTGCTTTCAGTGTGAGCCTGTGAAAAGATTTGTAGGGGAAATATTTCAAGGGATGGGGAGGTGGCAGAGTCCATAGAGTGCTAACTGCCCGAGCAGAGTGGAACTGAATTCCAGTTCCTAGTAACTGAGTCAATGCTGGATAAGGTTGTGTGCCTCTGTAATGTTAGGTCTGAGGAGGTAGAGAGAGAAGCTTCACTGGAGTTTACTGGTAAGTTGGTCTTGCTAGGAAGATAAGCTTCTGGTTCAGTGAGAGACAATGTTTGAAAAACGAGGGTGAACAGTGATAGAACAAAACACCTGGGATTGACCTTCGGTCTCCATTTGCATGTTACTCCCTTGCACGCATATCACTGTCCCCGTGTGCACACCCATGAACAACTGGGAATGTAACCATCATACGTACATACCTACACACAATGAAAAACAGGTAACTAAATACTTCAACATACCCTGGAAGTGGTTGAAGAGCGTCACTCAACTTTCAGTGGTAAACCTCGAAAACCCTTAGACTCATGTGCGCTGGCACATTCTTTAGCCTAGGTGGTTAGAGAGTGATATTAAATATAATACAAGAGACGAAGAAGGGTGTGGGCAGGTTCTGCTATCCAGTTGGTAGGTTCCACAGAACTTTGGTCAGTGGTGAATTCCAGGGAAAAATAGCCTTCTCTGGGCTCTTAGGGAAACAGTTCTCCTCAATTGGGGTAATAAGGGCTATATAAACCTTGGGGAGAGGGTAGGGGTTTTGGGGGTGAGTGTACATTACTGGATAAGGCTGAGGTGCTGGAAAGGCTTCATTTGCATGAAGAGGAGTTCCAGGTGCTGGCTGGACAAATCCTTATAGGAAGAGAGGAAGTTAAATCTGTAATTTGGCCACCAGGCTACATGACTACCTTAATGGTAGCAGACATGGGGGTCATACAGTCTAAGTGAGCTGGGATATGCAGACCAGAGCAAGGAGGAAGACAGTCTTCCTCCTGCCCATCTCAGGATGAGATTTTTGGGGTTTGGACCCATCTCAACTTTACTCTTGCTCCTGACTGGCTCCCCAAGTTGGCAGATTTCCCTCCCCACAGAAGGGGTCCTTCAATTTGTACTTACTGAAGAGTCAGATGCCCAGTGACATGGTAGTTCTCACCTTAGATCTCCGGCAGGCAAACCAATGGGGCATCACGGTTGCTAGCAGGGAATAGATATTTCTGCATGTTGTGTAGTCACTAAGAGGGGAAACAAAGTCCAAGCACATGCTTCACTGATGATCAACATAGTCACTGAAGTGGACACACAGAACATGCATGCGTGAGAGAGTAAGTTATTCTCTGAAGGTTTATGGGCACTACGGTCTGCTGCTGTAGGAGAGGTACCATCCCTGCTCATTTAAATCTTCTCCCCAAGGACAATTCTAAATGTGGACAAAAGATGTGCACATTTTTGGAACTCTCGCATTTGGTCAAATGCAATCTACTAAGAAGGGGTTGTTCAGGAAAACAAATGGACCTTTGTTCAGACCTGTGAATCTATGAGCCGATTCTCAGGACTAGTCTTTTTATTTGTCTGTTTTTATTGTCTCCCTTTGAGTGTGGTCTCCTGTGGCCCAGTCTGGCATCAATATTGCTGTGTATCCAAAGGTGTCCTGAAACCCTCAATCCTCTTAAATCTGCCTTTTAAGTGATGGGATCACAGGTGTGCACTATGCCTGGTAATATTTTTTTTGTGTGTCAGTTTGGGGTGGGGGATTGTTGGCAAATGAATCCAGATGCTCATACATGCTAGGCAGGCACTCTACTTCTGAGTGACCATCCTAGCTTGCCCAGGTGCTCTTCCTATCTCCCACTTTCAATGTGGTAGTCCAACAAGCACAGGGGTCTATCATAAACTCCACCAGTTTAATTACCCCCGAAGACAGAGTGTGTTAGTTCATTCCAGCTGCCGTAATAGAATATTATAGATGATGCGGCTTACAACCATACAACTTTACTTCTTACATTACCAAAGGCTATGAAGTTTAAGACCAGGCAGGCTCAGTGTCCAGTGAAGTACTGGTTCCTCTCTCAGAGTCCAAAGGGTCCAATTAGGAGTGGAGGAATGAGGAAGAAGAGAGCATGTGGGGGAGAGTAACTAAAACGAATTATGCATTTAAAAAGTCATATGGAAACCTACTAGGTTGTAAACTAGTTAAAGAGCACAATTTAAAAAGAATGTTTGGATAGAGACACCATGGCCTGGATGGATAATGCTGTTCGTGGGAATCATCCATTATTAAGGAGTCACACCAATCCCAGGTGTGAGCTGCCCCCCTGTGAACTGTTGGTCATGGAGGTCCCAAGGACCAATGAAAGAATACTAGTTCCTGACATTGCTATGGTGTCCCTCCATAGCTAGTCAGTAAGACTTTATGGCTGAAGATGCTCTGTTTGCAAGATATAGAGAAATCAAAATGCAACTGAGCTGAAGCTTCATCCTTGTTAGATATCTTTTAGCACCAGAAGGTACTGGGCAAGCGGGTGGGAGAGTGCAATATCAAGAGCCTTACTCAATTATGAACTAAACTATCAACCTACCAGGCAAGATATGCCTACGGGTGCAGTGGTCACAGGATTCTTTTGCCCCAGCTTTCTGGTTGGATTTTAAGCTTGAGCCACAGAAGGCAGTTCATGCCTGTTACTGCAAGCTTCGCCAAAAGCCATGAATAGGGTGGACATGGGCTGTAAGGGAGAACCTATTTTGTTGTTTGTCCAGATGGACACAGTGTCAAAATGTCTTCTAAGTAGTAAGATTTATGCCTGTAGACTAGTGTTGCTCCCAACCTAGGTAATAGAAGCTTCTCTTTGTACTGGACAACTAGCCACAGGACTGAGGACAAGTGACTACTGAGTGATTCGCTCTAGTTAGCACATCTATAATGCCCCCTCCAAGGCTCAGGGAACACCCCCAGGAAGAGGTTGTGGACAAAATATAAGAGCTGGAGGACAAGGAGGGTTGTTGTGAAACTGTCTGTAGGACATTATGTGGCCATTGCACTCAGAAAGTCACAACAGCTGTGGACAAGATCAGGACAAGATGGTACCCATTCCCAGCATCATGGAGGGGAGAGGAGCTCGTCAGATTTTGCTCTTCCCCATTACAGAGGAGCTGTTTGTAGATTATGGTTGTTGGAGAAGAGTGGCTTAGCTACTGTTAAGTTGCTTATACGCTGGTGAATGACCCTTCACCCAAGCTCAGGAAAGCAGTACTAATTTAACAACCACAATGAAAACGAAACAAAGAAGACACAAAAATTAGAAGAGGGACTTGCTGTGAAGAAGATGGTGTTCAGCGGGAGTGGGAGTGGAGTAACCGGCAAACAGGAGAGAAAATAAAAGATAACAGTGATCAGGGCACAAGCGGCATCATAAATGGCAAAATAGGAAGTGTAAGTCCCTACCCCTCAATAAAGTGTGACAAAGAAGACCAGAATGGCCAGTGCCACCAGCAACAAAGCAACTATAGCCTAAGAGGAAGGGGAACTGAGATGTACACTGTGGGTGGAAATATAGATTAGTTCTGTTCCATAATGAGGTAAACACAGTTAAGTATAGCATACTCTGCTTCAACATAGCTACAAGAAAGGCTGTTGAATGATCCTGACACAAAGAGAAGGTGGCAGCTTGAGTCAATGATAGGGTAATATGCTAATTACTTTAACCATCACTCTATATGTGAATATATGCAAATGTCACACATTATCATGTATGCCTTGCAAATGGAAATGTATATCGGATACTGGCATAATAGTAATAACACATGACCAGGCAAATCCTGGACCTACAGTCACCTGGCATTTTGAGGCAGCTTTGTTCTCCTACAGTTGGAAATGAAGTCTAAGGCTGTAGTGAGAGGGCAGAGATGGAAGAAGTCCAAGCAAGTTACCATGTCTCATTAGTAGTGCTTATGAGGTTGCCCTTGTAGTCAGTGCTTGAATCACTGCAGAATCCAGATGCTCCTTTGGAAGATGCTTTTGAATGTGGACAAAATGTGTTTCCATGAATGGACATGTAAATAGCTCCCATCCATTCATTTTGCATACAGGGTGCTTTTAAGTTCTTCGAAATAAGACATGGGATCCATGCTCCCTCTTATATCCTCCAAGTAGAACTGTGATTAAAGCAATAGTGTATGATAGGTGACTTCTACATCCCCCAATAAACTATAGCTTCAGCCTGGTGCTCTTGGCGCTCTCCTCTTTGACCCCAGCTACTAGGCTATGAGTAATTGAAAGCTGTTTGATGGAGAGGAGCTGGAAGCCAGCACCCATTACTAGCCATGAGGATGAACCTTCTGAGCTGCGTTGGGTTGCAGCCTATGGTGACTCATGAATGACATCAGAGAGAGCATCAGCACATAGTTGAGAAAAGATATGATCTTTTCAAACCTCTATATGTTGAGGTGTTATGACCTGACTTGGAAGTATTCTCCACAGGGTTGTATGATAGTGCTATTTTGTGAAACCTTTACAATGCTTAGCCAAGGGAAGCTGGTCACTGATGGGAGACCCCGCTTCTAGGCTGGGCTCTCTACATCTGTTATGTTGAGGTTTGGGGAGTTGAGGCATCCTAGTTACACCTTCCAGACCTACCACAAACGTGAGTAGTCTGTGCCATACCCTGCTCATTAAGAGGGACTGTTTACTCAAGGGGAGTAAACAATGTAGAAAACTGGTGCTGAAGAGTGGCATCAGTTTCTGTGAGAACCCGATCATGTGGTTCTGAGGCCCCCGAGAAAGTGGGGAAGAGTTTGTAGCTGTAGGCAGGGAGTCTGGAATGCTCTACAGAGCATGAAGGACTGCTGTGATGGGAGCTCAGAAGAGCAGAACATTTCTGAAAATGGTGCCGTCTAGGTTCATGAGGTTTCATAGGAAAACAAGGGCTCTTCTGAGAGCTGAGCTACTGGCCATTCAGGTTACAAGCTGGCAAGGAATTCGGCTGTGTTCTGCTCATGTTCTGAAAGTTTAAATGAGGCTGAATTCAAAAGCGATTGTCACTGCCTTCCAAAACTCAGTATCCTCTTCTGGATGCATAAATGTTCAGTTTCCAGCTGTGCCTGTGCCGAGGTGAGGCCTGAGGACCAGCAATGGTCAATGAAGTGTGAACTGAACTATTTAATTCCAAGACCAATAGCTTTCAGAATGCCTTTTCTCTCCAAAATGTGCAACGTTTGAAACATAGCTGTGTCATCAGCCTGCCTTAGTGACCCATTATGCAGAACGCAAGGCTATTGCCAACTTCTGTATAGTGTGAAGGAGAAATGTCCCTTCCTCTCTTTGTCTCTCCCTCCTTCACCCCTCTTTTCTGCCCTTCTTGCTCGTCTTGTCTTTTTGTTTGTTTGTTTGGGGCTAGCAGACTTTGAAATTGCTTGTTACTAAAACAGTTCTCACTGCAAACCAACTGACACAGTCTTTCTGCAGAGGGCAAGCAAGCAGGACTCCTCACTTTCTGAAACACATTACGCTCAGGAGTCTATGGGAAACTAGGGCAGAAGAGAATATATGGTCCATGCTTCATGGATTAAAGCAACATGCTTTTGCTTCAAGTCAGAGAAGTAAATATTTTATGTAAAATTAAATAGCAGTATTTGGATCCTGGCAGCTCTCTTCTAAGGCCAAATCGGAGACAGTGCCAAGTTCACACTCATGGAATTAATTGCCTGCACAACTTTCACCACAAGGTATCAAAGACATCCACATTAGCAACCTGTGCTAGACAAAGCTTAACACATGACTGCAGTTTTCACAAAGTCTTCTATGAAATGAACCATTCAAGAGTTTACTGTGTTTAGGAATAGAGGTGGAAAACAGATATTAGAGGAGCTCTTTGTATTTATTTCTTCTTATTCTCTATCTAGGCATACAGACAGACAGGTCTTTGCTTTTCAGATTCCAACATTTGAGGCAGGATTTACTTCTTGTTTTCAGTTTTGTTTGTTGGTTCCTCTGAGATCTTGGTAGGGAACACAGGTTTTCCTCAAACTTGTTATTCTTGAACACTGTCCTTCTATGGTCTCAGGTTGTAGCTGAGCACCACCAGGCCTCACTGCAGAATTCACTTTTAACCCTAATTCCTACCACCCATTGCATCCCAAAGTCAGGAGAGTGTGGATATCAGGCTGCTGAATTGGGGAAGTAGACTGTGGAGGGCTACCCGCGTCCTTGGAAAGTTGTCACTCCTAGATAAAATAATGGACATTTCAGTGTCACATATTTCCCCCTCTCTCCTCACCAAAGCTACTCATCTTTGAACAGCCCAGGGACATAGTGGACAAATGTGCCACAGTGAGAAACATAGACAGAGACTACATTTAGATTCTCTCTCTCATTCTCTTCCTATTTCCCCTCTTTCCCCCTTCCTTCTTTTTAATCATTTATAATAATTTACAAATAATTGATAACACAACCAAAACATCCAGGACACATGGCTCCTACATGATCACCGTAAGGGGATGATTCTGTGTCTTACCATTCTGCCAAAGCCAGGAGTTAAGATGGAAGCAAGTTGAGAAATGAAAACAGTTGTCAGCTGTGAGTCGTTGTCATGCCAGGCCTTCTCCATGCAAGGGTTTTGCAGTTCGCCCTTACAGGGAGGTGCTCATTAGGAGACACTGCAAGTGTCAATAATCATATGGCCGTGTCTGCATGCCCACTCTCTTATCAATTACCTTCACGCCCATCCTGCCTCAGTATGGGAACCCCAGGGAGTCTAGAGCTTATGACTGTATATGAAGGTAAAATCAGACCAAAAATTCCACTCAGAGCCTCATAGACATAGCTTGAGGTACAAAGCTTTGTATCACCTTGATGATCAGCTCTGGCTGGTGTCTGAATTTCCAAGACTCTTTAGGTCTTCTTCCTTAAAGAGAGCAATTTTAGCACCAGATGCAAACATTGAGTTAATCACTTTGCTGGCAATCGCATTATGTCTTTTCTTTGCACGTGTGCTGTGTCATAAGGCTTTGAAGGGAACCAAGCTGCAAGAACCAGCAGATGGCAGGTTGGGAGGAGATACAGGTGTCTCCTCATCATAGAAATGTGGCTGTCAAACTTGCATAAGGAACCACCTCTGCTGTCTCTTTTACTTTGTCTCTCTGATTAAGAAGCAAATCACATTTGATTAGTGATTGTTTGAGGTGACAGCCTCAGATAGGAGGCTTATTTTTACATCTATATACTTCTTTATGTCTAAGAAGATGTGATATAAAATAAACATTTGGCTGATAATCCACACGACTTTTTAAGGCCTTAATTTTGATCTCTCTTTTTATCTAAAGCCAAGAGTGATTAGAAATTCTGTCAATGTGTTTCCAAATATCTTCTCTAAATCTGCAGTTGCACTTGCAAAGTTGCATATATCTTTGTGATTTTGTTTGCTTGTTTATAATGACAGTATATTAATGACCTTTATGGGGGACAGGTGACTCTCTTCTATTACTAAAATCAATACTTTCGTCCACTTAAGTATTTCTATGTTTTGATATTACACCCCACTTTGTAGTTCTTTATGGATACACTTTTTACATAAAGCCAAACCTATAGACTTTGTAAAATATTAGTCTTGTTTTTTAAACTCTACAGTCTTAAGGATTGTCAATATTCATTTAAAAAAGAACTGAGATGCAAATAGTGCCAGACATTTTTACTCCCTTTTTTCTTATGGGATTCATAGAAAGCTCAAATGTATTTAAAAATATTAATTCTGAGAGAAGGTTCACTGGTTAAGAATCTTAAAGAAGAGAGTTCGGTTTCAACACCTACATCAGGTAGCTCACGACCACCTACAACTCTAGCTTCAGGGAATCTGGTGCCTTCTTCAGACTTCCCTTAGACTCAGCACTCACATATACCCACACAGAGACATGTACAAGTTTACAAAATTAAAAGAATAATAATAAGTCTTAATATCAATTGTGTCTCTTAGTTTAAATGGATGCAATCTTTATATTGCATCTGGACTTCCATAAAATATTGTAAACATATGCCAGGTGTATCACTGCATTTGGTGTCTGACAGCATAATAGATACCAGAAGTAGGTTCAGAGAATAGGCCCTCACAGTGTGTTTCTGAAATTGAGTAACTTATAACACTAGGTGAGGGCTTGAATAACCTTGTCTCTGATAGGAGGACACCAGTGACCCATGACTTAAGGTGGTGGTCCAGACGGTTACCAACAGCAACACTGGAGGAAGTGTATATCTAGGGAAGGGCATCAGAACATCTGGTCACTGCTGTGGCACTGAGTCACTATGGTGGCCACTGCCATTATAAAGGTGACAACTTCATCTCTTGTGATAACATAGAGTATTTGTTGGTGACTCTTCACCATCTTCCCCCCTCCCCCCAGGGGTATAGATGGGTCCATGTTCCATTTCTATTGACTTTGGACTTGACCACATACCTTGCTGTGGCCAGATGGAGCATGGACGCTGTTGGACTGATGGACTATGAGGTCACTGTTAGAAGAGTTTGTCCCTTCTACCTACTGATTCTTTAGCCTGTTATTTATACAAAACTAACTCAAGCTACTTTCAGTCCAAAGTAAAGCCACATCAGCCAACCACCAGACCTGTAAGTATAAACAGTAAATGCTATATCACAAGCTGCTCATTTGAGGACCATTCATTCTATGGTTTTAGTTGATAAATGACTTATCTCATTTCTTACAGCACTGTAACATTCACTTAAAAGCATATCATAGAGAAGAGTCCTGAGTCATAGCTTTTGATTAGGAACTTCACTCTGGGAGAGATACAGGGAATCCATCTTCAGCTCTTCCCCCAATCATCTGTTGAAATTCAAAATCTAAAGGTAGTGAAATTGGGAGATGAGAAACTCAGGTAATTTTTAGACCTCCAAGATGGAGCTCCTATAAACAACACCAGTGGTCATAAAAACTTGGCCTCAGAAAGTAAAAAATATAAATCAGTGTAGTCACTATTAAAATCAATAGGGAGGATTCCAAAAACAAAACAATAGAGCTGCCATATGATTCAGCTCTTCAAATCCCTGGGCATACAACTGAAGAACTCATGTTGGCATGTGTCTTAGGTATAGTTTTACTGCTGTGAACAGACACTATAGTTAAGGCAACTCTTATAAGGACAACATTTAATTGGGGCTGGTTTACAGGTTCAGAAGTTCAGTCCATTATCATCAAGGCAGGAAGCATGGCAGCATCCAGGCAGGCATGGTGCAGGAGGAGCTGAGAGTTCTACATCCTCATCTGAAGGCTGCTAGCAGAATACTGATTTCTAGGCAGCTAGAAATCCCACACCCAAGTGACACACCTACTCCAACAAAACCACACCTATTCCAACAGGGACACACCCTCTAATAGTGCCACTCCCTGGGCCAAGCATATACAAGCTATCCCTGCATGCAACAGTGATATCTGCACTCTAAATGTTTACTGTATTTACAATAGTCAGGTTTTCAAATCAGTCTAAGTGCCACTAACAGATGAATGAATAAAGACAAAACATATGGCACATATATTTATAATGGAAAATTCTTCACCTGTGAACAAGAACAAAACTGTACCATTTAGAAGAATATAGATGGGATGGGAGATCATTCTTTAAATGACATAGCTATATTCAGAAACACAATCGTCATGTTTTGTTTTACATGTGGACTCTAGAAATATTTAAAGACATAAAGGCAGAAGGAACTATTGGTGGCATTTGGGACCCGTGGGACAAAGGGAAAGGTAAGGACGAGGCATTTGATCAAGAATCTGTTTGGAGATGTGTTAATGAAATCTCTCATCTTGTGAAACTCACACAAGCTGATACAGACAGGTTCCAGAGAGCTCACCTGCTTCTCTGTCACATGAGGACACATGGGAAGTGGGCGATTTACAGGCCGGAAGGTCTCTTACCCAGTCCTGACCATGCAGTGCCCTCACCTCATCCAATCTTCAGAATCATGTGAACTTCACTCCTATTGATTCTAAACCACCCAGCTTATTTTCTCACAGCAGCCCCCCAAAACTAAAATAGGGCTGGATTGTAAGTAACCCAGAGACAAAGAAACAACTGAAGTCTTAAAAAAAAAATCGTATTAAGACTTTTCCTATTATGTTGAGAAAACACTAAAATGATAAAAACAACCCAAGGAAGGAAGAACAGTGCATCCTGTGTAGTTACAGTGTGCAGTATATCCTGCATAGTTAAAGTGTTCAATGCATCCTGTACAGTTACAGTATTCAGTGTATCCTGTGTAGTTACAGCATGCAGTGAATCCTGTGTAGTTACACTGTGCGGTGCATCCTGCATAGTTAAAGTGTTCAATGCATCCTGTACAGTTACAGTATTCAGTGTATCCTGTGTAGTTACAGTGTGCAGTGTATCCTGTGTTGTTACAGCATGCAGTGCATCCTTTATAGTTACTGTGTACAGTGCATCTTGTGTAGTTACTGTGTTCAGTGGTTCCTGTGTAGTTACAGCGTGCAATGCTTCCTGTATAGTAAGAGTAGGCAGTGCATCCTTTATATTTACAGTGTGTAATATATTCTATGTAGTTACAGTGTACAGTACATCCTGTGTAGTTACAGTGTGCAGTGCATCCTGTATAGTTATAGTGTGCAGTGTATCCTGTTTAGTTACAGCGTGCAGTAAATCCTGTGTAGTTACAGCATGCAGTGCATCCTGTATAGTTATAGTGTGCAGTGCATTTTGTGTAGTTACAGCATGCAGTGTATCCTGTGTAGTTACAGCATGCAGTGCATCCTGTGTAGTTACAGCGTGCAGTGTATCCTGTGTAGTTACAGCATGCAGTGTATCCTGTGTAGTTACAGCGTGCAGTGTATCCTGTGTAGTTACAGCATGCAGTGTATCCTGTGTAGTTACAGCATGCAGTGTATCCTGTGTGGTAACAGTGTGCAGTGCATCCTGTGCAGTTGCAGTATTCAGTGTATCCTGTATAGTTATAGTGTGCAGTGTATCCTGTATAGTCACAGGGTACATTAAATCCTGTATAGTTATAGGGTGTAGTAATCCTCTATAGTTACAGGGTGCAGTGCATTCTGTAAGGGAAGCCAAGAGGGGAGTAGTCTGAAGACCCTAAGCACGCTATACTACAATCCTGAAGAAAAGAGAAATGCGACTACTTACTCCATTTCTCCTTTTTATATGTATCAACTCCAAGGCCAACGGAAGGGTGCCACCCACTTTTAGGGTGAGCTCTCTCACTTCAGTTATCCAAATCTGAGCAGTCTCTGACAGGTGTTCCCAGAAGTTTACCTCCTAGGTAATTCCAGATCCTGACCACTTGATAGCATTAACTATGACACCACCTCCTACTGTGATAGAACTCATATGAAGTGCAGTCAGATGCACACGAAGGACTAAGCACTTTTATCCTGGGACCTTCGTTGTCTGTCTGCAGCATCCCTTCACTTCTTATCCATACCCCAGAAACTCTCCACCTTGCCTGCTCTTTGCTTTACAGGCCTTCTTCACCAGTTTTCCTCTGGATAGAATTTCCCAGTATTATCCCATTTCCCTTTCTTTGTGGTCAAGATTTTGATTAAATGTGTCTGACAGTGGACACTGAGCTCCTATTACCTGTAGTCAATGACCGTTCATGGACTCTCTGATGCTCTTGAAAGTCTTAACTGTGAGCCCTTTAGCTAGAAAGATTGTGTTGTGATTTATGTGTGAGTTCTCAGTTTTTACTAGTAGAAATTTATAGGTGCTCAAATATTCTGTGTTAGGTTTTTGTCCCTAAGTAATGAATACACCGGACATCTGATTTTTTGTTTGTTTGTTTAATGTATATCTAGGAAAAGCAAGTTCTGTTACTTTAATGTGTGGGGTAAGATTTTAAGAATGTTCAATATGTGTTATAAAAACACTCCTGTGGTTTGTCTGTAGGCTGGTCCTTTGGCGCCTTTCTGATTTATCTGAAGCATTACAAATAAATACAGCATCTTCATTGCTCTGAGTATGTTAGGCTTGTAGGAAGGCTTGTCCCTCACACTTCCCTTTACTGCTCTTCTGTCCTCACTGTTGAAATGTGGATTTTTCAATCTCAAGATGATGAGAAATATTGGGGGCAGAGGAACAAGACAAGTTTTAATATGCACAGCAGAAAGGCTGGCTGTGGAGTGAGAGCTTCATTGTGCAGTAAGTCACCAGAAATTTTGGGTCAGTGTTATGGTGACTCAATGAGAATAGCCCCATAAGCTTATATATTTGAGTATTTGAGTAGATGGAGATGTTTTGGAATGCTGAGGGAGTTGTGGCCTTGTTGAGGAAGGTGTATCACTGACCATGAGATTTATTTCCAGTGCTATCTCTCTGTCTCATGTTTATGGGTCAAGATGTGAGAATTCTCAGTTGTTTATTCACTTTTCCACTGTAGTTTCAAACCTGATGAAGCTGTGAGTCAAATTATATTTTTAAAAAGTTGTCTTGGTTATTGTATTCTTTCCACAGCAATAGTAAAGTAAGGAAGACTGAAGTTGGTACCAGGAGTTGGGTGTTTCTGTGAGTAGGTCTGGCCAACCTGCTTTTTAGAGGAAGGTGGAAGACTTAGGGACTTTGGACTGTGAAAGTAATCAAACACTGTAAGCTGAACTTTAATGGGCCATCCTAGTAGGTACTTGGAAAACACTGATGTTGATAGCAATTTAACTGTGGAGGCTCGACTGTGGAGGCTTAGCTCAAGAGGGTTTAGAGGGAAATAATATTAGCAACTAGGCTAGAGACTATTATGATATTTTGGAAAAGAATATGGCTGCTTTCTGCCTGTATCCTAAGATTTTGCCTGGGGCTAAACTAAAATGGAATGGGATGATTTTCTTGGTAGAGACAATTTCAAGATAACCTAATATTAACTCTGTAGTATGGTTATTAGTAATCTCTCTCATGCAGGTCTACAATGAAAAAGAGCAACTAGAGCAAACAAAACAAAATACACAATCTAAAGAGAAAGTACCAGAAAACTTAATGTTGGGGCCAGGACTTGTACTGAAAGGGTTGAGAAGATAAAAAGCCCAATCCAAAATTGAATCAAGGGAAGGGTGCACTCAGGGAAAAAGCCTACCCAGATACATTTCCAACTTGTAAAAAGAAAAGGGCTAAGGCTTTTTCTTTGTTACTACAAAAGAACAACAAACTAAAGCTGCTAAAAATGTGATTCATAGATGCCAGAGAACACCCCAAGTTGGTGGCCAAACTTGGC
Organism: Uromys caudimaculatus; assembly: GCA_028551405.1. Taxonomy (NCBI): domain Eukaryota; kingdom Metazoa; phylum Chordata; class Mammalia; order Rodentia; family Muridae; genus Uromys; species Uromys caudimaculatus. Next base: position 11,503,115 of record CM052716.1, read on the forward strand.
AGTGTTGTCTATTTGGCACTGGGGATAAGTCGCATGGCCAGTGACACACCTTCCCCAACAAGGCCACAACCCCTCAGCATTCCAAAACATCTCCATCTACTCAAATATTCAAATATATAAGCTTATGGGGGCCATTCTCATTGAGTCACCATGACATTGACCCAAAATGTCTGGTGACTTACTGCACAATGAATAAATGATTTTAGAAATGCGTATAGGCTGCTTGAGGTGGTCTCATGGGGAAGAGAGCAGTAAAGATGGCATGTGAATAGTCCAGTTCAAGACACACCAGAGCCCTAGAGCTGCAGAATGGGCATCCAAGAGATATTTAGGTGTTTTAAGTAGCTGGTGCTCATCCTCTGCCCTAAAGGGTATTTCAGTATTCACCAAGATCATTTCTATGCATGGGATTCATTCATGGGGGTTTAGCTTAAGAGAAAATTATGCATATTAAAAGCAAGCTCAACTTTTCTGTAACTGGTAAGCTTGTCATTCTGACACACTCTATTTGCCATCTTCTTCTCTCACTATACACAAAACCATTGACTGCACATGTATAAGTTGCCATTGACCTAGTACTTTGATAGTTAATCTTGTGTAAGAAATATCAGTTGACTTTGAAGGAGAGGAAAGCATGTTTTCTGTTAAAGTCAAACCACAGAAAACACAATTTATTTTTTAACCAATGAATAGCAAGACACCTAGGAGAGAATCTCCCAATTTAAACATTAAATGTAATATACCATAAAAATAACAGAATAGTCATAATTCACTTCAGTTACATTGTTTATCTAACACACGATCAGCAGTGTGGAAATTGCTGTGGTCCATAAATAGTCTCCATATGCTGTCAGACTATTTACTCTGTCTAGCAATCTGCAAGTGATTTGCTCATATGATGCCCAGTTTTAAACATACTGAGGATGGGAAATTTACCCTAACACATGAATTTATACACTTTTTGATATAAAATACACAGTTTGTGTAATATTGTGAAAATTCACAGATAGATTTGTCTGAAATTCTACTTTGTTAAAAAATAAGCAGCTTTTTTAAACAAATGATGACAGCTCTTATTCTCATTTTTTAGTGCGCTCCCTTACGCTACCATGTTGGTAATGAAGGATTGACATATCCCCAAGTTGAAGCAAGACATTTAGTTATAGGCAGATTATCCTAACAGGCCCTACTAAGGGATGAAAATTTTCTTTCTGCTGATGAGAATTTTGTGGGAAGCTGAGAGAAAATGAAGTTCAATTTGCATTATTAAAACTTCCATATGGCTTCAAAAAGTGTGTGCATATGTGTGGTTTTTTTTAAGTAGCTCTCTCTTTCCCACGATCATAGGAAGAAGATCATGCTTGAAGAATTTTAGTTCATGACAGCCATGCAGCTGTGGTTTTCAAACACACACGAAGAATCAATAGGAGAGAGAGAGAGAGAGAGAGAGAGAGAGAGAGAGAGAGAGAGAGAGAGAGTGTTTGAAGTGAATATTGAAATGAAATAGGTCAAGGAGAAGATAATATTATGTGTAATAAAGCCAAGAGATATGTCATTTTAGTGGCAGAATTTCAGTGACTTTTCTCCAACTCCCAGGCACATGTGAAACTTTTCCATGTTGGATTTTGTCACCCTCTTCTTGTCAGACACTGCTTGTGCAAGTAGGATCAGGGTTTGGAACATCCACACTCATTTTGTGTGTTGTTTACTCTTGTTCATTTTCCATCCATTTATTTTCACACCAGCTATGAGAACCAGCTGTGATTCCAGCGATGCAATGGAACCCAAGAGCAACACATGCTAAGGCTTAGAGCAAGCAAGGGAGGCACTTGTCTTGGGGCCATAATGGGATGAATAGTTCCCCTCGGGAGTGTAAGGCCAAATATAACCACTGGCGTCCATGAGCGTGACCTCTTTGGTAAAAGTTACTTGCAAATATAAACAGGAATCATAAGATGAGACTATCATGGACTATGGCAACAGGTATTTTCATTCAATAAAGGGGAACACTTGACAGGCACATGGGGAAAGAAGGTGTAGAGATGGTCGTATGGATCAGGGTGATGCTTCCATGTGCCAAGAAACAACAAAATCCAGAGCATGCACAGGCATATTTACTAGTAGAAGTTCTCAAGGGATGGGACTCTGCTGACACTATTTAAACTTCTGGGTTCAGAACTGTGAAGGACAATTTGAGTTGTTTTCAAGCCACCTTGTTTGTTCTAATTTGCCATAGAAGCCCTAATAATCTGATATGGGGCAGAAATTACGAAGCCATCAAAAGCTCAGAGATCAAAAAGAAACAATAATCTAGGGCAGTACCTTATTTATTTTTGGTCTTCGGGATTGGAGGTGGGGCCTCACACATTCTGTTGCTACTCAGTTACACTCCCAGGATCAATACAATGCTTTATAAAACAAAAACAATTTCCTCAAATCTAGTTTGTGATAAACAACATGTTAACATTTTAAATGACAATAACATCCCTGAAGTTCCAGCGTGGATAGTTGTGTTGGTGCACTGGGTTAATGAATGTCTCCTGAACAGAATCTAGATCAACTCCGGGTTTTACCTGTAGTAGAGCCAATCCTACTGGGGGAGGAGACGAAAAACTGAGTTTAATTTCCAAGATCCAGCCAGTTACCCACCTATGACCCCCAGTTTGTGTAAGCTATACCACAAGACAAAAACTCTGATGTGGGGAAAAACTACAGTGCAGGGCTGCTCATCTGTCCTTTGATTCTCAAGTTCGCTGAAGGGTTTAGTAAGAGCCATTTTCTCAACCTGTCTACATTTCTCTTGGTTTTATAGCCTTCCTGGTTTTCTCTGATTCTACCTTTACATATGTCCTTCTAGCACATCCTATAGTCATCTGCTTAGGGTGGGGGGGGGGTCTCCAAAGCAATTTGGGTGCAAATTGAGGAGAAGACAGAACTTGGTAAGGTATTGGTATTGGTTAGAAAGTCTGCTGTTCTTATGACAATTGTGTTACTCCTATTGGGGGCTGTTTCTGCCATCTCTCTGAGACAGGGGTCATGCAACCCAGATTGGCTTTAAACTCACAGTCAAGAAGGTCCTTGTACTTCTGATCCTCCCATCTCTGCCTCTTTAGTGGTGAGATTCAGGTACTGGTTTATGAAGAAATGTGGATTAACCTAGGTTTTATGCATGGTATGCAAGTACTCTCCCAACTGAACTACATCTCCAGGCACTGTTCTTTCTCACTAAGGAGAGTTTGTGCTCTCACCTTTATGCTTCATGAAAACCTCAGTCTATTCACTAGGATCTAAGAAGGAGACAGATGAAACTGGGATATCTTTCTCTAAACCAATTGCAACAGCAAACACTCAGTGAACTCTTCCTATGTATCAGGCACTGTGCAATTTGGAACAACAAGGAGGCAGAAGAAAGGGATAATGTCTACAAAGAAGTAAAAATATCTAGTGGTAACCACCAAATCCCCATGGTCAGCAGACATACAAGGATTGAGGAAAGGTCCACAAGAATAAGTCTGGGACAAGGGTTAGGTAGGCACAGTTTCTCCAGGATTCTTCCCACAACTACAGACCCTGTACCCTTGATTATTCAAGCCACACCAGGATTTTCCATGGACCCCTTTTAACTTTTGGAAATAAAATTAAACTCAGAAATACCTCTTTTACTTAACATGGCTTACAGTGAAGTCCAGAATGTAATCAGGAATACTGATACTCATTTCTCCAAAATAATCATCAATGTCACCCTGCCACCCTCTCTAAGTCTATCTTCAGGAAATTCCTCTAAAGAAATAGTGGAGCAGTTATTCTTTAATGCATAATATAGACTTTTCAATTATTGAGGGTGGCTTAGTTAGAACCTATGCAAAAAACCATGGGGATGCAGTGATCTGCCTGTACATCAAAGAATATGAAGTTGATTACCCAAGTATTTATTTGCAAATGGCCTTCCCTTGAGCTAGTGTGACATCAGCTGAGGTAGGTGCGGTTCATGGAGTCCAGGTCAGGAAGCCCCGTGGCAGTGCTGTTCTGAGATGCTATGTTAGGGCAAGCTGTGTAGAAAGCGTCAGGGGGTCTGCGCTTCTGCACAGTGTGGGGTTCACTTTCATCTTTCTCTTTGAGCAGGAAGCAACTGTTTTCTGCCAAGAGTTTAAAAGTCCATCCTATCACCACAGCCTCCAGAAGAATGATGACCCTTCCGAAGCAACACAGCTGCCAAAGAGCAAGAGTGAGCACAGGTTCCCACAAAGAGACTTAGAGAAGCTGTGGGAAGATGCAGAGCATGGGGTTCTGAGGGAAATGCAGCGAGCGAGCACAGCAGCTCCAGGATTCTGTATCCAGTGTGGGATGAAAGCAAACCCTTCCACTGAAACTCCTGGCAAAGGTTCAGCCCTGGAGTGAGGCGATTGCAGTGTATGTGGGGGATGAAGTTTGGGAGCTGTTAGGTGTGTTCCAAGAGATCATGTCCCGCGCACATTGCCTCATAGGAGAACACCTTGGGATGCTCTGACCAGGGCCCACGATTGTCCACGCTACATCTCTAGTCCCAGTAAAACTTCTAATTTTCTCTTTCATCACAAGAGTTATTTCTGAAGACTGAAAAACATTGGCTTATGTAGGCAACAGACTCTATAATTCCCATTATGTAAAAAAGTGATTTCATCCTGTTTTCACCCTCATAACCCCATTATTCTATGCAAGAGGGAATTTAAGCTTGGATAATTCATTTCTCTCTTCAATTCCAACTTTCCACCCTAGACCTGTATTTCAAAGATCTTAGTGCTGTTCATGTTCTTCACTAGATTTGGGGAAGAAGATAGCTTGCTAACCCTTGTTTATCCTCCTATGCATGAACCTTGGTTCTGCTCTCCTATCTGGATCTTGGAAAGCCACATAAGGCTGCTCCTTGACTCAGTCCTCAGCCTTTCCACAAAGCCTTCTCCATTATTTCTGGGCCATTCCTGGGTCTATACCATGGGATGTTCTCTGAAGCTACTAGAAACTCTCCCTTCAGGTTTCTTCATCTGCTCCTGCTTCATCTTAGATTAATACTATTCCATCTTTGTCTAGAACAGAGTCTTATATTCTTAGATGCTCTAACAGCAACTATTACTGCAGGGTGCTTCTGTCTCTTTTGATCTCTTTGTGCAGAGCAAGTGAATAGAAACTCATGAGAATGGTAGAGTTCCACCCTCTGAGGTTTGTAGACCCACAAGCATCTCGTGTTGTCCTATGGCTCCTCTCCTTTTCCCAAGAGGATGAAGCTTTCTTTGTGGTAAGGAAGTGAGAAACACAACAGAAGGTGGTTTGTTTCTTTTCTTATTTTCTCAACAGACATTCTTCTTGTACCTTTGCTCTGAGTTTTGAATCTCGGAAGCAAGTAGTAGGTTCTCTTGCCTTTCCTAACTTTTTCTGTAGCCTCTTCTGCAGGACACTGGTGCAGAACACCAGCCTCGTGAGTAGTAGTGCAGAAGAGGTTGAGCCAGCAATCAACAATAGATTTGATAACATTCCAGAAAGTTAGGGTGCCTTGAAACTATTTAATCAGCTGATTATCGTCTCCACAGAATCTGAGGTCAGTTGCTCTCTGCGGTTCACTTTATTTACCTCTATGAAGCTCCAGGTTTAGGCAACTTATCTAGTATCATTATGTAAACATTCCTCTCTGCACACACTCTGTTAGAATTAAGATTTTTGTATGTTTACAGTAGGAAACAGAACAGTGTCTTTGGCAGAGTTCTCTTTTAGGAGGCCCTAGTTTATGTTCATAATATTCATGCAAGTGGAATGGAATTTTTCTGATACCTAATGTTCTTCAAATACCAGGTCTTCGAAGCCAGTTCTAAAGTAAGTCACTGGGAACAATATCAAGTTCAAACCTTAAACTGTAAAAAGTTTCTTTTATGTCTATGTGTCTAGATGTGTCTTGATATTTTAGCTCAAAATGTAGTATTGGGTCTGTGCAGGACTCAGAGGCTGACTACTTAGCAACTTTGCCGCCTACTTTTCACTTCTTGATAAACACAATTTTAATGTGATGACCAAAACCTTTTTAGGAAGCTATAATTTCAATCAAAACAGCCTCTATGTAACAAACAAACAAACAAACAAAACCAACCAAATAACAACATACACCAACCTTAGAAGGAACTCTGTGAGCATTTAAATTATCTTTCTGCAGTATGATTACAAATTGACTAAATAAAACAGACTCTAGAGCTGAAAATAGTGTTCCAAGAAATGAACAGAACATTCAGACAAATGTAAGAGCAACTGTCAAGTAGAGGTTATATTTACTACATCTCCTTACTAAGTATGGAAAGGTTGATAATGGTACCCTTTATCTTGATATGTAATGTCCATCTCTTATTTCCTTGAGAAGAAACTGTCAGGTAGCTCAGTAAGTGATGGGCCATTTATCAGAGGCCGATTAAGCATTTGCACCGGTAAAGCCAAAAGCATCTCAGATAAAGGACAATTGCTTTAATCCTTTCTGCAAGATAGGTCTCCAAATCAGGACATTTGATCTGAATGCCAGAGTGTTTTGCAAGAGGAGTGTGCTAAATTTGGAATAAAGCAGCTGGTTGTTAAGCTTCACTACATGGAGAAGAAATGGCTCTTCGTACAATGAGCATCAGAATGTGGATTGTACATGGAAAACTACCTGCCATTTACTTCTCTGAAGAGTGCTTATTGTTTATGCTGTCTACTTCCTGGGAGGTTTAAATACATTGTATCAAATGGTTCTGGAGGAACTTTGCCATAGTAGAAATGGAATCTGAGAGACCGAATCACTTGCTTGGGGTCACAGGCAATAACTAATCCTCATACCACACCCTATATTTCCTGTCCATTTTCTTTACTTGGTCACTCTTAGCTCAGGTTGCTATAACAAATACCACAAGGCAGATATCTTAAACAATAAACTTTACTGATCGTGGAATCTGGAAGTCGAAGATCAAGTCACTGGCAGATTGAGTTCTAGTGAGGGCTCTTTTCCTGATTGGAACAAGCCTACCTAACAGTTATGTTTTCAGCTGGTAGAGACAGGGGCTTGAACTCACCTTAAACTTGTGGTCCTTTGTTGAATAGTGAGATTAGAGCACGTGTGACCAAGGCCATCTTTATTCTCTTCTTAAAGACTTTAGCCATACCTCAAAGCTTTACCTATTGGCTTCACCTGACCAGGATTCTCTCTCAAAGGCCTCATCTAAAAATAGGCATCACACTAAGGGTTAGGACATTGATATTTGAATTTTAAGCATTTAGTTAAGTGTTGCTTTTCCCCCAATAGCCAGGAAATGGAATCAGCTTAGATGAGCATCAAATGGTGAATGGATAATGAAAATGTGGTTCACATACACAACAGAATACTATCAGCTGCAAACATAAGTGAGATTATGACATTTCAGAAAAGGAAAGGAACAAAAACATACTCAACAAGGCAGTCCAGGCCCCAACAGACAAATGCTGCATGTTCTCTCTCATGTATGGATCCAGCTTGAAGTTCTATAACTAGTATTTTTGAAATGCCCATAAAGGCCAGGAAGACAGCAAAGGGGCTTTAGAGGGGGGAAAGCTCTTAAGGGAAGAGAACTAGAAGAGCCCATGTGATATGCTAGCAGAATGGGGGACTATGGAGAGGTGGAGTGACATTTCAGGGAGATTAGGAATGAAAGGGGTAGGGGGAGATGAGAGGGTGGAGGGAAGGCATAACCAAAATCAAGGATAGATAGAAAAGTCTTAAGGAAGCACACTATATTGTAAGTCTGTTAAAAACATAGCTCTAAAGAAAGGTTTGAGTGGAGGCACCTGGATTGGTACGATGACGCTTCTACCAGAAGCCTAAGGTTAGCAAATGGAATTCACAGAACCTGGCGTAGGATATCTTCCTGTGAGCTATTGGTGACAATGGAGTCAGAAGTCTCCAAAACATTACAGGTTGTTGCCAATGTCCTTTCTTGGCCACTGGAGCTGGTTTTTATGATCCTATTCCTGAAGACTCATTTCAGCGGCAGGACACCAAGAGCTCTGTCTGGATTTGGGATGGCGATTTCCTACCAGTACGTAGGAGCATGCTACCAGAGGCATGAGCAAGCTGTGCACAGAGGGTAAGTCATCAATGGTTCTACACAGCTGTGAACCCCATGAGTTTTCACAAAAGCAGTCACTGCAACATGTATCCCTAGTGCAAGTGACATGACTATCATGAAAACATTCAACTGCTTCCTATTCCCACGTGAGGAATATCATTCCTGGGACTATAAATATGATCAGGAAACCATGGATTGTAGGTCACACACCTTTGTAGAGAATCTACCACGGTTGTTTTACAAAGTGGTCAAGGTAGCAAATTGCCTTCTAAATACTTAGGTTCATACTTATAGATTAGTGTTGCCCTCAGACTTCAAAACTTCTTTTTGTAGCTGGTGCTAGTTAAAGTAGAGACTTACAAATGGGCTGAGTTAGGAATATAAGTGACTATGGAATGCTGTGACCTCAAAGGGACATTTGTATTATCCCTCTTTTTTTTTTTTTTATTAAGAAAAAGCATTTAATCAGGGGTTATAATATCCCTTCAAAGACTCAGAGAACATCCAGAAAAGGGGTCAACAAGAATGCAGGAGTCAGAGTTTGGGGGTGTGAAAACTAAAATGACTAGTCATGGGAATTCACTGCAGCTGTAGTTATCTGTACAAGATCTGCACAAGACTGGCCCTATTACCATTTCAGTATGCATGAGGGAGCTCATGAGGCCCCGCCTCTCACTAGGACAGTTCATTGTAGCTGCTGGGGGAGAGGGAGCCATTTTTATAAGTGAAATAGCCATTAAAAAGTCACCTATTTTTCAGTAAGTAGTCCAGGGGTTCTATAGTTTTAGAACTTATATTATTATATTTATATTAATTTCTTCCTTTACGTAGAATCTATAGTCTATCACAACATGTTCAATTATCATTCCTATAAATTCAACTATAAAATAATTTTCAGTAAGCAGCTATCAAACCATAAAGTATTATATGATTTAAATGGTAGCACATATTCTGAATTTGGGACACAGCCAGTCTTTTTGACAACTTCTCTCTCTTGGGGCATTGCCAACTTTTATTGCCTTGGTGTTTTATGTATCATAAATTTTCAATATGCTGGGTATTTTATGTGAATTCAATACAGTTTTTTTTTTTTTTTTTTTTTTTTTTTGGTTTTTCGAGACAGGGTTTCTCTGTGTAGCCCTGGCTGTCCTGGAACTCACTCTGTAGACCAGACTGGCCTTGAACTCAGAAATCCGCCTGCCTCTGCCTCCCAAGTGCTGGGATTAAAGGCGTGCGCCACCACTGCCCGGCTCAATACAGCTTCTTAAATACTTATCAGTTATTATCTGTGGCTAGAGTGTTCTGGGGAGGCTCATGTGTTGAAGGCTTTGTACACAATGCAAAGGATGTTCAGAGATGAGGTCCTGGAAAATGGCCCTCATCTCTAGGCTCTGACTTTATCAAATTGACTGATCCATTAATAAACTTATAATTAAATAACTTATTAGGACACTATGGCATATGGAGCCTAATTAATGAAAGAATGTCACTGACAGCATGCCTTTCAAAGGTAGATCTTCATCTTAGTTCTTAGCTTTCGATCTTTGATTCAGAGTGCCCTGATATGAGCAACTTTGTCTCACAAGGTTCCTTTTGCATTACTTTTTGTCATGCAATAGAGACAGCCAACCCTGGGCTAAAACATCTGAAACTATGAGCTAAATTCACCCTTGTCTCTTTGTACTTTGATACAGTGGTGGGACCCTGATCAACATACTCTTATTACCTCCTACCCCCCACCCCCACCCCAAATGCTCAATACAAAGTATTTACTTGAGTAGATATGTGTGGGACTGTGAAAGGCAGCCTGGTTTCTGGTTGAGCTAAGGTTTAAACCCTGTGGACCCAATAGGGGGTAAAAACCCTATATGGGATGGCAGGCACTTACCATGTTCCTAGAACCAGCTCCTAACATGTGGCCGCAGCTCTCCATAGGTCTGTGACATTTAGTCATGTAAAGAGAATGCCCCCAAGCCCCTCCACAGGTAGAGGCGTGGTCACGTAGCCTCAAGACATCCCCATGTTAATGAGGCACCTAGAGGATCAGCTACTTTCCTTCCCAGCCACTATTTCAGCCTTGCCCCTCCCTGAGGTCATGGGGGTGTGATTCACCCACACCTCTCCACCATGACAATAAATTCTCTGAAACCCTGGACTGTCTCTCTTCATCTTCCATGGGGAATGAGGGAATTGGCCTTCGTCTAAAGAGCCACATCTAGTCTCCCACAGAAGGCCTCCCATTGCTCCCGGCCATGGCTGCCACCACCCAACCAACCAACCCAACTAGCTGGTGGGGACCCCAGCCACACTCCTTCCCTTCTCTGCTTTTCCCTTTTTGGCCCTACATGTGGGGCCCCTACTTTGTTCTCAGCTCTTCCTCGGCATCCAGTGGTGTCTGTGATACCCAAGAGCATGGGAACCTGACAGAGCTGACTGCCGCGTGTCCCAGGGACCCACAGCCACATTCCCCACCCCTAGGCGGTGTTTCTGTGGGGGGCTTCTCACAGCCCAACACACTCTTGGAGGTCCATGGGGTCCGAGTGGTCAAACTTCCTGCGCCCCGCCTCTCTGAGGGGCACAGAGCCCGGGGCAGACACACGGGACCATCACTCCACCCACCGACCATCACTCCACCCACCATGCCATGTTACCCAACAGCTATGGACTGCAAATCTATTAAATTACCTACTTTCATCATAGAGGCAACTTAAAGGAGAAAGAAACATTCTGGCCCATGGTTATAGGGACTACCAATATGTTGCAGCAATGATGGCATGGTGAAGACCACTGTGGAGGGACATGTGTTCTGTTATTTTCATATATTGATAAGTCGGGAGCAGCCTCAAAGTAGAGCTGGGCTATAATTCTCAAGGACTCACCTTCAGTAACCATCTCAACAGCTCTTGCCCCAAGGTTTCATCTCTACACATTACTATCATCTGTGAATTAAATGTTCAAACACATGAGTCTGTGGGATAGGCTTTAAATTTACACTGTGCCATTCCATGCCTGGTTCCACAGACTCATAGTCATCTCATAATACAAAATGGATTTAGTCCAGCTTCAAAAGTCTTCATAGCCTTGATAGTCCCCCAAATTCTTAAAGTTTCAAAGTATGTTCCAAGGCATAAATCAGTCTTTTAGCTTTCTTCCCATGTAAAAACAAAGCCAAATTACATACTTCTAATATACAATACCACAGAATAAACATTCTCACTCCCTCAAAGCAAAACATGAGACTAGCAAGGACACACTGGACAAAAGTAATACTGAAATGCAACAAGGAAACCTTAACCCTTACATCTCTGTGTCTGACCTGTGGGACACTCAGTGTCATCTGTCTCCAATGGGCTTGGGTAACCCTATCCATATGGCCTGCCATTTGCAGCACACAAGGCCTTTGTTTTTTGTTGGCTTCACTCACAGCCTGAATCTTTCCTACCCAGACTCTTCATTCCCAGGGCAACATAGCCTTTACCTTCATGGCTTTACAAATTGGCCTCTCAGAGCTTCCTTACAGGGAATCCAACACTGTCATACCATGGCTGGTCTCAAATATTTTTTTCTGAATGCAAGACTCAATGACCCTATACATGCATGTCAGCAAAATAGCACTTCATGCTGAGTTCTGCATCCAGGTTGAAGTATAACTGGGCCCTTTAAATAACAACTACAGCAGCATCCAGGAGTCTTTCTTGACCCTGTATCTCTCTACAGTTACAAGAAACAAATTCTTGCTGTTTAAGTTACACAGCCTATGTTAATCTCTCTTGTTTTTTTGTTTTTTTTTTTTTCCTGTATGAAGTGTACATGAAAGAGCAAGGAAATCGAAGAGAAGTTGCTGAGTCACAATAATACATGTCTTGATCTGTATGATGATGCAATGTTGGGAAAGTACAGCTCAGTTTATTGATAGGGAAAAGAGGTTTCTTTAAGGTTCTGTAGTCTCAGAAGTAAAACAAAACACAACAAAACAAAACACATATTAACCAGGTTGAGGAATAGTTCTGACAGCATAGTCAGAACCCTAAGAACTTTGTTTGGAATTCTGACTAGATGTGTCTGTAGCACTAAGGTAGATATGGGTACACATAGTGTCGCCCTTGTTTTCTTAAACATATATCTTGAAACATGGGTGCTGGCAGTTTGGAAGTGATGGTAACTACGTTTACCAGATGACAGGGGTTTCGTTTAAACTCTGCCAGTGAAAGCATTTGTGTGAGTTTTGGAGGTGGATATGCAGAGAAGCCATCTTCCAGGGGCAGCTGGCATCTGCAGATGGCAAATGTGGCACTGTGCCAGTGGCTTTGGGGGTCCCCTTGTGATGCCAAAGGCAGCATGGATCACTGGTACATGTTTGTTGGCATGCTTCTCTTTCTGTTTTTCTTCATCTTTTCCTGCAATAATTAGGTAAGATTACATCTCTCTGTGTTATAACTTTACCACTTGTAATAAGTAGTATAATATCTGATTTTTTTTTATGAAATCCTGATACAATGATTGCATTCAGACCTCTAAATTTGACTTCAAGCAAGACAATTTAAAGCTGTGTGATGTGAACCCTGGTAATATATTCTCATATAATATCATGAAATAGGTGTCTAGGTAAGATTTCTTTGTATCATTGTGTTAAAATGAAGTAAGACATAATTAGGCACATGTATGCCTACAATATATTGTGAAAAATAGCTCAATTGGTACAGCTATTATCAAAACAGAGCACATTTAATTGGAGCATTCAAATAGTCAGCCAACACATATTTATTGTGCTGGTACTCCAAGATGTCATGCTGCTGAATTTTCTGCCAGTTTAACTTCTTGTGAGCTTGCCAGTATAAATGGGTACAGAAGAACAGGTTTCATTCCTTAAGAAAAATCATCACAGGGCCAGCCATGTGTTTATACCCTTGGAAAACATTATTGTAAGTTTATTTCTGTCTCACCTGAACTCAATGTCTTCTGTGTTTCAAAGGAGGAAGGAAACGAAAGTGACAGCCCTTTTCAGCAGGGAGACTGTATTTATTTTTTATTCTGGTTACATAAACCAAGTTCCTTAGCATCCTTTAGTCAAACTGCCTGGGGAAGTGTTGCATTTCTGATAGGGTATCAGTGCAGTTTGAATGATTTTGTATAGAATGATGTTTAAAAGAATAGAAAGACATTGTTTCTCACATAGAAACCAAATGTAATCATCCCTAACTGATGTAGGGGATTAGGTCCAGACTCCCTGCAGACCAAAATCTAAGGATACTCGTCATCCCTAGTAACATATTGCAGTATGGCCTGTAGTGTATATATCCCCTTTTACACTCTGACTCAACTAACTTACTTGTGATACTGAATGCCATATGAGGGGTAGATAGACTGTGTTATTTAGAGAATAATGGAATGAAAAAATATCAGTGTGTTTGCACATTTTGCTTGTATCAGGTTGTATATGTATATGTTCAGTTAGTTGAACCACAGCTTCGAAACTCATGGACAAACAGACCAATTGTGTCTCAGAATAAGAGGGACTCATTATGAGATTGAAAAGATGCTTAAAATAAAAATAATTTATACTTAGTACAGATATTTCTAGTTGAGTTTTTCTAAAACAAGGGCATTAGAAAAGAGACAAAGAAATATTGGCAATTCTGACTATAAGGAATAAAGTCCAAACTTTTTGGCATAGGAGACAAATCTGCATACCCCCTACCCATACCACATTCATTTGATAGAGCAAAACCTCAATGCTTTCTTGTGTATGGAACTGTTTATTGTTCTCTGTGCTGGTTAGTTTTATGTCTACTTGACACAAGCTAGAATCATCACAGAAGAGGTAGCCTCTCTGGGAAAATACACTCATGAGATTGGGTTGTAGGCAAGCCTGTGGTACATTTTCTTGTTTGATGGTTAATGTGGGAAGGATAAGCTCACTGTGGGTATGCCACCTGTGACTGGTGGTCCTGGGTTCTATAAGAAGGCAAAATGAGCAAGCCAGGGGGAGCAATCCAGTAAGCAGCACGCCTCCATGATCTCTGCAGCAGCTTGTGCCTCCAGGATTTTACCCTGCTTGAGTTCCTGTCCTGACTTCCTTTGATGATGAATTGTGATATGGAAGCACAAAGCAAATACTTTCCTCCTCAAGTTGCCTTTGGTCTCAGCAATAGTAACCTTAACTAAGACAGAAATTGGTACCAGGATTGTGGGATATTTCTGTGACAAACCTGACCATGTAAAGTTTGGGAGCACCATGGAAGAACTTTGAAACTTTGAGCTAGATAAGCCATTGAGTGTCCAAAGCTTGGTGAGCTGTTTTGTAGAAGCTTAGAAGATAAAGAAATTGAGAGAAATGCAAACAGTGGAGGCCTGACTTGTGAAGTTCCAGAGAGATGTCTGAGAGTCATTTAAAGACTTCCTCCTGCTGCTTCATATTTTGAATTAAGAACTCATGGTTCAGGTCAGCTAGAGCTGAAGAGTCAGCTATCATTAACAAGAGATTCACATCACCTAAGTAAGACCTTTATTTTACTGAGACAATTGATGCTGGCTAGCTGGAGCTGAGAAATTAGTGGTGATTAAAAAGAGACCAGCAAGCATGGCAGGTGTGGTTGCCGTGTCACTTGTGCATCAGTAGGTGGCAGAGAGGGGAGAGAGAGAGATTGGCTATGTCTCCACTCAGTGTTCTGACCTCTGACATCTTAATTATTAGTAACCTAAAATTCCCTGCAAAAAGCAAGCTGAAAAGATCACCAGTCCAGAGCTAGGGGGCTCAGAGACGGAACTAGATTGAGATGACCACAGGATCCTGATAGCTCCTAGAACAAGGAGCAAGCTAGAGACTAGACCAGCTCAGATACCTCCCAGGCCCAGATCCAGGGGCTTGAATTGGCCACCCCAGCATCTACCCCACTGATGAACTGTGCAAGTGCATGAAAGGGAACTTTCTACATTTCCAAAGCAACAGGATATCTCTGATACATGGCAACAGGAGGATGTCTGAAAGGAGTCACAGGGAGGTTCCAGTATCAGTGAGTAGCAGAAGCCAGAGGCCTTGTACCACGCCAACAAGTCATTGCAAAGAACATTACCAAGCAAAGAAGTGTGAACAAAAATGTATACTCTGGAACATACTGTGACACACAACAGTTTCCACGATGAGATTTTTCTCGGTTGGGGGGCAGGGAGGTTGCAAGGGTGGAGGATGGGTATTAGAGGAAGGGAAAATGAGTGGGATTGAGGTGTGTGATGTGAAATACACAAAGAACCAACAAAACGTTTTTAATAAAAGAAGAGGAAGGAGAGAGCAGTATCAATGAAGTAAAATCTCCTGGGAAATGTTTCCTCTGAGACAGAGTATGCAATGTATATTCAGAGGTGGCCAAGGCCAAGGTTGTATCTTGTGCTGGCAGCTGAACTTGGTAGTGTAAGAATCACCCAGGCTGTCCTGGTTTTGAAGACATGAAGGAGTCATGGACAGCAGCCAAGACTTGGCATTGTGTGGCAGGGCTGGAGTCCCCAAAGAGAATCGTAGAGAGGCTATAGATAAGTGTATCTTGATTGCAGCAAGAGACTCCAGAATTTTGGAGGTGTCAGTACTATGGGATAGTCACCAAGCACAGCAGCAGCAGTGCAGTAGAATCAGCCGGAGCCTAGAAGACAAGTTGTGTGTGCTGCAGAGGTCAGAGCCAGAGAAGTAACTCCAGCCATTTGGAGGAGTCCAGAAGATTATGAGAGAATTCCAGTATTGGACATTGAGTTATTTAAACTGTTGGGAGTTGGGTTTTGCTTTGTTCAGATTGTGACTGTGTCATGATTTTTCCATGTTGAAGTAAAATATTTATCTTAATTTTTGTTTTATAGGAGACTGCACTTGAGAATCTTTGAACTTTTAAAGAGACTTCAAATTTGACAAAGATTTTTATAAGAGACTGAATATTTTAAAGAGATTGAATTTTTAAGTGTTTGAATATTTAAAGACTATAGAACTTTTAAAATCCAGAATGCTTATATTTTAATGTCAATATTAATGCATGATCTTGGAGATAAGGAGAAAAAGGAAAGGTTGTGGCTTAACAGTGATGTGCTTGTGTGTCAATTTGACAAGAGGTTAGTTGTGGTGACTTGTTTTGTGTCAAACACAAGATAGAATCATCCTAGAAGAGGGAGACTCAATTGAGAAAATGCTTCCATAAGATTGGGCTGTAGGCAAGCCTGTGGTGGATTTTCTTGACTGATAATTGATGTTGTAGGACCCAGCTCACTGTGAGTAATGCCACCCCTGGGCTGGTGGTCCTGGGTTCTGTAAGAAGCAGACAAGCAAGTATAATGGCTGGTTTTGTCTGTCAACTTGACACAAGCTGGAGTTATCACAGCTTGAAAGGAGAGAGGAGGAAATGCCTCCATGAGATCCAGCTGTAAGGCATTTTATCAATTATTGATCAAGGGGGGAGGGCCTGGCCCATCGTGGGTGGTGCCATCCCTGGGCTGGTAGTCCTGGGTTCTATAAGAAAGCAAGCTGAGCACGCCAGGGGTAGTAAGCCAGTAAGCAGCATTCCTCCATGGCTTCTGCATCAGCTCCTGCCTCCAGGTTCCTGCCCTATGGAAATATAAGGCAAATAAATGATTTTCTTCCCAAGTTGCTTTTGGTCATAGCGTTTCTACACAGCAATGGAATCCCTAACTAAGACATTCTCAAATACACCAAGCACTTGAATTCCTCCTTGGACAATACTTGGCTCTGAATTCCATTAATAGTTTAGAGCTATTCTTGTCTGCTTGATGTGTCTCTTCAACTAGATTTATTTAATAACTATAGTCAATTGTTTTATTTATCTGTGTATCAATTATACGTAGAAAGTATAAGATGTTAGCTACCAATAAATGTTTGATTAAATAAAATATATGAATGTGTATGTCAGTTGTGGTTGACTTCTAGAAGGAACGTTAGAAGCTCTGTCTTCCAGCTTTTATGTTTTATAAAATAAAACCAGTGCCTGGTGACGGTATGAACTGTTCTGGTTTACAGCAATAAGGCTGCAGGGCAAGAACAAGATTCTCTGCTTTCTACATAGCAGCCTTTCTGCTGCTAGACTCTTGTCTGACTTGGAAATCAGCTTGGAAAGTCTGACTCATTTTCCCAGTGTTTTCTACCTAGTATGTCTAACTTCTGTGATGATGACATTGAAGCTTTTAGAATAACTGAAGAAAAGCACTTACAACTACAGCCATTCAATACCAACAGTAAACCTCTAGGTTCTCAGATGGCTCCTTGCCTGGTTTGTAGTCGATCTCTTTTGTATATCAGAAGTACCATGTGGCAATTACTTAAAAATACTATGGAGCGAAATAGCGCAGGGAAAGAGCTACCCTCCCAGGAGTGTGAACAAGCCTGTGATTGGGGGTAAGGCCAGTACCTCTGTTCAGAGGGACTTGCCCGGAACCCCCAGGACACAGGGACTTACAAGCAGCATAGGACAGGAGCCTTCTGGTTTCCTTCTGCAGCCAGGGACCTCAGTCTGTGCCACAGAGCTCCATAGCAAAATAAGGCCTGGAGAAAGCTAGCATCCCAGGAGTGCGGACAAGCCCATGAGTGGAGGTAAGACTGCACCACTGCTCAGCAGGACCCGCCCAGAATCCACAGGATACAGGGATTGAGGAACAGTTTGGGACAGGAGCCTTCTGGTTTACACCTGAGGTCTGTGCCACTCGGCTTCATACCCAAATAGCACAGGGAAAGAGCTAGCCTTCCAGGAGTATGGACAAGCCTGTGATCAGGGGTAAGGTCACCACCTCTGCTCAGAGAGACCTGCCCAGATATCTCAGGACACAGGGACTGAGGAGTGGCCTTCCGGTTTCCTTCTGAGGCCAGGGAGTTGATCCTGTGACACAGGGCTCCATACTCAGTGCCAGGAGAGAGCTGGTCTCCCAGGAGTGCTGACACACCTTTGAGCACAGGAAGACCACCACTTCTGTTCAAATTCCTCAATCAAGAGGGACCCTTGCAGAGCCATCAGGACACAGGAACCAAGGACCAGCTAGGGACAGGATCCTTCTGGTTTCTGTCTGCATCCCAGAGCTGACCCTGTACCACAGCTCTCCAAACCCAAATTCCTCTCAGAGAGAGCTGGTCTCCAAGGAGTACTGACAAAAATGCTTGCAGGAGGGACAAGTCACAGTCAGAGAGAGCAAGACCAGCTAACACCAGAGATAACCAGATGGTGAAAGGAAAGGTCAAGAACATAAGGAAGAGAAACCAAGGCAACTTGGCATCATCAGAACCCAGTTCTCCCACCACAGTGAACCCTGGATACCCCAACACACCAGAAAAGCACGACTCAGATTTAAAATCATTTCTCATGATGATGATAGAAGACTTTAAGAAGGAAATAAATAACTCCCTTAAAGAAATACAAGAGAACACAGGTAAACAGCTAGAAGCCCTTAAAGAGGAAATACAGGAAAACACAATCAAACAGGCAAAGGAAATGAACAAAACCATCCAAGAGCTAAGAACAGAAATAGAAACAATAAAGAAATCACAAAGGGAGACAACTCTGGAGATAGAAACTCTAGGAAAGAGATCAGGAGTCATAGATGCAAGCATCACCAACAGAATACAAGAGTAAGAAGAGAGAATCTCAGGTGCAGAAGATATCATAGAAAACATTGACATAGCAGTCAGAGCAAATGCAAAATACTAAAAGCTCCTAACCCAAAACATCCAGGAAATCCAGGACTCAATGAGAAGACCAAACCTAAGGATAATAGGTATAGAAGACAGTGAAGATTCCCAACTTAAAGGGCCAGCAAATATCTTCAACAAAATTATAGAAGAAAACTTCCCTAACCTAAAGAAAGAGATGAACATAAACATTCAAGAAGCCTACAGAACTCCAAATAGATTGGACCAGAAAAGAAATTCCTCCCATCACATAATAGTTAAAACACCAAATACACAAAACAAGGAAAGAATATTAAAAGCAGTAAGGGAAAAATGTCAAGTCACAAATAAAGGCAGACCTATCAGAATTAAACCAGACTTCTCACCAGAGACTATGAAAGCTAGAAGATCCTGGACAGATTTTATACAGACCCTAAGAGAACACAAGTGCCAGCCCAGACTGCTATACCCAGCAAAGCGCTCAATTACCATAAATGGTGAAACAAAGATATTCCACGACAAAACCAAATTTACACAATATCTTTCCACAAACCCAGCCCTACAAAGGATAATAGATGGAAAACACCAACACAAGGAGGGAAACTACACCCTAGAAAAAGCAAGAAAGTAATCTTTCACAAACCCAAAAGAAGATAGCCACACAAACATTAAAATAACATCGAAAATAATAGGAAGCAACAATCACTATTCCTTAATATCTCTTAACATCAATGGACTCAATTCCCCAATAAAAAGATATAGACTGACAGACTGGATCCATATAGAGGATCCAGCATTTTGCTGCATTCAGGAAACACACCTCTGTGATAAAGACAAACACTATCTCAGAGTAAAGGGCTGGAAAACAATTTTCCAGGCAAATGGTCCCAAGAAACAGGCTGGAGTAGCCATTCAAAATATCAAATATTTTGATGACTTTTCACCCAAAAGTCATCAAAAAAGATAAGTAAAGACACTTCATACTCATCAAAGGAAAAATCTACCAAGAAGAACTCTCAATTCTAAACATCTGTGCTCCAAATGCAAGAACACCCACATTCATAAAAGAAACTTTACTAAAGCTCAAAGCACACATTGCACCTCACACAATAATAGTGGGAGACTTCAACACCTAACTCTCATCTATGGACAGATCTTGGAAACACAAACTAAACATAGATACAGTGAAACTAACAGAAGTTATGGACCAAATGGATTTAACAGATATCTAAAGAACATTTCATCCTAAATCAAAAGAATATACCTTCTTCTCAGCACCTCGTGGTACTTTTTCCAAAATTGACCATGTAACTGGTCACAAAACAATTCTTAACAGATACAAGAAGATTGAAATAATCCCATGCCTCCTATCAGATCACTACAGATTAAGGCTGGTCTTCAATGGCAATAAAAACAACAGAAAGCCCACATACACATGGAAGCTGAACAACGCTCTACTCAATGATAAGCTGGTCAAGGAAGAAATAAAGAAAGAAATCAAAAGCTTCCTAGAATTTAATGAAAATGAAAGTACAACATACCCAAACTTATTGGAAACTATGAAAGCAGTGTTAAGAGGAAAATTCATAGCTCTGAATGCCTCCAAAAAGAAACTGGAGAGAGCATATACTAGCAACTTAACAGCACACCTGAAAGCTCTAGAACAAAAAGAAGCTAATACACCCAACAGGAGTAGAAGGCAAGAAATAATGAAACTCAGGGCTGAAATCAACCAAGTAGAAACAAAAAGAACTATACAAAGAATCAACAAAACCAGGAGCTGGTTCTTTGAAAAAATCAACAAGATAGATAAACCCTTAGCCAGACTAACCAGAGGGCATAGACACAGTATCCAAAATAACAAAATCAGAAATAAAAAGGGAGATATAACAACAGATTCTGAGGAAATTCAAAAAATCATCAGATCCTACTACAAAAGCCTATACTCAACAAAATTGGAAAATCTGGATGAAATGGACAATTTTCTAGACAGATACCAAATACCAAAGTTAAGTCAGGATCAGATAAACCATCTAAACCCCTAATGAAATAGAAGTAGTCATTAAACGTCTCCCAACCAAAAAAGACCCAGGATCAGATGGGTTTAGTGCAGAATTCTAATGGACCTTCAAAGATGACCTAATACCAATACTGTATGTACTCACTGATAAGCAGATATTAGCCCAAAAGTTTGGAACACCCATGATTCAATTCACAGCAATTGCTGGATTGAGCATGGGGTCCCAGGTGGAGGAGTTGGAGAAGGGACTGAAAGAGCTAAGGGAGTTTGCAGCCCCATGGGGAGGGAGCAACAGTGTCAACTGGTCAGGGCCCTGTGCTCCCAGAGACTGGACCACCAACCAAAGAATGCATATGGAGGGACCTATGGTGCTGGCCACATATGTGGCAGAGGAGGGCCTTGTTGGCCATCAGTGGGAGGAGAGGCCCTTGGGTCTGAGGGTGTTAGGTGCCCCAGTATAGGGGAATACCAGGGAGGGAAGACGGGAGTGGGTAGGTGGGTGGGGGAATATCCTCACAGAGGCAGGGGGAGGTGGAATGGGATGGGGGTATTCAAAGGGGAGACCTGGAAAGAGGAAAACATTTGAAATGCAAATAAAGTATCAAAAAAAATTCTGTGGAGCCCATGTTCTCTCCAGGCTCCATGTTTGACTTTATTAATGAGTTATAGAATTTTCTTGTAAATAAATTCTGGAGATAAGTCATATGTCATAGAAATAGATGGTAGTTTGGTAAATGATAGATGATAGAGATAGATAGATAGATAGATAGATAGATAGATAGATAGATAGATAGATAGATAGATAATAAGTCAGTATTGGTTTATAGGTGATTGAAAGATGGTGATTTCCTCCCAGAATATGTCTTATCTTTTCATTGTCTTCCTAGTGTTTTTGAAGAGCAGAAATACTAAATTTAGATGAAACCCCATTGACTTACTTTTTTTTTTTTTTTTGATTCACCCTCTCTACTCATAAGAACTTTTTGCTATCAGATGCTCATGAAGACATCTTTGATGTCTTCTGTCAAAATGTTCACAATTTTTATCCTTTACCATTTGGGATTCATTTTAAATTAGTTTTTGAATACCACAAACCAGGGTATGGTCTTCACACTCTACATCTGTTATGCCATGGACACTAATAATACTTGTCTATCTCCTCTTAGAAAGACTTAGCATCTTTTTTTTGAATTCATCATATATATGAATTTACTTCTGGATTTTCTGCTCTAATTATCATTTTTCCCAAGCCCATTCTTTCTTTATTGTTTTGGCTTTCTCATAGATCTTTAGAGTCTGACATTTTATTCCTTTCTTTCAAGATATTATTACTATTGCAAATCTTTTCATTTCTATATAAATTAAGAATTGGTCTGTAAATTAAACTGTGCAATTCATGGAGCCCCTAGATCAATATCAGGGCCCCAGGCATCTAAGAAGCATTATTTTCTATTGGAGAATCCGGGATTTTCCTCTCTATTCATTTCACTTACCTTCATTTCTTTCAGTGAGCTTTGATGCCTTCATTAGAGATGTCATGCATCTTGATACACTTTTTTCCTATTATATTTTTTATATAATTAGTTTTTCATTAAAAAGGTAAAACTCTACTATTTTATGTCAAGATTGCCAAGTTTCAATTGCCATTCAATAAACTATAGATGAAGTTTATTAGTGTTTGAATATTGGTATGTTATTATACCATTATATTATTGGTATGTTATTATACTATTATATTATTACAGCATGATGGTTATTGATCCTTTTAGATCACCCAAACCAAATATGATGTAAGTAAAACAAATCAGACACATAAAGGAATAAGCATTACAGTTTGAAAAGCCACCAATCTTGTGTTAAATTTAAAATGAGCCACGCTATTCAACCCTTACATGGCCTTATTGGCTACACAAGTGCTGTTTAATTAGGCTTAACATATGATATATAACTCTCAAATGGTGTTATTATTGACAATAGAGTCTAAAGTTAGGTAGTTATATCTGCATTTAAAATAACATGACTATGGCACCTGCAAGAGGAACCAGGGAACCTTCAGATAAGGGTCTCCCAGCCTGCTTCTGGGGAGTTTGCTCCTCTTTCTGGATTATATAATAAGTTTCCATTGCATTCTGAAGAGTTCATTCAGGAATAAGCCCGTACATTTCAAAAGTCAGCTCGTGTTTAGAAGAATAGCATATCCAATTTTGCCAGGACTATTTATTGACTTCTCCAACTTGAGAAAAGGAAACTTTTATTCTCATTACTGAACCCCAAAGAGTGCAATCAAATTGAAGAAACATTTTCACTTTTTGAAAAGGGGGCCTTCAAACTACTTTAGTATTTGTTGTTTTGAATTTTTTTGCTCATCAAAACAACTACTCCTATATCTGTTATGTGAAGGGATTCCAAAGTGGACAAAGGCTTCATGCTCTAAGGAAGCAGTCTGAAAACAATGGGCCAGTCATTTCAAAACAAGTAGAAAATACAATGAAAGAATACAAAGCAGAAAAACCTCATAAGGACTGAAGAGACTCCTGCTTGATCTCCTTCAGAGAAAACCTGTAGATAGAGGAGGAGCAGGAAGGATAGATGTGGAGGGAATTAGTTTTTACATGCAGCCAAAGAACCCCAAAATTGTCTTAATGAAGATGAGTATTAGACGAGACTTGAACCATTTAAAGAAAATGTTGAGAACCAAAAGAAGCTGGCCACTTTTTTCTCCCACTATCTCAATCTTGGGCAGCATTTTTCCATGATGCTTGTTCAAAAGGCAGTGGTTTGAGTCTCTATTCATGTTTTACAACATATGTTTTTGAAATTCATTTCAGGGAGTATGAGGGTACTTAGTACCTGTTGCACTAGCATGATGTCCCAAGTTTGGTTCGTAAGTGCTCACATTCAAAAGCTGGATGTGGCTATATACACTTTTAATGTTGGCATAGGGTTGGTGTGAGGATATAGGCCTAACAGATTTAGGAAGATCATCAGAGTCTCACTGGTGAGACAGATAGCCAATCAGTGTGCACCAAATCAGTGAGAGACCTTGCCTCAAGGTGCTAAGGTGGAAAGTGATCAAGAAAGACATCCAACATTGACCTCTGACTTCTACATGAACATACAAAGAGAATCTGTATGGGAATCTGTAGACTGCTTTCTTCTCAGATAGTTGGAGTGAGAGCATGGCTGGGTACGGGTTCCAATGCTGCACACACTCACCGTTCTATGGTGTTTTAGTGGATTTTTATTAAATATGTTTTGCTTGTTGAATGCCCTTTGAGCAATTTTCCAAGACATCAAATGATTTTTATTCTCTAGTAATGTTCATCTGTTTTGTTTTTTTCTTTGAAGAATGCTTCATCAGTGTTCTTGGGACATAAAAGCTGGGATGTAGAACCCCACAATCCACTCTCGATGCCATCAAGTATGTTGGTAATTTATAGATGTCTTTATTTCCCATTATAAGTTTCCACTGTTTTAATTCAATGCTCCAGTGACATCTCCTTTGTTCTCTCATGATGTTCATATTTCAAGGCTTCAAACTCAGAGATTGATGTTAGCATTTTATCTGCTAATTCCAGCATCATTGTTTGTTTCTGTCATTTGTTTTGTATCTTCTCTCCTCCTTGCCATTTTATTCTAGTTTTCATTGACATACCGTGTGTGTGTGTGTGTGTGTGTGTGTGTGTGTGTGTGTGTGTGTTTGTGTGTGTCTCTGTGTGTGTGTGCCAAATATCATGACGTCTTCTAGACTGTTGAGAATTATCTTCCTTTAGAAAATGGTAAGTGTTGCTTGGACAGACAGTACATTATTACAACACCCTCCCGGTCAGATATGTCTGGCTTACTGTTTTTTTCTTCAGATATCTATTTCATTTTCCTTTCCTTTAGTTCTTATTTCTTTCTCTAGGTCATGCTCCTGATTCCCACAGTATTATGTCTTGGGTCCACACTGAATGTCTGAACTACTTAGTAGTGTCTGCGAGTCTATCTCTGGACTAGAATTCTCATAACTTTGAGCAATGTGTGGTCTTTATATCCCTGTGTAGTGCATAGCCTACAGCACCTACTCTCAGTTGGACATCATGTGTCATCCTATAGACATGAGTGGTTCAGTCTCAGATCAGCTGAAAACCTTGGTGCAGACTCTCCATGTTCAGGACACCCCATGCTCTTCGTCCTAGACATTCCACTAGATTTTGTCTGATTTAGCAACAAAAGATGTCCAAGAAGTTGGAACAGTGACAATAAAGAGACATTAAAGTTATCTAAACAATTTCTGCAACCAAAGTTGAACTCTGTGTGTGCATGTTTATGAGTGTGTCTGTGTGTGGTGAGTATATTCAGATCTATAGTATAATAAGTTTAATATAGTATAAACAAAGAGCAGTCAAAATATTTAGTATAACATCACAGTGGGGTAAGCCCTATGTATTATTTTACTTGACAAATTATGTTAGAACAGATACTCTCCAGACATGCTAAATGCTAGAAAAATGTAAAGAGTAGTATAACTTATGTGAATTAACTTTAAAATTTTGCTCACTTACATATATGTTATACAGATAGCTGAGAAAATTGCAAACCATTTATGATCACACTTTGTGTTTAGAGGACATTTCAGCATGAGTAATAATTACCTCCAAAGAGACTTAATTAAAATAGAAAGGTTAAGACTGTCAAAATAAATTCATCTTTTAAATGAGGATTTCTTTTCCTGCAGTATCTCTGTAACTGGAATACACTGGAGGAAATGTCCTTTATTTTGTAACAGAAAGTAAAACTGTCCACTATCGGTTTATAATTTCAGCACCAGATCTCCCATGTGAAGAAAATATAATTTTGCCATGAGACAACATGCTCATTGTTCTACCCATGATTCTACACTTCTCCTGGTTTATAAATTATATCAGGTGCTTACAGAGTACACCTATTAGTGATGAAAAAACCCTTCTCCATATTGATGATTTCATAGCTGTGAAAATCTTCACTTTCAACTTGTGATGTCCACAACATAAAATCTTCCCTTTTAAGCTAAGACACTGCAATACAATACTAGGAAATCCTCCTAGCATATGACAGAGCAACATCTACAAAATGCTCATATAATATACTCAATATTTGAGGAAGCCTATTTTCAGATTGTTCAAGTGCTTTCCCCAGGTATGATGTAGGCTACATTGTCTTGGGCTTATAATACATATTTTTACTATGTAGAAGTGAATTAATTATGGACTCAGCTTATGAAATATCTGTTGCATAATAAAGTATTCATTTGCTGATTTTTGTGCATGTTTTATAGATATTTCTTTTCTTTTTAATATGCCATTTGATAATCCTTAAAAAGAAATCCATATTTGGGTCTTGAGGAAATATGAATCTCTGCCAAATGTCTAAAATTTTTTCCTTTTGAAGACAATGAGTAGCATGGGTTTTATGTGCTTATTCATGTATCAGATGCGTCAAAGGCCGAAGGATGATGCAGCTCACTTCATGTGGACAGCCAAGACTGTAAGGAGAGCAGCTTATCAAGTAAGGAAGCAACAACCAAAGCAAACCAAAGCAAACCAAAACCAAAAACTGAAACTGGATTTAAGTCTGCTAGTCCCAAGTTGAAATTTTAAATAAACTATCCATTCTTCTGAGACTAAATTTTCCTTTAAAAAAAAAAAAAAAAACCAACACAACATTTGCTTTTACTTTTAAGATCAGAATTTAGCTACAACATTTCTCCATTTGCCAGCTTCCCTTTAAATCCTCTCAGATCCCTTCCTGTTCTCCTTCAAATTCATGGGCTCATTTTTCACTCATTATTATTATGTGTATATATAATATGTACTCTTAAGTATGACTTGTTCAGTCTGTATTTTCTTGTCAGTAGTCTGTAGATCATAATGTTAGCCCACAGTTCATTGAAACGTTTTTCACACAAGTGAAATATAGCATATGATATTAAATATGCTCTTTTGTATTGGGAAAAAAATGTGTGATTGACGCTGTGTAATGTCAGCTATTGACAAATATTGAATGTAGTTATTCACCTCTTCCTCTGACCCATGTGACTTTTTTTTTCAACTCCACGGAAGTATAGACTTTTAGGCTTTAAAACAAAAAAACAAAAAAACAAAAAACAAGAGTCATCTCTATCTATGATCCAATATAGTAGACATTGTCAAGTTAGAATCTATGAAGAGTGCCATGAAACAGGACTTTTAAAGAACATTACAATACTGTTTTGTCCTCCCTCTTACCTGGATATTATTGTTTACATCCTCTTGCTATTTAACTCCCTTTAAGATATCATGATTTTCTCCATGAAAATCAGAACTTACTATTTGGCATATCTAAACACAGATACTTCAAGAAACTAGTCATAGCTGTGAATTCCACCACACAACCAGGGAGCTCTAACAGAAATAAAGAAATAAAAGAGAAGACTGTAGAAGCACCAACTGCTTTCCTCCTCTAACATAGTTTAAAATATTTTCCTATACATTCTTATGTTTAATTGTGTGTGTGTGTGTGTGTGTGTGTGTGTGTGTGTGTGTGTGTGGTATGTGCACATGTGGAGGTCAGTATTAGAGAGTCAGTTTTCTTCCATGATTTGGGTTGTAAGGATTGAACTCAGGTGGTCAGACTTGATGGCAAGTATTCCTACTTGCTAACTCTTACTAGAGCCCCCCTACTCTGCTATAACACATGGAATAGAAGCCCATGTGGGAAAGACTGACTTTCTTACTCATCCCCCATAGCCTTGTACACTGTGGATGCTCCTTAAAGATTTGCTAAATTTTCAAAATTAAACTACCCCCAAAATCAAATAGGAAATTTGTAAAAGGGTCATGTTTTGAATAAGATACATCTAGACTTATGAAATACACATTCTACTTAAATCCTCTGCTTTTGTTTTCTTTGGAACATTGATAATGTTATCAAAAGGAGAAACAGTGGATAAGTTTCTCTGTCTTTTAATAACTTAAAATAACACAGTAAACAATTGTCTAAAGGGAAAACATATATAAGAACTAATTTGATACAGCCTAATATGCTTCAGTGCAAAGTAAAATTTCATGTCACAATTTTATAAGCTTTTACTTCATGCAATAGGACTTTATTTTTGCCTGAAATAAAATATCTCAGTGCCTCAAGAAGATACATTCTACAGCTAGAAGACAAAGCACATACTACTCTCCATAGTGACAAGTTTGGAGCTGTTTTTCTTTGAAAAACACAGAAATATTACGAGAATATGTTTTTTGTTTTAATCCCAGATGTGAGATATGGGGCAGCCTCAGATTGTCCATGGCAACTGACTATGACTTGCCTCATGCTCTAGTGCAGGTGTGATTTTTCCTGCTGCAGATAGTTTCTGCACTTATGTGACATTTGGAATTCTGGGAACTTTTCAAAGAGTAGATAAATGCTAGGGCCCAGAGAGGCAGAGTGTGTTATTGTTGTTGCAGATTGTTAAGACATTGTGCACAAAGAAAAATCAAGAAGAAATTAAATATCCTGGCAGTGAAGATCAAAGTTGCCCCAAGGAATTCAAGGAACAAACTGGTCTTTTGGTTTTCTTTTCCCTTCCATTTTTAATGTTATATAATGTATTTAAATCCAAATTTAAATAAAGCTTGTTTTCAGAAATAAAAAAAAGAAAGTAGTTTAACTATTATGTTGCCCCCTTTTCTTCTATCCTTATTTCCTCTCCTATCTAGTGTTAGGGGGTTGAAAGGGAGGAAAATGGATGAATAAGAGTGGAAGAAAGAAGAACCCACAAAGTAGCCAGACACCTGCTACAATTATCCTCAATGAGAACATGAAAGAACAGAAACAAGTCATTAGAATCACAAGATTAAACAAAAGAAATACCATGTACATTACCAGGAAATGCTGAAGAAGTTGCATATTCTATTTGCATTTTCTAAGGCTGATACTTTCCCCACACTCAGAGACAAATAACACAGATGATGTGGAAGCCTTACTAATAAAACAAACTGATTTCTGGTAGTGACTGTGTGGTGATCTTGTTTGTCCCACCTTCCTCCTGTGTCTGTGAACACACTCATTGAAATAAAAATAATCTTGTGAACATCCAGTAACTCTGAAATACCTCACTGATTTGTAAGGAGCAAGCAGTACCTGGGCTTATATGTGGGAATTCAGAATAATAGGGAGGGTAAACCATCATCCACAGAGAAGGAAACTCAAGAAGTTTTATTCACCACTCTTTTCCTCTGATGAAAATTTGACCTGTAGACACCAAATATCACATGTCTTAGATTCATTCCTCTTGTTATTCCAATGAATACCTTTGCAAAACAACCTCCTAAGAAAACAGGTTTGTTTGGCTCACAATTCTAGGTTACAATCAATTGTTACGGGAAGTGAGAGAGTAGAAACTTGAAACAACTGATCAGATCACATCCAGTGTCAAGAACAGACAGGAATAAGAAAAAGCAGAAGCTAGACTGGAAGCTTTCTTCCTGCTGACTAGTATTCCTAAATCCCAGAATGTATTGCATATGCTTTTGAGAGAAAAGTCATCAGTAGTCTTAACTGATCAATCTGTGTGCCTCAGTGTCAAAGTCCCAGAGAATATATGTCTACTGGTGCAATAGTGACATATGACTATTTCAGGATATCCAACTGCCTTCCAGTTGGATTTGAGGTCCAGTTCATGTGAATAAAAACAAAATGACTGGCCCAGTGAATCTGATCAAAAGCCTATGGCTAGGGAAGTCACAGTCACCATAATAATCCTATTATTCATGTTTTTGCTAAATCAACTTTAAATTTGCCTTCTAAATATTTATGTCTATACTCATGGAATGACATAGCTCTCAGCCTTAATCAGAGAAACAAGCTTCTTTTGGTAGAAGACAATGGTCAAAGTTGAGACATAATGCTTCAAACTACTGAGAACAAGGGATTGTTGAGTGCTCACTGGTAAGGCGGACATCCATATCATCCAGTGTGAGGACCAGGGAATATCAATACATGCTTTGTGGGAAAGGCACTTGAACAGTCTGTAAATGGACTTCTTCAAATATTAAGGGAATCAGGAAGATGAAGAGTTCTTAAAAATGCTGTCATCTGTGTATGACAGGCTTTGCCATTGTGAATACACAGAAGCTGGTCACAACAGAAGACCTACAAGTGCGTGCATGCACACACACACACACACACACATACACACACACATACAAGTTTTAGAAGCATGGAGTGGGGGGACTGGGAAACTAATTGGGAAAGCACAGGGGTGGCATCAAGAAGTAGGAAGAGATGATAAAAAAGACAGTGAAAGTGAGTGCAATCATAGTATATTGTCTATAACCATGCTATTTTTAAAGATGTAAAAACTGGTCTGGTCTCCATTGGGGGCTAGGGACCTCAGCTTGGGCCACAGGGCTCCATAACCAATTAGCGCCAGGAGAAAGCTACCCTCCCAGGAGCTTGGAAAAGCCGGGAGTGGGACCAATACAAGCTACACAGCTCACCAGGAACTGCCCCGAACCTGAGAGACACAGGGACTGAGGTAGGCAGGCATAGAAACCCCCTGGATCCCATCAGTGGCAGGAGACCTCTGCCTGGGCCACCAGGGTTCCATAGTCAAGCAGCACCGGGAGAAAGTTACGCACACAGGAGCGTGGAAAAAACACCTCTCAGAGAGAGCTGGTCTTCAAGGAGTATTGATACAGAGGCCTGCAGGAGGGAAAAGCCATAGCCAAACAGAGTAAGATCAGCTAGCATCAGAGTTAACAAGATGGCAAAAGGCAAGGGCAAGAACCTAAGGAACAGAAACCAAGGCCACTTGGCATCATCAGAACCCAGCTCTCCCACCACAGCAAGCCCTGGATTCCCCAATACGCCAGAAAAGCAAGACTCAGATTTAAAATCATTTCTCATGATGATGATAGAAGACTTTAAGAAAGAAATTAACACCCTTAACGAAAC
>CM052716.1:11534320-11570801 GCA_028551405.1 Uromys caudimaculatus
CTAATCAGCTATTAAAATCAATGATTTAATGAAATTTGCAGGCAAATGGATGGAACTTGAAAATATCATCCTGAGCGAGGTAACTCAGTCACAAAAGAACGAACATGGTGTGTACTCACTGATAAGCGGATATTAGCCCACAAGTTCAGAATGTCCAAGTTTCACTTAACAGTAACCGCTGGACTGAGAGTGAGGTACCAGATGGAGGGGTTGGAGAAAGGTCTGAAGGAGCAGAGGGAATTGGCAGCCCCATGGAGGGAGCAAGAGTGTCAATGGGCCTGACCCTTCCCCTGGTCGTCCTGGAGTTCAGACCACTAACCAAAGAATACACATCTATTGACCCATGGTTTGGACTACATATGAGGCAGAAGAATCACCTCGATGGCCATCAGGGAGAAAGGAGAGGACTTTGGGCCTGAGTGTGCTAGAAGCCCCAGTAAAGGGGAATGTCAAGGTGGGAATATGGGAATGGGTCGGAGGGTAGGTGGGAGGAGGAATTCCCTCACAGAGGCGGGGAGGGGGAGGGGATACGGGGTTTCCAAAGAGGAGACCCAGAAAAGGGGAAACTTCAGAAATGTAAATAAAGTATCAAAAATAAAAAAAACAAAAACAAAAACCTGTGGGCATGCGGTGAGCAAAACCAATAAAAAAATAAAATAAAAAATAAAAAGAAAGTACAGTCTTCATCTGAGGATGAAGTCAGCAAGGTTAAAGTCAGCCAACAAAGAGGCTTCAGGGGTCACATAAAGGAACATCTGAGGACGGTGAGTATGCTAATTATTGTGACTGTGTTTCAAATCATATTACACAGGTCAAGAATGTACAGGAGAAACATCATGTTCAGTTTACTCTGTATAAACAGTATCCCAGTAGAACCTTCTTATGTAAAGGAGTGCTCCAGAAGAAAAGAGCTATGAAGAAGAGCAGAAATGTACGAAAATGTAAACAAGAACTGAACACTTGCATCAAGAAACAGAAAAGTTTAACTATTCGTTATAACATGCAAAATATAAAATCAGTCTTAGACAAATTAGCAGTTAAAAATAATGAAAGAATACACATTTTTCTATTGAAGATTTTTTCACATTTATCCTTAAATAGTATGTTCTCTCTCTCTCTCTCTCTCTCCCTCTCTCTCTCTCTCTCTCTCTCTCTCTGTGTGTGTGTGTGTGTGTGTGTGTGTGTGTGTGTGTGTGTGTGTGTATGTGTGTGTGTCCTTATAAAATAGAAGGAAATTGAAAAGGTTATGAGCAAAATTATTAAAAGTTAGAAATCAGACTAAGGTAAGGACAATGGGCTAAGTTAAATGTGTGCACACTTGTAATCCTAGCACTTAGGAGTTGGGGCAGGAAGATCTGGAGATCAAAGTCATCCTTACCTACATATCAAATTTGAAGCCAGCCTTGGCTCTGTGAGTCCTGATCTCAAATTGAGAAAGAAAAGAGGAGTTGATGTCAAATAACAAGGATAAAATGTATCTCAAGAAGAAGGGTTAAGTTGGTTCAGTTCATAGAGGCAATTGCACACAAACCTGGCATCCTAAATTCAGTATTGAGAAACCATGTAAAGGTGGAAGGGAGGAAGGAACGCCAAAAAGTAAGTTCTTTGATTTCCATACACAAACCATGACACTCACACTCATGCCCCCACAAACACCATGTACACACACACACACACACACACACACACACACACACACACACACACACACACACACACCACCTCAGAAGAGCCACCACAACATCGGAAACTACCCAGGTAAAACAAAGCATAAGAAATCAAACAAGACCAGAACGTGTCTTAAGCATGGCTGATATCTTCATCTATCGTGAGGAGCAGGGTATTGTACTCTGAGCAATAAAAATGCACTCGTGTTCTGATGATGCAAAAACTGAGATGTCCCAAGATAGAAGATCATGGAGCCTGTGCATCAGTTCTCAAGCAACACTGACTTCTATATTTGTTTATTTATATACAAAATACTTTTGCAAGTCGCTGATCTGAGTGCTGAGGGAGGCTGTATCAGCAAAGAAACCAGATGAAGTGCCTGCTCAGATGAAGTCTATTTTACTAATAAGTATCAGGCTGATGCAATCACTTGCAAATGTGCTTTAAACTGTGTCTTTCTGCCTTGTCCGCAAGAGAGTAAATGCTTCTATCATGCCTGTTTAAAAGACCTTTCCTAGTGAAGGCTTAGAACAGAGCCATCTACAGCTCGGTATTAAGAGCTATTTTAGGACTTCAGTTTGGACCGAGTAGATAGAGGGACTCCCTAAATCTGTCCTGTTTCATGGGCACAAATATCAAATAAATACTTCCTAAAAATAGCATGTTATCATCCACCCTCGTCATCCCCTCTGACATGGCTGTACCTTTCACCACGGTCTTAGTTTCTTCTGGATGAGAAATGAATTAGAAACCATCTCCCATATGCATAGTTCAAAAGTCAGTATTGGAATATTGTTGCCTAAGGAAGTCCCAGCACCGGGGACTCACCCAAAGAATGTGAAAGTCATGTTTATTCTCAGCTCCTGCAGTCCTGAGCAGCCTGTGGCCCCTCAGACCTCAGGCTGCCAAGAGAAACAGGAAAATGAGAAACTATCTCTAAAAGAAAGAGCACGGTCCAGCCACGCTCGCTGGTGCTTCTCTTCTTCATTTCTTTTTCTTTTCTTTCTTTTCTGCTCTGTGTCTTTCATTCTTTCTCAAAAGTCAGGAAAATCAGGTCAGTTAAATCTTTTGTTAAAAAAAAAAAAAAGCCATTTTCCTTCATTGATTGTAGATACGCCTGGCTGGAGTTTGGGTAAACAACCAAAAGAAGAAAAAAAAAAAAACTTTAAGAAAATGGAGAAGGAAAAGCAGCATGCTACAGACACAGAATAATGGAAACCCTCCATGTTGATTCTTATAGTACAAAAACATATTTCATCTTTTCAAGGAGTGTTGCCTCTAAGGGAGTTGGCTCTGCCCTGGCAGGAAAGAACAGTGAAAGAGCATGCTGGTGTTTAGAGAACGTGAGAAGTGTTATTCGAAGATACCCAGCCCTTCTCCACATCCAGCACCCAGTTCATGGTGGGTGAATTAGTATGAGTTCTGTCCCCAGATGTTTTCTTTGTCAAGGATGATTTGCTCACCCAAATGAAAGCTCATTGTATTTCCCGTTCAGCTAGAATTGCTAAATGGTGTAGATGAAAGTAGATTATACCTTATTCTACCTTATAATAAGGAATAGTTGTCTAGCTCGGGTCTGATGAAATACATTTATGTGTTAGCAATGGCAGGTAGGGATTTGTTAGATTTATTCTAAGGCTGCTTCAGCCCCATCTCCCCCTTTATACCTCACCCCAAAATGCTAAGAAATGCTATGTGGTGGTTTGAATGAGAAGTTCCTCACGGGCTCATATATTTGAATACTTGATCTCCAGTGGATGGTGCTGTCTAGAGAAGTTATAGAACCTTCAGGAAGTGCAGACTTGATGGAAGAAAATTATCTCTAGATTCCTGGTTTTGAGGATTTATAGTCTTGCCCACTTCCAGTTCAGTCTCTCTGCTTCCCTTGTGTGGTTAAAATGGGATCAGCCAGTTTGCTGCTCCAGCCCCTGCTGCCACGCCTTCCTGACTTCTGAACCATGGGCCAAAATAAATTCTGCCATAAGTGATGTTGAGGCATAGTATTTTATTACAGTAATGGAAAAGTAACTAATACATTCAAATATCAAGAGAGCTTCCAGCTATCTCTTTATTCCCATTTCTTTAAATTGGGCCTAAAATGAAACTGCTCTTTTAAAGTTGTGGTTTCTTTTGTGTTCATTTTAAACATTTGTTTTTATTTGTGTGGTGGGGGTGGTGATGAAGGATAATGGAAGATGGTATCGGATCCACTGGTGCGGGAGTTCTAGGCCATTATAAGCAGCCTTGTGTGAGTGCTGAGAACTGCTCTCAGAACCTCTGGAAAAGCAGTGAGTGTTTGAACTGCTAAGCCACCTCTCCAGCCCCGATTTTATGGCTTCTGCGTCAAGGAAAGGCATAGTGTGGATAGATTTGTATGGGTTGCAAAGAATAAGACAAAGTACTATGACCGGTAGACTTCACGCTGTAAGTTGTACCTGGAGCCCGATGATATATCAGAAGGAGCTTCCCAGAAGTGTTGACCACAGAGCATCAGATTGTATAAGCAAGGACTCACAGATAAGGAAAACCCAGGGAGGCAGTGTGAAGTCCCAGAAAGAAGGCCATGGGATATGCGGGCCATCACATTTTATGAAGTGCTAACAAGGAAAGGGGTTAAGCTGTAAAAGGGGAACTTCTTAGATGTCTTACTGCTTGAATTTTTCTGACATGAGGCTATAGAATATGGATGCTCTTGAATAAATCTTTTAATAACTGTAGACTTCATATTTCCTTTTAAAAAAATATTGATTCGTCCTATAAAAGAGAATTCCAAAACCAAAATCTTCTAACGTCTCATTTAGCATGAACTAAAAGGCAAATCCTCTATGCAGGAATATGCAACGTCCACCAAAATAACTCTGCAGCGAACAAGCTCCTCCACCACAAATAAAAATGAACACAGCACTGTTCTCATGTCCCAGGACTGAGAAAATGTAAACCCAAGACATTTGTCCAAATCAAGCTGAATTTTTCTCACTAGAAAATCATCTAGTCCCAAGGTCTAAGGCAAGTTTAGGAGGTAAAAATTATCATTTTTTTTAAGAAGGCAAAGTCAGTTTAATGTTCCCAAATTGATCATAGTATATCACATTAATAGAATAAAGAAAAACAAGTGATCAAAAGAGATTATGCACAAAAGGCATATGACTAAATCGTTTAGGTACTCACACGAAATAATTTCATGAGAGGAAGAACAGAAGGGAGAGCTGCAACTCAATAAAGAACCAAACAAACTCCAGTGTAGGGGAGAGAGGGGACCAGCAAGGAAAGAGCAGGGGTTTGGGAGAAAGTGTGTGTACACGTGCGTGCACGTGCATGTGTCAGAATCTGTTACCTTCTATGCTCACTTTTAAATAACTTTTAAAAAAGAAAGCAATGAATAGATTGGATTGTGCCTCAAGTGAGTACAGGAAGAAAATATTAGCCCCTATTGGATGCATTCCCCATTATACTACTCATTTGTCCAGTGTAATGAAATAACAATCATGGGGAAATTAACACTAAGGGATTATTGGGATAGAAGGCTGTCACCGTCTTTATTCAAAGGTGTCATGATTCTCTGTGTAGAAAATTGCAAGGCACAGAGAAAGTCCTGAGAGAGTGAAGCCTGAGTGACTGTGGCCTGTTGACATGGACATTGTCATGTCAAGGACCACGACCTCAGACTCACAGGAAAATAGCGAAGATTGGAGTAAGCACCTACTCGTCATTGCAATCCAAGTGACCTGTGTTCTCTGAGGAAGGAAATTCTAGGTGGAGACACTTAACCCCAGATCTCCCTCCATCCATTCTCTATACTCGCAGAAAAACCAATCGTTAGGCTGTATTCATTTTTAATTTGCTCTCATATTCAGTATATCTTTTTCACGAGCTGAAAGAAAAGCCAGGTGTGGTGCTATCCATCTGTAATCTCAGTATTTAGGGGATGGAAGCCTCAGAATCAGGAGTCCAAGGCCAGCCTTGACTACAAGAAACGCTTACTATCAAACCAAGAAATGAACAAAGTAGAACACCTTCTCTTCCATTTGTTGAGATGCTTGGTAAACGAGGTCTGATCCGAAGGTGTGTATGTCTTGGGAAACAAAATCTAGTTACCAACTACTCTTTCCTTCACTGCTCCCTTTGACTTTCTTGCTAGAGCCAAACCACCAGCATCCACTGCTCACAGCACCTGGGGTTGGCAGCCTGGGTCATTTTTTAAATCATCTGTTATAGACACTGTGGAGTGGGACTTCTGCAAAGTCCAAGCCTTTGGTTGCCTCTCTGTCTGCTATTAAAGAAAAACTAAAAGCCAGTTGGTTGCAGGAACGACACACAGTATGTCTTTCTTTTTAAGGCAAACACCAGTTAAAGCAGAGATTCTCAACCTTCCTAATTCTGGGTCCCTTTAATACACTTCCTTAGGCTGTGGTGACCCCAAGCCATAAAATGAATCTCATTGTTACTTCATAACTGCAATTTTGCTGTTGTTATGAATTATAATGTCATTGTCTGATATGTAGGATATCTGATATGCAACCCCCATGAAAGGGGGGTTGCCTCCAACAGGTTGAGAACCACTGAGTTAAAGGAAAGAGTTCAGGATTTGTTTGATAAAGAACTAAGAGGAGTGGACAATTTAAAATCCACCCCTTGCTTTCGATGTTGGTTTGTATTCCTAGTACAGAACATGTCTGTCCTAAAAGCGCCATCCCTCCTAAACATGGGGGCAGACTTTCTTTTTACTTACGGCAGAAAATAAATCCAATTAGACAGGATTCACAAAAAGAGTCTTAAAGCTCAATTACAGAACCCTGAACTGTGAGACTAGATAGAAAAACAATTGCTAATGACTACTCTGAAATGTCAGCTCTTCTTGCTTGAAGTGTGACTTCCTCTTCCTGTGCTGTTCCGAAGGAATGGCCCTTGAGCTGCATTTAAGGTGGGCTCATGTTCCAGGAGCTTTCACTAGACTCCTTCGAAACTGTAAACAAGCCCCTCCCTTTTAGGTTTTATATACACTGTTCCCAAACTGACCACATCTGCCTAACCTGAATCGAATGTGAGCTTCTCTGGCTACAACTGACTTCAACATGCACAGCAAATATGATGGATTTTTCTCCCCCGTGTGAATGCCAGATGCAGACCAGATGTGTGTGCACCAAAGCCCATTGGCCTATTGTGGACCGTCTGGACACTTAAACTATAGACAGTCTCTGTTTTAGGATCACTTTGAGGTCGTTTACTGAAAACAGAAATTACCAAATGTGACTGTTGTCACTTGAAAACAGCCACACTGTGGCATGTCATCACTGCTTCTTCAGCTCCCCCTCTGTGAATGGATGCACCCCAGAGCATCCTGGAGTGCACACCCACACATCAGAGGCTCCAGGAAGCACCGCTCCTTCCTGGAGTGGACACCATCCTGCCTCTGTTAAATTTCCCCTTTGCTCTGCATGCTATTAGCTCTTTCCTATAAACAGGCCTTCTTCACTCCTCTGGAATGCCCTGCCTTCAGCAAGTCAGACCACCTCTTAGCTGAGGGTTTTCCCTTGTATTTCTTCTTAAGACTAGAGTTCTGAGGACAGGTTTGCTGCTTTGGTTCTCCACCCCCAGCAATACATGCACAAATTTTCTAAAAGTGTCTGCATTCC
The DNA here is from genome assembly GCA_028551405.1 of Uromys caudimaculatus. Lineage (NCBI taxonomy): Eukaryota > Metazoa > Chordata > Mammalia > Rodentia > Muridae > Uromys > Uromys caudimaculatus. The sequence goes on from CM052716.1 coordinate 11,541,622, forward strand.
ATCCAGGATCTAAACCAGGAAACACACACACACACACACACACACACACACAGAGAGAGAGGGGGGGGGGAGAATAAAATAAATAAAAAATTTTTAAAAACTGGCCCTCTTTCTGTTTTTGTATAGCCTGTAAGCTTATATTAATATTGACATGTTTAATAACTTGGAAGAAAAAAATGGTTCCAAAATTTAAAATATTTATTTTCTAGCCTTTTATAAGTTTGTTGGTCTGCGACATAGGCAATTCTCCCTTCTCCCTTTGACAGAACAGAGAGGTCTCTCTTCCCCTGCAGAAAATCTCCTGCATCTGTGCCTTCTCTGCACCACAGCTCTCCAGAACTGACCTTTGAACCCCCAGGCCCTGTCTCTGCTCCTTTTGCAGCCAGGGCCCATCAACCCACAGTGCATGTTTCCTGCCTGCCTTTCTTTCCTTCTGTTTTCTGCACAAGTTAGATTCCTCCTGGGATCTGCACCCTCACCCTCTACCCCTCTCTTCTCTTATTAGGCACCTTCTCTCTCACTGTGGCTGTCAGTACTTTAACCATGCTGATGCCTCCAAGTCTTCCGTCCTGCCCTCCGCCCAGCCGGCCTCTCCTCCCCATACAGTCACGCAGCTGCCTAGGTGGTGTCCACAGTCTGTTCAGTGTTGACTTCTCCTAAGCTGAGTGGTGCTTTTTCTTTGTGAAGGGGTGTTTGTCACACCCTTCCTCATCAACTTGGTTGGTTTTTGATTGACTAAGTGCAATTTTTGGCTTTTCATTACACAGCCACTGAGTCCTGAGAATTCCACTTTCAATATTTTTCTAAATCTCTTAGAGGTTCTCAAGTAAACCACATCCTTCTCTGTAGACAGTAAGAATCTTCTAATTGGCATGGAAATTTACCTGCTGGGGTGCCTAAGAGACACATGACACTGTGGATGGTCGGCCTTCCCACAGTCTCTTGATTATTCTCCATCAAGAGTAGGAACTGAGTCAAAGAGCTGGTGGGCCAGCGGATGGGTCACTGTGGTTAATGTCATGGGTCAGGTCCTTGCCTTCTGAAATACTGGGCTGTTTACAGGCTTGGTGCAGGAGACTGCATGGCTGGCATGGAGAACTAGAGAGCTAAAGTTCAGAAGATGCAAGGGCCTTGGCCAGGGGCAGATGTGATATCCTGGTCAGTGTTAATCGAAGGAATGAAGTAATAAAATGCAAACGTCCACATTTAAAAATGAGCAACTTGTGTAAGGGTAGGGACTACCTCCGTGGATGATCCTACAGCTTCTCAAGGACAGAAATAGAAAGGACATCAGTGAGGGGCACAAAGGAGACCCACAGACAACTTATAGTCAACCTCACCCATGCTACGTCCATGAATGTAGCTGAAAGCTACCTGGCCTTTTCTGACTTCACCCAGTAGAGGAGTGACAGGAAAAGATTCAAAGGCAGAGAGGGAGAGGGAGAGAGAGAGAGAGAGAGAGAGAGAGAGAGAGAGAGAGAGAGAGAGATACAGAGACACAAAAACAGAGACACAGAAAGGAAGAGACAGAGAGAGGGAAGAAAGACAGAGAGTGAGAGAGTGAGAGAGAAGGGGAGAGAGGGGGCAGGAGGGAGACAGAAGCAGATACATGGAGAGACAGAGGCAGAGAGAGGGGAGAGAGACAAAGAGGAGACAGAGACAGAAAGAGAGAGAGAGAGACCTCTGTGATCACTGCATCACCGGCATAGAATTAGCTGATGCTGACTGACCATGTGAGATGATAAAAACAAATTAATAAAACTTGAAAAAAATGAAGTCAGACTGAAACGGGAGTATAAAATATAGTTTAAAAATTAACTGATCAAGCATACTTTGATCAACACCTCAGGTACCTCACAGCATCCTTCTGGAACAAGATTCTGTCTAATGCAGGGAGTGTCATTATCTCCAGAATCCTGGCCAAGGACTAGCTCCTCATAAACTCATATAAAGAAGCCCAAATTTCATATAGCTTCTCCTGAGGAAATATGAACAACTCCTCCCCACAGGAGGGAATATTTCAATCCAGAAAAAATAACTGCACAACACCAAGTCATTAGGACTGAGTACAACCACCTCCTAAGTGCTGCCTCTAGCTGTAATTTACTCTCACATTTTTGGTCTCCAGAATATTACTTTTAAAATGTGCACACACAAAGAGGAGGTGAGTACTTGGGGAATTGGCTGGGGAGAGGAATGTCAACGAGCATGAGAAAGGGGTAAAAGACCATGTAACCACTGTGTGCACTTGAGGACCACACATAGCGTACATGTACGAAACTGACAAAAACAAAAAGGAAACTATTAACAGTGAATAAATAGGAAAATCAAATATACTGAGCACCTCATTTATTTGTGAAATAATGTAAAATTGCACAAGGTGATTGATTTGTTACAAAATGTAGCGAATCAATTTTAAAAATAAAAGACAAAATTGTATTTTATATTGTTATTTATATTTTATATTGTAGCTGTCAAAATCAAATGGGCTATTGAGAAATTATTGAACTGTTCTATAATTATTTTGCCTCTGTCTGAATAAACCTACCCAATTATCAAAAGACTGTTATCAACATTCATCTTAGTGAAAAAATTTAAAAACCTATGTGATAAGAAAGTCTAAGGGGAGACACTAGAGTAGGAAAAGTTTAAACGGGATGGGAAGGGGAGGAGGGAAGGGGTGGAGAGGGGAGGTCAACAATATCTGAGGATGTATAGAAAAGCCATATAGAAATATTATTTTATAAGTATATGATAAAAATATCCTTTTTAAAAAGGGCCTCAAGCAGAAATATGCTGTGCGGTGGTTAAGTCTGCTCTCAGATGTCACATGTCTGCAAACACACTAGTGTTAGATGTGGATTATCTTCCTACAGGTTGTTGCCCATGTAAGCCCTGGAGGCTTCAAAACAAAACCATATATTGTCACTGCTCTGAATTATCCACAAGAACTACATACTCTAAGACATTACTACTGAAGACAACATAGATTCTGGACTCAGGGCATGGAGATAACAAACTGGAATTGAGCTGAATGTCTTTCCCTGTTGGTTAGTGTTCATAAAAACCAGGAGGTAGCATGCAGGCTGACGGGGAAGAACACTCATCAGCCATCCCTCGCCAGTATAAAACCTGTTAGCAGTCATACAGAACTACCTGGCATAACAGGACTGCTATTGCACTAGTGCCGTGGATGTTCTAGGGGTAACTAAGAGCTTCTTGATTGGATTTGAACCCTGCTGCATGGGGGGGGGGGGGATTCATAAAGCCTATGACAATGCATACTACAGGCCCTGTGCAGGGAGTCTACTATTGATGTTTTGCTAAATGAACATAGTTAAGCTGAATTCTAAACATTTGTATTTATACCTGTGAACTAGGACAGCTCTCTACCTGGCTCAAGTAGCTTCTTTCAGCAATAGGTGACAGTAATAGCGGGACCCCTGAACTGGTGAAAATACATGACAGCTGAATGCTTGTCCCTAAATAGAACATCTATACCTCACCTCCCACCACACCCCTACCTCTTAAACCCAAGGAACATCGTGGAAAATGGAATAGAAGAGCTGTGGGAAGCTACGGGACAGGGAGGAGTGTGATGCATTACTGTCTTTTGAACATGGCATGGCTGATGTAGTCAAGAGCATAAAACATCTGTGACGACCTACGATGGGTCCCTGAAACAAAAATAATAGCGAATTTATACTGACTAAGCAAGTTGTATTTATGGGTTTAGGAACATGTATGTATGCATGTACATATTTATGTCAGTTTATATGTATGTAAGTATGAATATATCTTTATACATATATTTGTGTATGTGTACATACATATATACATGTATATGTGTACATATACGCGTGCAAATATCTATGTATACATATATGTATATTATAATAAATCATGTAAAAAGAAGTCACAGATTTGAAAGAGAGCAAGAAAGGGTATATGGGAGGGTTTGGAGAGAAGAAAGAGAAAGAGGAAATGATATGATTATAATTTCGAAGAACGAAGCAATGTTTTTAGAAACTTTAAGAGAAGGAAGGGACCTGAGGTCGGTGGGAGTAGGAGGGAATGAGAGAAGGTAATGAAAGTGAATGTAACTCCCTTGTATGCATACAAGTATGTAATTGTCAATTTAAAGAAAATCTATAGGATGTGTTAGTGGCTTTTACGTCTCATTGGAATAAATAAAATACTTTTAGATGTTAGCGAGCTCATAGATACAATTGAGGTGGTCCATTACTTTTTATTGAAGCTCTAAACGGCTGTTCTCAAAGTGTTTCTGCCCCTTCACTATTAACACAGAGCAAGTGTAAGAAGTTCTGTTGTGCTCCTCTCAATAAGATGTGTGATTAACATCTGTAAAGCCGAGACGAAAAGTAGCTTGGGGAAAATTTCATTTCTTCTAGCAGTTCTGCCTAGGGTCTTTGGAAAAGCTCTTTGTGTCTCGTGTCTCAGGGAACTTCCTGACCTGCCAGTTGGAATTGGAGGTGGCAAGGTCTCTTCCTCTCTCCTCCTTTCTTTTCCTTACATTTTAGCCATCAGCTTGTCAGAAACAATCTGCTTATAGGTGATGAGAGACTATTTTAAAAGATCACTATAATGCGGGAAGGAGCTATTCAGTACAGAAAAATCTGAAACATAAAACCTTGGAAAGTTTGAAAATCAGAAGAAAATTGATTGCTCAATTCTAGAAGATACTAAGTTCAATGGATATTTTTCCTGCACAGACTAAAACTGTAAAAATACATTATACAAGAATATGTCTATGTGATAGAAGGCAGCCTTTTGAAGAAAGAGAGCTGCCAATTGTTATGGCATAGGTTTATCATGCTAAATAATATGTGAAATACAATAAGAGAAATGTCCCATGCTGTCAATTAATTACATGCAGAGTCTAAAACAAGCCAAACGTTTAAAAACATGAGCTGGAGGTTGAGACAGAGGGACATAATCAAGAAGAAATGGAAGAGGCTGGTCAAAGAGTTCAGGATTTCAGCCAAATAGGAGAAATTCATTTTAGTGTCCTCTTACCTACATGGTGACTCTATTGATATCACATATTTCAAAATTATTGGAAGTCTAGATTATAAATGTTTTCAATATAAAAGTGATACAAGTAAAATGATATGAGCATTGTCTTGATTTAATAATTAATCCCACATTTTGACATACATTAAAACATCACATTGAACCCCTATAAATCACTTGTCAGTTGAAAAGAAAAATTATAACACTTCTTATTTACCTACAAGGGATGCACATGTTCCTGAAACAAGATGGTGAATCTCTGTCCATCTTAGTCAGGGTTTCTTTCTATTGCTGCAATGAAACATCATGAACAAGAAGCAAGCTGGGGAGGAAAGGGTTTGTTCAGCTTACATTTCCACATTGCTGTTCATCACCAAAGGAGGTCAGGACAGGAACTCACGCACGGCAGGAACCTGGAGGCAGGAGCCGATGCAGAGGCCATGGAGGGGTGCTGCTTACCGGATAGCTTTCCCTGGCTTTCTCAGCCTGCCTTGTTATAGAACCCAAGACTACCCACCCAGGGATGGCACCACCCACAATGGGCCCTCCCTCCTAGATCGATAATTGAGAAAATACCTTACAGCTGGATCTCATGGAGGCATTTCCTCAATTGGGCCTTTTTTCTCTGTGATAACTCCAGTTTGTGTCAAGTTGACACACAAAACTAGCCAGTACACTCTCCCACAAGATTGAGCTATCACAGGCTATTGAGTTCACTATTACTAGGAAAAAAAAAATACACCGACTTAACCTTTATTAGCCAAACAGTATTTCATCCAGGATAGGAGAGACAAAAATGATCACTGGCTGTCTGAAACCAGAAATATAAAAAATTCAACAAAAGATAATGTTGACAACTTCCAAAAGATGAACACTCATCAAAAGAACCAACAAGATTCTTATTTGTATTTAAAACTGGATACCGAATAGCACAGTCCTGATAAAGGTGGTACTTAACAACGGGGACTTAACAATGACCTAATGAAAGAAAGTGACTCCTCCCTCGATGAGACACTTGGAATGATGGGGACATCCCACGATGGAGGCATTGGTTACTAGTCACACCTTATACCTAGCTATCTATGGCTTCACTGATTCACGTAGGCCAGCATACAAGCTCTAAGGTGCACTCTGCTTTGTAACGACTCCATCACCCTTCCTCTGGGCCTCTTCATTCTCAGATCTCTGAACCCTACAGTGAGCCTACAGATAATGGAGAAGACACTCCCAATGCCACTGTGTCATTAAATACCACCTTCATCAGGACCACCTTCATCAGGTATTTGGTATCCGCTTTTAAATGCAAATAAGAATCAAAATACAAATAAAAAGTTTGTCCTTTTGATGAGTGTTAAACATTTGGAAGTTGCCAGCATTGTTTTATGCAGGGGTTCTTCCAGTGTTCATTCTCTGTAGGAGCTAGAATATCAGGTACTAGCAAAGCACAGGATGAGCCAGACTTCTTGGAAGTACCCGTCTTAATGAAGTTATAACTTAAGCTATCTAATTCCTCTGAGTCATTATTTTTTAAGACATTAATGAAGTTAATAACTCAAATCCATTGATTAAAAATCACACATTAGCCCAAGATATATATGGAAATACTTTCAATCAGTGAGGTGTACATCCCAACCTCATACTTGTTATTGACACATCTTTCCAGTCCTGCATTCATAACAAGGACCACATGGCGGAAAATGGAAGATAAGGAAGATAATGACAGCAAGTTATCTATCAGTCTTTTCCAGCTTCCCTTTATGGGCAGGACTTAGGAACTGCAAATAACCAAAGAGTGAGCCTAAGCAGTATCTGCTTCTATTGTAAGGCATTTGATTTACCTTGTCACTCTGAATCAATGGAAATTTCTAATTCTCTGACAGCTCAGTGAGAGCCATCAAGCAGAAACACCAACCATAGAAACTAGTTTTCCATTTCCACAGCACTGGCACATCAGAGACCAAAGAGAGAGGCTCTGTAAGGCAAGATCTGTTGCAGAAGTGAGGGGAGCTACAGGTGTTGGGAGGTGCTCCAAGCCTTTCCTTTTTCTCACACCCAGTGATGACCTCCCAGTATTTGTCATATGGACACATTGTGATTATGTCATTGCAGCTTGAGTGAAGGAGAAATGGGGGCAGTAGAAAGAGACAAACCTAGGAATTGACAAATGAAGAGTTGATAATCATAGGGCTGTCTGTTAGTGCTTTTTGATTGACTCTGTCAGGACCTGGCTTTCTATGCTCCTGCTAAAGGCACTGCGTGGTAGAAACAAGAAATGTTTCCTGATTCCATGGCTTTACTCCTACTTGTTGGGATAGTCCAGATAACAGAAAATACTATGGTTAGACCTTTGATCTCTATGGTCAGAATTCTACTGCTCACTGATTCCAAGAGTGGGTTATAAAAATGAATTTACAGTCAAAATTTTGTACCGATTATTGACCCAGTATTTATGATTTGTTTTTAAATACCAGTAGGTTTTATTTCTAAAATGAGTATAAGATCATAGAATCTCAGCATTAGGTAAGATTTTGAGATTCTAGAAAATTCTAGAACTTTACAGACCTAAAAACTGGAATTATCCCTGGAGATTGCAATTGACTGGTAGAGTGCTTGCTTAGCATACATGAAATCTAAGCTACAACCCCCAGCATGACGAAAACTGGACATTGTGATGCATATCTGTAATTCCAGTACTCAGGAGGTAGAGGCAGAATGACCAGACATTCAAGGGCATCCTCAGCTACGAATGTGAGTAAGAGGCCATCCTGGGTTGCATGAGCCTCTGTCTCACAAACAAACAAACAAAAATCTTAAATCAAGAGTGGAATAAAGGGGACCAAACTATGATTTCAGTGGTGTGTGTGTGTGTGTGTGTGTGTGTGTGTGTGTGTGTGTGTGTTTTCTCTTCCTTATAATAAAACTGTGAAAACCACATGCCTATTATAATCTAGGAAGAGGTGCCAAGATGACATTCTAAACATTATCAATTGGTATGGGACAAGCATTGGTCAGAGTAGATTCCAGACACTCCGGTGCTTCATCTAATACTAATGAAGAGGGCTAATGGGAGCAAGATAGAGTATGGAGTGGTCAGGGATGGTACCTCGGATGCACGTGGCAGCTGCCTATCAGTTGATCAATATGTAGGCATTTTGGGTTCTAAATTGATGATATAAATTGCCATAGAATCAGGTCAGCTCAGCTCAGAAAGGAAGAAACAGAATAATCACACCATTAAAAAAGAAAATGATTCAGCCAGCCACAGATTTAAATTTTCTTCATTTGAGCTTTGGTCTTCTCCTGGGCTAGTGTAGCTTATATGCAATGTTATACTCTTATGGTGGTATAGGCTATTTGGGACACATCTTATATAGGATAGGCTAAGCTATAATGTTGGGGAAGCCAGGTGAATTAAATGTGTTTTAGTGTGTGGTTGTTTCGGCAAACAATGGGACCTAACTGCACTGTACATTGAGCAGCATCTCTCAAGTTCATGACTCTTCAGACTAGAGACTATTGAGATACCAGCACTCTTTTCCATGGTCAGACAGCCAATGAGAGATACAAGGACCCAAGAAAACTCCAGGAAACAGCACAGAAGACAAGTGGCCTGGCTCTGCTACTAGAATGTGCAAATGAAATGTCTTTAATGTCCTTCATATGGATCAATGAGCCTCCACTGACAACTGGTTTTCTCAATCCTTTTTAGCATGGCTGAGTTCCTTATCACCCAGCTCATCTTTGCAATGTAATGAGGATAACACATCACACAAGGATAGTTCTGTACATATCTATAGATACATATATATGTGGACTTGAAATGCCATGAATAGAGAGCTCCACTAACCAGACAATAATTTTTAGATTCTGTTTTTCCATTCACCAAAGAATTCACTCTATTCTTGTGGCTGCAAAATGTCTCTGACACTGGGTATAGTGTGGCTTAGGAGGGATTCTCTTAATATATACACATATTACTTCTACATCTGAGATCCAAGTAGAGACTTGAGAACATGAAGGTGATATGCTATGCTCTTTCCCTTTGTTTCAAAGCTTGAATAAGCTGACTCCAGCATTTGTGTTCCAGAAGACGAGAAATGCCCCTCAGTCTGTAATGAGATTTTTAAATGCCATTACACAAATTCCAGTGATCTAGGGCCAGAGAGAGTAAGGTGAATTAAATAACCTAATTTGTGGTTATTGAATGACCTATACTCTTGGCACACAGCACTGAAGGTAAACATAGCCCGGACATGTCCTTCCAAAAGAACAAGTTGTTCCTACAGATTCTTCCATGTTGCATAGGGGCCCTACAAATACATACAGATACATACACATGCACACGCATACACACACGCGCACGCACACGCGCACACACACACACACACACACACACACACACACACACACACACACACACACACACATATACCCTAACTTCTAGGTTTTAAGAACATGACTTTATTTGAAATCATTTAACAGATGTAATTAAACAATATTAAAAGGATATCACCATTGATAATCGTGGCAGAACTCAAATCCCATGATTAGGGGTCTTTAAAACAAACTGTGGTGTGGAAAAGCCACCCCAGGAAGGAGGTTGAGTCTGCAGGGGAAGAAGGGACGGTTCATAATCCAAAGAATGCCAACAGTAGTTAAACTTGGAAGGACAAACCATTTTCCCTCTCTAGTGCCTCTGTCAGGCCACAATACCACCTTGACTTGAGACTTCTAGTATATAAAATTAGAAAGAGTAAATTTGTCTTGTTTTAAACCACAGGGTGTGTTTGGTAATACACCCCAGCATTCCAAGAAAACTTCAAGAATTGTGTTCCTGCTGCCGTCCCTATTAATATCCATTTATCTATGATGCTCCCCATATTCATGAGAGTTTAAATGAACGTGCGGTCAACACAATTGCATTTGGAAGCAACTGCCATCCCTACATTATGATTATGAATTCCCCAACCCCCTTAACTTCTTTATAGGAGCTCAGTGAGAAAAACGCTTGTCTGTAGATTCCCATTAAAATAGACAAACGTGTGATCTTAGCTATTTTCAGATTCAGAAAATAATTTTCAGATGATTATTTTTGTTTCCCAGACTTAAAGAGAATAAAAACTCAGGCTGAAAAACACGACCTGGCGACCCCATGGTCGTATGGAAGGTCTTATTCCCAGAAATAAAGCTTTTACTTTTGCAAAATGAATGCTGTCTCCTAATTAAGTGCACACTCCCATTCCTATCTGAATTAATTGTGAAGATTCAAGTTAAGCTGTACGAGATCATTTCAAGGTGTACAAGAAAAGTCTAGGTGGCATTCAGTACATGAGAAAGTACCTCAGAAACATTCAATAGATGCCTTGTTCAACTGAAATTGACTACATAGCTCAATCAAATAATATACATTTTATAGTTCTCTGTGTACACGCATTATCTTCAGTCACTGATGCTCTGGAAATTGCCATTTTGTCTGAGGTAACCCAGAAAGGCACAAAGTACCATGAGAATTTAGAAGAGAAAGAAAATAATTTTTCTAAGAAAACAAGACTTTACTGAACTCACACAGTATTTAGCTTCAGATCTGTGGTCATTGTAATAAGTGTGTGTGTGTGTGTGTGTGTGTGTGTGTGTGTGTGTGTGTGTGTGTGTGTAACCATGTGGGTTGGTTAATTTCTTGAAATTTCTTAAAAGTCACTGTATCTCTTAGTCTCTCGTATCTCCCCAGAGCATCCACCAAAGGCCCTGCCATGAAAAAGAGGCTGAAATACATGGTTCAGGAAAGTTTTCAGGTTTTCCTGAATCCTCTCATCTAGAGATGACAATTCTTCATCTTCTACTGCAAATGGTGGACTTGGTGTACAGACAAGAAAGTAGCGAGTAGCCATGCCCACTCATGGGAAACATTTCTGCCATAAAGTTTCCATTTCTGTCAGCATTCTCAAAGGAACCCTTCCTCTTCCCGGGTTACAAAGTTAAATGCAGCTGTTTGACTTGGGAAGCCACTTGGATCATTTGAGGTGTCCCTCAAGAACAAATTGGAATTCTCTGCATTTGTCAGCATGGTCCAATGTGTAATTTATTTAAACCCAGCCTTTTGTCACTGGAAACCTCAACTGGTCCATTCCGTGTGCTTCAGACCCCCATGTGTTTTTGCTCATTTTTGGTTTCTTGTGCAAGTAAGTTTTGCAATTAGATTTATCATTCTGTAAACTTGAGTTCTGCCAATGTCAAGAGCCAAGGTTTCAAGCTATGGTTTGAATCCATTGCAGTGAGAACTTAGGGAAAATGATGGAGTTCTATGTATGGTTATTTTTATATTCGTTTTTAACTCCTGGATGTTGAAATGGCTTTGTCACTTCTGAGGCTAAGAAGGGAGAGATGTTTGGGTTTGGATTTCCTTCCTCCCTCATCCCTCCTTTTGGATTTAATCTCACGATACTTTTGCTTCAGGGTTTTTCTTAATTTGCTTTATTATTTTTCCTTGAGGAATAGTTCTGCCTTCCTTCATCTCATAAAAGTAGAAAACAGTTTGGTAGTGATATTAAATTAAGAAGTTATTTGTTGCAGGAATGCAGGTCTCTGGAGAGGTTGCAAAGTTTACACACCATACACAGTGTGGCTACATTTTTCTATTTCTCATATCAGTCCTACTCAGCTTGCTTAGCATTCAGTTATTAACATAGGTGCGATCATTGATCTTTGCAAATAGGAATGTTTTGCTAGACCAATAAGTCCATACAGGCAACAGGAAACAATAAAGGACTTTGATGCAAAATTTGACTTCTCAGCTTTAAGGTAATGTTGGCTCCATAAGCAGATAGAACTGCACAGGAAATTATAATATGCACGTGCAACCTAAGAATTGGTTTAAGTAAATCTAGAGAGGTTTTCTTTAAAAAAAAAAAAAAGTTTTGGAGTGCTAAATACTTGTTCAATTCACATAAAGAAAGAAAGAAAGAAAAAAAGAAAGAAAGAAAGAAAGAAAGAAAGAAAGAAAGAAAGAAAGAAAGGAGGGAGGGAGGGAGGGAGGGAGGGAGGGAGGGAGGGAGGGAGGAAGAAAGAAAGAAAGAAAGAAAGAAAGAAAGAAAGAAAGAAAGAAAGAAAGAAAGAAAGAAAGAAAGAAAGAAAGAAAGGAGGGAGGGAGGGAGGAAGGAAGGAAAGAAAGAAAGAATTATTTATATATTACTTTGTCCACCTTATTGCATTGAACTTAGCAAATAACAGCTGCATTTATTTAAGGTATGCACAATTGTGATTTTTCTATTACACAGGGTGCACTGATTACTATTATAATAAAGTTAGCCAACAATCATCAACAAGTGTGATAGCCTGAGGTTTGAAAAAAAATCCTAATATCTCCTTCACTGGTATACTGGCTGGTTTTGAGTGCCAACTTGACACAAGCTGGAATCATAACAGAGAAAGGGGCTTCAGTTGAGAAAATGCCTCCATGAGATTCAGATGTAAGGCATTTTCTCAAGGGGGGCTTGTGGGTGGTACCATCCCTGGGCTGGTAGTCTTGGGCTCTATAAGAAAGCCAGCTGAGCAAGCCAGGAGAAGCAAGCCAGTAAGAAACATCCCTCCATGGCCTCTGCATCAGCTTCTGCTTCCTGACCTGCTAGAGTTCCAGTCCTGATTTCCTTTAGTGATGAACAGCAATGTGGAAGTGTAAGCTGAATAAACCCTTTCCACCCCAATTTGCTTCTTGGTCATGGTGTTTGTGCAGGAACAGAAACCCTGACTAAGACAGATTGGTACCAGAAGTGAGGTATTCCTGTGACAATCTGACCATGTTTTGGGAGGACTGTGGAAGGACTTTGGAACTTTGGGCTAGAAGATCTATTTGGTGTTAAGAGCTCTGTGGGATGTTGTGTAGGAGCTTGGAAGATAATGTTGAGAACAGTGCAATGACAGAGGCCTGGCTTGTGAAAAATCAGAGGGAAGATTAAAGACTCTTATCAGGGCTGTTGCTATTTTGATTGTGAGGATTCTGTGGTTTTGGTTAGCTGGGGCTGAAGGATCTGCTGTGATTTACAAGATACCAGAACTACTAAGTGAAAACTTTACATTACTGGGACTATTGATGCTGGTTAGCTGGAGCTAAGAAATTAGCAGTGATTGGGATGAGACCAGCATCATTGAGGTGAAATCTTCTGAGAAGTGTTTTCTGAGAGCACAGAGGCTGTGTTCCAGAGATGGCCAAGGTTGTACCTTTTGCTGTGGCTGGACTTGGTAATGTGTAAGAGTCACTAAGGTGGTTCTGGCTTTGAAGGCATGAAGGTCATGAAGAGCAACTGAGGTTCGGCACTGTGAGAGGCCATGGAATGTCATTGGTGAAGGTGCAGCTACAGTTGCAATTAATAGCCCAGGACTGAAAGGGTCATGCAAAGGAGTTGAGGCTTGGCACTATGAAGAGAGCCTATGAGAGGCTGTTGGTGAAGCCTAGTTACAGTGGAAGACAGCAGTGTTTTGGAATAGAAACTCTGACTAAGACAACTGGGTTTCAAGTAAAGAACATGGCAAAATATCTATATTCATTATGCTATAGAGTCCCAAATTTTAGTTTTACATATTTTATGTGTGTGTCCTGTGGGTACCTGTGTACATGCATGCTCATATAAGAATAACAAAACTAAAAATTGATGTTGGGTGTCTTCCTCAGTCACTCTCCACTCTGTTTAGCTTCCTGATGAATCTGGAGTTAAATTTCAGCTAGTCTGTGTAGCCAACCTGCCCTGCAGATCATCTGCTGTGCCTCCCACGTGCTAAGGTTGTTAGGAGCTGGCCATATCTGCCCAGATTTTATGTAGAATCTGGGAATCTGAACTCCAACACACACCAAGTGCTTTATTTATCCCTGAAGCATCTCCTCAGTCCCCAACCTCATCTTCAGCTGAGATTCTAGACCCTTTGACTAATTCTCATTTCTTCCACATTCAGCCACCATTCTATCCTGCTTCTATGAGAGCAACAAGTTCAAATGTCACATTTTTAGATTTTTAGAGAACCTTTCTTCTATATACTCATTATTAGACTTAGCATAATGTTCCCCTCAACACACACACTTTATCCCTCGTATGGCTATTAGTGGTCACTCTTATGTAGATCTATTATGAAAAGAAGCAAGTTGAGCAAGGAAAAAATACAAACTGTATAGTTGGAGGAGAAAGGAAACACTTGGAAGTGTAATGGAGCTAACTCCAGTGCTCAAGGAGATAGCAAGTTTAAAGAAAAGCCTAATCCTAAATGGGAGAAAGGCAGTGGCAATCTTTTTAACTTGACTATATCTTGTAACTTTATTTTGTGTCTAATACAGATGTTTCACACCTTAAACTTGCTTCGATCTGATGATACTAACTTGTAAAGCATTGCAGACAGGTGTAGAGCTGGTCATAGTGGAGAGGGTAGAAATCCAGTACCATGATTTTTAAATAACTTATGTTTTTTGATGTTAAACATTAAATGCCAGTAGTGACTAACGACAGTAATTATCAAAGTATACTGGAGGGATATAATTTTTTATTCATCTTTATGATGATTTAGAATTCAATCTTTGTGCTTAAAGGGAATGTTTAATTGAGAAATAAACATTTGTGCACAAATAACAACATCAACAACAACAAAACACTGAAAGATATAGGGAGAGCAGGCAGCCTTGTCTTGTCCCTGATTTTAGGAGGATTGCTTCAAATATCTCTCCATTTAACTTGATTCTGACTGTTAATTTGCTGTATATTCCTTTATTATGTTTCTTAAAGCATGGTCCCTCCAAGCCGAGCTTCCTATTTGTGAGAAGGAATTACAGAAAAGTTTAAGTAGTGAAGGAAACCATTGGAAACAGAAAGCTGATGAAAACACATTTGAACTTTGAATGAAGGGTCCCAGCAAGCAGCAGAACTTGGCACCTTCAGTCATGGGGTTCTGGCTTTAGAGTCACAAATAGAAAAAAGGGGATGTGGAATCTCCCTCAATGCCTAACGAAAGCTGTTGATGCACGTATGTATGTCCTGACATGGAGAGAGGCTTTTCATGAAATTGTGAAGGTGAAGCCTAGATTCACCTTAGGGAGACCCCAAGATGTTGAGATGCCAGAGCCAGGGCATACCTACCGAGGAGAGCTGCTAACAGGGAGTGGAACCAGTCCAAGAGAGAGAGAGAGAGAGGTGTGCTATAGTCAACAAAGCTGAAAGGAGCTGAGATCTGAAGAGCACTTGGACATCAGACATGGAGATGCAGAGTTTGGAGCTTGACCAGCTGGTTTTCAGTCTTACTTTGGTCCAGTGTTTCCTCACTGTGCTCCCTTCCCTCCCTTTTGGAAAGGTAATGTATCCCCTGTGCCATCACATGTTGTAAAATATGTAATCTGCTTTTTTATTTGTTTTATAGGGGATTGCAGTTTGTCATGAGTCTCAGAAGAAACTTGGTATATTTAAACAGTGTGGAGACTGTGATAGACTGTAGATCAAGACTTTTGAAGTTGGACTGAATGAAGTTATGTATTATGGTATGATTAGAAGCCTAAGGGGGGCAGGGAGTAGAATCTGCTGCTTTAACTAGGAATATCACCATAAGCTCATATATTTAAATACTTGGTCATCAGGGAGTGGTGCTACTTGACAGGGATTAGGAGATGTGGCCATGTTGGAGGAAGTATGTCACTAGGGATGAGCTTTGAGGTCTCAGAAGCACATAACAGGCCCAGGGTCACTCTCTTCCTGTTGCCTGAAGATCTGGATGTAGAACTCTCGGCTCCTTCCCTTGCACCTTGTCTGCTAACCTGCCACCGTCCTTCTAGCCATGCTGATAATGGGCTAAACCTCTGGAGCTAAAGTATGCTCTAATTAAATGATTTTCTTTATAAGAGTTGCTGTGGTAATGGTGTCTCCTCACAGTAATAGAGTTTTGACTAAGACACATACAGGCTACTGCCAATGCTATTTGTTACCCTCTAGAATGCTAAGGCCCTATTGTTGAAGACACTACATACTTATATAATAGAACATGGAGAGCTCTAGAATTTACTCAACTGGAAGCTTCATCCCTCTATTGTTTATGGTTCTGGAAGGTGCAATCTATGCTACTGTAGGATAAAAATAACCATCAGTTTCACCTGCCATCTATAATAATGACCTATCTGTGAGATATGCCAATTGACAGTGGCACAAATGTCATGGGAGTAAAAGTAACCAAATTTTGATTGGACTTAATGCCCGACCTATGAGATTCACCTACACCTAACACTGTTAACGAGGCCAATAGCCTGAGACTAGATAGATCCCAGGCCTAGGAGAAAATTTACTATCATTATTCTGTTAAGTAAGCACAGCAATAAAATGACTCCTAATGACATCTTGCTACGATCAGGACGTCACTCAACACTTATCATAGAAGCTTCCTATTATAGTAAATGGAAATTAACACAGAGCCCCACAACTGGATAATGTGCAGAGAGTAAAAGACTATGGAGTGCTCAGCCCTAAATGAAATGTCTTTATCAAACCCCTCCCCTCAAGGCTTAGAGGTCTATGTGGAAGAGTGGGGCAGAAAGATTGTAAGATCCAGAAATGATGGATGACTCCAAGGAAATAACATCTTCAAAAAAAAAAAAAAAAAAAAAACCAAGCAAGTACACATATGAACTTAGAGAGAGCATGGCAGCATTCACAAGACCTGTACAAGATCAAGCCAGACCAAATCTCTGTACAAAGGAGAGAAAATAGACAATAAGTCTCATCCCAAGTAAAGAAGTTTTTCACAGTTGTTAGCTGCTATGAGGGGGAAATCGGTTTTCTACAATGGAGTAACGGTGGGCATATCAAGCTCACTCCAGTGCAAGCCTCATGCTCAAAGGATAGTAGAGTAATAAGTTAGGCTTTATGTTTTTGTTTTCTTTTTGAAATAGAGAAATAACATGAAATTTGGCTGGTAGGGCAGAAGAAGGGAGGTGGCTGTAGGAAAAAGGAAGGAATATTATCAAAATATATTGTATAAAATTCTCACAGAAAAAATAAAAACATTTTAAATATGGTATACTGACTGGTTTTGTGTGTCAACTTGACACAAACTAGAGTTATCACAGAGAAAGGAGCTTCAGTTGAAAAAAATGCCTCCATGAGATCCAGGTGTTAGGCATTTTCTCAATTAGTGATCAAGGGGGGAGGGCTCCTTGTGGGTGGTGCCATCTGTGGGCTGGTAGTCTTGGGCTCTATAGGAAAGCCAGCTGAGCAAACCAGGGGAAGCAAGCCAGTAAGGAACATCCCTCCATGGCCTCTGCATTAACTCCTGCTTCCTGACCTGCTTGAGTTCCAGTCCTGACTTCCTTTGGTGATGAACAGCAGTGTGGAAGTGTAAGCTGAATAAACCCTTTCCTCCCCAACTTGCTTCTTGGTCATGATGTTTGTGCAGGAATAGAAACCCTGACCAAGACATATGATATATATTTTTATTAATTTATAAAATAATCATATAATGTTAGATACCACTATGGCGCTTTTAGCAAAGCATGTGCCCTCTTCTCCCCAGCCCTTTGCTATCCTTGTTCTGTAGATTCGTTTCCTCTTTCGTGCCCTGCATCCTTTATTTCCCCAACTCCCATTCCTGGCCATCCTTCCTTATTGCTCTCGAAGTCCCTTGTCATGCTCTGTTGGTTTTCATTCTAGATTTTTAGAATAACTCACACTCACACCTGTTTACGACTACACATCCATGTATGTATACAGGTAGGATCTGCATATATGGGAGAACATGCAGATTTTTCCCACCTGAGTTTGGATCTCGTCACTTTATAGTAATGTTGACCTTATTAATGGTTTTTACAGGGAATGTGCATCATGCAGCAAATCTTGAACTCACCCTCCACTTCTTGTTTTTTGAAATCTATTACCTGAAGTCCCATCCTCCTTCTCGCCTTGCTGCCTCACATATCTATTCAAAGACCCTCCAGGGAGAACACCAGGACTTTGGAGGCGCTTGGTATGAAGATAGGTCTCTTGGGGAAAATGAATTGTGTTGGTTTTTGAGGGTTTCTGTATTTTACAGAGTACATATACAACAATCTAGGCTGGTTCTGATGACTGTTTTGGAAGATGGAGGGCTGTGCCTACCTAACTCTTCCAGAATTCAATCTTGATGAACACTTCATATAGTGACTAGGTTGCTTGCAAAGTAGGAGATGTTCAGCTACATCTCCAGGAAACATTGCATGGTCGCAACAGTATCTGGTCTCATACCTAGAATCTCCTAGACACCCTTGCAAGTAATCACAGTGCTATACAGCTCACCATGCTGACAGCCTCCCAGGCATCCCCTCAACCTCAGTGCTACCTCCTTCTCTTCATCTTCCTTCTCCTCTCTCTCTCCCTTCTCTTGCTCTTCCTATGCCCCCTTTTCACCCTCCTCCTCATCCCATTCTTTCTCCTTCCCTCATTTTCCCTCCCTTGCTTCTTTTTCTTCATCATTTCATTAATAGCCTCCTCTGTTGTCTCCTTTTCCTCTCCTTCCTCCTTTTCTTCTCTTATCTCTGAAAGACCTAATTCCTTCCTGAATTTTCAGAACACTGAGAAAGATATTGATAAGCTAAGGATGATCTGAGGATGGTTTAAATGCACCTCTAAACTACCCAGCATCCAATATGGAGACACGGTAAAATGCCACATGTGGTTAGCCTAGGAAAAGATAAGAATTCTGAACCTATTCTTAACGGGCATTGCTTTTCCACTTGAGCAATGCTGAGAGAAAGCTTAAGTCAAACCACTGTAAACCAGGGACCAACTCTACTGCATTGCCAAATGATTTGCTAAAGAAAGATGTATTGGCTTGAGTGTTTGAAATTTTAGGCTCATGTTAGCTTTTCCACCACTGATATCACATTGTCCCATGAGCACATTTTAAGGAGGCCATCTTCCTCAGAAGCACAACAATAAAATGGACTCTCTCAGTTCCCCAAGTCTCCGGCACTCATCATAAATACTTCTGTGATAGGAGAATGACTCTGTTAATTAATGATCAGGATCTTTTCAAGTTCAGAACTGAGCCATGCTCAAAACTGCTGAGTCACAGCCCAGTTTGTGCCCCAGGTCTAAGATTTTCTTTTAGCTGTGGGAAGCTCCGGAAAGGCTCCTGTTATGTGTGTTTGTACACGTTATCATTAGCTCACTTAGTAAGAGCACAGTTTTCTAAAACATTGTACAGGTAAGTCTTTGAGAGGCACTTGCCTTCCTTTTTCTCTAACAAGTCTTAATACACTTAGCCAGCATCATATGCGGCCAGAGCTGCTGACTATCTCAGGAAGCTAGGTGACCTTGTGTGCAAACTGTGCTAGCTTCCTCTACAAGCATTCTCTTGTTCCACTCAGCACCAAGTCTGCAGATTGCTGTCAAGATGGGTCAGCCAAGGTTCAAATGTCTTCTCCCCCAGGGTAACTGTTCTCTTCCTTGGAAACACCTTCAGCTTGTGGTGCGTCGTTACTTCCTGTGTAGATAATATGCCCTTACCTATCTCCTGTCTCTGTTAGCCATGTGTCTGATGGACATTATGGGATCAGGGTGACAACCTAAGATAAGAGTGTTAAAAATAACCCTCCAGCACCCTCCATTGTTATTAGTTTATACAAAGACTTGATGGTCATGGGTCAGTATTTAAATGCTCCAATAATCTTTTCTGAGTTATTTATTTTTAAAAAATATTTATTTTTATTTCATGTATATGAGTATGTTGGACACTGTGAGCATGCCTGGTACCTTTCAATACCAGAAGAAGATGCTGGATTCCCTAGAACTGAGTAAAGCTACTTGTGAGCTGCCAAGTGGGTACTAGGAACCAAACCTAGATCCCTCACAAGATCAGCAAGTGCTTTCAAAACACCAAACCATCTCTCCAGCTCCAGAGTTATTAACATCACTGGATGATAATTTAAAATTTTTATTGTACTAGCCATTGCATCAGACTTTGCATGGATTTTAATTAGTCAGTGATAGATATTGAGAATTGCTAAACCCAGGTCCTTTCTAGCATCTCAGCATCTAGTTGTGTCCTGACCAGCAGTCAGCAGGCCTGCCTCCAGGAGTCTCAGCATTCAACTTCAGCTTCCCCCTCTACTTCTTTATCTAGACCCTACCTCACTAATGTATGGTCCCCACAGGAACAGTACAGGGGAGCTGACCAAACAGTGGCCAAGCCAATGTCTAACCACTATTGACTGTTTCTCTACCTAAAATTATCTCTTATATAGAAGGCCATTTGTTGGAATCTTTCTTTCTACATTATAGGAAAATGGAGAAGGAGATTCTCTACATAAACACTGGTTAAAGAAGCCAAAATCCTATCAAAGAAACTTGTAATATCTCATTCTACTGTCCTAGGCTATAGAGTTTTTAACTAATTGCTTTATTTAAATTTTGTTTTAAATTTATTTTACCTTATTTTAAATTTTTCATACGATATATTTTGATTATATTCTTCCATCTCCCCACACCCTCCCAGATCCTACCCACCTCCCTACACATTCAACTTCATGTTTTCTCCCTCCTCCTCTCAAAAAAGTTCCCAAATAAGAATCAAAACAGATAAACTAAGAAATAACAAAAACAATAATACAAAAACAGCAAGCAAAAAGTGTGAAAAAAATCACTGGAGCTCATGCTGTATTAGTCAGCTCCTCTTAGGCGGAGCATGCCCTGTAGTGTGGCTGATATACTCAGTGACCCACTTGAGAAAACGTGTTTTCTCTTTCCCAACAGATTATCATTGCACATAACTTCTTGTTCTTGTTCGATGCAGGACACTGTCTACTTCCCCTTCTCAGTTCTGGAATTTTGTCTGGCTTAAACTTGTGCAAGTCTTGTGTGTGCTGTCATAGTGTCTGTGAGTTCATATGTGTGTCAGTCCTATTGTGTCTGGAAGACACTGTTTCCTTGGAGTCGACCACCTCTGACTCTTACAGTCTTTACACCTCCTCTTCTGAATAGATCCCTGAGCCTTGAAGCAAGCAGTTCAATGAACATATTCCATTTAGGGCTAAGTGTTGCAAAGTATCTCATCTTCTCTGAACACTGTGTAGTTGTGGATAGCTTAATATTTACCACTGCAAGGAGACACTTCTCTGATGAGGTTTGAGCAGTGCTCTAATTTATGGATAGAGCAGGAAGTCATTAGGAATCACTTTATTGGTAAGCTCCATTAGCATAGTAATAGTAGTAGATTTTGCCCTGGGTACTCTATCAATGTCAGGTATAGTGTCCATCCCATGTAGTGGATTTAAATCCATCAAAAAGAGGTCAGATACCATATAACATTTATGTCACTATCTCACCAGTGAATCTTGCAGGCCGATCACAATTGTAGGGTTTCAGGATTTATATCTGGATAGTATTGATTACTTTTCTCTTCCGATAGCATGAAAAGTACCTTCCAGTACCATGAATGCTGGTCAGTAAGGGTGAAGGTGCTGGTTAGACACCAGCTCAATTTCTCCGTGTTCAATGACTCAAGCAAGTTGTGTCTTCAGCAATACAGGCTTCCTGTCAGGTTACATTGAGTAATAAATAGCCTTGGTGATACCATGTGATGTTTGAGAGTCTATGGGACTCATTTGGCCAATGACTCAGTAACATATAACCAATGCCTGGCACTGGAGCTTTTACTTGGTGGCATGAGATGTCTAGATGGGTCACTGTCTCCCCTAATATTTGGTGACACCATTAAGATTCCTTTCATAATACATATATTTTAGGAGGTTTCTAGAGTAGTAGGTTTCAGTATAGCTTTTCAAAACAATTTTAGTGTTAGTTGTCAATCCCAGCATTCCTTTTCACTCACTCTTGCCTCCCCTCCCTGTAGGATCCTCTTCTCCTTTCCCATTCGTCTCTTTATGACTCTGTTCTGTTCCCCCTTCCTTGCATACTGCTACCTGGAGTGTGGTTAATTGTCTTGGTCTTCCTTGCTGTGCATTCTGGATTTTGTGTTTCCAAGATTTCTCTTTGACTTCCAAATTGTAAAGGAGTATGCTTAAACTTTATTTCTGACTTGTTTATTCACTAAAATATAAACATACAAGTGAAGTAGATTTGTTTTTCTGGTTTTTTGTAAGCAAGGTATTGCACTATATTTACCCTGGCAACATTCAAAGATTCAGTGAAATTCTTCTAAGGCATCTGAAGAACTGTAACATTGACAAAATTGCTTGCAGAGTGCTTACATTTTATTTTGAACTCTATATCACAGGTGCCTGGCATGTAAGAAGAGCAAATAGTGATGTTATTGGAGGTCATGTGACATCAAAGCAGAGAAGTGCCAAACGTATTTTCTCTGTCTACTCAGGATTTGTGGGGTTTGAGGATACCTCTATGTATAGTCTTTCAGCTTGCTCCTTTGGTAAGGAACATGCAGTTCTGTATCACATGAAAAGATGGGCAAATGAAATTTGCAGATGCCCTATCTCTGCTTCTGGTCAGCAGCGCATTCCTTCTGTTTCTTTGTATAGGAACGAATGCAGCCCTATGCTTCTTGAACAAGAGGATCATGTGAAAGCTCTCCAATATTTACAACAGAAGACACAGACATTAAACCATATGCTTGTGAGATTGTATAAAAATCCTCGCTATTGAGTGACTTCCCTGGGGGATAGAAGGCTTTTTGTAACCTCAGCCATAAAAATGAGTCATATAGATCAAGACATATATCTTGGCAGAGAATAAACTTTGGGTTTCACATACTTTGTTGAAGCGATGTTGTCAACATTCCAGTGACTGCATTTTTAAAATTCCATTAATGAGCATACCTCAAATTATAACTAGGCATTATTTCAAACGGCCCCCCTTTCCACAAAGAGCTTTTTCTAGCTATGAAAACATAGCACTTATTTTTAAAATATTAAATGGATACACAAGAAAATGAATCCTATAGAGTGAGGAGTTGCCACAGAGAAGTATCATAAACAGAAGTTTCTTAGAGGAGGAGAGAAGGTGAAATGCTAAAAATCAGGATGCATAAGAAAGGAGCAGGGACACCATCAGATGGGAAAACATAAACAAGAAATTCACAGGTGTCACCATTTAAAAATGCTGTTTCTCAAAAGTTAAATGCAAGCTTAAATTGCCGTATTTTACTATCTTAGTTGATATAAAATATGCATAAATATTTAAGTTTAATTTTTCTACAAATGTTAATAGGCACCTATGACTATTCCATTCTCCCTCAGTCTGCTTAAAGAGAGTGTGGTCTCTAAACAGAGACTCTCTGATTTTTTTTATCAGCGTATTTGATTCTATGCTTTGTTTTTAGGCTCCAGAGCTTTGCCAAGAATAATATATATATATATATATATATATATATATATATATTGGAACCACACAAAATGTAATCCAAGAGGCATCTCTCTTAGAAATAAAAAGAGTTGTGTTTCATTCAAGTAATAGACCATCTCTGAACACACTATTTGACAGACAAGTCTACTGGGCATCAGGTATTAGTAAAAACAGCCTGCAGAGAAAGCATGGAGGTGAAATGTTGAAATAGATCTGTCTGAAAGGCATTTGTAGAGCCAGAAGTTGATAAAAGAGACTCCTTGTTTATGCACAAGCGCTCTTTGAATGGGTACCAGGGTGGTTTTCATACCTCGATCCTCATCGCATTGGTCTTGCACAGCATACAATCTTGGCTCTCAGCGTGTAAGTGGTTTTGGTTTTTTGCTTTGTTTTGTTTTGTTTTCCTTTGGGATGCATCCCTTTCTCAGCCCTGGAGCTCCTGGCAACTCACTGAGCCTTTGCAGCACCCTGGCTTTTATACTTTCCTCCCCCTCTGTCCTCCTCCCAGTTCAGCATCTCCCCACCCACTCTTTATGTCCTTCGACACCCTTTGCTTGCATGCCAGGTCTCGTTCTTGGAACCATTTCACAATTAATATACAACCTTACCCACCCCCAATCCCCTTTACAGAGTCTCTTGGGAAAGAAAAAGTTCTGCAAAGCTTTCCAGACTGACAGCATTGCACCGGAGCTCTCCTTTGTAATAGTTTATACTGTTTGGCTGAAATGGTCAGGGAGGCATGAATAATGCTTTTTCTCTCATGCCCTAGGAACATTTAAGGTGCCGTGTAATTCATGCAAAATTACCATGGGAGAATTCTCTCTCCTGAGCTGTTTTGTCCTGTACCCCTGGGGACATGTCAGTTCCAAGAATGGCCCTCTAACCGCACAATTCCACCATCAGTTCCCCCTTTAGAAATACCTGCTTTATTGACTTTTCTAAAACTAGTAGGCTTTTATTATTTTTTCCTCTCAAGTAAAATAGTCAAGCACAAAGGTTAATGGTAGGAGCTTTTCATTGATTCCATAGGGCTTGTGTCTGAGACAGACGCACAAGCAGTCCATGGGCATTAATGAGAAGACTTTGCGTCTGGCCCTTTTTTCCGCTATTTAAACCTTTTCTGAGGGTTTGCTCTACTGAATTTTGGTCTTATAATTCTTTCTTTAAATGAAGTTGGATTCAACCTATGTTGGCAATTATCACAGCATCTCTTCCCTTTGTCAGAAAGTCTCTGGGAAGAATGAAATGAATAATAGAAACTCTTGGTGTCTTAATTAGAAGTATAAGCCATTCATCTTCTTCTTACTCAGAGGGACTAGAAGAACAAAAAATATTTGCTCTAGTCTACAATGCAGAACAATTTCAGTTTAAGCTATCCCCAGACCACACAATGATCTTGTGGTAATTCTATTCCATAAACCTGGAAATGTTTTATAAATGGATTCTAAAACGTTAAATGATAAATGAAGTGTTCCTGTCTTCCCTCCAGCCATTCTTCCTTTCTGCACAAGGACAAATCTCTCTATGCAAAAGGCACAGTTGTCAGAGAAAAGAGAAGTCAAGCCCACTGCATCTCTAGAAGTCTACTGTCTCCCCATTATTAATGGTCTTCTGAGTTTGTTTTCTTTGTACTGATAACGTTTTTGAGACTGGGTAATTTCTAAATAATAGAGATATATTAATCTCATGGCTTTTAAAAGCAAAGACTATTGCTCACCATCTGGTAAAGTCTTCTTGCTGTGTTCTACCAAGGCAGAGAGCATCCCAAGGGGAGGCAGTGTGAGGGTGTTAGTTCAGGTCTCTTCCTCTTCCAATAAAACATGAATGTAACCATGTGAAGTCTCACTCTGAAGAATATGCGGAGTCTTACTTACCACCTATGCTGGTTAGTTTTTTGTCAGTTTGACAAACTGAAGTCATCTGAAATGGAGCAGCCTCAATTGAGAAAACACCTTCATAAGTTTGGGCTATAGGCAGCCCTATAGAATGTTTTCTTAATTAATGATTGATGGAGTAGGCTCCAGTTAATTATCGGCGCTGCTACCCTTAGTCTGGGGGTTTTGGGTGCTAGAAGAAAACAGACTGAGCAAGCCATGGGGAGCAGGCCAGTAAGCAGCACTCCTCCTTGGCTTTGCATTAGCTCCTGCTTCCACATTCCTGCCAGGTTTAAATTCTGCCTTGGCTTCATTCAGTCAACTGTGATTTAGTGTATATATAAGCCAAATAAACATTTCCTCCCAAGTTGCTTTTGGCTATTCTGGTACATCACAGCCCTAAGACACTTCCCATGGCCCAACTTTCAAACATTGCCAACATAAGGCTCTTAGGATTAAATTTCTAATGTATGAATCAGGCACACATCCAAACCATAGCAGTCCCCCTTCTGTTCCTCTAAGTCCCAGGACATCTAGCCAGAAGCACAGTCTAGGGTCCTGTGACACTGTTACCTACTGACCTCTGGACAACACTATCTATGCATTACAAACTTTAAGACCTGTTCCATCATCATCCTCTCTGCTTCCCTTCCTAATCACTAATAATGACAATGTCATATAAAAAGGGCACTCAGAACTCTTGCTCTAACACCTTAGCTTCTTAACTCTAATAACCTTTCTCTGGACATTATGTTAATTATCACGGCCTGGATATTGTTATCATCAATCAAAAACATTTGCCCCAGTATACACTCCTTTTAAGAATAAAATACCTCCCTTGATTTTCTAGCTATTGGCCAGACATTGTCTGAATTCAAATCCCCTTCTTAATGTTGGTCTGTGCTCTCAATGGTCCCTCTATCACCATCCTTTCGTTTTGTTAATTGATTATTTTATTTATTTACATTTCAAATGTTGTCTTCCTTCCCAGTCTTCCCTCCAAAAAACCCCCATTCCACCCCTCCCCTTTGACTCTAAAAGGGTGATTCCCCACCCACCCCTCCCACCTCACCCCTCTAACATTTCCCTATGCTGGAGCATCAAGTCTCCCTAGGACCAAGGGCCTCCCCTCTCATTGATGCCAGACAAGGCCATCCTCTGCTACATATGCAGCTGGAGCCATGGGTCCCTTCATGTGTACTCTTTGGTTGGTGGTTTAGACCCTGGGTGCTCTGATGGGTCCAGGTAGTTGACATTGTTCTTCCTATTGGGTTGCAAACCCCTTCAGCTCCTTCAGTCCTTCCCCTAACTCTTCCATTGGGGTTCCTGGGCTCAGTCCAACAGCTGGCTGTGAGTATCTGCATCTGTCTTAGTCAAGTGCCACCAAAGCCTCTCAAGGGACATCCATACTAGGCATCTGTCTGAGAGCACTTCTTGGTATCAGCAATAGTGTCAGGGTTTGGTGTCTGCAGATGGGATGGATCCAAAGATAGGGTGGTCTCTGAATGGCCTTTCCTTAAGTCTCTTCTCCATTTTGGGCCCCTGCATTTCCTTTAGACAGGAACAATTCTGAGTTAAAAATTTCTATCACTGTCCTTTATCTTTAGCCCCATCATTGTCGTGTGACATCTACTTCCCTGCTGTAAATGTTCTCACTGATTAATCTTTTGTCTCAATTTACAATCCTACTAGACTTGGGCAGTGGACATTCCAAGACACATTACAAGAGCCCTCCGTGCATCTTTAAATAACAGGACGTGTGCGTGTACCTCCAGAGTCACTAAGTTTTCCTGTCTCTTTCATGGGTACCTCTTACATATCTGAACTCTTCCTTAGCCTTCCTTGATTTTATTTGCTATCAGGCTGATCTGAATAATCTCTCCTGATCAACTTTTAGTTGACTCATGTTTATATCCTACTTACTTTCACACTGATTATATTCTCTTTTTCAAGCTTTATCATATTAAAACAATCTGTTCTATTACTCCAAGCATTCGTCTCAATAAAGCCTCATAATCAGCTTATTCATAAAGCAATTCACAATCTTCCCCAAAACGCTCTCATGCCCAGTGTTCCCCAAGGGATGAGTAACCATATCCACTGACAAGGTATTGGTGTGATACCTCATTCACAGTAAATGCACAATAAAATTTAGCAGTTAATATGTAGTAGACTTGTAATCTAAAACATTAATGAACACAATATTATTTTGCAATGACTAAACCTAAGCATATAGCATGATAAGTTGTTAATTCAGTGGTAAATATTCTTATAACAAATTGCAAACAATGTGTACAATCTAATATTGATTAATATACTATATATGTATGTATTTATGTAAATACATACATATATTTATTTACATATATGTAAACAAACACATATATTACATAAATATATTTGTTTCCACAAATATATACATATATTTTTTATATATAATACAGTATAATATTGATTAATTAAACTCTCTTTCTTTAGGAAAGTAAGGAAACATTACACTAGTAAGGCTGTCTTCTTCCACTGAGTGCTTTCTTCAAACTTTCTCCTTTGTCTAGAAATCATTGCTGCCTATTCTGCCTAGTTTTAAATCAACGTGACACAGACTACAGTCATCTAAGAGGAAGAAACCTGACTTGAGAAAATGCCTCCATAAGATCAGGCTATAGACAAGCCTGTAGGTCATTTTCCTAATTAGTGATTGAGCCCAACCTGGTGTGGATGGTGCCATCTCTGGGTTAGAGTTTCTAGGCTCTATAAGAAAGCATGTCATGGGGAACAAGCCAGTAAGGAGCACTCCTCTGTGGTCTCTGCACCAGCTCCTCATCCAGGTTTCTGTCCTGTTGGAGTTCCAGCACTGACTTCCTTTGATGATGAACAGTGATGTGGAAGCATAAACCAAAGCAGTCCTTACCAACCCCATGCCCCCAGGTTGTTCTTGACTGTGATGTTTCATCGCAGCAATAGTAACCTTAAGACACTGGCTATCTTTCCGATCTCTGTTCTATAAAGTCAACCCATCTGTGGTGTCATTAAAAGTGGGTCTACACCCTGACAAGTTTTCTCCCTATAAAATTTTTGGGCTAAGTGTGGTTGTTTGTGAACAGTAGAAACCTTACTCTGAATGAAGAGGTAGTATATGCCCTGGAAAGTGGGGAAGCAGGGAGGCAGAGAGAATCAGAGAAGAAGAAAACATTCTTTTTTTTTAAATATTAAATATTACAGTTTATTTAATTTTCATGATTACAGACAATATAGGGCAACATCCAAAAGCAAAGTCAGTAAGTGCCTTTCCTTCATTTAACCAGATGCAGCTCTTGGTATGTAGATGGATTTAATTAGTTGACTCGAGTTGGAAGTTGACCACAGATAATCTTTTTTTTTTTTTTTTGATACTTTATATACATTTCCAATGTTTCCCCCTTTCTAGGTCTCCTCTTTGGAAACCACCTATCCCCTCCCGCTCCCGAACCTCTATGACAGAACTCCACCCCCACCCTCCCGCCTGCCCACTCTCATATTCCCACCTTGACATTCCCCTTTACTGGGGACTCTCCTCCTCCTGATGGCCAACAAGGCCCTCCTCTGCCACATATGTGGTCCGAACCATGGGACCCTCCATTTGTATTCTTTGGTTGGTGGTCCAGCCTCCATGAGGACTGAGTGGGTCAGACCAGTTGACACTGTTGATCCCTCCATAGGGCTGCAGACTCCCTCACCTCCTTCAGTCCCTTCTCCAGCTCCTCCATCCGGGACCTCACTCTCAGTCCAGCTGTTACTGTAAAGTGAAACTTGGGTATTCCAAATGTTTCTGCTAATATCCACTTATCAGTGAGTACATACCATGTTCGTTCTTTTGTGACTGAGTTACCTCGCTCAGGATGATATTTTCAAGTTCCATCCATTTGTCTGCAAATTTCATTAAATCATTGTTTTTTATAGCTGAGTAGTACTCCATTGTGTAAATGTA
>CM052716.1:11571301-11603872 GCA_028551405.1 Uromys caudimaculatus
CCCTCTCCTGGGTCTTGAGATCTCCTGAGAGGGATCTTTGTCCCGGCGCTGATTAGCTGTGGGGCCCTGTGGCCCAAGCTGAGGTTCTCGGCCGCCGCTGGAAGTTGCTGACCGTCAGTCTCTGTGGCCTGTGGAAAGCAGGCGGAGTCAGTGAGCTCTGGGGCTCGTGTTGCCCCTGCTAGGGGCTTTTCTGCGTTCCTGGGAGAGAGAATTTTCTCCCGGAGCTGCTTGTCTATGGAATCCTAGTGTCTCAGGCAAAAGTTTCCTGCCTCAGCCTCCAGCTTTTGGGATATAGGGGGGTTTCTAAGACCTCCTACCTCGGTCCCTGTGTCTCGCGGGTTCGGGGCAGTACCTGGTGAGCTGTGGGGCGTGTCTTTGGCCCTCTCCTGGGTCTTGCAATCTCCTGAGAGGGATCTTTGTCCCGGCGCTGATTAGCTGTGGAGCCCTGTGGCCCAAGCTGAGGTTCCCGGCTGCCAGATAAATAAATAAATAAATAAATAAATAAATAAATAAATAAATAAATAAATAAATAACTTCTATAATCCCTTATTATTCTAAGGATGAAAGAAATTTATCAGGCTCCATCCATTTTGTAGAAATACTTCCTTTCAACTCTACTGGAAACAAATGGGAAACCATCTGGCATTGTGACACTTGACAGAGAGCTCCATGTTTACATGGAAAGGGTGCTACTTTTAATAGCTAAATGTTAAATTTCCATTGGGAATTTTTAATTTAATTTTTTGGAGAATTTTATTCTTGAGTACTGTAGTTATTGTATTTCATCGTTTCTATTTATATGTATTTGTGCCTGCCTGTGCATATGTGTATATGTGTATGCATATATTTTAACTCTCTTTATCCCTCCAAATTCTCCCACACACCCCATCACAAATTCAAGACCTTTTCTTCTTTTAATTATTGGTGTGTTTCGCTGTTGTTTTGTTTTCAAGCTCTCCTCAAAAGATTTTCCTGATAAACTATTAGGTTCCTATCAACTCTTTTAAAAAATGCTTCACTTTCCACAGACTTTAAATATCCAATAAGGTTGTCTGGTCAGTTTTTCTGGTAAGAGGAAGGTAGGTTCTGTAGATGAGAAGGATGCTACTTAGGGAAAGTACCAGCATCAGTATTTGGAGGAAAATGAAGAAGTCAGCATGGCACAGAGGAAGACAGTATGGGAGATGATCAAGAGGCTCCAGAAAGACCTACAAAGAACTCTTCAGAATCTGGGGAAGCCTTCAACACTAACCTGAGGCAAGACATGCAGGCCTTTGGTTATTGAATAAAGGTTATCCTCGAAGGAAGATGTGATTTGAGGTGAGACCCTTTGATAAAGGTCAGTTTCTAGAGAATAAAATAGTTGCCCTAACAGGTGGAGGAACAAATGCCTTAGTTCTAAAGGTCACCCGTGCAGGGCCCACAGCATCCACGAGAAGAAGGTGCTTTACTAAGTTGCCAGCAGCAAGCCTGGTGCAAAGTAGATGCTCACGGTTCTTTATTTAAAGTATTTGTATCAAGTCCTTGTAATGGCTCTGTTTTGTTTGGGGGATCATCTCAAATCACAGAATCCTAGACTGAATGATATGAGAGATGCTTCATTCCCATCGTGTAAGAAAGTCTTTGCCAACTTGCCCTAAGCTCAGCACATTTGGTTTTGGAAAATCAATATTACAAAGGTATGTAGATGAATATCAAGTCTCCAGGGTTTCTTTTCCCCCCACCCAAGGGATAAAGTCTATATATATGATGCTAAATATAATATTCAATATTTGAATGATTTAGAAGAATTTGGTTTAATTACAGTTTATATGATTGAAATACATAGCACCACAAAACCTTGTTTATTCCTGTGACATTAAATTATTTCATTTTAATATGTCCTTTTCTGCCCAGCTCTTTGTTGTTATGCAGTGACCACTTTTACTTTTTTTTAAGGGTGCATAAAGTCATGCTACAAAAATTGTACCTCCATTTTAATCCTGACATTATAAAAGTTAACATATTTATACCTAACAAACTGCCCAAGCTACACTGAAGAATCTGAGTGTCATTTATTTAAGAATATCAGCATACTTCAGGTATTAAAATAACATATAATGTTATATAAAATCAAAGTTGCTGGAGATTCTTAAACACTTAGGAGGATTCTAGACAGTGAATTTTGTCTACATTTTTCACTCTGGGTCAAGAATCATTTGTACTGATTATTTTAAAATCATAGTTTCTTGAGTTTATACATGTGGTAAAAAAATGTTTGTTGTCAAATAAAAAAAACACATGCTTAGTTGAGAGAAAGCAGATAAACTTTTATTTATTTATTTAAAAAATAAATTTATTTACTTGGGCTTAAAATAAATACAGAAAAGAAAAACCTTTCTGAATAGAAATAGAGAAATCTTATTATATTCTTAGAACCAGCTTGAGTTTATGGGAGATTAAGGAAAGGGGACTGTGGGGGAGTCGCAGTCCGGGAGTCAAGCTCATGCATATGGATGGAGGGCACCGTGTCCAGCTGCACACAAAGAGCTGACTTTGCTGTATTAGCAGGGCGGCCTGGATTGCTGGGAGATAAATGCAGCCTCTCTCATCCTCGAGAGTTGTGCCTCTTCCAGCCATCCTGTTTCTCAGTGCATCCTCATGACCTACTTCACATTCTTCTAAGATGTGCATCATCTGTCCTTGGTCCCTGGGAAGCATCAGCATAAAGAATGAAATCAGTTTTACCCCCCAAAGTAGCTAAGAGTTGCTGAATGATTTACCCTTTTTCTGGGCTGCCTCAAAGACCAGCTCCTTTACCCACTTCATCATACACATACAGGGGATCAGCTCTGTGTTGAATATTTGATGCAGTGGTAAATGCATCCGATGTTCAAAACACTGACCAATCATTGCAGTGAAGCCACTGGCCATTTTGGATGTTTCTCAGTCAGAATTTGGATCAGCTCCTGTATCACTTGCGTGGAGATAGCAGCCTTATATCTGTTCTTAACTTGGGCGTACGCCATCCTTCTGAGTACAGTTGCCACCATATCATCCAAAGACGTCACTTCCTAGTCGTCATAGGATTAGGGACACAGTTTCAACTTATGAATTTTTGTGATGAGTAGGCATGGGCACTTAGTCTATAATAACCACACAATACTGATTTTTTTCTGCTTATAGTTTTGTAGTCATGTGATAGAGACAGGTTTTTACTTGAATGGGAGTCTCCATTTCCCCCGATAGAATTCGTGGATGCACACAGAGGTGGTACAGGGGAGTGGATGAGTTCTTGAGAGGCAAATTGAGCTCATTTTTTAAAAGTAAGAATAAGAGATTTGAGGACAGAACAAATATGGGAAATCGAGGGAAAGAGGTAGGTCACACTCTGAGGAAGTGGACACTGTGTATGTGAGGATTGCTCCCAGTTTTCATGCTGCCACATTAGATGGGAGACAGTCAAAACTATACAGCACTGTCATAAATCACCCAGGAACCACTATACTCAGGTCATGTAATCTTACCCAGAAATCCAAATGCTCTTGTTTTCTCCTTCCTCTTTTCCATTGATAATGTTCTCATGTGTCCCCCACACTGTCATCCAAAACTGCCAACCTCACCTTAAGCAGGTCACACACCCAGACATTTAAGGATGACTGCCTGTTTTGAGGCATGCCTGGTAAAGGAGGGCATGATGCTCCACAAGCCCAGGAAACCAGATGAGCTGCTGTGGCGTCGAACCAGATCGAGGCAAGAACCTGGGATACAGTCTAAAAACTCAAATGCTCTGCATGTACCTGCCTCAAGTCCACCTTTTGATTATGGATTCAGAAGAACAATGTGAATGAAAAACAGGAAGGATAATGAACCAAAAGGAAGACAAAAAGGAGGGTGGGGGATGGGAAATAATACAAAATAGGGTCACCAGAATGCCACAGTAATTAGGAGAGGGATAAATACACATTCCAGAGGTCTCCAAAGGATTAATTTTTGACACAATTAATTCTGTTTGCTTTGGAAATCTGAAGTGGATTTGGCCCTCATCTGGATGCAATTGAGTCTTCCCAATCCTAGGCTGCATGGTTATTTTTTTCTTACTTTAATATGCTGCTAGTGCCAAAAGTCCTCTGGGTAAATATATCAGATTTATAAAAATGCCCAACAAAATCAAATTAACCAAATACTGCTGAATGAATGACTCACAAAATGTGACATTTTCACTGAACAAATAATTTTTTGCTCTCCATTATGTTAAGCTAAGAAAAAAGAAAGAAAAGGTTTAGATAGATCCAAATAACTTAGTGTGTTTATTATGACCATGTGTGTAATATAGTATCCTAATTTTACATGCAGGTAGGTGAAAGGTGCGGCATATTATTTGAAGGACTCTCAAAATACCCCGTTTAGAGATCTGCAGCATTCCTACACTCTGTCTAACTGGATGCTCTTTTGGTCTCAGTGTTATGCAATTTGGGTTTTTTAAAAGGGTGATATGTACGTTAGGCTGTGGAAAAAGTTGTGCAAACCAAAATACATTGCAAGTTTGGCACCCAGAGCCCTTAAAAATAGATCCTTTTGAAAAGTGTTCGCATTTGGGAAAAGAATCCATCCCTTTTATGGAAAGAATCAGAAAGTGAGACCTGATACTGGGGACCACTTTTATAATCTACCCAGAAACAGTATATAAGGCTTATGTGCAAATGAACCATATTAATTCTTTATACTTACTGATACAGTGTAATACAACTACATACGTAGTTGTGGTGGTTTGAATGAGAATGACTCCTATATATTCGAATAGTTGGCCCATAGCTGGTGGGACTGTTTGAGAAGGATTAGAGGGTGTCACCCTTTTGAAGGAGATGTGTTACTGGGCACAAGCTTTGAGGTTTCAAAGAGGAAGACATTCAGACACTTAGTGCTCTGTCTTTGTCTCCTCCATCTTTCTTTTTCTCCTTCCCTCCCTCCTCTCTCTCCCTCCTTCCTTTCTCTCCCTCCTTCCTCTGTCTCTCTCCCTCCCTCCTCTCTCTCCCTCCCTCCTCTCTCTCCCTCCCTCCTCTCTCTCCCTCCTTTCCCTCTCTCCCTCCCTCCTCTCTCTCCCTCCCTCTTTTCTCTCCCTCCTTCATCTCCCTCCCTCCCTCCTCTCTCTCCCTTCCTCCTTTCTTTCCCTCCCTCCCTCCTCCCCCCTCTTTGTCATGGTTTTTGTGGATCAAGTTGTAAGTTTGATAGGTTACTGCTCCTGCACCATGCCTGTCTACCTGCTGCCATGCTTCCCACCATTACTTACAAAACCTAATCTTCTGAAATAGTCAGCCAATTAAAAATACTTTCTTTTATATGTTGCCTTCCTCATGATAGTTTAGCACAGCAATAGAATAGCGACTAAAATAAAGACATACAAATTAAACCTGGTTAGCATGATCTGTCACCTCAAATATTTATCATGTCTTTCAGGAAAACAATTTTATCAACAGTAGCTAAAAGAGGTGTTAATTTTAGTGCAGATGAAGCATGCATGCTGCCCATCAACCACTTGATTCTCTGTGTGTATAGTTGTGATAACAGATGCTGTGTCAGATAAAACTCTGTGAAGCTTTGAGGGGTCACGGAGCTGTAACACGACTAGTATGATGGCTCAGTGGGTGTTGTGCTGCTTCTGTAAGTTGCCTTGATTGTAGTTGAGTGAGTGCAAGTGTGAGAACCTGAGCGTTTAGTCTCAGAATCCACACAAAAGCCAAGAGCAGCAAAGTCTACCTGTACAGCTAGCACATGGAGTTCAGTCATGTAACCAGATCCTAGGAGATGCTGGCCAGTCAGCCCAGGCAGTTCATGAGGTCCAGGTTCAGTGAGAGACACTTTCTCAAAGATCAAAGGAGACGGTGAAAAGAGACACTCACTGCCAGCCGTGACTCACACAAGTGTGTTTGCACCTACACACATACACATGAACACTTACAAAGCAGACACAGCATAGCACAGAAACAAAGGCAGGAAGAAAGTGATCCAACAGCACAGATGCTGCCTGGAGAGCTAAGGAAGTTCAAGCGTTACTTGGGTTCATCACTAGGGTGTCTTCAGAAAGATACCTTGACAAAAGCCTAGTGGTGACTCTGAAGAGGCTCTGTTTAGGGCCTCTGGAAAGTTCTCTATTTTCTTAAAAAAGCACTTATCAAACATCAAGAAAATTATGAAGGATCTATAAATAGTCATAGGATATTCTTTACCATCATGATCTTTATTGGGGGGATTTTCTTAAGACCTAAATACTTCAACTCTTCACAAAGAACTACAGGCAACTAGGAAATGCTGAGAGCAGGAGAAATAGCCTTCCACAGGGAAGAACACAGAAACTGGTGGTCTAACACCAAATAGTGAGCCCTGAAAGCTTCAGCATCCAAGCAACGCTACACAGACTGAGCAGGTTTTGTTTATGTATTTAAAATGTATATGTACATGTATGTGTATGTGTATATGTATATAAATAAGTGTATGTAACAGCAATTAATTTTTAAAAAGCCATTAATTTGAATGACAGAAAAAAAAAAGAGGAAGGGGGAGATGATCTAATTACATTAATCTCAAAAATAAAATGCATAATTTTTTAAAGTTCACTGAAACCATTTCAGCATAACAAAAATGTCAGAAGTGACTGCAAAACTATGCATTCTAGTCTTTTGTCAGATGTAGCTAGGAAGTGCACTATTCTACCCTGGTAAAATATATATCTAGTACTCTTTTTTCCATCAATTAATTTATAACTTATTTGTCATAAGTAAATGTGATTTAGTTTTATATTGGCTAAAATACTTTATTCATTTTTGTGATTAATCAACTTCATATTTGGCCAAACAACCATTAACATATTTTTTTTATACTAGTCAGCTTCTTACCACTGTAACAATATACTTGATGAAATTAACTTAAGGAAGGAGAGATTCACTTTGACTCACAGCTTCAGACCCTTTGCTCTGTTTAGCTGACCTGAGGCAAGACAGAGAATCATGGTCGAGAGGTTGCTCATCTCCTGGAAGCCAGCAGGCAAAACATGAAGAGACAGGGAAGGGGACAATATGGCTTCAAAGCCATGTCTGAGGCCTATTTCCTCTGACTAGGGGACATGTCCCAAGAACACCACCAGATTTCTTTTTAAAAAATGTCCTTACATTTTTATTTTATTCTTGAAATGTGCACATGTGTGACTGTCCACGTGTGGGTCTGTGCAGACGTGAGAAGAGGTACCAGCAGAGTCAGCAAGGGGGTTGGATCCCCTGGAGCTTGAATTATAGGCAATTATTGATGCCTGACATTTGTGCAATCAAATTACCAGTACCATGGATTAACTCCCTGATAAAGTAAGAACACTCATGACCCAATCACTTAACCCAAAGTGATCTCTGAGCACAGCTTCAATGGAAACCAAGCCTTCACCACATGAGAGTGTATTTTATATTCCAATAATAGCAGTGTTCTTTGAAAAATGTGGCCATGTAGGTACTGTATCACCTCATAGTTATATTTGCCTTTTTCCCTTTTGTTTCAAATCCTTTCTTTTTCTCTGTTGCAAACATTTGAGAAAGCAAGAGCGTGTAAACTCTTCTTTAAGCTCATTTTCTAGGACCTTGACCAAAACAGTGTCCAAAGTTCTGTTCTGTTTAACGTCTCCCCAGACCCTTTTCAATTTTGACCCAGCAGCCCAAGGCCAGACTGCGAGAACAGAGCAAAACTTGGCCAAACCAACTGTCTTTCCACTATCGCCACACTCCCGTTAACCGGAGATTTACCACAGGCACCTATTACAGCTTGCTCAGTCTCGGTCCATCAAGGTTCTCTTTTGAAATTAATTAAAAACCAAGGAAGACAAAGAGAACTTCCCTTTCCTCATGAATCGCTGGGAGTAAATCTCACATTGTTGTTGTACAACTGCAGCAAACACTCAGCGGTTGGATCCTGAGCACAAATGGAAATTTACAGCAGAGTGTTGCCCGAAAAACCCTTTCCTAATTTCAATTCTTTCCTAAGTTTCCATCCTGTCCACTTCTGTTTCCTTTGGTAACTTCTCTAAATACATGTGGCTAAGGTCCTCACCTACCTTGATACTTAATTTATAAATGAACACCATGCATTCAGTACTATCTCCAAGCACATTTTTGAAAGCTTTCTCTATCTGTGGTTTGAAAGTGTGCATCTAAGCAGACCGGGGAGGCAACTTTTGCCCATTTAAATCAGAGTAGCTTCCAACCATGTGAAACAACTTTCAAATAGTTGAGTACTTTTCTTCTCTGGTGCATAGTGGCCCTGGATGTTGGCCATGGACTCATTTTGTAGAAGCATTTGGGGAGTGTGGTTCCTATTTACTTTATTCCATTTATCCAGCATCCTTGTAAATCACATGTCTCCTGATCTATGCATGAACGTAGCTTTAGACACCACATAAAAAGTTTGAATTTCCTTTCTGTATGTTGATGCCATCTCTTAGCTCTTTTTATTTTGATTCTTCACTATGCAAGCCAGCAAAACTTACAATCATCTCAGGATTTCTTTGTCTTCTCTGTCCCCTCCAAACACAATTATCATAGATTTCTCATAGGTCAGTCGGTTCTCAACCTTCCTAATACTGCAGCCCTTAAATCCAGACCCTCGTGTCGTGGTGACTTCCCAACCATAAAATTATCTCATTGCGACTTCATCACTGTGATTTCTCGACTGTTTTGAGTCATAATATAAATATCTGATATGCAGGATTTCTGACACATGACACCTGTGAAAGGGTCCTTTGACCCACAAAGGGATCACACCCTACAGGTTGAGAACCACTGCTAGAGCTCAAACACGAAGCTCATTCCTGCTTCTGTTTGTCCATTTCTACCTATAAGTAGGTATGTTTTCCCCCAGAGAATTAAGCACTCTGCTTCAGTGAAGCTTAGTTACAGTGTATATGGGGGGGGGGGGGGGGCAGGTCTGCGAGCAGAAACGCAGAGAGAAATTATACGGCATGTTGAAGGGTATCTCCTCTCAGATCTTCATGAAATTTTCAGGCATAGAGACATTTCCTTGTTCATTATTTCAGGAAGGAAATTCCTTTGCTGGTCAGTGGACTTCTTGGACCTTAGGGAAGAAGATCATTAACCTCCAGTTCTGTATTTGTCTGGAGGGAATGTTCCTCTCTAGCCGCCATAGAGCGGCTTCACACGTATTTAGCTCTCATTTTCTTTTACAAGTACTTGCTGTTAAAGAGTTGGTACCCGGTTCTCTGCACCATCTTTGCTGTCACCGTGGCACTGCATGCTCATCAAACATTAGTCAGTGTACTTCCCCAGTCCCCGATCTCTAGTGGGCTGATGGCTTTCTACTACTATCTCATCCAAGATGCCTAGAATTTCTTTACAACAAACCTTGAGTTCTGATTTAGATTAAGGGCAAAGGCCAGTTCTGAAAGGGGGCGGGGGGAAGCAAATCCAAGTATTTATGTTACCAAACTGATAATGAATGTTGTGGATAGCCCTGGGACTTTTTGTATTCTGTTAATTCTGCCCTCCTGTGAGGGGCTTCAGACAAGGAGTGAGTTATACCTGTGACTTCTTGTGAACCAATCCCCCAATAAAGGAGCCATCACTGGGCACGGAAGAGAGACTTCTGGGTTGGAGAAGAGAAGAGAGAAGCAGGAGAGAGAGGGGGTTCTTTTGGAATGGGGACAGCATGTAGTAGGTAAGATGTAGCTAGCAGAGTCTCCTGGTATCATGTAGCTGGTATCATGGCGGATCTGCAAGTATTCTCCAAAGGAGGAATCAGACTTGGATAAGTTTTGCAAGATTAGGTTTTAGTTGATGTGCCAAGAGATTGAGTTATCATTGTTTCTGAACTAAGTTTGTGTTGTGTTTTCCTTCAAGAGGCAGCTCGTCTGGGTTCCAGAGAGAAAAATACAGCAGCAAAGTGTGGGTTTGCCTGATGTGCACCACAGAGGCCATGGGGATATTGAAGCATGGGGCTGGCATGGTAGTGACCCGCCAGTGGGAACCTAGCAAGCTGGGTGGAGAGATTGATACAGAGCTCTACGAGATGAAAACAGGTTGGCCATTGCCCACCAATGCATGGCTGGCCATCCTGCCGGGGATGAGAGAACCAGGAAGTTGTGCGGGAACATGCTATATGTGCCATCTTTTTAAAATATTTCCCGCAATAACGGTGTCACCGGAAAACTCAGCTGATTATGTAGACACACAGGATGTCCCCAGGAAGGCTGAATGGACCATTGCTCTCCAGAACATTCCTTCTGGGGAAGTATGATCAGTGAGCTCATCTTTCTTTTTCTAGCTTTGATTGTTTAGTGCCAGACTACTTGTGTAGATGCTAAGGATCCATTGTATCAGAGGGATAGGATCTGTATACAAGAGCTCTGATATCTCTTGCTGCTGTGTAAGTCCTTGATCTTGACACTGACCATTAGAATCAGCAGTATTAAAATATGTGATGGCATGCCCTGGGGGGGGGGGGGTGGTTGCCATCTTCTGATAAATCTGAAATGTTTCAATGGACCTAAAGGCAGGGCAGGTTTCCAAGGCCTGAAACAGCCAGGTCTAGCTAAATGTGTGAAGGAGCTTGAACTGCATCCAGTAGCTATACATAACATTCCCTTTTCTGAGCCTAAATTATAGTTATTTAGACATTGCTTTTTGTTGGGTTGGGTCATGATTCTCCAATATTTCTTGTGACCTTGTAGTCAATGTTACTTAACTAATGATTCAAACCCCAGCAGCTCTGCAATTCCTGATAGTCCTCAGATTATCAGAGAGCAGCACACAATACTAAGTACCTGCCCCTGTAGAGTAATATTCAGGTAGACAAGACAGATAATGGATAAAGAGAGATGTCAAGCCATGTTCCAGCCTGTGCAGAAGTAAAGAAGTCATTGAGTAAATAATGGAACGTGGAAGTCCAGTAAGAATTTGTTGAGAAAATGACACTAAGCAGGTATATAGTAAATTAAAATCAGTTTCACCTTCACAGGTATAAGAATTCATAGACACTCAATCAATTCACTATAGAGAGGACCCTTGGCAGTCAGTGCTGTTTGAGGACTTATAGCCTAGGACTTAGCAAAAGTAAGGGAGAAAATAAACATGCATATGGTTTTAAATGACATCAAGACTTTGGCACGATAACTTCTAATTTGTGAGACATGGAAGCATCTGTCTTTTGTAACCATGTTTGATAAATTCATACAGAGGACTCACTTTCCAGTAGCAATGACACTTGGGTGGCCAGAGATGTAATGGAGACTGAGAGGTGCTTAAGAATATCTAACTTGTCTTAGTAATTTGGGTTCTTAGAATCAACAGGGGCCTGTTATGAACAGCTTTCTCCTTTGTGGCTGTGAATACCATTTTCTTCAAAATAATATTTAATATGCTACAGCAGCTTTTCCATAGTGTGACCTTGCTTTACATTCTAGAATGTTCTCAGTGTTTTTAGATCTGTACCTGGGCACCTAACTGGCTGTTCCTTCCAATAACAAGTAGAAGTGCATTTAATGAGAAGGAATGTACACAACCAAATGCATAATGCATGAAAAAAACAGCTGTATTTTGGTTTATGAAATGCCTTGATTTATTTTTCAAGTATTTTGGATTAGATAAAACATGGCTATGTTTTGCCAAGAACGTTTCCCCCTTAATTTTTGAAATCGTGTGTAATTTTGCAAAAATTTGCTCCATATGTTTCTGTTTCATTTACATTAAATCCCCAAAATACTGCTTTGTACACTTGATGTCCAAGAACCCATTTGAATTAGTCTGATGTACTTTAAACTGTGATGCAACTCATGCACTATAAAAATTCCCCATTTAAAAGTAAAATTTTGCACTTTTCAGAATTTTCCCAGAGTCATAGCCACTGCTACCATTTAATTCCAGAATCCAATTCTGGTTTAAAACATTCTGCATTAATGCAAGTATGGAGAGCTTTAACAGTAGGAAATGGATGACTGAGCTGCTTGAGAGGTTCATCTTGATGACCGGTCCTGCTTGGGAATGCATGTGAGTTTTTGCTGTGGATCAGAGAATTGTTCCAACCATGGTGCCACAGTCACAAATCATAGCAATTCTCAATTCATCAGTGTGGCTGCAGACTGGTGCTCAGGGATTATCACAATGAATGTCTTTGCCATGAGTAATACATTTCTATGGCCCAAGTGGAACATCTCACAACTTTCCTCTGTAGACCCATTCCCCTCCTGATGACATTTTCGACAGTTTCTTGACCTGGAAAATCGGAGTCCACTGGGTGCTGATCACACTAGTTTTGGCAGGAAACTAAGTTCCCCTCATTCTCACTATCCCATCCAACCAAGCCATTGCCAGATAATGAAAGTGTATAAAGCTGACTCTGAGGGCAGAGTGATCCCAATGGCCTCTGCATACCGCTGTTGGAGCTGTCCACTTAAGAAACAATAGTGCCAAAGAGTCAGTTACCTCACTGAGCCTTATCAGAGGATCGGTAAGGACACTGCTGTCAAGTTCTTCATGATCAAAAATAGCTCTTTGCATCTGGTACTAACAGCTCCTTTCTCCACAGTGAGTTCTTGCTTAGGTGTATTTGATTTAGAAGATGGAAAAACAGTGATAACATGAAGTAAAGAAAAAAAAAAAAAGAATGATAGTATATTTAACTATAACTT
This sequence comes from Uromys caudimaculatus, assembly GCA_028551405.1. Classification (NCBI taxonomy): domain Eukaryota; kingdom Metazoa; phylum Chordata; class Mammalia; order Rodentia; family Muridae; genus Uromys; species Uromys caudimaculatus. Next base: position 11,583,957 of record CM052716.1, read on the forward strand.
CCAGATTTTTAGGAACTGTGTTAGTTGTTTTCTGAAATTTATTATTTGAAGATGTACCATTCAAAATAAGGTATTCTTGGACGTTCTTGTGGATGCTGAGAAGTACTTGCTGATGGAAGCATGATAAGCTGTCTCCAGAGAGGCTCAGGCAGAGCCTGACAAATACAGAGGCAGATGCTCACAGGCAACCATTAACTGAGTGTGGGGTCCCGGATGGAGGAGTTGGAGAAGGGACTAAAGGAGCTGAGGGGGTTTGCAGTCCCATGGAGGGAGCCCCCAGAGACTGAAATACCAACCAAAGAATACACATAGAGCGACCCATGGTGCTGGCCTCATATGTGGCAGAGGAGGGCCTTGTTGGCCATCAGTGGGAAGAGAGGCCCTTGAGCCTGAGGGTGTTAGATGCTCCAGTGTAGAGGAATGCTAGAGAGGGAAGAGGGGAGTGGGTGTGTGGGTGGGGGCGCACACTCATAGAGGTAGGGGGAGGGGGAATGGAATAGGGAGTTTCCAAAGGGGAAAACATTTGAAATGTATATAAAGTAAATATCCAAAAATTAAAAAATCAAATCAAATCAAAATAAGGTATTCTCAATAAAAGCTTCTGTGAGGCACCACACTATAGGCTTGTACTTTTCAAAACCTAGTTTAATAAGGGACTTAAATGCTTTATCCTTTCTTTTAGCCCACCACCCACCACAGGCAGTGGGAAGGAAAGGTTAATAGGGAAAAAGAGGATGTGGGCCTGTTTAGAAATAGTTCTTCAGGGCAATTACAATCTTTGTTGTCAAGATAGCAGCAGTTTAGTTCACATAAATCAGCAACAGTAGCTCTATTTACTCAAGCAAGCACCATTCATGAATCAGCAATATCAGTTCAATCCAGAAGAAACCACGAGTCTCTGTCAATCAGTCTGAGTCCATGGAAGCAGCAAGAAGCCACCAAAATATCACAGAAGTTCTTTGGTGTGTTTCTCTGTACAATGACATGTATAATGACATGTACAATGACATGACAAATGATCAGTGAAGAAAGTAAAGCAAACCAATGCACAGTGTCCTCAGTAAAGACCACCATTAGCAAAGCCCAACACAGACAAGCAACGAGTGGCAAGGCAGACGAATGCCACGGCATCATCCATGGTCTGTTGGGTTATACTTATACTCTTTCCCAACATCACATGTTCTCTCAAGTGTCTGCTCTAGCAAAACATCACATGCCCCCCTTTCCAGGCAGCTTTCAAAAAACACCATGTGTCTGTTCTCAGCAAAAATATCCTCTCTTCAGAAAGTTTCCAGAAAAACATCACATGACACAACTAAGTTTCCAAAGAAACCAGAAATTTCCACTTCATCCTAGTACTTATAGAAGTAACCATTCTGTGAAACCTCGTTGAGTTTCTTCCTTCATCTTTACAGCCCAGTTCTGTATATATATAACAGGAATAGCAATTACTATTGAACATAGTTCCTGTAAGTAAGCTAACAGGCTATGTTTGAAAAAGAGACTGGTGTCACTCCTGGCTCTCTGGTGGTGAATAGTTACCGATTTTGTACCAGTAAGCTAAGTTACTCTTAGACAATTAGAATTAGTTTCTGCTTTTGTTCTTCCAGAAGGTAAATTGGCATGGAGTAAGCACTGTCCTTTTCTGTCAACACAGTCTCAAATTTAAAAAGAAGGTTGTGTGTTTTTATTAAGTAGCTCTTAATGTGTCCCTGATTTATTAAGATCACTATGAACTTGTGAAATGGTACTTGGTTCTATGGCTTAGAGTTTTTGAAATTTGATTCAACACACTATCTTGTTTTCCGTTCCCATATCAAACTTAGGAACAATGCCCTCACATTCTACAAACTAGGCAAGTTTTGCTCTGTTATATGTTTTAAATTTTTAATTGTTTTTTCTTTCATCCTCAACTTGGCAGTGCCTTTTGTCCACATGACAGCAAAGTGTCTGGATGAAAAGTGCAGTATTCAATCATCTGGATGTTTTGTCTACACAGAGCTTACATGTTTTGATGTTGTGTAGACAAAACATCCCGATAATTGATTTTCTTCCTTTTCATCCAGATGTTTCAGGATTATTTACACATATCTTGTGTCTTATTTACTCAACATTGAAATGAGATGGAAACGAGATGGAAACAAAAATCTAGATGGTGGCTTCTACTGACAAAATGGGGTTGTACAGCATTATCTGTCAGAAGTGCTGCTCTACACTGAAATGATTCACTGGTGAATATGTGTTGTGTTCTCTTTGCCCATGGTACCTTTAGTCACTTAAGACAGTAAGTATGTCTTACTGTCTTAAGTAGGAAAATGTAGGCTGAATATAGTAGATATTTAAGACAGTAGCCATTTAGGATGAAGAGAAGGGCAAAGTAAGAAAATTTTGAGTAGATTGCACTTTTTTGCAATGCTTAATGTAGTAGACATTAATGATATCTTATAAAAGCCATATGAACCTTTTCCTTCGTTTATCCCTTTCATATCGAGACTGAAAACGAAGACTATTATCTTTAAATTAGATGCAAGCAAACTAGATTTAGATATCAAGGCTGCAAAGGGAAGTGAGCTGCAAGCTTTCTGAGAAATATAATTCCTTATTGGTGTGAAGACTACAGATGTGAACACTATTGGCAATAACTAAGAAATAGAGTCAGCTTAAATGTCCATCAACAGATGGATGAATAGGGAAAATGTGGTACTTATGCACAGTTAAATATTATTTAGTTCCATTAAGGAAAAATGAAATCACTATTTGCCAGAAAATGGATGGAACTGTAGATCATTATGTTAAGTGAAATATTCTAGAGTCAAAAAGACAAATGCCATACTTTATGTCATATTCCAAATGTAAATTATGTTATATATGTGCATAAATGTATGCATGTCTCTATGTACATCATTAAAAAGGAAAGAGGATCAGCAGGGAGGAGGAAAAGATCTTAAGAAAGGGAGAAGGGGAAAGGGGGGAAAGTGTCACAAAAGTGATGGGAAAGCAGAATTAGAAGAGATTTGGAGGAGATTTAAGCAAGAGAGACAGGGGTGTAGAGCAGGCAACAGAGGTGAAGAATGGCTAAGGACAAACGGTCACATGTAAATATGAAAATGAATACATTTTAAGTGTAGCCATATTGAAATTGTTTGGAAGGCCTTCATAGAAGTGGGAAAAAACTGTATTAAGTGTGGTGGCTCATGATGCACTAGTTCAATGGCATGTTGGCTGTAGTGAATGGTACATTCATTGAATAAAACTGTCAAAACAAACAAACAAACAAACAAACAAAAACTTTGGGACACGAATCTTCTGTCTCCAGAGCATATTTGGTTTTGAAGATAGCATGTGTTTCTAGACAAATGATTGAGGCTCCATCTAGAGAAGGGATTATCAAATGCCACCAGGCAACAAATATACACTGGAGAATGTCCAAAGAAACTCATGTCATCAGGTGAGTTTATCTTATTATACACTATGTAAGGTTGTGCATGAGAGCAGCTTCAGAGGCTTTATAAGGTATAGACATCAAAAGTCAGAATTCAGCATTCCAACACTCGACTCCAAAGTAATCTTCCTCATGTCCTCTGAGGACTTAACTCTTTGGTGACATGGGTTCAGTAGGGGAACGAACATGGGTGTTAAGAGGCAATCATGCAACAGCCATGTCTTCATAACTTACCACAGATGCAAACTCAGAGCAGAACCTTACCTGCACAGTTACCAGGGTCATAGGATACAGTCAAGATCTCTCTCTCTCTCTCTCTCTCTCTCTCTCTCTCTCTCTCTCTCTCTCTCTCTCTCTCCAGTGACTTTTAAATGGCAGACTACATGTACAGAAGCAGTCTCAGTGTCTGACACTGCGATGCCATTGAATAAATTATTCCTGCTAATATTATGGACTAGATAATGAGAGTTCTTTTCCTGTACCCAAGTTACATTCTCAAGTCTGATCATGAGGAAATTAGGTAGAAAGATCTTGATAGAAGAAATAAGATAACACAGTGTCAACTTATAATGTACTAGAAGCTCAGTGCCATGTTGGATGTAACAGTCTGTGGCTGTTCCATTCCAATTCCATTGGTTAAACTGGTGGCTCAGGTGCACATCAGATATTATCTGATTACTCATCCCTCTAGTTACATGGAAAGACCCAAGTGGGCCATCACACTGCCTGGAAGCTAACTTTTGCTTTTTTCATTCTTTCACTACAGTGAATGAGTTAGCTCCATCCTACTTTGATTAGCCTCTGTCTTATAAATGGTTTGTGCTTAAGAGAGGCAATCAGAGTAATAACAGAGACCCAAAGGAAGGCTCACACATCAATCTCCAGACTCAAGTGGACTCTCAGCTCAGTGAAATTAGCTTACTATGTGTTTTCATGAAATAACTACCCAGGAAGTTCTTTATTCTCAAATTCTAATAATACCTTGAGCTCTTGGCTAAAAGGTGGAATCTGCCATTCAATTCCCAAATCGGAGAAATCAGCAGAAGTGAGGGAACATGAAGCCCAGCCCTTTTATTTGTGCAGCAGATAATATTTTCTACAAGTCTGCCAAAGGACCACAAAGGCAAGACAGTTGGTTTCTAGGAACTGGCCTTGGTGTTTCTGCTTGGGACACTGAATCTCAGGAATCCATTCCTAATGAAAAGCAAACAGAAGACCTTGGCTTTTCCCTGTGCATTCCTTGCATATTTGTACTCGAATGGATTCTATGGAGGCATTTTCCCCTGTACACTTTACATTTGGTGGAGATGCCCAGGAAACCTTATCTGAGTGCTGAGGACAGAAGAGTCAGAAGGAAGTTCACTCTGCCCTTCACCCTGCAGCTCCGTTGCATTCTGGCAGGTTTAGTGTCCAGCCTGTCCAGCGGCACCTCCAGTTATAAGTTAGTCATGTTCACTTTGTTCCTCTGGGGATGGAAAGTCACCTTGCTCCTGATCTTGTAACTGCTAATGTGTGGGGGAGCAGTTTCTCTAGCGACTCAAGGGATACAAAGCTAATCCATCCTCTTCTATTGCCATATAAATTCATGAATTGCCAAGAAGCCTATTTGAAATAGTAGTCTTCAAGAAAGCTTCAATACCATTCGTTGTGACTACATTCAGGTCAGCTTATCTCTTGCAGGTCCAGTTTTCTAACCTCTAGTAGAGCAACAGTGACTTCCCAATACATAGCAAAACTATGCTGAGGGGTGTGTGTGTGTGTGTGTGTGTGTGTGTGTGTGTATGTGTGTGTGTGTGTGTGTGTGTATGTGTGTGTTTGTGAGTGTGTATGTATGTGTTTGTCTATGTGCATGTGTGTGTGTCTGTATTTGTACGCAAATTTGTATGTGTTTGTGTCTGTGTATGTGTTTTTGTGTGTGTGTTTGTGTGTGTATATGTGTGTGTGTTTGTGTGTGTGTGTGAGGGGGGTATCACACGAGTGAGGTCTCTTATGACACAATACATCTCAAAGACAGTTCCAAACTAGAAACATTTCTGGACAAAAAGGAGCACCTTTTCAATAAAATACTTGAATATTCTTGTTTTTCCCAGGAGGAAAGACATAGTGTACTTGGGCCCAGTATTCCATTTATCCAGTTTCTTCCTGGCTCAGCCCACTCTGTCCACCGTAACAAAATCCTATGGACTGGGTGGTTTGAACAATAGAAAGCAGCTGTCCAGTCCTGGATATTACATGTCTGAGTTCAACAACGTAACAGCATAATTGATTTATGGGGGTGGGATTCTCCTTTTCTTCCTTGTGGATAACTGTCTTCTCACTAGGTTCTCACACAGAAAAGAGAAAGAGAGCAACTCTGCTTTCTCTTCCTATACAGTATATATAGTGCTTCCTACAAAGCACTAAGTATATTCCAAGGCTTGCATCTTTACTATCTTATGGAAAGAGGCATTCTCTCAAGGGATCCATGACTAATACCATTACCAGAGGCAGGAATGGGTGTTGGGGGACACAATTTCAAAATGTGAATGGATAGATAAGACACACAGTTCAGTCCATAGTTCTTTCAGTGGTGACATCTTCCAGATTAATACTAAAATGTCACATCTAGAATATTGTCAAGATAGAATAGTTCTATCTTCACAAGGGATGACACTCTTCTTTTATAACCATACCTATCTGCCTCCTACACCACTGTCTTCTCAGCATCTGAAACCACTAGTCAGCACCCAATCTATAATTTTTTCACCTCAGGAATGTGATATTAATGTATCATATTAGGGATTGATGTGAAACATCTCCACGGGCTTGTGTTTTCTAACGCTGTTCTCTAAACTGTGCTGTTATTTGGAGAGGTTGTGAGATCATTGGCAGGTGGGGTTCAGCTAGAAGATGTGGGCTGCTGGGGCAGGACTTGAGGTTTATAGTACAATTCCACTTCCTACCCATTTACTTCCTGTTCTACTGAGACGTGACTATGAACAAGTCATCCAAAGAATGTCCTCCTGTGCCTTGGAGGCACCTGCAACAAGGTTCTTTCCTAACATAATGAATTATGTCCCTTTGAACCATAATCCAAAGTAATCCCTTTCTCCATTAAACTGATTGTGTGGGGCATTTCATCATGGCAACCAGAAGAATAGCCAAAACAAAATGAGCTCTCATGTTGATGATTTTGGGTACTGTGCTTTTGGCTGAGATAGTTCTTTGAATATTCCTCTGGGTTGCAGGCATCCATGTGGACATACCAGTTTGTTCAACCTCTCCTCTACTGAACAACTCTCAGGTTGTTTCTGTCTCATGGCTATTGCATGGTAAGCTGCTATTAAATCCATATATACTTTTGTATAGACATAAGGATCTATTTTATGGGATAAGTGTCTAAGCATATAATTATCAGATCACATGAAAACTACAAGGGTTGGTTTCTTAAAAAGAAAGTGCTGTTAAACTGTAAGATCCATTTTTTATTCATGCCTTACTTACTTATTTATTCATTTTGCTGTTTTTAAAATTTTGAATTATTGCTACTTTAAAGAAAATAAGAGGATGTTTATTCTGAAGGCATTTTGAATAACCATGGCCCAGGAACACAGATTTAGGTTACCCCAACATAGAAGCAGCTTCATGAAGTTTTCATGGTTTTATAGAACAAAGAAATTCATAACCCAAGACAATTTCAAAATATATTGGCAGGTACACCAGAGAGACAGCTACAGCAAGATGGGGGAGGCTTTTCTATAAGCCCAAGATGCTATCTGGTGGCAATCCTAGCTTTAACATTGATGGAAGCTAGTGGTCTACTGTTAATAAATGCCATTATCGAAAGATATTAGTTCTGACACAGAGATGGACAAGGAATGGCTGTTCTGTAGGGCTACAGCTTGCCTGAGATAAAGTAACTAGCTCCTGGACCTGCAACATTCCAGCCTCTCAACAGAACCACAGTCGCAATCAGTCAGTCTACAATCATATCTTCTTTTCAGGAGTTCTCATTTAGTTACTCTGTTTGCTAAGCACCATGTTTTATGCACACAGGGGTCATAAAATATTTATTAAATATTATAAGATCCCTCATAGCTAGAAAGGCTGGTTCCTAGGGTTTGTTATAGATGAGCCTGAGTAATGAACAGGTCAACGGTCTTCAAGAGAGAGGAATAGATGATAAAAACCATTAAGAAAAGAAATCCTGGGTCATATAGAAACTATTGGCCACCATTATTTGAACATGGAATGATTTTATGTGTATATATAAAATCATATATATATATATATATATATATATATATATATATATATATATATATATATATAACATTGACATGTGACGTAGATTACTATATCTTATGTTGAGTGTAATGATGCACACAGTTTGGCCTTAAGGAGTGAAGATTACAGATCAAACAATTTGAGTGATTTGATTGGTGTCTATTAATGGCTGTGGTTTTACACAGTTTTTACATAGTTTTACAAGTTACATAGCAGCTAATGACTTTGGACATATTTTTATGGGCTTGTTTGCCATTGTACATCCTCTCTAGTGTTCTTTTCATTAATTTTTGTGTTATCCTCTTTTGTGTTTTTATCAGTTGCCTAATTTAATTAGTTTTTATTACAGAGACTTATGATTTTATACAAAAATAGAAATGTATTTCTATACCCAAGATGACAGTCTGTGGTCAAATTTGTGATTTGCAAAGATATTCTCCCTTTATTCTGTTCTTTAACGTTTTTCATGGAGCAGACACTGCTAATCTTAATAAAATACAGTTTAAAATTATCTTTTCATGGATCAAGCTTTTGTTTTCAAGTCTAAGAATTTGTTTTATAACCCTACTACATAATGTTTTTATCTTATAACTTTCTAAGTAATTTAGATGTCATGTCTCATATTTGAGTCTCTGTTCAACTTAAAGTTAAATTTTGGTAAGGTATGAGACTTATATACAGGTTTTATTTGTATTTGTGCTTGTGAATACATAATTCTCCCTGTTCCATTTGTTTAAAAAGCTGTTATCTCTCTGAATTCTTGAATTTTTTTTAAAAAAATCAAAACCAAGATGGATGCATTTGTATAAACCTATTTCTGATTCTCTGGTGTGCTCCAGTGAAAGCAGAAGTCTTGAATGTCATGACGCTACAAGTACCAACTAGGGTCCCCTCCTTCTTCCTAGTTCTTTCTTCCTTTCCAGCATTCTAACATCTCACATTTATGAAATAAAGTTGGTTTTATAAGAAAAAGCATTACTATAGATTAAGTATATGTGGAGAGAGAGAGAGAAAAAGAGAGATCTTCCTTTTCCATATGTTTTACACTAATAGTATTTATGTCTCCAAGAAACTGTCATGGTATTTTAATAGAAATTACATTCCATTTGTGTGCCAGTTGAGGAAAACTGACAGCCTTTCATTAGTGTTTCAATCTATGAGTAGTTTCTCATTTATTTCAATTTTGTTTGTGTTCTTTTGTCAATGTTTGTACCTTTCAAAAACAATTCCATTTGTACTTCACAGAATGGATAGCAGTAATCTTATTTTCAAATATTTGTAAATTGCATTTTATTTTAACTGATTATGATTCTACATGTTCATTGTTATGTTACCGAAACACAGATGAATTTGTGGATTTGTGCTGCATTTTGCATCCTGGTTCTTGCTGACTGGTTCTGGCATGAGTCTTGCCCATGTCAGAGACTGTCTTGTTTCTCCTAGAGACTTTGGACTCTAGCTTTCCAGTTCCTTACTTTCAGCCCTTGAAAAACACTGCATAGCTTCTCTCAGATCTTCCTGCCATCTCAGCTACCCACTACCATTTGAACCATTTTCCTATGGAGAAGGTACTCTCTCTTATTTGCCTTACTGGTGGTTCTTGATCACAGTTTATAACTCTGCAGTGACAGGTCTCTAGATTGATGTCAGTTTATGCAGAGTTTCATTTATCTTCCTGGATCAGGTATTTATGATTTTCCCAATGTTTTTCCCTTATCATTTATCTTTCAGCCCTCTTAGCTTTTGTCTGTCCTTTAAAGACTAAGATATGAGTGTTTTCTTTATCCTTACATTCCATCCTCTGGGAATAGTCAAGCAAATAAAGCCAACAGTGTGTGTGTGTGTGTGTGTGTGTGTGTGTGTGTGTGTGTGTGTGTGTGTGTGTGTATGGATATTGAAGGAATCAGCATAAGTGGTTATAGAGGTCTGATAAGACCAAAGGAGGCTACACTTGTCCCAGCAGACTCTAGACTCAGGGAAGAGTTTGGAATGAGGGAAGTCCTTGCAGTAAGGCCAGTCTCCACTGACTAGATGAAGTCACCACATTCTGGAGAACAATCTACCCTACTCAAAGACTTCCTGTGTAAATTTTAGTCTCTTCTAAAAAGACATCTATAGAAACATTTAACATAATTCTTGATCAAATATCAGAATGCAGTTGTCTAACCAAATAAAATCAATCACCATAATTCTGTTTGTCCCTAATGCACAGGCTAGTGCATTTTATCTGGGTTGTTTGAATGGAATGATTCCAGTTGTTCTCGTTTCTATTGACTGCTTTTTCTCTGTTCTGTCCTTTTAAGCCTACCCTTGAGTTCATAATTTGTAGCTGTATTTTTTCATTATTCGCTTTCCCTTTGATTATCTTTTGTAGTGTATCTCTGATGAAAAAGTATCTCTTTTTGAGGGTCTCTGTCTTTCATTTGTTTCAAGCATCTTCATAAGTTAGGAACTGTTGATCCAAATAGTCCTAAAATGATTGTCTCTGTGTTAGCTTCTATTCACTGATTTAGTTCATATGTAGTTCAATATCTTTCTGATTTTCTTCGAAATCTGGATATTTATGTCTTATAATATTAGTCTCTGTATTACTTAAGTCTCTTGTTCTGGCTTCTCTCCCTAAGGCCATCCCAACAGGAGAGGTGGATATATTTGTGGCAATGCTTCAGTATTTCCACATAGAAGAAAATGCTCATGTTTCTCTCTCTGCATCCTTGAATAGTAATGAGAATATAAGTCATCAATATTGAACACATGTAGAAGTTCCCTCTCCTAAAGTGTTAGCTCAACCTGGCTGGGGTGTTTGGAGATATCTCATTCTTGTTTCCCCCCTTGGCCCCTAATAATACTATGGCTCATGAGTAGCCTTGTTGTTGAGCAATGGGGAAGTTTCTGATTGTACACTTTGCCACCTGTCACCTCTGTGACAAGTCTCCAGCTTAGAGGTAGACGACCATTTCTTACTTCTGGGTTAGGGTGAATTAAATTTTATACTCAGTCTCTGATATCACTCTACTTGGAGTTTGGTGCACTTCAGTGCATTCTGGGTAGGAGGGAATCAGTTCTCCATTTAGTAAAAGGACTCTCTTGTCCTTATATTGAAGAAAATGAGATTTATAGAAAAGAGAGGATAGGATTATGATAAATCATTTTGAACTAAAATTTGGAATTTCTACAGGTGAATTCTGGCTTGTTTGACTCCAAGTCTGAGATATATATGGAGAAGCAGACCAAGAGAAACCTTCATTATTCATCCTTCATCATAACATATTTGCTTAGATTTTGTCGTCCCTTTACCTTCTAAGCAATTCTTACGTTTCCTCTATGACTAATGTCTACATTTGTAAGCTTCACTTAATAGAAAGAACAGGGACAAATATCCCTACCCCATATTCCTGGAAGCCAATGTGTATAAAAGCTCATTTTTATTGAGAGGAGGTAATAAGTCAAACAGAACTAATGATTTGATATTATAACTATAAAAGGGATTTGCCTCACCACTAAGCGGGAAAGCGTAACAGTAGCCCCTAACTAAATGTTCCTTATGGAATTATACTTTTACTTTGGGATCCTCTTAAATCCTACTTTAGTTCTTTTTCCACAAACACTTTCCATGTTTTATAGTAATTTTATCTTTAGTTTATAGTGACATTTGGATTTATGCATTCTCAACTGTAGCACAGGAAATGGAAAGTATTCAATACTGTATATTTTCTCATCAACTCATACTTTCTCTGGAGGAAAGCTAGCAATTTGCCTTTCTTCTACATTCTTGGCCACTTTCCAGATTTGTCACCCCTATGTTCAAGTAAGAGCTGTTGAGTCACCTGGACTACTCATTCTCAACTAAGGTTTTTCTCCCCACTAAAACTTCCCCTTTCCATTCTTATTATAGTCAAACATTAATGAGCCTTAAAATTCTTCCATTAAAATCTGACATCTATACAGAAGATACTTTCCTTTCCATATCCCAAGCTCTAAGAGCTTTAAGTAGTAAATATATTTGAGTACTAAATATATTATAAATTATGTAAAAACTTATTTATGGGCTAGTTATTAATTATTACAGTAAGTCAGTTTGTGTGATTGGCTATGTGTGGTTGCTGTTGACAAAGCTGATGAGAATCCCTCATTTAAACTCTTTCCTCTGGACAGCAGCATAATTTATCAATATCATATTTAGTTATCTCATAAGTCATATTATAAAGGTGGTGTAGTCATTATGTTGAGAGGAAAATGTGAGTTAGGATTAACAGCCAATACCACATTATTCAGAACTCATGCATTGCAGTTTCTAAGATAACATGTAGAATGGCAGTCATGATTTTTACTCCAAAGTTACTGTTATTTTTTATTTTAATTTTAGAAGTTATGCATATATGTGTAGGAGAATATGGTAAGCATGGGCATCAGAGTCTCTGGAGCTCTACTTCCAGACAGTTGTGGGTACCCGACTTGGGTGCTGGGAGCCATACTTTGGTCTTCTACAAGACACACTGTGAATAACTGAGCTGGCTGTCCAGTGTCCTCCCCCTGCCTCAGAGCTCCTCTCTTAGACTAATTTTAAGCACAGTTACATCTCAAAGAATCAATTAGCACCTTCAAAATTCTGGAGTAAATGTCCAAATTATATTCTTTATCTTTGCCATGGGTCTTCTTAATAGCTTGCAATGACATATACATACTCTTGTATTTGAGTAAAGTCAATGTTCTTGATAACTTTTATCAAACTCCTCAGGACATTTATGCTTCTTGTGGTGAAGGACTGGCTTCCCTCTGAAGGATGAAAAATCAGAAAAAGATATATTACACAAATTCAATGTACTGAGCAACAACAAGAAGTAAAGAGTTATAACTTCTAAGAGCATGAAAAGATCTTTTCCATTGATTAGTATGTAGTGTCCTTCCCCATCTTTTTTGATAACTTTTGGTTAAAAGTCTATTTTATTGGATAATAAAATTGCTACTCCAGCTTGTTTCTTGGGACTATTTGCCTGGAAAAAATTTTCCAGCCTTTTACTTTGAGGTAATGCCTGTCTTTGTCATTGAGATGTTTTTCCTGTATGCAGCAAAATGCTGGGTCCTGTTTTTGTATACAGTCTTCTATTCTGTGTCCTTTTATTAGAGAAATGAATCCATTGATGTTGAGAGATATTAAGGACCAATGATTGTTGCTTCTTGTTATTTTTGTTGTTAGAGGTGGAATTATGTTTGTGTGGTTCTCTTCTTTTGGGTTTGTTATGAGAAGATTAGTTTCTTGCTTCTTCTTGGGTGTAGTTTCCCTCCTTATGTTGGAGTTTTCCTTCTATTATCCTCTGTAGGATGGAAAGATATTGTTTAAACTTGGTTTTGTCATGGAATATCTTGATTTCTCCGTCTACGGTAATTGAGAGTTTTGCTGGCTATAATAGTGTGGGCTGCCATTTTTGTTCTCATAGGGTATGTATGACATCTGCCCAAGATCTTCTGGCTTTTATAGTCTCTGTTGAGAAGTTTGGTGTAATTCTGATTGGTCTCCCTTTATATGTTACTTGACCTTTCCCCCTTACTGCTTTCAATATTCTTCTTTTGTTCTGTGCATTTGATGTTTTAATTATTATGTGATGGGAGGCATTTCTTTTCTGGTCCCATCTGTTTGGTGTTCTGTAGGCGTCTTTATGTTTATGGTCATTTCTTTCTTTAGGTTAGGGAAGTTTTCTTCTATACTTTTGTTGAAGATGTTAGCTGGCCCTTTGAGTTGGGAATCTTCCCTCTCTTCTATACCTATTATTCTTAGGTTCAGTCTTAAAAAGAAGCTCAGAATACCCACAATACAACTCAGAGACCATATGAAATCCAAGAAGAAAGAAGATCACACCAAAGTGTGGATGCTACAGTACTACTCAGTAGGGGGAAGAGAATAATCTCTGGGAGGTAGAGGGAGAGAGGGATCTGGGAGGGAGAAAGGAGGAGGAGGGAAAAGGGGGGCTAGTTCAGATATGGGAGGAGGTGGGGGAGGAGAAGTACAGAGAGTCAGGAATTTGAAAGTAGGTGTGTAGCAGTGGGTGAGGGGGAACAGAGTTTATTCACTAGAAAATCAGATTCCATGAATCCAAGAAGTTCCTGGGACCCAACAGGAAGGACTTTAGCAGAAATTCCCATCAAAGGGGGGATAGAACCTGTCGATACCATATCCAGGAGATAGGCATGGTCCCCAGTTGAGGGATAGGGCCACCCACCCACTTCAAAAATATTAATCCAGAATTCCTCCTGTCAAAAGGAAAAGCAGGGACAAAGACTGGAGCCAAAACTGAAAGAAAGGCCACCCAGAGACTGCCGCACCTAGGGGTCCATCCCACCTGCTGACACCAAACCCAGACACTATTGCTGATGCCAAGAAGTGTTTAAAGGTGGAAGCCCAGGTATAGCTGTCCTCTAAGCGGCTCTGCCAGAGATAGACCAATACACATGCAAATGTACACAGCCAAACATTGGACTGAGTGTGGGGACCCCAATGGGGAAGTTAGGGCAAGGACTACAGGAGCTGAAGGGGTTTGCAACCTCATAGGAAGAACAATATCAACTAACCAGAACCCCCAAAGCTCCCAAGGACTAAACCACCAATCAAAGAGTACGCAGGAGCACCCATGGCTCCAGCTGGATATGCAGCAGAGGATTGCCTTATTCTGCCTCACTGGGAAGGGAGCCCCTTGGTCCTGTGGAGGCTTGATGACTCAGGATAGGAGAATGCTAGGCTTCTGAGGCAGGAGTGGGTGGGATAGCACTGTCATAGAGGCAGGGGGAGGGAGGAGGGGATGGAGCTTATGGAGGGGAAACTAGAAAGGGGGATAACATTTGAAATGTAAATAAATAAAATAACCAATAAAAATAATCAAATAACACTTTTTTAAAAGATAAAGAAAAAAGAAACAGAAAGTTAGGATGGGAGGAATGGTTTAGTTGATAAAGCATTTTTCCTAAAAGTATGAGAACCTAATAAAGACCCATGTTAATACCCTGGAACAGTGGTGGCGTCTACACCTCATGGTTATGAAATAGGAGATGGTGACAGGCAGATCTCTGGGGAGACTGAGATCCTGAGAGCCAAGCCTACATAGTAAAGTTCCAGGTCAATGGTGAAGTATGTTTAAAACCAAAGCAAAGCCGGGCAGTGGTGGTGCATGCCTTTAATCCCAGCACTCAGGAGGCAGAGGCAGGTGGATCTCTGAGTTTGAGGCCAGCCTGGTCTACCGAGTGAGTTCCAGGACAGCCAGGGCTACACAGAGAAACCCTGTCTTGAAAAAAAAAAAAAACAACAACAAAGCAAGATGGTCCCATAGGACCAATAACCTGAGACTCTGACCTATCTCTGTGTTTTCATAAGGATTCATATATATACTGATACCTATATGCACACATGAGTGCACACACATACACACACACACACACCCCACAAAATGCCTGTGAACAGATATATCCTTGCAGACACTCCCCTTCAAACCTATTGAGTGCCTCTGTTTGTACCACCTATTATCTGAATACTGCCTTATTTATTTATTTATTTATTTATTTATTTATTTATTTATTTATTGTGGTCAAGGACTTTTCTGCTGCTTTTGAGATGACCATGTGATTTTTGTCCTTAAGTCCACTTTTATAATTTATTACATTTATTAACTTAGGTTAAACCATCTGTGTGTCTAAGAGACAAATCTGAGTTGATCATGGTAGGTAATCTGTTAGATATGGTTGACTTAGTTCTGCAAGTTTTTTGTTTTTTTTTTTTTTTTACTGTGGCTTTAATATAGAGTGATAATGGCTTCCTAGAAGGAATTTGGAACTATTTCTTCTGTTTCTTTCTTTATTTTCTTTCTTTCTTTTTTCTTTTTTCTTTTTTGACCATTCAAGAAGTATTAGTTGTAGAATTCTGTTGCTAATCAATCTTGGAAAAAATTAACTTTTCCTTCACAACAAGAGTATTTTAGACTGCCTAGAGAGAAGAAGAAAAATGGGGTATGGGATGGAGCCAGGAGACCCATTATTTGGAATCTGCTTTAAGTTTCTTGCTGGCTAAGAGTTGAGGATTTTAATACAACTCACAAAATTTCACTGTGAAGATTGCCTGCATATAGATAATATTCACTTTTGAATACAGACATTTAAATAAGAATGTTAAAAATAGCAATAATACACCTTGATTAATGAGTTCAACTTGACAACTTCCTCATTTATAAAACTATACGGATCTCACAAACATTACAAACCACATCAGGCAAAATATGGACATTGACTTCCCTGTAACCTATGTGTCCTCAGAATCCCTTTGATTATTTTGCCCTGCACCATAGCAGCCTGTGAATCCATATACAGTACCTTAAAGCCTACTTTTTTATCTTGTTTAGTAAGAAAAAATTCTTAAAATATATACCAAAGTACTAAAAATAAGTACACTAAATGTTTTAACATGTTAGTTACAGACTTTAACACTCTTCTTAGTAATGAATAAGTAAATAGGTAGAAAACCAATAGGCATATGTGATTTACTTGACCTAGTCGACACTAACACATACTTCAAAACATAGTTCTCATTGCTTCTATGTACAAACAATATGTATGAAGACAGAATATACTGAAAGCATTAAAACATTCTGTATAAAAAGACCACAACCAAGTAAGAATACTCTTCAGTGTCAATGAAATTAAATCAGAAAACAATGATAAAGGGACATGTAGAAAGTGCTAATATATTTAGAAATTATAACATGCACACTTCTGAATTCCTGTAAGCCATATAGAATGAAGTTATTAGTAAATATTTCAAATAAATAAATTAAAAAATAATTCATCAGGCTGTATAAGACATCGTAAATGCAGTTCTTTGGAGGAAATGCACACAAGGAAGGGGTTGTGTGGGGGACTGAAGGTTCAGTGATTTCATTTCTGCTTTACCACTTAAGAAAGGGGAAAGCAAAGTCAGGACTAGTGGAACAAAAATAAGTTGAAATAGAAAACAAAAAAAAATCAATGAAATCTGGCACTGGTCTTGTAAAGAACATCTGTGAAATTAATAAATTTCTCATCAGATAGATAAACAGAATTGATATTCAGTATATTGCTTTGTAAAAACAAATTATCTGAGGGAGTTTGCAGCCCCATGGAGGGAACAGCAGTGTCAACTGGCCTGACTCCCCCAGTGCTCCTGGAGACTGGACCACCAACCAAAGAATACACATGGAGGGACCCATGGCTCGGACCACATATGTGGCAGAGGAGGGCCTTGTTGGCTATCAGGGGAGGAGATGCCCTTGAGCCTGAGGGTGTTAGAGGCTCCAGTATAGGGGAATGCCAAGGTGGGAAGATAGGAGTGGGTGGGTGAGTGGGTGGGGGAATACCTTCATAGAGGCAGGGGGAGGGAGAGGGATGAGGGTTTCCAAAGTGGAGACCTGGAAAGGGGGAAACATTTGAAATGTAAATAAAGTATCAAGAAATAAAAATTAGAAAAAAAACAAACAAATTGCCTATATGTGAAAATAGAGGGTTCCACCACAGGCTTTACAACAATTGCCAAACTGACAAGAGCACACAACCACCAATTCTATTAACCAAACAATGATGTTGTTTTAATAAATTGATTGGTCTATATAATACTGCATATATTTTCAGGCCTGGTCATTTGGTATTGAATAACCAATTAGTGTGCTCTTCTCTGAGGGAAAATTATTTATCCCCCTACAAATAATCTTTACTAGCTTGTAGTTCTTATGTAGGGGTTATGGTCTCCTGGGGATCCCACCCTCATCCACTTTGACATGTCTGTTGTTCTTGCTCGTCTTACATTTAGGCAGTCACTTTGGTAAGGCTTTATAGGTATAGCCTCTGAAATTCCTAGAAGGCACCATCTCACAGCAACTCCCAAATCCTCTGACACAATCTTCCTGCCCCTCTTTACCAAAGTTCCCTGAGCCTTAGGTGTGGTAATTTTTTGTAGATCTATCCCGTGGGGCTGGGATCTACAGCTCCACATTTTGATTCTAAAATGGTCTTCTCTACAAAGAGTAGTTTCCTAGATGAGAGATGAAGACTAGACTTACCTTTGGTTTAGAATGAGGCTAGGGATTGTGATGGCTTAGTAAAGGGATCTACAGACTGAGCAGGGTATTGATGTCACAGTGACAACAAATATTTGGAATGTAGTTAGGGACTGTGCTCTCCCTGGGAAGTGGAACAGAGGGCTCCTCTGTGTTTTTGAAACAAGTTGTATTGTACACTTTCACCAAACAAACAAAACCAAATCAAACAAACAAATTAAAAAGGAAATCACAGATGAGCATCAAAAGAAGCACCAATGAAAAAGGCCTGTAATCAAATGTTAAAAACTTAATCCTGCAATAGATATGCAGTAGTAGAAATGGCCAAAGAAATTCAAACCATGGACAAGCTCAACTTAGAACAAAAAATTGGTTCAACATCTTACATACTTACAGTACTGTAGAAAAATTATTTGGAGAAGTTAATATCAATTTATGGTAGTGAAAAAGAAAAGTGTAGAACATTAAAAATAATAGAAATATTTTGCATGGTAAAGGAGAGCCATTAAAACTAAATAGCTAATATCGAATAAGTTGTGAATTATTAAACGTTTTTCTTTAAAAGCTGAAAATAAGATGAATGTTAAAAATGGAAGAGAGAGAAAGGGAGGGAAGAAGAGAGAGATTGGAAAATTGAAATATTAAAATAAAATTTTCTTTTCTCATAGGCACTATGATCATTTATAAAAAAAAAAAACCTACAAAATGCTCCCCCCACACAAAAAAGTCAAAATAATATGTCAGGAATTTCAGAAAATCTGAAGTTAATATGCAAAAATATGTTATAATTCTGCCCACTCAGAGAAAATATTTTAAAATCAAAATTTTTAAACTGTTATCCATTCACACAGTTTAGAAGTTGAAGATGTGGATGCAACAATTTTATAAGGGATTTCCCTGGTAATTATTTCTGAAATGATGTGAACCATTCAAGGGGAGGGCAGTCTATGTTCCTGGCGTAAGAGATTTGATGTCACCAAGGTTCCATTTCTTCTCAAATCGGCATGTATTTCGATGAGATCCTAGCCTTGAATCCCCACGATTTTTAGTCTTTGGGTTTTGTATTGAGATCAGAAAGACAATTTTACAGACCATTGAAGTGATCTTCCAAAACAATTTTGAAAAAGTAGGAATGTTTGGAGGATTTCTACAACCTGCTTATAAGGCTTTCTAATCAAACCATAGTGATAAAACTGGGGCATTGTGAAATCTGGATCAGTGCAGCAGCATAGAGATTCAAGAGACAATTCAAAAAGGAAAAATAATCTTTTAACAAATGATACTAGAAGGATCAGCTAACCAGAGTGAGGCATGCACACATGTACACACACATGGAAAGAATTTTAAACCTTAGTATGTACCATATATAAAATGAATTTCAGGTGAAATAAAAACCTACAGATAATAACCAAAACTATTACAGTTCTAAAATGATAAAATTTAGAGGCATATAAATATTTTTAAATTTTTTGATACTTGACAGTGAGCAGTCCTCTTTTCTTTCTCTCCAGCTCTGGCACTGAAGCCATCATGAATGACACAGTAACCATCCGGACCAAGAAGTTCATGACAAACCGTCTGCTTCAGAGGAAACAGATGGTCATTGATGTCCTTCATCCTGGGAAGGCAACAGTACCAAAGACAGAAATTCTGGAAAAGCTGGCCAAAATGTACAAAATCACAGCTGATGTTATCTTTGTATTTAGATACAGAACCCACTTTGGTGGTGGCAAGACAACTGGCTTTGGCATGATCTATGATTCTTTAGATTACACAAAGAAGAATGAGTCTGAGCGAAGACTTGCAAGACATGGCCTTTGTGAGAAGAAAAAGACTTCCCGAAACAGCGAAAGGAACGCAAGAACAGAATGAAGAAGGTCAGGGGGACTGCAAAGGCCAATGTTGGTGCTGGCAAAAAGCCAAAGGAGTAGATCTGCAGTGACTTGATGTTCTGCTGTGATGTGCAGATTTCTGAGAGGACAAATAAACTAAAAAGCTCCTAAAAAAATTTTTTTTGATACTTTATTTACATTTCAAATGTTTCCCCCTTTCCAGGTCTCCACTTTGGAAACTCCCTATCCCCTTCCCCTCCCTAGCCTCTATGAGGGTATTTTCCCCACCCACCCACCTGTCCACCCACT
>CM052716.1:11604372-11661170 GCA_028551405.1 Uromys caudimaculatus
TGATTTCCAGAGTGGTTGTACCAGCTTGCAATCCCACTAACAATGGAGGAGTGTTCTTCTTTCTCCACATCCTCACCAGCATCTGCTGTCACCTGAGTTTTTGATCTTAGCCATTCTGACTGGTGTGAGGTGGAATCTCAGACTTGTTTAGATTTGCATTTCCCTGATGACTAAGGATGTTGAACATTTCTTTAGGTGCTTCTCAGCCCTGTGAATTTCCTCAGTTGAGAATTCTCTGTTTAGCTCTGTTCCCCATTTTTTGATAGGGTTAGTTGGTTCTCTGGAGTCTAACTTCTTGAGTTCTTTGTATATGTTGGATATTAGCCCTCTATCAGACGTAGGACAACTTCAGCAAAGTGGCCAGATATAAAATTAACTCAAATCAGTAGCCTTCCTATACTAGAAGGATAAACAGGCTGAGAAAGAAATTAGGGAAATCACACCCTTCACAATTGTCACAAACACAGACTATCCTCACTCAGTAATAATCAGTTCTTAAAGAGACATCAAGTAACTTAGCTGGGAACAGGCTTTTGTTATGAAAAACAGATAACGAAAGTTTGAGACATGCTGTCTGTCATGTGTACCTCAGTGGGCAGTTCTCTGCTTCCCTGGAGCAGATTCTAGATCTCAGTGAGCAGTATTCTGCTGTTCCAGACCAGATACTAGACACCTAGAAAACACCCCTCTAGCCAAAGTGTGCCAGAAATTCAATCTAACCACTCATAATATGTTTGCCTTGCCTTGCCTTTTCCGTGGAGGCCTCAACAAAGGCTTGCACTCCCTCCTGTCTGTCACTGACACCTCCCCTATGCATGGTCTTCTATGTCTGGCTTTTCTATGGAATTATGAATAAACAGCATGGGACTTTTATTTCATGTCAATGAGCCCTTTGTGTCAACATAGTCACCTTTACAGAGTAGAGCTTTGGTACATACCTGGATTTAACCTAGGGTCTCTACATGGAACTGCATGTACACTAAAGAATGGTCCTGACGGGAGTGCCAAAGAGGAGCATCCCCTGAATATTAAAATAATACCTTATGTAGTAAAAGACTGGATGGAAGTAATTATCTAAGAATCTTAGATAAGGGATGTGTACCCTGGGTTATTTAGGTAGATCATAAATGTTGTTTTGGTTTGTTTTTTAAGAAGGAGACAGAAAGGTCAAACTGTAGAGGGAAGGTGTAAGTATTGGGGCAATGGGTAGAGAGGAAAGAAGATGAGATTTAAGATAGATGGGGTCAATAAAATCAGAGGGCCCTAGAAGATCGGAGAGACAAGAAGATAGATTCCTCTTTAGAAACTTAAGGGACAGGCCAATTGACACTGTTGCTCCCTCCATGGGGCTGCAGACTCCCTCAGCTCCTTCAGTCCCTTCTCCAACTCCTCCATCTGGGACTTCACTCTCAGTCCAGTGGTTACTGTAAAGTGAAATTTGGGTATTCCGAACGTTTCAGCTAATATCCACTTATCAGTGAGTACATACCATGTTCATTCTTTTGTGAGTGAGTTACCTCGCTCAGGATGATATTTTCAAGTTCCATCCATTTGCCTGCAAATTTCATTAAATCATTGATTTTCATAGCTGAGTAGTACTCCATTGTGTAAATGTAACACATTTTCTGTATCCATTCCTCTGATGAGGGACATCTGGGTTGTTTCCAGCTTCTGGCTATTATAAATATGGCTGCTATGAACATAGTGGATGGTTCAGACCACATATGTGGCAGAGGAGGGCCTTGTTGGCTATCAGGGGGAGAAGAGGCCCCAGTAAAGGGGAATGTCAAGGTGGGAATATGGGAGTAGGCGAGTGGGTGGGTGGGAGGTGGAATTCCCTCATAGAGGTGGGGTAGGGGTAGGGGATAGGTGGTTTCCAAAGAGGAGACCTAGAAAGGGGGAAACATTGGAAATGTAAATAGAGTATCAAAAAAATAATAATAATAAAAAAGAAACTTAAGGGACACTGGCTTTCTGATACCTTGACATTTGCCTAGAGAAAATGATTTTGGACTTCTGTCTTCTAGAATAAATTCACATTATTTACCACTGCTACTTCTTCAGCAATGATCTGTTATAAAGCATTATAAATTAGTCTACCTTTGTTGCCCATGAATACCACCTGCATTGATTGTAATCTAAATCACTCTCTGAAATAACACAATGGTTTCCAAATGTAGCCTCCAGGAGGGAGGGAGAAAGACCAGGGAAACGTGAAAAAAATGACAGAGAAATGCTCCTAGATTGCATCCTCCTTCTTCTGTCTGCCACTTTAGGACAGGAAAGCCCTTTCCTCTTCTAGCATCAGGAGGCAGGTGTCCGGTTCTCTCTAAGTCCTACAGTCTCCTTTCTAGCTTAGATGCATCCCATCTCAAGTAGATCCAGCAAATCCAGAAGGAATCATGCCACTTTGGTAGATAAGACCAAGATCCTTGTCCAATTAGTTCAAGTCACTCAAAAAAAGGGAAACCTCCCATAGAGTAGATGTAAGTAAGTGCTTTGGGAAACCAGTACCCTTAATGCCCTCCCTTTCTACAATCTCTCTCATCCTTATTCACTTCCCTTCCAACTCATTGTCTTCAGCCTTAAACACCTCATTACATGCATCTCCAACAGTAGTCCTGGCTGCCTCCCCTGTAGGGGTTTGTGAGTTCATTCTGCAGATGGTAGATTTTGCTTTCCTGGAACTAGCTCATAAGTTCTCCCAGATCATGTACTGTGTCTTAAAGTTAAGGGAAAGGTGTAAACTTCGTGCCTACTTTGGTCTCACTGATGACAACAGAATTATGGCAGAGGACTCCCAAGAGATCAATGAGCTAAAAACTCATCTTCAAGTTTGTTTTCTCTTACTTGGTCTGAATGGTGTGAGGCAAATTCTTCCAACTGCAAGCTTTGAACTTTCTCCCTCATGTAAAATATCACTAAGGTGTCCCATGTAAGAAGACTGGTGACACGTTGCTATGACTTCTGACCACTACATTAGCAGAGAATAATCCAAACCCTTTCAACACTGCACACACACACATACCCTTTCTGAGACAATTTAAGACTTCATTAGTGTCCCAGGTTGGCCAACACTGTCCCCTTTCTCTTTCTGAGACAATATAAGATCTCACTAGCATCCCAGGTTGACCTCGAACTCATAGTAATCCCCCTGTCTCAGCCTCCAAAGTACTGGGAACATAGGAGGATATCACTTTCTGTAGATATTTTCTGGTCCTCAACTTCCCAGTAGAACACAGGAGATGTCCCTGAAGCCGCTCTGTAGAAGTGACAGATTTTAGAGTAAGAATTCGTCCATTTATTCTGGATGCCCAAGGAACAAGAATAAGTCCTCCTATAAACCCCGCCCCCAGCTAATGAGGTGGTGAGGTAATTGAGAAGAATGGAGGCGTCTAAAGTTCTTGCAGTTCTGTGGGCGCAGCCTGAATCACAAGGAAACATCTTGTGGCTGCTCTTCCCAAATTGGTTTTCCTCCAGGCTGCTGTCATCTGGAGAGGCATGATAAGTATGCCATTTTTCTTGTTAACAGGTAAATCTAATTGCTTACATTGTTTTTGTTTTTCAATTTTCCCTCAAAGGTTTAATCTATTGTGATACCATATATTGAGGATATAGTGTGTTTAAATGAAAAGAACCACGCAGACATCTGCTGATGAAAAAAAAGTTGTTTTATTTTCTATGTTTCTTGCAGAAATTACCCACATGCTGGCAATAGCATTCTAATAGTATGGCCCAGAATGGAAGATCTGGAAGGAAGACAGAATTCTGCTCTAAAATGCTCTAGCACATTGACCACGCTACTTAAGATGAGAAAATTAGACCAGTTAATTTTTTAGAAAACGACTTCTTACAGCCCATTAAATTAGTTATATTTCTCAACTTGAAACAGAATGAGTCTTACTTAGAGGCATTGCATTTGGAAAAGTGGAAATTTTTTGAAGCTGAGAGAATGATATTGGCAAGGAAAAATGGCAATTAGCAACACCGCAAACAATAGACAGGGGCAAAAAAATCTGAAACTCAATAGCAACCTCTTGATAAACACAGTTTAAAATAGCTACTTCTTTTGTTGTGAATCTGCAATCTTGCAAACTTGTTTGCAGGGCTTGAACTGCTGTTTGGACTTCTGTCATGACATCTGCCCATCATTAGCCACAGAAATATATTAATGCCATTATAGATCCATGGATGAGATTCCCTCTTCTAATACACTGTGGCTGAGGACTGTGTGCTCTGGAATGCTGATAAACCAAAAGGACCATCGCCCGTTTACTAGACTGCTTTTGAAGCCATATTTCCTTGTGAATGTTTTTGTCATGACTTTGAACCAAGACAGTTTGGCAGAAAGTATGTGATGTTATTTTGAAACGATGAAAATAACAGTTGTTTCAAATCTTCTAAAAGCTTTTATGGGCAGCAGAGTATTTCCTTTCTTCAGCAGTTTCAAGAGCCTCTACACAAATAGATATATTTCAGACTTACAGGGTATCTGTCAGTAACATGGTCCCAAAACTCATGTGCTGCAGGACTTTCTGTATGGAAGCAGAAATCTTGGAAGACACTGAGTCAGATTAATACTCTGTCACAATGATCATTAATGTGCATATTAGAACATCATTCCTTCTTTCATATACTATGGTGTTCATTTAAATGTGTGTACTTCAGAATGATATAGTGTCTTTTCTTGTTTTACTTTTAATATATATTGATGTGACAGCACACAGCAGTATAGAGATCGTCCATCTTTTATTCTTGCTGAAGCATGTCAGATTTAACTAAAATTTTATCTCCTTGATGGAGAATCCCATGGAAAATTACCCAACACTATTCTATGAACCTGAGGTCGATACCCCAGCTAACTGAACTTCTGTTAATCTGCTTGCTTGAGCAAAACTTCTTCTTGTAGCAAGATATCAGGTTCAGGTTTTTGTCTTTAAAAACCTCTTACCCTAAATGCTTGGGACTACATTTAGGTCCAGAATACCTGAGTGAAGTCCCAGTGAAATAAATACTTTCAATTGGCTATAAATTATGTCTGAGGGATCACCTCTGGTAGGCTCCTTGTGAGATTAGTTTTGATTGACCATAGAATTGTGCAAAGTGAGAAACTAGTTGCAGTGTGCATATATTTTAGTTTACATGATGTTACATAAAGAGAGAGGAATGCTACTTTACCATCTGGTCTCCCAGGCTCTATTTTAACCTACCATGGACTTGTAGATCTTATATACAAACATTTGCCATTATTGTCAGCCACTGCCCTGTTCAGAAATTGTTTACCAGTAGGACTAATAGCGTAGAGAAGGTCATATTCGTGTATATCTTCTGAGCTTTGAAAATTTCTTGACTGTTCTGGTGCTTGTGGAGTTTAAGATGAAACACTTTGTGAGTGAGTAAATGAGGTGACATAATTAAATAAGAAATATACACAGTAAGATAGGGTACAACCCGTATACCAACTTGGAGCACTATATTCAGAAGCCATTTGAGTCTCTATATAGACTCCTTGGAGAATGTTTTACAACTTTAAAATGCATATTCATTTTGCTAGAGAGCAAGACACTGGAGAACTGTGACATATACTTACTGTTCTCATACAAGAAATAAGAATATGTAACTATACACAATATTGCTTAAGACCAGACTGGAGTGCAGGTACTAAGATTGCATGGACTATGGTCCCTCACACACAGACAAAAATGGGGAAGTGAATATTGCCCTAACTTCCATCTTTGCTTCCAGACAGCAGATCCTGTGTGGTTGGCTGTGTGAAGTTCCCATTGCGATGTCTTCCAAGCTGTAATAGACAGTTACCTCAAACTGTGAGTCATAGCAACCCCTTCCTTTATCAAATTGCTTTTATTGAGTATTTTCATCACAAGAATGAGAAAAGTAATTAAGACACTAAGTTTCCTAAATGACCTTCTATGCCCACAGAGTCATTAGGAAAGGGTTGTGGCATTGAATTGTATCATTGGTGGTACATTATGGACTGACAGACGATATTTATTTTTTCTTCTAAGATGGTAGTGCAGTGTCACAGCAAAGCAAATAGTGGGTTTCCATCAGTGAGTCTTCATCTTAGGATGTTAGAGCAACACAGAAACACTGATACCAAATAGCCATGAGCTTGGGTCCTTTAGAACTGTACTGGGAGAACCCTTATACTGAGTGATCGCTACGATAAACAGGCTTTACACACATAGAAATAAGAAAGAACAGAAAGCTTCTGAATGCCCCTTCACCACATGGCTATTTCCTTTTGAAACTATAAGTTTATGGTGGAGTTGAAATGCACCTTAAATTATGTCACTATGCAGCCCACATGGGATCCTTTGTCTCATGTTTTATATTTTCATACTTATCATCAAAATGGGTAAAAATGGATTAAAGATCAGTGCAGCTCATGTGTGCCTGGGAGACATATACAATACTTGAGTTAAATTATGTTGTTGAACAAAACTGAACAGCAAAAAAGAGGTGGGTTTGATTATTCATAGCTACTCAGAATTATTTCTTCTGATCTTATCTCCAGCTCAGAACTTGGTTGATTTTTATCCAGTCTCTGACTATTATGTGTGACCCAAGGGAATCACCATATTTATCCTGGAAGTTGGCTACTGATTACATATGTTGAGATTGAGAAATTTCCTGACAAGAGCCCTCTATAACCTGTCATCACCTGATTTCATTAACTCAAGTCAAGACAGAGGCCTCACAGTTGTTGATTAGTTAGTATACAGTACTTCCATTGCTCATTATATCTCTTTATATAGGAATAGAGGTCAACTGGACTGAGATATAAAAACAAAACAAAAACAAAACAAGAGTCTCAGATGTGTTTTTATTATTCTCACTTTTTGGTATAATAACCATAAGCATGTTTTTCTATTATGTCACATTCAAACAGGCCTTTTGAGCTATAATTCATAAAACATTCATCTACTCATATAATATACACAGATTAAATTATACTGCTGGTATTGCAAGTGGTTGTAGTTTAATAGTCAAATAACACAATTCTGAGGAAATGGACTAATGTCTACAAAGCCCCCATCCTCACTCTGTCCAGAAATGTGTTTTATCAGCTTTCAGAACATCCCTTTTATCCAGTCATGTTGACACAAGGCCATACCCATTATTTCATGATAGCTAGATAATTACAGAGAAGACATGTCATGGCTTTTCCAAGTTTTCCTCCACTAGCTGAAGTATTGGGGTTAGATTTATATGTCAGCCTGACTGTGTTAAGTGATGCAATGACGGCTGAGACAACAATGTTTCTAAATTTTTCTGTTACAACCTTTCTTCAGCAACATAGGATGGGTATCAGCCAATCCACTGAGGATTTAAAAGATGGCTTCTCCTCTTCTTTTCTCCCCTCCCCCTCTTTCTTCTTTCCCTTGTTCTCTCTTCTCTAATTCTTTCTTCTTGCTACTCTTGTGCTGTCACACCTATGTTCTTCTGATTTCAATGATGAGGTGTATGGTTCTTTATAGCCTTTGGACTCTGGGACTCATAACCAGTGGAACCTGGGTCTAGAGAATATTGGAGATTGGTTGTCTTAGCCCCCTAAAATAGCTCAGATGATTCCCATATTAAACTTCTACATAGATAGGAACATATATTGTAGATATATAGCCTGGTGGTTCTGCTTCTCTGGAGAATCCCCATACATTAGGTTGGTGACTTTTCACCTTGTCTTAGAAAGCCACAGTTATTTGGCCAGGCCAAGGCTGTTCTTGAGTCTTGTATGTGGTCTAAATATATATGTAACAGTGACATTGTACTTTATGTTGAAGTGTAGCAGAAAATGGTTTCTGTGGTAAATGCAGACATTTCATGTGTTTTTTACTCCTTTTCCCTTAACTAAAATAACAGAAACATCCATGTCTCCTCCCACAATCAGCATAACATTTTATGAGTCCCAGATTTATCAACAGTATCACTTACAAGCAGCAAACCTTATTTTTGGTCTTATTAATTACTGTTCACCAACTTATCCCTCAGGCACTTGGTAAAAAGCTGTGATCACGGGTAATGGTTTAAGTTAGCTATTTGATAAATATGTCCTTTGCAAAGATTTTCTCATTAATTATTTAAAGACTCCATGTCATGGAACGGCTGTCCCTGCTCCTCAGTAAAACGTGTATTCATCTGCCCAGGATCTTCCTCTTCCTTTGTCTTTTCTCACTTTTCTATAACATTTCTAGACATCTAAGTTCCATACACTGCAAAGTATATTGTGATTTTTTTTTTAACCTTTTATAAGACAAATTTATCCCAGGTCTGAGAAACTGCTCTCAAGGACTCCTAAGATCCTGTTCACATTTCTCTGACATTATGTAAAGGGGAAGAGCAGAACACATTTCCGTGGATCTCTCAGATTGGCTTCCTCTGTCTCAGTTTCTGGGCATGATGATGATTAATGATTCATTAAAATGCATGTGATCTGAAGTTCACAGGGGAAAAGGTAAATTGGGAAACCATTTCTTCAAAGGTTGTGGGCAAATGATGTGTGAAATTGTTGACAAATTGCCTTCATTAAGGTTTTGAAGTGGGCATTTTTTTCACAAACTTGGCTTCATTTCAAATAGAGCTGTGCAGAGTTTTAAGACACTCTTGTTGAGCAAAAATCTGCCTTGATGTTTGACCTTGAAAATGAAAACCTTCACTCTTGGAGGAAATGTTACTCAAGTTTAAAGGAGTGTTCTCTTAATAGTATTTGCACAAACACTCATTTCTGTGTAAATCTGTATTAAAACGCAGTCCTGATATCTTTCAGGTTCACAAGGGGATCAAAGGGTAAAATCAGAAGAGCAAATTTCTCCACTCTCCAAACATATTCATGTTGTCCTCTAAACTATAGTACATTGAAACATCCATGTCTCTTTTGGACAGTGTGTCGAGTGAAGGGCTTGTGACCGTAGACTTTTAGTCTATTAGGAGCTCAAACTCTGCGACTCAACAGAACCACCTACTCTGGTATGTTTAGTTTCTGTGTCTCACTCTCCTTCTCTGTAACTGATAACAATATTTACATATCATAACTATACAAAGAATTAAATTTTGCCCCTTCCAGAATTCTATGTATAAAAGGCCATCCTGAAAATCTTTTGTCATCTTCTGCAGATAACTCTGAAGTTTATGATAGCCAGTGCCCCATTATAGGCATGAAGTAAATGGAATGGATCCTTTTTCCAGAAAAGGAAACCACAGCTCACAGGAAAGTCAAATAACATGGCATGACACACCCTGCACATATCTCAGTGTATTTATCTGTCAATACATGCAAATAGTCAAGATGTTCCACTGAGTACATTTACCCAACAGAACATGGTTCTCAATACTTCATCATCCAAAAAGCCTAACACTATGACTCACATCTTAAAAATAAAAAATCTGGTATTATCTCCTAATATTGGCTGCACGTTTCAGTCATTAGTTTTGCAACTGACCATCTTGTAATCTGAGATGTGGAGATAAATATTAACTGAATTAAATGAAATGTCTGTGCTTTTGTAATCCATGGTAAGGAGAAGATTCTGGGTCGTCACTATTCATTTTGTTATCTAGGAGCAGTTTGGCAATTTCCTCTTTCATACAGTATGGATTTATCAAGTATGTTGACATGGGGGTTATGTTTAATACAGAGTTGCTGCTTTATTGTTTGACTTCTGTTCTTTATGACACTTGCAGGAGAAGCAGCAATGGCCAGAAAACTAAAACAAGAAACTCCAGCAAAGTCACTGTTTAACCCAAGGGCAACATGATTCTAATGTTCCCATCAAATATTTTCTAAATTCTGAGATGTAAAAGTAACTTTTATTCACCAGAAAGAACTGTCATCTCTGAGGCTTCCTGCTGAATAAACTCACCCTTTCTAGCTCTTTTTGAACTCTGAGTGGCTGGTTCAACTCAAAGTTGGCTGGCACAAACTTCTCCCCAAACTGACCAACTTCACTCCTCAACTTCTCAGTGAATTGCTCTGCTTGGCCTCAAACTAACTCTGGCACTATGTTTTAATCTTCTGGCTCCTTCTTATTCTCTGGCTCCAACTGCCTCTGCTGACCTGCACTGAACTGCGTGACCTCATAAATGAAGCAGCTCTAGTGAACTTCACTCACTCGACTGAACTGCATCTAACTCAACTCCACTCATATGAACTGACTGACTCTCTCTGAACTGCTCTTAAGTAGCCTCTCTTTCCTGTCTGTTCTCCAGAGAGTTAGGCTTATTCTATCACCGACTAATTCTGTCAAATCTTCCTCTGATTGATCACTTTGTCTGCCCCTGAATTAGAAGTCACTTTCAAACATGGATGCTTCCTTGTACAAACTAACTTTACCTTAGTTGTTAGGGATTAAACCTGTGCACTAAGGGTGTGTACAGTCAGAGGAATTAAAGGTACACAGTATGCCTGCATTCTAGCTATATCACAGAGACCTCGAAGGTCTTTGGATGTGATCCCTTGCCAGAGCAACCATACTGCTGGATTAAAATTTCTCTACACAGGAATTTGACATTTAAAGTGGACTAGCTCTCAGATCTACATGCTTCCTGTGCTTCTGAATGAAGATCAAGAAAATGTGTGTGTGTGTGTGTGTGTGTGTGTGTGTGTGTGTGTGTGTGTGTATAGTTTGGCTCTATTACCTTAAATGCAATAATTATAACCTCAGTGTATAAGCTTTTAGTTGTGGTGAAAGTGACATTAAATTTATATACATATATTTACCGGAATAAAACAGTATTTTTATAGTTTTGGATACAGTAGGAGACATAGAACAGATTCTCACAAATAGAAGGGTGTGTCAATTACTTTTCTATTGTTTTGACCCACAGCAGTTTATAGAAGGAACAGTTTATTTTAGCTTATAGTTCCAGAGGGCTAGAGTCTATGTAGTGGGAAAACACAATATCAGGCAGTTCAAGGAGGAAGCTGCATGATCACATTTTGTTCACACACAAGAAGCACAGCAAGCAAACAGGAAGTGGGGTGAGGCTATGCATTCACAAAGCGCACCAGCAACATACTTCCTGCATTAAGCCTGCACCTCCTAATGGTTCTACAGCCTCCTCAAACATGAGCTGGGAACCAACAACAGGTTGCACAGCTCTACAAACATATAGGAGTACATTTTCATTCTGGGCTACTGTCCAAATAAGTTTTTAAAACATATTTTTATTAATTATTTGAAAAATATATACTTGCACAAAATGTACTCTCTATTTCTTTTGCATTTCTCTCCCCGTTCCTCCCTGACTTACCCCATAGAACCTATCCCAACTTCAGGTGCTATTTTTTAAATAAACAACTGAGTCAAATCTGTGCTGCTCAGGAACTTGGGATCCATTGGAGCATGGCCTATATACCAAGAGCCACACCCTTAGAAAAACCCATCCCTTCCTCTCTCAACTTTCCCCAATTGTCAACAGGTTCTCAGATAGAAGTGGGTGTTTGTGAACTAATCATTCATGCTGGAATGTTGTCAGACTCGATCATGTGCAGGACTTCTGCAGGCAAACATAGTTTCTATTGCATGCACAAATTTACAGTCTTATTGTGTCAGGAAGACATGGTTTCCAAGCATCTAGCTCTTATAATCTGCCCTCCTTCTCTTCTATCATGATCCCTGAGTCTAGGAGAGGGTGGTATGATATGATATTCACTTGTGGCTAAGTCCTCCATTGATACTTATACTATTTATTCCATACTTTATATACTATATGCTATACTCTATACTGTGATACTATACATTTTTTATCAGTTGTGAGTCTCTGTATTCACCACCATCCATTGCACAAAGAAACTTCTCTAATGAAGTCTGAAAGATGTACTAATCTACAGATACTGATTTTAGAGAATAGTTTGATACTGTCATTTTTACCTAAATAATAATAGTAGGTTCACCACTGATGTCTCTGAGTTTCCCAGCCATGACTTCTTGGCCAGATTTACCCTATCAAGCATGCAATTCTTCTGTGGAATGGGCTTTAAACCAAATGAGAAAGAGACTGATTACTCCCATGAAATCTATGCTATCTCATCTATGGGCATACCTTGTTATACCAGTTATTATTGTAGTTCACAGGATCAACGGTTGGGTAAGACTGGTGATTTTTCACCCCCAGTCAGCTTGTGTAACACCTTCCAGTACTATGAAAGCTAGTCAAGAAAAAAACTTTAGTGTCAGTACCAAACTGACATTTCTGTGACCTTTGAACAAAGTTAGTCGTGTCTTCATTAATAGGTCTTAACATCAAGTTTTGGTAGGTACCCCAAAACAATAGCAACAGACTATGTCACTTGGGGCTTTGGGAGACCCACTGTACTAATAACTAGAGGAAAAGTACACCACATTTGGTAAAGGCAACTTATGGCTTCTGGGAGAAAGGAAAGCATTATCCCATTATCTTCCATGTGGCAAATCATATCTATGCATTTATGTATTATAAGCCTCAACATACATATGGTTATATATAGTTTCTATTTATAGTACACAGAATTCATTTATGTAGATGCCTATAAGTATTAGGCTTCCCTGTGGCTTTTGTTTTTTTTGGTTTTTTGGTTTTTCGAGACAGGGTTTCTCTGTATAACCCTGGCTGTCCTGGAACTCACTCTGCCCAGCGGCTTTTGAAATATACATAAAATATTCTTAGAATATTGGTTTGGAAGAACAATAAAAATTTGAGATCTCATGAAGGGGCTCTAGTCTTTAGGCAGTGTAGATTACAAGCAGATATACCCATGATGGACATTCTTGGTATTCAAGTTGACTGCATCTGGAATGAACCATAACCCAGATAGTTAAGCATACCTGTTAAGACCTTATTCTATAAGCTCTGTTTCTATAAAGAACCCTAACTAATTATATATATATAATTATAATATGTATATTTTACACACACACACACACACACACACACACACACACACACACACACACACACACACACACACACATTTGACCTAGGAGATATTGCCAACCAAGTAAAGAATGAAGTGTATAAATGTTACCCAACTAGCAGACCAAGGTTTTTATTTATAGGAGAGTAATGAGATATTCTGAGAAGGATCCTTGAAATACATGTCAAAAAAATACTGATGGATACTGGGTAATGTAATCACCTCCTCCTTGGGAAGACCTTTGACACTAGAGCAATTAAGAATGTAATTTCATGTTATTTCCACTGATAAAATATGAATTGCTATAGAGCATATCAAGGATAACCCCTTTTCAGTTTTTTCTTCTGTCCATATATTTTCATATCATTTATAAAACATTGGATGGTGAAGGTGAGACCTCTCGGTTGTAAGAAATAAACATCCAATCCCTTCATAAAACAAATCAGTACAACAGTAGACATTACTCCTCATCAAAACATCATTATTGTACAAAAGTAACAATAAATAAATACATGGTTTTCCTGATTTCTAGGCAGTTGTCTAGCTAAGAGGTGACAAGGTAGTGTGACTGACATCTTTATAGTGATGAATAGTCTTATCAACTTCACTCTATCTCCAGTTTCTTTCTTCTAGAGAACCCAGAACTTCATCACCCATGATGAACTCTCTCCCATACTACTGCTCTATTACTTTGGAAATTAATTCAAATAATGGATAGTAACATCCAAAGCCTAAGCAGAGACTTTTAGCTGAAAGCTTCTTTATTACATATGCAGGACTTAAGTCATGGTGTAGATGTAGATCTCCTCCGTACCACATACTTGGAGAAATGCGTCCTGCCCTCACAGTCTTTCAAGGTGTGAGGATCCACGCTTCTGGAGAAACTCGTCCACAGTTACCAGATAAGAACAGACTTTCATATCGTTGTCATTAAAGATCTTTCTCTGGTTTACACATGGGGTTGATTATTTTTCCACAGACTTTAAAACATCTGTTAATGCCTAAAAACTCTCATTGATTTCTGGATTGCCTGTTTGGTTATGTAATACTTAGACTAAAGACACCAGGCTGCTTTCCAGTTTACTCCCAGATATAATTTAAGGGCTGATGCTAATCTGCAAAAGCACATGGGGTTTGGGGCTTTGGCAACGTTAAAGGCAACCCTGCCCATAATACACTGTCTTGATGGCTGATGTAAGACAATGGGCACTGAATTTTCCCTCCTGCAAACTGGCAATTCCTCACTGATTAACGTCAGCTCTGGAGTTGGCTCCTACCCTTGGCATGATGAAGCCAGTGTCTGCTCTCCTTAGGGTCTTGCTCGTGAGCATCCTGACATCATTACATGGGGTGCTGAGGGAGATGTTTTTTGTATGTGACAGTGGAGTTTCCTTGCTACAAAAGGCTGCATTCACCATTATGAAGAAACCGATTTGCTTTTTAAAGGATAATCAAATTGGCAATATAAACTAAGACCTTAGTTAAAGGAAAAGAGTGATGTATGTTTTCAGAATTTCTTTCAGTATAAAAGACCGATAAGTGTCTTTAAAACATACAATAGCCTTCTTTTGGTACTCCAAGTGTGACAAAAGCATTTGATGAACTTTTGTTTGTGTTAAATAGTTTATGCAATTGAACGAACTTCTGGAAAATGTGAAATAATTTCATAATGAATTCAAAGTAATCAAAACACTTTTCTTCTTAAGGTTCATTTAAAATATTCAAAATATCCAAAATTAGTTTCAGTCTTGAACAGCTTTAATACAGATCAAGTGTTTTAAAATATTTATGATATAGAAAATGATTCCATCTGGGCAGGGAATTTACTACTAGAACATCATACCAATTTGAATTGAAACCACTGTGAGATTAATTTCTTCTCTACTGTTGGAATATAAATGTGTTCTGACGGCTGATTTCTATAGCCGAGGTGTCCTTATTTGCATGCAATATATTCTACTCAATGAAATTACATCTATCAGAGGAAATTTGAATGGATTAGGCAACAAACAAAGATTGATTATCAATGTAAATGGCAGGCAGGGATTTACTACAAGTAACAAAATATTGGCATGCCCTGTTTTGGAATCAACACTGGTTATTTAGAGCTTCCTGAGAGAGAACGGTGAATTTCAGAAGACTGCAATGATGTTCAAAAAAATAAGTAATTACATGAAAGGGAAAGATCGCCTCCATTAAATGTCTTTCAGCTTTATAACTGATTAGCATATTGGGTGCTTGGTTGTGAATTGCATTCTCTTCAACCATGGCTCAAAGCAGACAGGACGACTATTATCACAGTAACATGTCTTGAAGGGTGGGTAGCACTGTTGACATTTATGTAATACAAATACTGGATAGACACAGTTATCTGTAATTTAGGGGTTGATGATGAAAGGAAAGGAATTCACAGTTGGGAGATAATTTGGTTATTCTCCTCCTCCTCCTTCTTCATACATATATGCTATCTAATGGGGAGGCCATAGGCCTAACCATAAATCTGTAGAAATCAGTGTAGCCTAAGGCCAGCTTCTTTCAGAAGAGAATAAAGACAAACCCAGTTTAAATGACAGCTGATTCAGAAAATAAACAACTTATAAGCACAATGATGCTAAATTCAATTCTCACTTTAAGTTTAAAATTCATTTTATTTTTCTCTTAATTTTAAAAATATGTATTTATCTTTAGTGTGTGTGTGTGTGTGTGTGTGTGTGTGTGTGTGTGTGTCTGTGCGCGCGCTCGCGCCCACGCGTACCTGCATGCAAGCAGTAAGTGCTCTTAACTGCAGGACACCCAATTTTCTCATTTAAGAAGCATTTTACAATTAGCTGGATTTCACATTAGCTTTCCTTCTATTGTTGGTAACTAGTCACTGACAAAAGGTGTTGAAGGCAGCACTGAGAGAGGATGGTCAGAAACTCTGAGGTCTAGATGTTGTTATCTCTCTGTTAATAATGGTCTTCTATGAGCCAAATAGAAAATTCTAGAAGTGGAGAAATCTTTGAAGACTGGAAGGGACTGAAGGAGATTCTTTCTCTATGGGATCTATATTGTAAATTATTTCAAGACATTTAATTTTGAGTGCAAAAAGTGAAACTATCAAGCCGTTCTCAGGCCACAGGTGACAATTCCTCAGTGAAAATACTTCAGCAAGAGGTCCTAACTGCTGCTGTACAGTAGGGACAGAAGTAATTTGATATGCAAGCAGAAAGTACTTGAGTTGCAAGTTAGACTGAAGTTTAGACGAAGAGGGAAAATATTATTAAAAGATTTTGTTGTATAAAAGCTAGGATCTTCCTCCTGCAACCAGGCAAGACTTACAATGGAAGGATTGGGCTACCACCTGAGCTACAAAATCTTAGACCCTCAATCTGTGCTGCCTACAAGATGTGCAGAGATAAAGATGGAGCAGAAAGTTAGGGAATGTCCAACCAATGACTGACCCAGCTTGAGACCCATGCCATGAGAGAGAGCCCAACCCTGACACTATTAATGATATTCTGCTCTACTTGCAAACTGGAGTCTAGCATGACTGTCGTCAGAGAGGCATCATCCAGCAAACTGATGAAAACAGATACAGAGACCCACAGCTGAAGATTAGGCAGAGTTTGGGAATCCTGTGGAAGAGGGAGAGGGAGGATGGAAAGAATGAGAGAGATCCAGGTCACCACAAGTAAATCTACAGAATCAAGTAACCTGGGCCCATAGGGGCTCATAGAGACTGGATTACTAACCAGAAAACACAGATGGGGTGGATCTAGGTCCTCTGCACATATCTAACAGCTGGGCTTTCATGTGGGATACCTAACAGCAGGAGCAGGGCTGTCTCTGACTACACTGCCTGCTTTTGCATCCCTTTCCCCTAGCTGGGCTGCTTTGTCTAGCCTCACTAGCAGAAGATGGACCTACTCTTACTGCAACTTGATATGCCAAGGCTGGCTGACATCCACAGGAGGCCTCCCTATTCTGAAGAGAAAGGGAGGAGAGGAGGGTAGAAGGGAGGGAGAAGGAGGCACTGGGAGGAGAGGAGGAAGGGGAATCTGTGATCAGGATGTAATGGAATAAATACATCTTTTAAAAGGCAGGATGTTCTACCTTCACACTGAGCTGCTTTGCTCTAAGGTGTACCTGCTGTGCACACACATTGTTAGTTTGGTTCCTTAAGAGAAAAAAAAGTAAAAGTCACTTTGAAATATCCCATCACCTGGGGATGTGTAGCTAATCAAGTGTTTTCAAGGTCTTTGAAGAAAGACTAGAGAGAAAAAATATTATTATTTAGTGATGATTAATAGATACTTTTTGTGTTTCTTCTTAGCTTTAACAGATGATATCAAATGACTCATAAATGGTCTTGAGTAATGTGCAGTTTCCTCAAGCAAGAACACTGAGACTAGAAGGTTTTGCTGTGGCATGAATAGGGTGTGTCTGAAAGAGGTTTTGGTGGTCCCTACAGTAGGTGTGAGAGATTGTGCAGCCTCTAAGAAGTTGGGCCTGTAGAAGATCCTTGGCCATATATACAATTTATGGATCCTGAACTCCAATACAGCCCTCATAAGAACCCTGAATTCTTTTGGTAGAGAGTTGTCTTTTGAGTAAGTTCAACTTTTGATTCTGACTTGTTTCAACTTTTCTTTTCCTCAGGTTTGTCATTGTGACACTACCTCTAATAGAGACTGAGTCACAGAGTTGCTAGATTGTGGCAATTCAGTCTATAAAACTGTAGGATAATATACTCTCCTTTTATAAAACTATCCTTCCTCTAGTATTTTGTAATAGTAATGAAAATGAATTAATATTGGCACCAGAATCATGGACAACACAGTTGTTTGAAGTTCGCATGCTTCAGCTCTATATTCTTGCAGTGTTTCTTTAATTTCAGATTTTATAAGGACAAAGAAAAGCAGGAGATTGGTAGGAAACTTTAGAGTATAATTTAAAACACATTACTGACAAGTCAATGATAACAGAATATAAGGCATAATCCCTGTGGACTCATTTAACTAAAATGCCATGCTGGGTTATTGGAGTGACAAGAGCTTGGGCTATGCTCTGGCAGACTCATCACCTCTTGTATATCAGTCAGAGTTATGGGCTGTTTCCTGTCTCTAAACATGTATTTGCTCTCCTCACTCATTATGTGAAAGGCATGCCTTGATCCTTCTCTGGACATATGGACCTGCTTGGAAGCTTTTAATGGCTACCTCGCATCTCTCACATGGAAGAACTACCAAGTGAGTTCCTAAGTCACTACTCACTTTACTCGTTTTGAATGATAGCTGCAGATTTTCTTATAAATGTCAATCATGGCTCTTAGTTCTGACCCTCAATGAGGCAAGTAGTAAAAGTGAGTGCTTAAGAAATGGGGAGAACAGATTTGGGGGTAAGAAGGGAAGAGGAAAATGATTGAACTGTAGATTTAGTGATCTCTTTCTACCTTTTGTTTGACTTTATGGGAGAAATTAAATAGAGAGAAACCTTTAAATTTATGAGCTACTATTTGGAAGGTTATAGGTCCCATTTCATATTGTACTTAAACAGATAGAATCAACATTCAGACTAATGCCTATTGTAGCTTTGCTCTGTCCCTTAAGAACTATGACTTCTAGGTTTTGAATACTCTAGAGTGAAAGTGTTTTTAAATACATATTGACATTTTAGGGGGTGGTTTTCTTTATTTTTAGACAAAGTCTTCTCTATATCCTAGGCTAGTTTCAAAGCCTGTCTACCTGCTATCTGTAGCCTTCTGAGTGCAATATGGCATGTTTGTGCCGCCCATTAAAGCTGGCTTACTTTTTAACTTCTTCTATGACACTTAGCATCACAGCTCAAATCCTCTATTTAGAATATCATTTTAAAGTAAAACTCATTTAAATATAAATATAATATATGAAATGAAGACAGCTTTTGGTGGGGTGCACATATAATAAACTACTAACTTTTTCAAATACTTAATAGTATTAAATTTCTTGTTCAGAAGAAAAGTTAAATTATAAAATGCAATTAAACTAACATTTTCTCTCAAAGTTTAGGTACGAAAATTGTTCCACTTCAAAATACATTATCTAGAATAGGAGTTTTCAGCATTGTTTATACCTAAGTGTCCTTGGACGTGTTCCTAACTTCTGTGGGCATCAGCCTCCCTATTTTGGGAGAAGAAAACGATTGCAAAGATAAACTATCAAATGACATAGAAATCTTAAAAGTTTATGTTTCTAAGTTTATCCTAAGAATGAGTTGTTAATAAAAGATTTATGAGCTGGTCCAAGTTCTTCAAATGATTTATGAGACATGGCAAATGAAGACGTTGAAGGGGTGGGAGAAAACTACTGTAGATCTTTCTGACCAAAAA
This sequence comes from Uromys caudimaculatus, assembly GCA_028551405.1. NCBI lineage: Eukaryota > Metazoa > Chordata > Mammalia > Rodentia > Muridae > Uromys > Uromys caudimaculatus. The sequence goes on from CM052716.1 coordinate 11,623,635, forward strand.
GCCAAACAGTCTACCTGTACAGCCTGTAGAAGATGAAATAAACAAGGGATCGCTGGACAACTGAATTCTTAGGGTTGATTTAAAAGATGTTAAGAGTTGGCATCCTTTAAATGATTTGTAGAGAAAATGGCTGTGCTTCTTGGAGGAAGTTACAAAGTCCTGTTGCTGCTAGCTACCAATGGGAACACAGGGTTGGCAAGTCTCCTGACAAGTTCTCTAGTAGATGAACTACATTCAACTCATTTTCAGGGTTGATGAAGTAGCTCAGTAGTTAAAGACATGTACTGCCAAGCCTGCTGACCTGAGTTCAGTAACAGGGCCCACAACTCACAAACTCACAGAATATGGGTTTTATAGAAAATACAGAGGATTTTAACTTTATAGAAAATATAGAAGATTTTAATGTCATGAAGTCCCACTCATCCTTAGACATCAGGAAAATGCAAATTAAATATATGTTGAGATTTTGTCTTATCCCTCGTCCAAGCACTTTTGATTGGAGCAATCACCATGGAAATTAGTTTAGTGGTTGCTCAATAAACTAGAAATAGATGCAGTATATGTCTCAGCTATACCACTCTGAGCAATTATAGAAAATACTCTATTTCTTAGTGCAGAGATGGACATTCATATATGCTCATAGCTACAGTATTCACAGTATCTAGTACACATAACTAATATCTATCAGCCAATGAATGGATAATGCAAATGTATTACCTATACTGAATGGAATTTTATTCAGCTGTTAGGCAAAAAATGAAATTATGAACTTTACAGATAAACCTGTGGAACTGAAAAAAAAAATAGACTAAGGTAACCCAGAATCAGAAAGATTTACTCATTGGTTGATCTTAGCCTTGGGTCTTTAGGTTTTTGGATTTATCATGGAGTACTTGTAGAAGCCAGGAAACTAGAAAGAGGTCATTGGCTGGGAGGGGATATGTGGTCCTAAGAGAGGCAGTAAAGAAGAGCACAAATGAGAAGAAGAGGGACTGAAAATAATGAGGAGGGTGGTTGAGGTGGGGAGAGCGATGCGGGAGTACAGAGGATGGGAGGGAGGAGGGGGGCAGGCATAGCTAATATTAGGGAAATGCCAAAAGCCAAATAGAAACCTACCATTTTATAAGCTTATGAAAGAGTTGAATTAGTTACCCTACAAGAGGATTATCAACTCCCAGAAGCCATAAGTTGTCAGATATAAATCCCAGCACTTGGTGTTGGTCAACGGTGTCCCCAAGCTAATAAAGGTTATTATCAGTGAGCTTCCCATCAGAACTTGAAGTAAGTACTTATTACTGAAGACACCACATGCATTGGTCACATGATGAGAAGAAAATCGAGTTAGTAGTACCTGGGAGGCCTGTCTCCTGCTGGCTAATTTTCATAGCCCCACAAGGTACTTTCTAGGCTGCTGAGGGGGAAAAGACACCAACAGTTGTATCTATCTCTGAATCTTGTGAACAACAATAATGACAAGTATTCCCAGATGCAGCAATGGGTCCAATAGTGTCATGCAGAACTCAGAGAACAACTTGGGAAGTCATTTCTCTCCTTCATTATGCTTATGCTGTTTCTTAGGGTTACACTCAGGTCATTAGACTTGGTAGCAAGCACCTTTACCCACAGTGCCATCTCACTGGCCCACTCAATCATATTAATAGAAGAAAACAAATGCAAAGTCTTTCCTAATAGGATGACTCTGTCCTAAGATTTCTCTGTAGTGATTTGTATTTATTCTGCATATTATAAATTGATGAAAAAGAAAACAAAAGAACTTAACATCCTTTTACAATTTAGAAAAGGTGTTTCACTTTAAGAGTGGGAGCAGACATTTCCCAAAGAACATGCCAGCAGTAACTCTGTGTAACAACTGGTTAGGTCATCAGTGCGACTCCACTGTCATTGTACAGTCTTGCTGAATTGGAAAGCCCACAGCTAGCTGTACTGGAGCCAAATGGCATTGGAACATTTATTAGAGCATTTTTTTTGTTTATAAAAAGCAAATATTAAAAAGTAACAACAAATGTTGGTGGGGTAGGTGGGACCAAAACTGATGTGGAGATAAAAATGTTTCTGCAGTTGAAAAGCTGGCTGCACTCATGTTTGAGTCCTATGAATCCCTGAAGATAATAAGAGCTTCTCAGTCAAACTTGCCTTGTAGATGCTATCAGAAACAAGTAAAGAATTAACATAGGCAAACTGCCAGTGCTTATGAACAGAAGAGCCAAATACAATCACAATTGAAATGTGACTTTTACTGTCTTGCTTTGTAAATTACCATTGATATGCTAAGTAAATGATTTAATAATGGACCTAAGAAGACTAAAGAAACTCACTACTGGGCAGGACAATTAAGCTAAGTACCTAGGCATAAATTTTTGAGAAACTGCTTTTTGAGACAGTAGTTTCAATTCTTTGGAACTCCCAAAACATTACTCAGGAGAGGTTGCTGGGGACAACTTTATCCCTTTCATACTTGTCGATGAGGTGAGGATTCATGAAGTCTTCTACCCTGGAGTCTGCTAGTCTGCAGGAAGTAGGAAGACTTAGTGTGCAAATGACTAAATAAAACCACCTTAAAATTTGGAGTTCAGATCTTCAGACAATCAGAGATGAAGCAAGAAGGAAACCAGTGGCGAGTGACAGAAGAAGGACAGTCATACAGAATAGGACAGACATCCTCTGCAGCCCTGGGCGCTGGAACAACCCCAGTGACAGCTCTGGAAGTCATCAAGACCCGAAGAAGGAGGTGGCTCTAGTCTAGGAAGGGTCCAATGCTCAGTTGGTGGCAATCAGGCAGGTACTGGGGGGAGGGGAACAGGCAAGACAGAGCCCAGGCGTCCTGATAAGAGTCTGGAGTCAGGCTGAGATCCTGGAATCAAGGAAGACAAGGAGAATGTATCAGAAGAAAACAGGAAAGCTATGTTCCGATGACCATGAGGACTCTAGTTATTACTCTAAATACAATTGGAAGACAGTGGAGACCTCAGGACAGTGGAGGAAAGAGCCTCCTTCAATATGCTGAAAAACAAATACCAAATGTCACAACAGAGGGACCTCTTTACAAATCCTGGTGTCAGAAACACTGGGAAGCACGGCATGAATTGCAGATCTATGTATTTTGAAGGAGGAGCTAGCAGGGTATTCTAATACAGTGAGAAAAAGAGGGTTGAAGATGACAGGGTTTTTGGCCTGAGCGAATATGAAGTTGAAGTTTCTGTTTCCTAAAGCAAGGAGGGATGGCATGAGTTTATTTTGAGATTTGCTAAACTTGGGATATTTATATTTATGACCCAAGTGAGCATACCGTGGACAGAGTAAGAGATATTGATCTATAATTTAAGGGACAGAGCTGAGCTAAAGATGTAAACTTACCAAGGGCCATTTTGTAGATGATTTAAGGCTGTAACACTGCATCTGAGGTTACTATGAGAATTTACTGTAGACAGAAAAGAAGGAAAGCCGGGGCTGAGAAGCCTTCCACTCTTGGACTCATCACTACAGAGCTGAGAAGCAGAGAGATAAGAGTAATTAATACACAAAGAAGGTAGAGAGTGTGCTCACCAGGGGACTGAGAAATGAAAATGTGTAGCTCTGAACTGGAAAATGGAATCTCAGGAGGAAGGAGTGTATCTTAGGGTTTCCATCGCCGCTGAGACACCATGACCATAGCAACTCTTATAAAGGAAAATGTGCTATTGGAGCTGACTTACAGTTTCAGATGTTTTGTCATGGTAGGTAACATAGTGCCAATCCCTATGAGCTAAGAATTCAAACTCATTAGTCTGCTGGCATCATTCCTGTTCAAACCACCACAGGATAGATTCACTGAGCTGAATGCAGCTAGCAGAGTGGGGAAGTGGAGAGCTGAGCCCAGATATCATAAGCATGGAGGGTGCTGACAAGAGCTACTTTGTAGCACAGAGTAGGGAACACCTGAGATAGGTCAAAAGAAAATACAAGGCGAGAAATGGAAAGTAGCCATGCTTGTAACTTAACAAATGAACTCTGAGTCACGGCATATAGAAAAAATGTGCAGTAATTTTCAGAAAATCATCACGCTATAAAGGTAAGGGAAGAAATTAATGTCTCAATGTATGGTTCCGTAGAAGGCCCAGAACAAGGATTTGAGTTCCAAGTACTTTATTGGTAGGTGTATGAAATACCAACAAAGGCTGGAGTCGAAGAGGGAGGGAATGTATTTTTGACATCAGGCACTATGTCTGCATGTCTGTGGCCAACTTTGGAAAGCGCACCTTACAATCACCCCATGCAACAACAATATGGGAATAGGGGTTGAGACAATTACCATTGGCCTTTGTTTGAAGGCTGCTGGATGTGGAAGAGTGCCAACATACACCTCTTTAAAAAGTGAGAGAAAAGTGGCTGGCTGGGTTGTTTTAGAAACAAAATCTTGGGCACAGATACCAGCAGTTAAACGTTAGCTAGAATACAGTAAGACAGTAACCAGGCAGGAAACAGACAGGAACTCATGGCATAGACTATATTTCTAATGGAGAAGAAGTAGGGGCTCACATCAGAAGTGATGGTAACTTTTAACCTTGCGCATAATTGCAAGGGATGAATAAGAGGTCCAGACACACATGGCAGAGTGATGATGTCAGTGCAGAAAGGTCTTTTATTGTTTCTGCTGTCTCAGTAAAATAAACAAGTTGTCAGCTAAGCTGGAGGATAAAGCTTTTCTAGACAGAGGAGAACAAAGAGAAATGATACACTGGAGAAATGGAGCAGGTGACCAGGTGCCATGAACAGCCTGTATTGGGTCAGTAGGCACATTTCCCTTATCCCATTCACCTGAAGCCATTGAAATCTAAGGTACATATTGAGCTGCTATTTTTGGTTAGACTGACTCAGTACAGAGACATAAAAAATTTTCAGTAATGGTTGGGAACCAAAAGTTCCTTTTTTATATTAGATAATTAATTAATTTACATCCCAATTGCAACTTCCCCTTCCTCCTCTCCTTCCAATCCAGCTTCTCCTTTTCTCTACAGAAAAGGCTATCAACATCCCTTGGCATATCAAGTGGCAGTAATACTAGTTGCATCTTCTCCTATTTAGGCTAGACAAGGAAGTCCACTTAGGGGAAAGGGATCCAAAGGCAGGCAACAGAGTCAGAGACAGCCCCTGCTCCTGCTGTTAGGAGCACACATGAAGACCAATGTGCACAACTGTTACATATGTGTAAAGGGCCTAGGTTCTTCCCGTACATACTCTCTGATTGGTGGTTCAGTCTCTGTGGTCCTGATGGGCCTAGGTTAGTTGATTCTGTAGGTTGTCTTGTGGTGTCCTTGACCCCTCTGACCCTTCAATCCTCCCTCCCACACGATTTTCCAAACTCTGTCCAATATTTGGCTGAGGGTTGCTGCATCTGTGGGAACGAAAACTTTGATGGAAGAAATTAAGCATAAGAGTCTACTTTGGGAAAATGAGAAGTTGATTAAGATAACTCAATTACATACCTTCAAAGGATAATCATTGTGAAGCAGGGAAAATCTAATAGAGTCAGAATAGAAGTGAACCAGAAAGACAGGATGTTGTCCCTGCAAATGTGATCTCCAGGTTGTTTATAGTGGGCTTAAGAGATGAGCCTGGGGGATGTCAATGAGTATATGAAGCTGAAATGGGGAAGATAAATAACAAAGGCTACAGACTGAAAGGCTAGGGAATTTACAGTATTACTGAAATGTGTTGAAGTCACTGGTGTTACTTACATGCGTGAGTCTGGAAAGAGTATACACACAATGAACTAAGCCCTTAAATGCTTCCGCAGACTTGCAGGAATAACCTCTAGTGTCTACAGTAACTGCCCTCCAGGAAGGGCAGCAGAATTTTCATCTGATGGTGTAGAGGCCCTACTGGTACAGAAGACATTATCTAGATTTTGGAAAGTGTTGGTAATCTTGATAGTATCAATTTCAGTGTAGTGGCTTAAACAATGACGATAGCAAATAAACAAGAATTAGGAGGATTAGAAAACAATATATAATTAATAGAAATGCACACTCAAGGAATTTTTTAATAAAAAAAACTAGAGCAAGAAGTAGAAGAAAATATTTGGCCAAAATATTTTTTCTTTTTTTTAATTTTAATTTTAATTTTTATTTTTTGATACTTTATTTACATTTCCAATGTTTCCCCCTTTCTAGGTCTCCTCTTTGGAAACCTCCTATCCCCTCCCCCTCCCTCGCCTCTATGAGGGTATTTCACCTCCCACCCACTCCCATCTTCCCACCTTGACATTCCCCTTTACTGGGGCCTCTAACACCTTCAGGCCCAAGGGCCTCTCCTCCCCCTGATGGCCAACAAGGCCCTCCTCTGCCACATATGTGGTCCGAACCATGGGTCCCTCCATGTGTATTCTTTGGTTGGTGGTCCAGCCTCCAGGAGGACCGGGATGGGGGGGTCAGACCAGTTGACACTGTTGCTCCCTCCATGGGGCTGCAGACTCCCTCAGCTCCTTCAGTCCCTTCTCCAACTCCTCCATCTGGGACCTCACTCTTAGTCCAGCAGTTACTGTAAAGTGAAACTTGGGTATTCCGAACTTTTTGGCCAAAGTATTTTTAAGAGGGTTGACACAGAATACATTTTTTAAAAAATTTAAGTTGGACATTTGTTCATCAATGACTTGTGGGAACACTATCTTGGTACCAAATTAGTAACAAATTACAGTGTGTACAGCCTTGCTACGCGGCAGTCTGAGAAGCAGGATTGGTGACGAGTTGAATGTGACGTATCTCCACTAGGACTCTGTGTGTCTGGAATAGTTCTCCAGAGAGCTCTTCTAAACTAGAGTAAGAGGATCAGACAGTCATATGTACAACTGGGTGTAGGCTGTTCCACTCTTCTTTCTGTCCTCCCATCCCACCCCAAGAAGGCAGTATCTGGTGATTACTGACCCTCAGCTTTTCATGGTCCTCCATAAATCAAATCTCTCTACTACCAATGATTTTTATAGACCTCGTAATCGCTCTCCTTCCAACCTATCAAACAACTGAAATCTTGCACAAACCAGAAATTTCCTTCAATGGTATCCCAAGCCATGTCATTGAAATGATTTTTTGTCCATTTCACTGTTAGTACATGTCACCATCAACCAATGGCAGGGTTCAGCCTGCCAATGGATTGATAATACAACTAGACCAGTTTTATAGGGTCACTTTCAGGGCTGAGTTCTGAGTTGGGGAACCAAGAGGGACATTTCTGTATAGCTAGTTTGGGGAAATGCTCTCAGGAACACTAGCAAGGGACAGGGAACAAAAGCAGGATAGGGAAGAGGGTAGAGTCAACTAGATCACTTTGATTTAACCCTCTAGGGACCTCTACAAATGAGAGATGACGTATAACAGAAGATCTCAAGTGTGCTTGTCAGGTGTGCGGTAGTAATTCTATAGGAAACATTCTGAAAGGTTTAGAGACATAACTGGAGAGTTAGTAGCTAGTAGGGAAAGCCAGAAATGCTCTAGAACATTCTTAATCTGAACAAACCTCACTCAACAAAGAATATTCTAACTACGAGTGCCAGTGGCATCAAGGTGGAGAAACTCTGATTTACAGATGTCTCTAATCAAGGCAAAGGTCAGAGCCTCTTAGATTTGGATTTCCCCAGGAGGTGCCAAAAAGACAAAACGAGCAGCTGTTTGCCCATACTGAAATTCCCATGCAAGGTGCTTGTAATGCACCAGTTACCTGTGTCTCCCGCAGACAGGGGGCCAAGCGTCATGGTCATGGCAGCTTCGAAAGGGCAAACCATAATTCTTCAGCTGCCGAGAAAGCCAGAAAGAAAATGAATTCAGACTTGGGTTGTAGGACACCACTGAAGCTGAAGATTGCTAAGCAGCCAAGGAGGTTCCCAATATACTGCCCTTGCTGATTTGCAATCCCCCTGGCTGAGGAGTTGGCCAGGGTTTCTATGGGAGTTTTCAGGGCTACTCTGGAAAAGCCTAGCCATGGAAGACAACTCCTGCTGGGGTTCTTTTCACCAGCCCTTTTTGCTGGGCCAGCAGCAGCAGCCACTGTGGTTGGGTGGGACAGTGGCAGAGCCAGGCAGAGGTGATCAGTATTCCCTCCCATCCTTGTGTCTTTGGAGCTTGAGAATTCTGGTAGTTGCCCATTTGGGGAGGTAATTAGGGAAGTGCCAACTGCCTTCTCTTCCCTGGTACTGTCAACTGCCTACATCTGCATCTCTGGGTGGAAAGCCTCCTTCTGATTCTGATCCAAGCCATTTCCTTCTTTCTTTTCTCAACTCAGTGATTTTGTTGTTACCATAATTCTGTTTTTTTTTTTTTTAAATCCCTATCAACATATAAGTTTCACCTAGTAGAATCCATGAGAACAAGGAACTCTGCCCCTCCCCCATTCGACTCTTCCATGCTACTCTGCCTAAGTGGCTTATTATAGTTTCCCAGACAGCTGACAGTGACCACCTCCTGCCAAACCTGGAGTCTACTGAATAGTCAGCAGCATTTGACACACTGAGCCACTTCCTCCCCTGGAAGTATTTTTATTTTAGCTTTCCCCATAGTCTTATCTCCTATAATTTTCAGTCTACATTATTATTTATTTCTAGATCTCCTTTGCCAATTGTTTCTGTCCTGTGGGACAAAATGTGGACGTATGCTAAATTCTACCCCCACATTCTACAATATTTATATTTTCTTCCTAATTTCCCTTATCTAGGTCTATGCATTGAATACATCTTGCAGGCTAAAAGCTACCAAGTCAATATGCCCAGTGATGTTTTATCCCCCGAAACCAGAGTCATTAATACAAATGATGACATGTGTCTAATTGCTGCCTCAAGTTAAATGTGTGTAATATAGACTTCTGCATGCCCGGATCCCATTCCAGATACCTACCTCCAAATGTCTTTCCTTTACCCTCCTAACCACTCTCTCTATTCTTGACCAGGCAAAACCCTGAACCTACTTCTCATTGTCCGCTCCTCATAAGCCATAGTCAAGTGGTTTTCCCAATGTACACACTGAGTCTGAGTGTTTTCATTTGTTGAACGCTTTATGTTGTATTGATCAAAGTCAACTTTGACGCATCTATTTCAGTGCAGAGAGCCACGACTCTACTCTGTATTTGCTCTGCTGAGAGCCTGCTGGGTTTAGATGCATTGGAATAGTGTAAAACAGTTGAAGTACCACTAAGTCTAATCCTATCCCTACTTAAAAATCCCCACACATTTTACTATAAAAATAATTCAGAGTGGTTATGCTCAAACACTTTATGTAATCTGGCCTTTGACCCCTTTGTACTAACCTATGACGCATCTACTCACATGATAGGTACAGTAATTCACCCTTCTTAATTTATCCCTTCCCTTTTGTCATGTCACCATGTAAGGCCAAATACCTTTGTTCATGATGCTTCTGGAGAAGTCAGATGTGTTTGTAATGTTTTCTGTGGTTTCAGTCAGTCATCTGGGCCTCATGAATAATACATGATCTAGGGCTGGCCTCTTAGCCTGGACTGTTGAAGGACTTATAAGGGAAATCTAAACCGAAGCTGAATTCTGGTACCCAAACCATCCCATCAATATGCCTGAATTCAATTAGTTCCAGTCTATCCACAGACCTGTAACACACCTAAGAAATGGAACTGGCTGTTTTGAGCCTGAGTTAGGGGACAACTTGTCACACGACAACATCACAGCAACAGATGAGTGGTCCATTGACCTCCTTTCTGGTGGCAGAATGATGGGCTTATCCCAGTCTTAGGGACTTTACGTTTGCTGTCTGTTCTCTTTTGAACATTCTTTCCCATGTATCTCTACATGGCTACATCTTTGTCATTGTTGAAGACATGTTATTATTCTTTCATTTCTATATACAGCATTGCCCCATCTCTGAAATCGCTTCCTTGTATAAGGTGATGCTTATTTTCTGCCTTTGGTCATGATGATCCTCTCTCTCTCTGACAGTAGAGCCTCAGTCTTCCTTCTGCATGACCATCTCTTCCAGACTTGGAACAATGGATTCCATTGCATGCATGAGACCACCCTGGTCCTTGTGCAACTGGTTTGCGGTTGCTACTTGGGAGACTCAGCAGCATTCATCCTGGTTTACATGGCCGTCAAGGACACAAGGCTAGAAGTCACAGGTCCTTTTCTAATAAGGCCTTATATACTTATCTACAACTAGAAAAAGAGGTATCAATTCCAGTACTGCAGAATTGTTTGAGGTCACCAGAAAAGGGACTCAAGTAAAACTTATGTCAGGGAATTAACAGTACACACATTTTACTTTCAACAAAGTTCATACTCCATTGAAAAATTACATTTAAAACAGTTGCACTAGACTCCAGGAAAGTTTTGTATTATCCATTGTTGAGAAAGAAACTGTACTTTCTTTTTAAAATGTTTCTTTGTATCTTTCCTACATGATATTAAAATTTGGCTTTAATTATAGTCTTAATAAAGATTATACTTCATGCTACTTTTGCATGTTGTATGAATGTAATATATATATATATAATATATATTATATAAATATATATAATATATAATATATATATATATATAATAGAGCAATGTATTTATGTGTTCTCTCTAGAAACTAAACAGAGCAATATTATAAGTGGCTACCATTGTGGAAAATTTCTGATCTGTTTAAGTATAATTCCTATACAACTTTAAATCCCCACTTAAGTGTTAGTATATACTAAAATAACTAATAGCTAGTTATTATAGAGTATTATATTATAGAGTATATACATTCTAGAGTACCTAGAGAGATGGCTTAGTCTTTAAGACCACTTGTTGCTTTTGCCCAGCATCAGAGTTTGTTTCCAGTCTCATGTCAAGCAGGTCACAACTGGAGCTCCAGAGGATCTGACAACCTTTTCTGGCCTCCTCTAAAATCTGCACACAAACCGACACACACACACGTGCACACACGCACACACACACACACACACACACATACACATGTATACATGCATGCTTGAGTGTACACAAGTGCACACACACACAAACACACAAACTCACATATGCACACATAGACATGCTCTTATGCATACATAGACACACATGCAGCACACACACATGTATACATGCATGCATGAGTGTACACAAATGCACACACACACAAATACACATACAAACACAAATATGCACACATAAACATGCTCTCATTCATACATGGACACACACAGCACACACACATATACACATGCACATACAAACATGTACACATAAGCACACGCACACCCAAACATGCACACATGCATGCACATATACACACATACACAGTACAAAATAAAATTATGTCTTTAAAAGAATAGTTTGTTATCAGCAGAAAGTTATTATGTCACACTTTTTCCTTCTTAAAAGAGCAAAATATTTGCCTTTTAGGTATCCCAGTTGGCTGTAAGTAAGGAAAAAGCTAAGTGTCTAGGCTGTACATCATTTTCATGATTCTGTTTTATGAATCCTGTAGATGAGAGTCTGTCTGTAGCTTCAGTGGGCTGTGTCTTGTCTTAGGAGTCTAGATTATGATCTATTCAACTCTTCTGTCCTTTCTCTTCAGGTCAAAAGATGCTCACATTCTTTCAAGCAGCATCAGAGGTAAAGGTTAGAAAGAGGGGAGAAACTGGCAGAGCTTCCTCTGAACTTCATTGCGTAGTAAACATTTTCCATGTAAACTAATAAAATTCATCAGGCTATGGTGACCATGCCACTGCGTGAGTCAGCCAAAACTGAACGCCATGGAGCAGTTATATGTATCAACTGTTAGATTTGACAATAGCAGAAGTAATAATCATTCATATCCTTGTTTTCTATCTGACATAAATATTAATTTAGTAGAAGTCTATCTTTGATAATGAATCAATACTGGTTAAAGGGTTGTTTCTTCTTCTAGGTAATATGTATATTTAAACCCAATCCTACTGAATTTACTGCTTCCCACCACAGTCGTAGTAACAGGATGTGTAATATCCTGTTTTTAATTTAAGCAGACGACTCAGACCTGTGAAGGTAAGTAAGTGAATTAAAGCAGAAAATATAAATGGACAGAAGCATTTATCATTCAGCTGCTGGATTCATCTCTCCCCTTTGTTTTTTACAAGTTATTATTTCTAGAATTTATTTTATTATATCTTTCTTTATCTTATTTGAGTGCACATGTCTCTGTGGAGGGATGAACACACATGTAGGTTAGAGGTCTATACTGGGCATCTTTTCCCATAGCCATCCCCTTTTTCCTTATTTCGTTTTATACATATGGAGTGTTTCGCCTGCATGTGTGCATGTGTATCGCATGCATACTCGGTGCCTGCAGAGGTCAGAAGAGGGCCCTGGATCTCCAGAATTGGAATTACAGATGGGTTGTAAGTGGCCATGTGGATGCTTAGATATTAACCTGGGTCTTCTGCAAGAGCAACAAATGCTAAGAAGCACCGAGCTACCTGTCTAGCGCCTCCATATTATGCTTTGAGACAGAGTCTCTTACTGAACCTGGAGTCCAACAAGGTGTGGCTACCTGTCTCAGCCCCCTTACCCCAGCACTGGATTTCAGAGGCACTGCTGGGCCAGCTTGTGAGTCAGTACTGGAACTAACTCAGGTCCTTATGTTTGTGCCTCATGCACTCTAAAAACTAAGCCATCTTCCTGGGCTCAAAGACGAGTATGTTCTGGGATGACTTCCAGTAGTTATTTATTTATTTTAAACAGAGATTCTATCTTTAATTAAAACGTATTTAATTGAATTGAAAATGTATTTCTAAGGAGCATTGGCATCTGCGTTACTTACAGCGTCCTCAGAAGAACCGTGTTCCTTTGAAGGCCTGAAGCCAAGGAGGAGAGGAAACTGCTGGGCACCTGGAATAGCAGCTGCCTTAACATGGCTCTGGCAGCCCATCCCCAGTGTCAAGTTCAGATTAACCCGAAGCTCTACAGCTTAGGGAACACAAGAACCAAGTATGCTACATATCAAGCTGGCACCTAACTTCAATAAGATAAATAGCACATACTCCTAGAAAAGAGGGCATTTCTATGAATAAGAAGTTTAATATGCTTATCAAAGGAGCCCAACAAACACTGAGTCTCCAAAAATAATCACTGAAAACAATAAAAAACAGAAATAAAAATAAAAATAGCAAAAGGTACATTCCTGCCTGAATGTTTATTTGTTTTTGTATCAGGTTCAATCGGGACAAAGTAAATAGGTGCTAGTTAATGGTGCCTATAAGTGTGTGAGATAGGAGCACCCACAAGAGCATGGGTAGTCTTTCAGGGGTCGCATCCCAAGAGAAAACTGTCTCTTCATCTCGCAGCAATTATCAGTTGTTAAACGGTGCTCAGGTAGAGGCGGGGCTTCATGAACCTCTTCTTCTGTTGATGCTGGGAACTCTGCTGGCTTCATCTTGTGCAGGTCTTATGCATGCAGTCACAGCTGCTGGGGTCCTATGTGCAGTGGTCCACCCTGCTGGTTTGGTCTTGTGCAGGTCTTATGCATGCAGTCACAGATGCTGCGGTCATATGTGTAGTGGTCCTATCATGTCTGGCAAATGATGATTTTGCTGTAGATGTTAAGATTTGCCACCATCAGTTCTTTCTGTCTTTCTTTCCATTTTGTGGTTATCCCTGAGCTCTGTGGGAAGGAGGTGTGATTTAGATGTCCCATTTAGAGCTGAGCACTCTACCAAGTCTTATTCTCTGTACACTGACCACTTGTGGGTCTCTGTACTAGTTGCTATCTAGTGTACCAAGATGCTTCTCTGATGAGAGTTGAGAGATGCACTAATCTATGGGTGTGAATGCTAAGAACTTAGGGGCGATTTAATACTATGTCTATTTAGTAAAATAATAGTATTCAGTTCTCCTCTAGAGCCTATGACCTAATGACCTAGCCAGTCTGTTTTCAGCTCAGCAGCAGGAGGTACTCTTTCCATCCTGTGGAGTGAGCTTTCTCACTCCATTTTGTGGTGACATAGAATGTTCCCTTACACTTGTAGGGTGAAACTTGTGTTTCAGTGGGTTGGCTCCTTTAAAGGGGCATTAGACAGAGAAGAGGGAACACTGTATAGGCCATTGTTATTTCTTTGCTCAGCTTTCATCCATTCTGAAAGTGATGGATGAGTGATTCCTTGTGTTAGGAGCTGGGCTGGAAAGTCAAGTATGTTGGTGAAATACACACTATACTTGTTCTCAAGAGGCTTGTAAACTGGTGATGAAAATTTGGGGCTTGGAAAGTATGCAAAAAAGAAATTTTGTGCCGCATAAAAACATTTATGTAACATTTTAATTTTGAAAAGTAGTGTATATTCAAATATGAATACACCTTGATGTTTAACAAGAATACTCTTTTTCTTTCTTTTGATTTCTGTTTTTAAATGTTCACAGGGAATGGGCCAACAAATATTTGTATCATCTATTTTCTGAATGATGTTAAACATTCTTTTCTATATTGTTTTAAATTGCAACTTTATAAATGGGGTTAACCTTGTGCTCAGTTATGGCAGGCAACAGAAATTTGAAAACACAGATTTTAATTTCAAAGTAGCTAGATATAATTTGTTAGTACAACATGCTTTAAAGATCTTGGTAGATGACCAGATCAAAAGACCAGGACATTGACTCCAAGTTGAATAATGGCCAAGTCAAGGAACCAGGTGGACTGGTAGGATGAAACCTGAATATTCTGGTGCTCTCCTCTTGTGAACTCAGGGTAGTTAAACTTTTTGAGTCTTGGTTTTGTTTCTCATCATTTCCATACTTAGTGTACTACAAAGAGGGACAGACAGCATGAAGCATAACAAACTGCACTTGCCACAAGGAGGAGCATGAGGTGAGTCTCACTTGCTTTCCTGACTTAGTCTTGATCTGTCTTCGGCTAAGCTGCCAAAATGGTAAGGTTCAGACAGTTTCTTAGAGACATGAAATCTCCTGGATCAAGGGCTGGAGATTATCTGAGTGGATAGAGTGTTTGCCTAGCATGAATGAAGTCCCTGGGTTTGATCTTGGGCATCATATAAACCCATGTATGGAGACAGATGCCTGTAACACTAGCAATTTGGAGGGGAAGTGGAGGCAGCTTGGTCAGATGTTCAAGGTCACCCCAAGGATCAAGCAGAATCCATCTTCTGCAAGAAGATAACCCTGGTGTCTACTCATTTTTAGATTGGTTTTGTATTTTCTAGCAGAATCTTACAGGAAGCCCATCATAAAGGTTTTTAATTTCATTTCATTAAACAAGTGTTTAGGAATTACACATTATTGTTCAGATACTAGATATTTTAAAAGACATTAGAATATCCTTTCATGGCTTTGGAGTAGAAGACAGAAAAGGCTCTCAACACAATAACTATTCCGTCCTATCTTTTAACATTTACACATTTATTATTTTGCTTCAGAATATGGTATTTGCATGGTTAAGTACAAATTTTAAGCTTTGAAACATAGTATTTTATCTTTAATGAAGAGCACTGTAGGAACTCATGTAAGGAGAATTTGCAAGAAGTCAAATCATCTCATAAGAAGCCTTTGTTTACTAACTCCTGGGTTTCTATTCAAGAATTATGTATATATAAAGATAAACATATCACTAAGCATTAATTTAATTTACAATATCTGTAAGGAAAAACTGCCGCGTGCTTGTTTCAGTGTGGAAAAACCGTTCTGCTCTTCAGTGGGACTTTCTAGGTACTTGCAAAGAAATGGAGTAGAACATTAAGAATTTCCTTTTTTTCTTTTTAATGGAAGGAACACCAAAGGGCGATTTAAAGGGGAAGGGGGCTTTGCAAACGTCAGGTAAATTTCCAAACGAAGTAGTAAGGTACTAAATTCAAGATGGCATCAACTACAAGAATAAATAAATAAATAAAAATGAGGAGGGAAAAAATTGTGTCTTGGAAGCTTTTAAAACTTCAGAGCCAGGAAACCTCCTTCGCAGGGCGGGGAACGTCTTTGCTCTCCAGAGACCACTCCCTGCTAAGTTCCTCTCTAGTTTTCCCTACCCCTCCTCCATTGCCCGCTTTTTGCCCCCAAACCCAGGAATCCATTGGAGATGGCCAGCGCAGGTACCAGAAGTGTGTCAGAACCGGACACTGACTGCGTGTTTATTGTAAACGTCACACATCCCAAATGGACCATATTTGTAGACAACTCCACGGGAATCCGAAGGACGACTTGAAGCCCACAGCATACAGAAGAACAATAGTAAACCGCAGCGCGCCGCACGATCCTTTGAGCTAGAGGGTTCGCGAGTGGCACGGGTAGCCGGAGCCCTGAAGGGGACCCGGAGCGGGAGCCGGGGAAAAGGCGTGCTGCCCCTTTAAAAGGCCGCGCATCTCCGGGCCGGCCTTCCTCCCGGGGGCTCCAGCTGTGATTGACGCTGGGCGGCGAGAGGAGGTGCCTGGCGCTAACAAAAGTCCGGCCCGCAGGCGAGCTGCGTCGGGCCACAAGTCTCCGCTCTCTCGGGGCACCGCAACAAGTGGCCGCCGCGCCCTCCCCGGGGAAGCTGCGGACGCACGGGGGCGCCGGGCGGAGGCGGAGGAGCCGGACAGCCCGGGGCAGGCGCGGCTCGGCTCGCACGGCTGGGGACCGTGGAGGCGCATGGGGACCCCGCGGCGGAGGAGCGGCGAGCCTAGGGGCGGCACCCGGGCGCGGGCTGTGCGTCGCGCTGCACCCGCTCGCCCGGAGTGCGGAATCTGAGAGCCCCGGTGGCTGCCCTGGAGTCGGCCGGCCACTCTCGCGGGTGCCAGGAGCGGACCTAGCACCACCCCTCTCGTCGCAGAGCAGTGCGGACCCCCAAGCCCCAGATCGGCCCTCGGAAGGGGCATGAGCAGCTAACGGTTCCCGGTCCTGCCTGCTTTCCTCTGCCCCGCCGTCTGGGAGGTGCGCCCCAGCTATGCAGTGTCCAGGGAGGAGGCGGGCATGACGGCGACAGGATGGGCGCGAACAATGGCAAACAGTACGGCAGTGAGGGTGAGTGGGCCGAACGTCTCCCCCCCCCCCCCCAACCCTGACTCCAGGATCGCGCCCCCTTCCTTTCCTCTCGCACACAGCCCAAGCGCACCGAACTTCGGTGCCCTTGGGGTTGTCGTCTTCCCTTTGGGCTCTGCGTGATCAGTCTCTGGTACCTGGAGGGTGCCGTTCCACCACTGGGGTCTCTTAAGCAAATTTTCAGGTTGTCTTTTGGACTGCTCAAGTTGCGTTTCTGCTGCGTTTCTGAACACGTGTGCCCCAGCTTTCCTTCTCTGCGCACCTTGGTCTAGGTGACGGGTTGGCAGAGAATTGAAGCAGTCAAAACTTTCCCAGGCCTTTTTGTGCTCCAGTCCTCCGGATTTCCTCCTATCAGGAAAAAAAACTTCTGGAAGAAGTTAAGCTTCCATTCTTTGCTAACTGCCCTGGTCTGACAGCTCCGTGAAACTAACCACCTATGAGTCCCGCGAGGCATGGAGTGGCTGGGAGCTTTGTCTGGGCTCTCTCGAGGCTCAAGACAGGCAGAGCACCATCTGTTACTCGGGGCTGGAAATTGCACAGAAATATTGCCTGTCAAGTGAGAACTTGGAAGTTGGGGAAACTTGAAACTCCGCCTACTCCTAAAGGGATGATGGATGTGTAGGTTGCCTTCTCTGTCCCGCCTCCCCGCTTTACATAATACCAGTAGTGTTTTAACCCCTGTGATTAACAGCATGTCCCTGATATGCACAAGGCAAAGACATTGTCTACAGTTCAAGAGTTAAGGTCTGTATCTAGTGAACCTGGTTGAAAGGAGTGAGGAGACTGGGTTGGTTTCCAGCCTTCCCCCAGAGAACAGGAGGTTACAAAGGAGGGAGGGGCCCTTTCAGACTGGTAGGAATGCTGAATAGCCGCTGCTCAGCATCTGGTGTTAAGGAACTGCTTATCAGCCTGTCCAAAACTGGGAGCCATGGTTACAGAATGTAGGGGGTCTCTTTCTCTGTTTGTATCTGTGTTTACTTCTGAGCTACTTTGTAAAACTTATACTAAAAGCAAACCCTAGGAAAAAACTGCACTCAGAAAACATCATTCATTTCCAGACCACCATAGTTTGAATTCCATCCATATATTTTTTTCTACATATACAGACATACATATGCATATATGATGCTTTTGTCCTGGGCAAATACATGAGAGAAATATTTGAAAGAAATGTTAATCTTTTTAGACAGTAAGTGTGAAAGTGGGCCAAAAAAGATTATTGGAGAATCTTGGCCACTCACTCTCTGAAGGTATTGAAGTTAATGTTTTTAAAATGTATGGAGAGACAAACAACGGAACCTTCTAACTTGGAGTCATTCAGTGTCCCTGTCAGTCCTGGGTTTGATGCTGGAGGAGGGAGGAGGGCCTGAGAGCTACAAGATCGTCACTCTGGCTCGCCAACCAAAGCGTCTCAGGGATCTCCCAGTCCGCTGTAATGTGCGATTACACCCCAGCATACTGTATCATACAGTGTGTGGTATATGACGACTTCCTGTCTGAACAGCAGAATTTTCAACCCTTGGGAGAGAAAGGGATAGACAGAGAACTAATGCTCTCCAGCTGTTACTCATAAATGCTACCTCTGCATTTTCACGTCGACTCAAGTCAAATTTTACTGGGATCAGATTTAGATACACTGTGGACTTTTATGGGGGGGGGGGGAGAAAAAAAAAAAACCCTTGTGCTCAGCTGATCAGAGGAGGCCAATGGGGATGTTTGTGAGTTTTGGCTGGAGAGCCGCACTGTGTTTAGTTTTCATCACGTCCTTTCAGATGAGTCAAGATTCCTCTGATAGACGGGAAAGAAAATAGAGAAACCCAAGTAGCATGATCTCAGGCCTCCCTTCTCCTCTTCCTTCCTCTCTGTTGTACTGTGGTCCCTTTAAATAGGCTTTTATATATAATTGGGTATAGTAAATAAAGCTGTCTTATGGCATGATAAAAATCTACACAGAGGTGCCTGTTAGAATACGGTGTGTCATCTTTCTCATCCAAACTATCAAATTCAAAAGGAAGGGAGAGCTATCCTTACCAATTTTATCTATTATCAAAGGAGACTGAGAATCAAGATAGTTTCCTAGATTCAGTGCAGTTTAGGTATAGGATATTTCAAACATTGGGGGGCCTTATAGTGTTTATATGTAGACTGTGTTGAACATGTTCAGTCACATATCAGTGGTGTTTGTGTAGGCTTCAAAACTACAAGTATATATTTCTATAATTCCTGGCAGTTGGCAGCATATGGACAAGCTTTGTGTGTTGCAAATATTGTTGAATTATTGGAAAGTTTAACTTTCAGTATTTTGTGACTAATATTACTTTCTCCTGGGAAATGCATTATACATCTTTAAAATGTCATTGTAAGACTATCTTACCAGGTACAGTGGGACAACACTTACATCTTCCTGTGATCTGAGGACTCAGGGCAGAGTTACCATTGCCTGAAAGACTTGTCAGAATGGAGGTTTTGGATTTCTCCCAGAACTACACCCTCATCATACATTGTGTGCATTATAGTCTTTACATGTTCATGTGATAAAATAGAGCATCCACTTGGGAATTTGCCACTTAATTCAAACTTCACCTCCTGGGGTCTTTCTTTTCCAAAGCAAAAAGAAATATTGTCACTAACAGGATTTGCCAGTATCTCTTCCCCAACTGTGTAGCTATTCATTTCATTTTGCTTTCTTGATGCCTTTTCATGAACCACTTAGAGAAGATTAGCCTCGTGGAGCCTTGTTATAATTAATAGGCAAGTGAAGACTTAACTGCTAAGAAACCAATAAATACCCCTTCCTCTATCTTGCTCACTGTCATTCCCATTTGTCCTGCTAATTCTGGTCCCTAAATCTTTGTTCCTTTTTAGATCAAAGATATCTGTGATTCCATAATGAGTGATCTTAAAGTGTTTTGTTTCCCTAAGTTCTTAGTGAATATTTAGATGAATACTCTGCATTTAGGCTGGCCTTGGATTTTGCTCTAGGGGGGGAAAACTTCCACTCTTAATCTTTAGCTTTCTAGAAACATAAGCCAATGTCTAAATGATTAGTATGCTCTGGTAAATTCTTTCATGAGAGATCATTTGTTTTCTCTTTATCTGGTTTCAGAAAGTATAAGTTACAGCATATGTAGAGAAATATTAAGAATGAGTTGGGGGATTCAAAGACATTAGAACTATTAGCCTTGACTTCAGCTAAGCCATAGGAACAAATCTCAGTGTAAGTAGGAAGAGAGGAGCTGCTTGCTCTGCCTTTTCAGGTTTCAGTGTTATGTTTATTCTACTTGTACAGGTCAGAGGCAGTAGCACTCACACTATTAACAGTTCCTTTGCAAAGCCCTAGGTCTTGTTGAATTGGAGCTAGAGAGACCACAGCCATGGGGATTGACTCCTGGTAGCTTTTGGTTCTAGTGGGGCCTTTTCACCATCTTGGAGCTGTGCGGTCGGATAAGGAGAGCTGGTTCCTTGAGGGTGTAAATTTTCACAAATCCATCACCAACTGGGAAACGAATCTTGAAATAACAATAAAGGCAATTAACACTTACCAAAAGTCTGCTGTATCTATTCATGATTTTAAGCACTCGGCATGCATTGTCTCACTTTATCCATAAGCTAATCCTAAGGGGAAGGCTCGCCTATGTGCCTCACTTTACCAGCAAACAAAATCAGGGCCAAGAAAGATAGTATCTATCTTACAGTAATACTGACTAATCCCAGAGTCATTAATTTTTGTCAGCTAATATGTGCTGACATTTTCCTTGTTGCCATGTGCTAGGAACTCTTATGACTTCGTAAAGATGCAAAGGAAGCAAAGAAGGACAGGTAACAGAGAAGCCATGTGGTATGCTGAAAGGGGCTAAAGTCTATGAATGAGAAACTTGGTGGGCTAAGATAAGTTTCAGTGAATTGTCATGTGACCTCACTGAAAAGTTGTGCTTTCTACCAAGACTTACAGGAAGTTGGGCACAGAGCTTTGAGGATCCAAGTAGACTATTGCTCTTTAAAATTGCTGGCCTGTCTCCAGCAGCTGAGTCACTCTAACCAAGTGTCATATATGTGTGGACTATAAACTGGAGAAAGTTATTTCAGTCTAAAAGTCAGACAGCAACCAGTATGTCTGTACACCCAGGTTTTGTTGAGTAACCCCTACACATCCCAGCTTCTACTTGCATCCTAGCAAGGCCGTTGAGGAAACAGGTCTATCTAGCTATCTGTTCTCTTAAAAGTACACAAAGCTATCTAGGAGGGGTTTACCTACACATATACACACTGGCTTCATTTCCTAATACTAACATATTGTAATTAAATTCCAACTTGTGTATTTGGAGGTCTATGGTATCAGAGTCTTTTAGTCTGCTGAGAGTGCAATATTGCCAGTCGTCTATAGTCGCTGCTTCAGACAGACTACTTGATATAGAATTTGTCCAGATTCTCTGCCTCATAGGTTTTACCTACTTGTGCATTCCTCAACAATTCTATCTTATAGTTCTTTGGTTGTGTATCTGTAAATGTCACTATAACTCTGAGATAGGAGCTGAGTTTTCATCTTTTGCCTGCAGCAAGGAATTCCATCATGATGCAAATCAGAAGAGAAAGGATAGTATTGCAGTGTTTGGTTAAAGTAAAAGCATCTGTGCTGCGCTGCTGACAATACCATGTTTGGTCTATGGTGAGTGGTGAGCAGTAGTGTGAGGGAATTGGAGAGCTTTTTTTTTTTTTGCACATCTAAAATAAAGATTTAAAAGAGAGGTGGCTTTTTTCCATGTGGAGAATCAACACTCGAAGCTCTGTTTTAAGTCTCTTTGTACCACTGAGCAGAACATATAGTCAATCAATTTTGAGTACTTAAGAACTGCCCTGCCTTTATCCCGTATCTGCTGTTATCTCTGGGTTTTGGTTGCTGTTGGAGTAGTAGACACTTCGCAAGGTGCTACATATGTTACAGTACTAGAATAAAGTCTCTGCTCGGTGCATTCTCCCAATGAAAGAAGAGAGTGGTAATGGAGCTTAGAATCCTCACATATTAAATGTCATGCCTGAAGAGGTGCCATGATGAAATTCAAGTTTCAGAGTACTCCCAATATATGGAAGCTATAACAAGTTAGGTTTGGCTTGGTTTATGGAAGAAGTCCTGTGTCGTAGTTGAAGCCAGTCTGCCAGAGAAGCCAAAGGATCCTCTCCTTGCAAGGTGACCACAATGAGGGATGTACCGTGGAGAGTTTTGAGTCAATTTGCTAGTAAGCATTCTGCCACATGTTTTTATGTCTGATGGAGCTGGAAGTAGGATGAGCCTCTCCCAGGGATGAGCTTTCTTACTGGTTGTCGGATGCAGAGTGGTCAGCCCTGAAACCATATGCACACAAACAATACAGATTGACTTACCACAGTGTGTGTGTGTGTGTGTGTGTGTGTGTGTGTGTGTGTGTGTGTGTGTGTGTGTGTCAATGGAGAGGGGGCATGAGAGCTATCTGGGAGGCTCTGGAGGGAGGAAAGTAAGGAGAAAGTGATATAATTCTATTTCAATTAACAACATATTTTTTTTTAAAGCACTCCTTTTACCTCTTCTGGGTTAATTTTTATCCCTCCATGTGTATCACCCACAACTTCTCAGGTCTTCTTAAAAAATATGACTTAGTTCTAGTTAGTTTGTAACTTCTGCTTATATATTAGCAATTAATAAAACCAACTTTAAAGTCTCACATACTCAGGTCAAATCTGTGTGTGTGTGTGTGTGTGTGTGTGTGTGTGTGTGTGTGTGTGTGTGTGTAATGCACTAAGTATATCTATCAATATTCAATATTTATACATTTTTTTTTTTAGTTATTCACTGGCTATTTTTATTCCCCTGCCTTCTTTGGAGTCTAATGTCGTACATGGAAGTTGGGTTTGGTAAATGACTTCTTGTTCTAAATGCAGTCATGAATCCTGACTCTTTTCCCTTAGGTTGTTACTGTTACTTTTTCATTACTATGGGACACAAGGGTCTCCTAAACATGAAACAGGTCTTTTGACTGTATTCATGTTGAACATCTCAAGTCAGCCTTTGACCTTAGTATATGAGACTTTAAAGTTGGTATTATCAATTGCAAATATTTCATCAAAAATTACCAACTAACTAGAAATACACAGAAGGCACGCTTTTCAAGAAGCTGTGAGAAGCTTGTACATTCCAGTGGCTTCTGGGAGTCTTTCTTTCTTCTACGTGGTGGTAAAGTCAGCCTCAGTTGAACTTGCCCTGAAGTATAGCTCATTTTTTGCTTGTTTAGTTTAGAAATTTAGACTTCTTCCTGATCATGCTGATCTCTCAGTGGGATAAAACTTGGTCCAAGGAAGTTTGTATTTTATGAGATATATACAAGACTCATTTTTATTTGTATTTTTTGGTTTATATTTTGTTATTAAATGAAATACATGTGGCTTGGTGCTTATGAGGAGAAGGAGTGTATTTGAGCTCACAGTTGTGGTCTAAAGGCTTGTACCTACTGATGGTCCTTCTGTAGAGTGCCCTGTAACCAGAGCTAAGCGATGTGGTCCTAGAACATGCTCAGGTCTCTCTCATAAAGGTTCCTGACTAAGGGGCAGAGGACCATATGAACCAATCTATCCCTTGTTGCTTCCCAAAGCCTTGGTGTTGAAGCAACACAGTCAGATTAAGCTTCTCCCTTCTTGATCTCTGGTAATGCAGATCAAATTTCAACACCCGAAACCTTCCGGGGCACATTTAAGCTTTCTCTAAAGTAGTAGCCAAACAGGACAGCAAGTGCAGACTCACAGAAGGACCTTATCTTTCAGATGTACTAGATGTGAGTAACTGATAAGTTGGGGGTATACTCTATGATGACAGCCTTTACCTATGTCTGCAATGCCTGGAATGCCTAAAAGACATGGATGTTTTCTAAAAAGAAATGTGAAAACAAAGCTTCTTGCTTGGAGGAGTGATACCTTATGATTTCTAAAGAAAGGTTTTACAAAACTGTGTGTGCGCACGAGTGTGTGTGTGCGTGTGTGTGTGTGTGTGTGTGTGTGTGTGTGTGTGTGTGTATCTGCATCTGTGTGTGTATATGTAGTGCCCCTAGAGGCCAAAAGAGGGCATTGGATCTCCTAGAGCCAGAGTTACTGACAATTTTGAGCCATCTGACATGGGTGTTTGGAACTAAACTTGAGTTCTCAGAAAGAGCAATTTGCATTCTTAACCACTGTGCAATCCCCGTCATGTCACTGTTCCCCCAAATCTTCTTGTTCCATTTCTCAAATGGATTAGTTCATAGGCAGTGATTCCTGTGAGTTCCATATAAGTGAGAACCTTGACATGCTTCAGTGAAGGGAGCAGAGATGCCTGGCCAGCCTGGGAGCTTCCCAAGCACACGTGCGTCAATGAGGGCAGAGGGAAGCCTTAGACTGAAGACTTTCAAAATATGCCAGCTAATACCCCAAAGAGGTATAGCTTTAAAACTCTGGACAAGAATAATCGCTAACCATCTCTGAATTTTCCTCGGCAATGAAATATAAACACATGGTCACCATTTTGTCTGTTCCACAGTTGAAGTCTGGGGGACTGTCTCTGGAGCCGTAAATCTCTATTAGGTTGTGCATTTGATGGGCTCATTCTATCAATTCCTATTTAAATTCTCCAACCAGTAACAAATGAAAAGCAGTTGCTCACATTGCATGAACTCATAATTGTAACTTTAGAAGCCTTGAGCAATGTGTAGAAATGTTATTAAAACATTTTTTGTTTGCTACCCTTTCTGTGGTAAATTCCTGTGCTGCATTTTCCGAGCACATGTAATAGCAGAAAGACAACCAGAATTTCTAGAAAAAAAAAGCACGCATTTCTCTTAGACGTGTGGATTGACCTTTTTGCTGCATGTAAGGCACTTTTTGGCAAGGTGGTAAAGTCAGGAAAAGTTAGCTTCCATATGGGCTTGAACCTTTTGGGTCAGCCGGATATTTGGGTCATATCTGGGGAACATCTTAGCCAAGTGCATAATGAAGGGGAAGCCTTACCCATTCCAACTGTCAGGTGTGTTCACAGTTGATGTTCTGGGAGGAGGAAAATGTGATGGAGAAAAAGAAAAACCATTTAAGAAGTAAATGAGGGAGACAATAAAACAAGATTGATAAGAAACAGAATCTAATGCTGAAAACAGAATCTGTGCTCTACTTAGTGTTTCTTAGAAAAACTTTGCTTGCAAAACAAAATGCTAAATAAATATTTGGCAGGTTTAGGTCTTGCTAAGGTTATTACAGTCTCTGTCATTGTATTAAAAGTAGTTAGAGAAAAACAGGGCATGGGTTACCTACCTGTCATCCCAGTGCCTCATAAACTAAAGTGGAAGGGTCTACATGAGTTCAAGGCCAGCCTGGGCTACATGGTGAATTCTAGGTTAGCGATGACGATGGAGCATGATCCTGTCTTAAAAATAAGAAAGCAAGCAAATAGGTAATTAAATAAACCCAATAACAGCTACTGCGTACTTACTAGTCACTATGCCCTCTCTAGGTGTGTTATGCACCTATTCTACAGTTCTCAGGACAGCCAGTGAGGAGACACTCGGATTCCCCTTTCATAAACATACCAGTTTGGAAGTTGTCATTCCTGGGCATGCAGCAGGTGAGGGACTGATGGCACCATGCCTGAAGTCCATGCCTGTCCTGGAGCCCTTGCTTCCCATGTCACTGTGCTCATGGTCTTGACACTTGGGTGGCAGCCAAAACCCTTTTGGTTTTTGTTTTACTTATTGTTTCAAAGAATCTCGGCAACTAAAGGTGGCTGAGTGGGGGAAGACGTGATGTGGAGTAGCTGATCGAAAATGAAAGACATATTCTGAAGAAGCATTTATTCAACTTTGTGTGGCTGGCTCTGCAAAGGGAGTCAATCTGTTGACAAATTGGCAGATTATCTAGTATCTAATGATGTTAGCATATAAAATAATTAGCATGTTCCTTGGAGTCTGCAGAGCGTAAAGCAGAGAGGCTGTCTCCTTGCTTCCCCAGAGCATGGTTACTTTTAATTGATCTTTATCCTGAGGTAGTCTTCTACTTGGGATGACCTTTGCATCTGCTTATAAAATAATAGCCAATAGAATGCTGTGAAATGTGCTTAATTTTCTTTCTTCTGTAAATACTTTGGAATTCATATCTTACGCTTCCCTCTGGCCTAAGAGCTACAGACTCTGAGCAGCATCTAATAAGGGGATTTATCCTGACATATATTTGCCCTTCTGTTTTGCCAGCCCTGGGAGGCTTCTTCATCATTATGTTTTTGAAATTTCTTTGCCAATAATAAAGGGTTTTAGAAGTTAATATCATTTTATCTCACAGGGACTGTGTCTACTGTGGTCTCTAGGTTAGAGGCAAGGAAACTTGGGCCTTAGCAAATTAAATGCTTTCCTTTTATTCAACAATGACGCCGAGATGGGGTCATGCTGATGCTAAATTTAGCATACTGTCCTTTATACTATTGCTCTTTTTTAGTTGCTATAAAAAAGTATGTAATCATACCAGACGGTTACGGCCAGGAACTCTTGGCACTACTTTTAATCGCTGTTCCCTAACCATGAGAGTGGCTTGTACCTCAGCAAAGGAATCCTTGTATTAACAGCTGTACTAGAAGTAGAGAGGCTGCTGCCCTCACAGGCATCTTGGACAAGGATCATGAGGAGTGAATTGTTGATAGATGAATGATTGTGACTAAGTGACATCATTCGTTAGTGTTACCGAGTTCGTTGAGGAAACCAGGTGAGGTTCCCTCTTTGCAAACCTCTGAAGAAATCCGGAGAAAGAGATTTTGTTGCGGTCCTTAGGATTATTTGAGTTCTAACTCTCTGCACTCTCCTTATAAGTGAGGTCAAATAGTCACATTATGTAGAGGTCTTTGAAGGAGTTGAGGCAAGTCTTACAGAGAGGCTGTCGATGTCAGAGACATTGCAGTTCTTTATTGTTAGGTAGAAATCCATCTCTGTCAATATTTTACTTTCCACTCACTGTCTTATAGCTTAATCTCTGTTTTCCTGGGTGTCTGTCTGCCTGTCCCCCCTTCTGTTGATTGTGTTTATCCATTGCTTGTGATACTGTGCCCATAACCACAAGTGAGTGTAACCCTACTCACAAACTAGGTTCTTTCTATAGTTTTTTTCAGAGAATAAATGGGAATGAATCTAGGGCAATAGTTGATCTGTGTTGGCTCCAAAAACACCATCAACTGTCCTTCACCTTGGACACTTTCCCCTTAAGAAGGAATTTGTACTGCCTGTATAGTTCAGTGGTATTCTGCTTGCCTAGTATAAACATGGCTCTCAGTTCAATCCCTCTTAGCACACCTACAAAAAGAGTTTCTTTCAACATAGCATTTTCTTGGATAATGTCTTTGAAGAAATTACAGTCTGTAACTTTACTTTTTTAAAATTGAAAATAGATTCTCTAATATAATACATCCCAGCCACAGTTTCCCCTCCATCCTTTGTTCTGTCAACCCCACCCATCTCCCCTTTCCCCTGTATCCATTTTCCCTCCATTTCCTCTTCACCAAAAAGCAGGCCTCTAAGAGAGGACACTCAAACAGGGCAAAACAAGGTACCATAAGACAAAGGGAAAGTCCTTATGTGGAGGCTGGACAAGACAGCCCAGGAGGAGGATAAGGGTCTTAAGAGCAGGCAAAAGAGCCAGAAATACACTCCCTCCCACCATTGGGATTCCCACAGAACCACCAACCTAACTGTTGCCCTGCTTATTAAGGTCAAAGATAGCCTTTGTCCAGATAGCCTTCTGAGCTTGGCACAAAATGATGGTCTCACTTTGTCATCAGGGCTTCTCCTTCTCTGACATTATCTCAGGAGCTTGAAACCCCCATGCACCACTACCTGTGGATGTCACGTAGCCTTGGTTAGATTATAGGTTCAGTTTCCTTTCTCCCAATAAGAGCCTGTTCAGCAAGCACTTGAGATCCCTTAAATGCCTCCCCATGCTAATAAGGCATCTCAGCATCTTAGCCTTCAGCCAATGACTTTTGCTTGCTCGGGATATTCCTACCTCCCTTCCCCAAAACTATAGAACCCATGATTCACCTCAAGTAAAGTTCTTATGTCTCCCTGAAACCGAACCCTGAATGTGCCCTTATTTCCCTTCTTCCTCATGGGCTGGTAGCCAACCACCCCAGGGAGAAGGAAGACCCATAGCTAACTTATAACATATATGCTGAGGACCTGATGCAGACCCATGCAGGCCCTGGGCCTGCCTTTTCAGTGTCTTTGAGTCCATGAGAACTCTGCTTAATAAATTCAGTGGGCCATGTTCTCTTGATGCTAAAAAAATTATTAAAAAAATTATGTACACTATTGTTTCCCTCCTCTAATTCCTCCCACATCCTACCCCTCAACTAACGTGCTCTCTCTCTCTCTCTCTCTCTCTCTCTCTCTCTCTCTCTCTCTCTCACACACACACACACACACACACACACACAATCTCTACAAACAAACAAACACCAATAAATCAACCAAACAAAACAAAAACCCTTGGTATTTGTTTTTGTGCTATCCAACCACTCTTGGAAATGGGGCTGCCCTGGAGTGTCCCTGATACATCCTGTGACACTCCACTGCAGAGAACTGAGTTTGCCCTTTCCCAGGAGGTCTCAATTACAATTAGTTTGCTTGGTTATGGTGGGACTTCATGTCTGACTCCCCTTCTTGCTAGGATTTTGTCTGATTTGATCTTGTACAGGTCTTTAGTGCTGTCACAGTCTCTATGAGTTAATGTATTATATATTATATATTAATTATATATCATATATTATATATATTTCCTTGGAGTCAACCACAGTCTTGAGCCATGAAGGGAGTGCGTTGATGAATGCACTCCATTTAAGGCTGAGTGCTCCTAAGTCTCTCATTCTATACATTATCTAGTTGTGGCTCACTGTGTTAAGTACTATCTACTGCAAGGAGAAGTTTCTCTGATGAGGTTTAAGCAGTGCTGTGATCTATGAGTATATATGTTGGTAAGAGGCATTTTATTGCTATGTTTCTTTAGCAAAATAATAGTAAGTTTCTCTGTAGGCCGATGACCTAGTCTTGTGCTCTTTATTAGTGGCAGGTATGAGTTCCATCTCATGGAGTGAGTCACAAATCTAATAACTTTATGCTTTAATAATGCAATTACACTTTCTTTTGGGAAATAGAACACAAGTATGATGTGTAAATGGAAACGTGCTTAAATATGTAATTTAAGCACTCTTGAGTACAAATTGATGATTTCAGTCTCACCAATTTGTCTCCGTAATTACTCTGTATAGAATGGTATTGTGTATATTTTTATTCAGCATTATATAATTTTCTTATATTCATTTCAGTTGACTTGGAGTTGAGTTTATACAGTAATCTGAATAAATCATGGAACATCTTCTGAACTTGATCTTTAATAAACAAGCTATTTCTTTTGGATATTATCTCTATTTGGATTAAAGGGTCTAACCCCTCTTGGGGTTTTGCATTTTTTGCTTCTAATTTTTACAACATATAGAAGTTGTGTTTTGCAGCTGTGGTGATGGGAATGGCTTCTAAAAATTCCACCTCTTGCTGTTCACACTGTTAAGTGTCAGGCGAGGAGAGAAGTGGAGATGGTAGTATGTGATATGTATGGACACACACATATTCATAAAACCATATGTCCATACTTCTTTCCTATCCATTTTGCAAACATCATTTTTTGAAGTGCTGGTATATACATTCACAGGGGATGCTTAATGCTCATCGTTCCCATTTTATTCAATTTTACCTTTTGCAAATGTATGTGTACGCATTTGTGTATGCTTGCTTACGTGTGTATGGATGCCCACGTGTGTAGGTATGTGTGTTTGCACATGTGTGGAGGCTAGAAATTGACTTTGGCATTTCCTTCCATAGCTAGCTCTCTCAAGGCAGGCTATCTCCTTTGAACTCAGAGCTCATCTATGTTTCTGTTTACTATGCTCTGTCTATAATTACAGGTGGGGCGTCATGTTTCTCTGGCGTTTACATGTGAGCTGGGGAATCAAACTCTGCTCCATAGACTTCCGCAGCAAATATTTTACTCACTAATCCATCGCCCTAGCCACTCTCAGGTTCTGACTGAAAGAATTTTTTTACATTTATTTATCTATGTGCATGTGCATGTTCATGTGTACCTTGTATGTGTGGAGGTAAGCAACCTGCTGGAGTTGGCTTTCTCTACCTGCCATGTGGGTTCTGGGAATCAAACTCAGGTAGGTTTCAGGCTTGGCAGTGGGCACCTTTACCCACTGAGCTTACTCACCCCTTGGGTTTTGATTTTAAAGATTAGCCGCTGTTAAATTGATCAGAAAGAATGACATAGCTCCCTTGGGATAATGTATATTCTGCATACTATTTTGAAAGGAAATTTCAAGCAATGTCATTTTTTCTTGAACAGCTTCTATTTCAAGTTTTATTTTTCATAGACTTGGCTTATTTAATTATGTTTTAATATTTTTCTCTGTTTCCCTCCCTTTGAGAGACTTTTCCTGTTGATTACTCTGAAAGTGTGTTTTGAGAGACAGTATTTCCTTGGGGAGTCTTTTCTCTACTTCTAAAGCTGTAACAATGTGTACTGAGCAATAAAAAGCCAATTCCCTCCTGTAGGTTGTGCTTCAAATAGTCATTTCTTTGATACCAGCTAATAAAAACAGGAAAAGGATAATTTTTAAGTGCTTTGCTGGATATTGCCTTACTTCCAATAAGGAAAATTACCTCACAAGGGGGGAGCATGGGGAATGAAGATACAACTACGTGAATAATTGTATTCATTGTAAATGTCTAAGTCCCCATGTTGCTGCTTGCAAATCTCATTTAATCATGGGCCTGCTGAGTGCCCTCTGCAGTATGGAGATGGGAATTTTCTGCTGTGAAAAAGCAATGGGCCTGCATACTTGATGAGAGTGGATTTCAAATGCCACGGGAGATTTCCTATGGCCTTTGCCTTCATGGGCATATGAAGGACAGGAGATGAGGTGACAGGAGATGATGGGACATCAATGAAATGATGACATTGGTCATCAATGAAATATGGACAGGCTCTTGAGTGTCTCAGGAGTGACAGTAAGTCAGAGCAGGTTCCATGAAAGAGTTGCATCCCAAAGACACGGAACAGACATGCCATGGTCACACAGATGGTCAGACTCCGGCGTGCTGAGATAACTGTCCCAAGTCCTGCTGTTTCTGTAGTATCTATTTCTCTTTTTCTCACTGTGCTCCCATTCTTTCCATTGCTTTTGAGGTTAATGGTGCCTTCCCTACTTCTTTGTCCACGTCCCTCAGAGCTGGCATGGTTACACGCCCTTCCAGGGTATAGATCTCCAGTAGCTCACAGTCATCTCCACTGACTAACTGAGGTGGAGGCTACATTTTGGAACCATCCTGTAAGGCAATCTTCTTCATAGAAGTGGCCAAACCATACCTTGTGACTGTATTAAATGTTGGCTTCTTCCTTTGTCCAGTCTACATTTTCCTCTTGCTTTTTGTAAGTGCCTTTGTCAAGGTACTTCCCAATAAACCATCTGCACTCCAGTCACCCTGGAAATTGTTTACTGAGGACTTAACAAAAGACATCAAAGACAGTCCCTAAAGCACTCATACAAGTAATATTTTACAGACTGAGTATACAGTATTTGTATACTTAGGAATATATATTTATATACCTGTGCCTGTATCTATACATATAAATGTATAAAAATAATTTAAGAGGCCGTGGATGTTTATGTGTGTGACTTGGAGGAAGTGATGTAATTATAATCTCAAAAATGTGTAATTATGAAGAAAATAGTATGTGAAATAGGGTGTTTCTGGGGCTGGTCTCAACCAGCTGCTAGCATGGAATAGCTTATTTCTGGAAAGTCCAGCTGTCCTTAAAGAGGAGTCTTTAGCTTATAGTTAAGAGGCATGTGTTGCCTTTTTTTTTTTTTTTTTTGGGTCTGTGTCTAATCCTTTCATTTTCTAGATCATGGAGTCAAGCTTTATATACTAAGTTGGCTTGACTAGTAGTCCTAGGTAGCAGGCAAAGGAACCAAACAGGCCAACACTCTTGCATTTTGAGGAATCTTCTTAGAAACCGTAGAGACTTTTTTTGCTATGTGTCTCAGAATTGAGAGCAGACAGGACTAGAGGCCATCATCCGTCTTATCCATTTGTTCAACTTGGCAGCTGAAATCAGCCGCCTTGGGAACTCCTGTGTGGATCCTTTTTGGTGGACATGTACTACTCTGTGAAGGCTGATCTATGGGGCTGATCTATGGTAGTAGAATAGTCAGGGAAAGTCAGTGAAGGAGCAGATGGCCGAGGTTGTTATTGCCTGAAATCAACATTTTACATTCCTGGTCATTAAGAGAATTGGGGATTTGTTAAATACTTGTTATATGAGGAACTAATGGCAAGTACAGATTCAGTAGACAGACGAAACATGCAGGGCTTAAACACTAAGCAAGATAAAATATATTTCCATTTTTTTCTAAATTAATATGTATTATTTCTATTTTTCTAAATTAATATGTAGTCTCATGATCATTCTAGTTCATCAGTCATTTTATTATGCTCAAATAACGCCCCACAGAGATTATCAAATTATTTTGTGCTTAGAGTCACTATGGCACAGAAATTTAGAATTAATTGAAAAAAGAAATTACTAGCTTATTAGTATTGCTGCTACAAAGATCTGATCTGTTCTTTATACCATCCCAAAGCTTTAAAGACATCCTCAGCTCCTACAATTTATAAATAAATCAATTTTTAACCTTGTCTTCCAGGCTGTTTGTATTGTGTTCTGTAGCCAGGTTGGTTCTTTGGTCTTCTTTCAGGATGCCTTTCCCTCTTCCCCCAGAGTTTCCTGGCCAAGCAAGGGAAATAGTGTCTGATAAACACTTGTCTTGTTTTCCTAGACACTGCCTCTGTCATGCTGTATTTCCTATGTGATTACCCTTTGGGACCTAGTCACATTAGGTTCAGTTAACTGTTTGTTTCTTAGGAAATCTTCCTTACTATCCCTTAGCCTTCTGTTTATAACACTTGACTTCTTACTTTGAAAAACTATTGACAAATGTTGGGTGCCACCCTCTGCAGTTTCTGTGTTCATCTGTACAGAATGGGCACATGCCATGGGAGACTCGGGCCTGGTTGTGAGACCTCAGGTTGTGAACGTTCTCAAGGACTTGTTATTTGATGTGAGTTGGGGGTGGGGTGGGGGTTGAGCAGTGGTTTTCCAGACATGGCTGAGAAGGGAATAAGGGGCAATGTGAGGCCCAGTAATGAAGCAGGAACCTGTGTGTTGGCTACAAGGGAATGAGAAGGTGACTTGAAATGAGCTTCCCACCTGGAGCACTAGGATTCAAAAACAGGTGAATGGCAACAGAGCACATGGCCAGTGTATAATCAGGGCAGCTTTGCATCACTCAGAAGTATTGTTAGAGAGACAGGCAGGTTACAGGCTTATGGGGACTTATGTCCACGGTTTACATTTCCTTCCACATGCTAAAGACTCATCATTAATTTAATTCCCAGCTTTGAGTGCTTCCCTGGTTAGTGACTTTGAGTGCAATGGGGTCAGTATTTCAGCTTTATCTATTTGAGATGGAACTACCCTCGGGAAGCACTTCTGTCCATTTTCTGACAACGCTGGCCCCCGCAGTGCCTGACCCGGGTTCAGGGTTCTTTGTTAGCCACTTCACTGTAGCCTGGCAACCACCATCTTCCTCTTGGAATTAACAGAAAGCAAAGTCTTATTTTCCTTCCCAACTGGTACTCTTGCTAATATATTTGTTTTGAATCTGCATGGGAGGCAGGAGTGGCAATCAAAGATCCCCACAGAAGGAGGTGGGGAGACCAGCAACTTTAGAGCAGAGGGTAGAGTTAGGGAGCCAAGGGAGGCATGCATCATGGAGGTGGATAGGACTCAGTGGTTAGTTGTCTAGAAGGGAAGGAGCACATGGAAGATTCTAGAAGAACTCGAGAGGCCGGACGCTCCTGCAGCTCTTGGGACCTTCCTCCATTTCTGATTGATGTGAATTTCCCATGAGTTGAACGAAGTGTTGAAACACTTGGGCACTTGTTTATCTAAGTAGCTAATTCCTGTATTGGTCAGTTAATTAGTGGATATTTACTAGTGTTCCAAATGTTAACGCTGTTTTGTTACATAAAATCCCTGAGTTCCAACGAGGAATCAAATGCTAACATGTCCTCTAGGAACCCATAGTCCACAGAGGAAGCTTGCTGAAGGGAAGGACACTGCTGCTTAAGCAGCTTAGGAGTCCAAGGGCTTGAGTCCCAATGTGAACCCTGCTGACAGGTAACCTCAGGGCTCTAGTTAGTTGGGAGGTAAGTTGAAATTATCATTAAATGCTCCCCTCCTGTGACTTTAACTACTCCTGACTTGGTCTAGTAAGTTAGTAGATGGGCTCTGAATACTGTATGCCAGAACCTTGGAAAAGCCAGAGAGGGAACCAAAGTTGTAGGAATTCCTTCTCGAAACAGGAAATTCCTGTTTACAGCTAGATGCTATCACGCTTGAGCTGTGCTTAGTTCCTGTCTAGTTCTGCCTCTTCGGGAGAATCCCTTAAATTCAGCTTTGATTGAAGGAAAGGAAAAATGTGCTTTGGTTCTATGGGTTTTCCTTTACAAGCATTAATTGCAAGAGAAGTCTGAGAAAAGTCCTTTTATGATGGCAAATCTAGGGATGCAGAATCGGTGTGATTTGAAGAACCTGTGCTGTGGGAATGTGACCTCCTGGTAGCTTCCTATGCCCTTTTGAAAGTACAATAATGGACTGTTCAGTGTTTTTCATGTTAGTAAGGAAAACCCTGTTCTTTTGAGAGTCTTCATATCAATAGAATATAATATTGTATTTTGGCTGTGTGGTATGTGTTTCTATTTCAGTAGCCATAGAATTGACTTACATGTCAAATGCCATATTTACTTGGAGTGACTTTAGTTTGTTGAAGCAGTGAATATATATATATGTGTGTGTGTGCGCGTGTGCATGTATGTATATATATGCATATATAGGTATACATATACACACACACACACACACACACACATATATATATTTAGTTTGAAGCAGTAAATATATAAACCACAACACATAACAAACACTACTTAGGATGTACATTTTATCAAACTGAAGTTGCAATAATGTTGCAGCTACTTATTTAATGACTTGTTTTAATCCTGCTGTTGAAGAAATTTTTCTTTGTGGGAGAGATGCTCACTATATAGGTCAGGCTGTCACTGTCGAGGTCAGGTTGGCTTGCAAACATGGTCTCCTACCTCAGCCTCCTGAGAGTTAAGCATATGGACATGCGCCACCACGTCCAGCTATTGCTGCTGGCTTCTGGACCTCAGAGGCACAAGCAGAAGATTTCACACAGTCATAAGGTGTCCCAGTAACTTAAGGATTATACTGATCAGAAAGGAAGGTATTAAAGCGATAAACTCTGTTGCATGGGATACTGTTGTTATTAGCATCCGATTATAGGATCCCATCGCATCCTCTCAGGACCTTATAGAGGGTAGGGTGGCTTGAGTAGGATCCTCTTCTCAGTAGCAGGGTTGTAGAGCTGACTTGTAGCACAATTGAAGGAGAATGTACAGCTTGTGCTCCAGCCCTTGGTCCATGATGACGTCCCATGGACCTGAGCGTTGTTTACAAACTGCAGCTTCACTTTGGGAGTTAGCGACACTATCTGTACATGGTGAGGACACATCTTGCTTCTCTCTGGATCGTTATCTTTTGACTCCAAACTTTTCAAACTTTTTTTTTTGAAGCTTAGAGCCACAGAACCTAATGTTTGCAAAGTTTTGAACAGCTCCCTGTTTCAAAAATCAGTGAGTTTGCTGCTTCTGTTATGTGAAACATGAGGATAAAGCAAGTCCAGGTTTGCAGGAAGGAATGCATCTCTTCTCTGTTAGCTCTGGAAGCCCAGGAAGGTGATGGCACTGCATGTCTGTCCCTGTTGTTGCTGCTGCTTCATACTCAATGTTAACCATGTGAAGAGTGGAACTTTTCCTATACAACTATTTAGATTCATCTGGAGCTTTGAACAAGACCTAGAAAATAGTGGTTTTTATTTGCATTAAAAGACCTTTTTGGAATGGAGACTACATTGAATACACTGAGGTCATTAAAAAACTCACTTGGGATAAAAACCAAGCATGAGGGCACTTGTGGACAGATTCGTGATGCTGGATGTCTTAGTCAGGGTTTCTATTCCTGCACAAACATCATGACCAAAGATGCAAGTTGGGGAGGAAAGGGTTTATTCGGCTTATACTTCCATGCTGCTGTTCATCACGAAAGGAAGTCAGGACTGGAACTCAAGCAGGTCAAGGAATAGGAGCTGATGCAGAGGCCATGGAGGGATGTTCCTTACTGACTTGCTTGCTTCTCCTGGCTTGCTCAGCCTGCTTTCTGATAGAGCCCAAGACTACCAGCCCACAGATGGTACCACTCACAATGGGCCCTCTCCCCTTGATCACTAATTGAGAAAATGCCTTACCACTGGATCTCATGGAGGCATTTTCTCAACTGAAACTCCTTTCTCTGTGATAACTTCAGCTTGTGTCAAGTTGACACACAAACCTAGCCAGTACAGTTGACTCCTTGTCAACTTGACACACAAACACATCATCAATAAGCCTCTACCCTTACTTCCTTATTCATGCCCAAGATCTAAAGAACTTTAAAAGTCCCACAGTCTTTACAAATTCTTACATATTAACATTTCGGTCCCTTTTAAACATCCAATCTCTTAAAATTCAAAGTCTTTAAAAATTCAAAGTCTCTTAACTGTGGGCTCCACAAAATACCTTCTTTCTTCAGGAGGGAATATATATCAGGGCAAATTCACAATCAAAAGCAAAATCAAATTCCAACCGTCCAATGTCTGGGATCTACTCACAATCTTCTGAATTCATCCAAGGGCTTGAGTCACTTCTCCAGCTCTGCCCTTTGTAGCACACACCTTGTCTTCTAGGCTCCAGATGCCTGTACTCCACTGCTGCTGCTGTTCTTGGTGGTCATCTCATGGTACTGGCATTTCCAAACCACTGCTGTCTTCCGCTGCAACTAGACTTTACAAACAGCTTCTCATCGGCTCTCTTCATGGTGCCAAACCTCACCTCCTTTGCATGACCCCTTCAATCCTGGGCTGTCAATGCAACTGAGGGTGCACCTTCACCAATGGCCTTCTGAGGTTTCTCACAGTGCCCAAGCCTCAACTCCTTTGCATGACCTCTTCAGTCCTGGAATTGCAACTGAGGCTGCACCTTCACCAATGGCCTTCCACGGCCTCTCACAGTGCCCAGGCCTCAACTGCTCTTCATGAC
The DNA here is from genome assembly GCA_028551405.1 of Uromys caudimaculatus. Taxonomy (NCBI): domain Eukaryota; kingdom Metazoa; phylum Chordata; class Mammalia; order Rodentia; family Muridae; genus Uromys; species Uromys caudimaculatus. The sequence goes on from CM052716.1 coordinate 11,660,967, forward strand.
TCCTTCATGCCTTCAAAACCAGTACCTCCTGGGTGACTCTTACACATTACCAAGTCCAGCCACAGCACAAGGTACAACGCTGGCTATGTCTAGAACGCAGCCTCTGTGCTCTCAGAAAACACTTCTCAGAAGATTTCACCCCAATGATGCTGGTCTCCTCTCAATCACTGCCAGTTTCCCAGCTCCAGCCAACCAGCATCAATA
>CM052716.1:11661270-11692931 GCA_028551405.1 Uromys caudimaculatus
TCCATCTTCTGCACTGTTCTCAACATTATCTTCCAAGCTCCTACACAACATCCCACAGAGCAGCCCAAAGTTCCAAAGTCCTTCCACAGTCCTCCCAAAAACATGGTCAGGTTGTCACAGGAATACCCCACTTCTGGTACCAATTTGTCTTAGAGTTTCTATTCCTGCACAAACATCATGACCAAGATGCAAGTTGGGGAGGAAAGGGTTTATTCGGCTTACATTTCCATGCTGCTGTTCATCACGAAAGGAAGTCAGGACTGGAACTCAAGCAGGTCAAGGACTAGGAGCTGATGCAGAGGCCATGGAGGAATGTAACTTACTGACTTGCTTGCTTCTCCTGGCTTGCTCAGCCTGCTTTCTGATAGACCCCAAGACTACCTGCCCACAGATGGTACCACTCACAACGGGCCATCTCCCCTTGATCACTAACTGAGAAAATGCCTTACCTCTGGATCTCATGGAGGCATTTTCTCAACTGAAACTCCTTTCTCTGTGATAACTTCAGCTTGTGTCAAGTTGACACACAAAACCAGCCAGTACACTGGACATGCTTGGTTCTTCCGTCTCTGTGCTGCTGATCTTTCTGCCCTTCCTGTCCTCCTCTGCCCTGCCCTTGTTCCCCTCTGGAATTCCCTGTCTCTCCTGGCTTCTGTCCCTTCTCATCTCAGCAAGCCTGCTCCTTTATTTTCTGTTTGTCAGTCTTGCTCTGCAGTTTGCTTCTGACTCTGATTTCTGGGCATTCTGCCAAGCTTGGATTGCTTGCTTCTTACAGTTACAGGGAAAGCCTCAGTTACATTGTTTCCAGCACTGTTTCAAATGGCGTTGCTCTCCTTTCTAACATATGTGTTTTCCTGGAATGTTATAGTGTTTTCGCAAATGACCCCTCCAAAGTGGAAATTGGATATGATGTGTGCCCACACTGTGTGGAAAATGCTCCAGATCCCCCTCGAGTATCCTGGATCTCTGTTTGGTGGGGTAACTTTTTCTTTTTAGATCTATTGTTCCTGCTTGTGTCATTTTCTCTTCTCAACAACAAGAACAAGAACAACAACAACAACAAAACATCAGCTGAGTTTTACGTTATGGAAGATGGTGTACTGACGACCATACAGGAGAACTTCAGACATCCTTCCTTGTTAAACAGCAGCTTTTTAAAAAAATTAACTTTTTATCGATTCTTTGTGAATTTGGAGTCATGTGCCCGAATCCCACTCATCTCCTGATCCTTTCTATCCACCCTCTGCTCTTGCAACCTTCCCCCACCCAAAGAAAATAAAAAATAGAAATGGAAACAAAAGAAAGAAGAAAAGAAAAAAAAGAATCCAAATGAAGGAAACACCTCCTTGTGGAAGCTGCAGTGTGACAGTGTGTCTACACATCTTTACTTGCAGCTGTTCACCGCACTGAGTTACTAGCCTGTTTGTAGGCCTCTGGCTTCTGCTACACTGTCCACACTAGATGCTCTCCAGGACTCTCTTAAGATAAGCAGGCCCTGTCCCTTCACATGCTCCAGCAGTTCATAGATCAGGTAGATGTTGAGGTCGGCCAACTCAAAACCATTGGTTGAGGCCTGGGTTGTAGCTGCATTGGTCAGCCTGCTAGCTCTCCTGTACCCTCTTCCAGGGCAAGCTCTCCGGCATTGCCACAGGTAGCTCATGTGATGATGCAGCCGGCAAGAGCTGGAGAGATGGTCTAGCCATTGAAGGTTAGTCTCACAATGAAATGGCAACTGTTGTCTCATTTAAAATTTGCACCTATGATGCTGGCTCCCGTTCGTCAGTTAAGAGTTCTTACTGATCTTAAAGAGGCCACTAGTTCAGTTCCCAGAACACACATGATGGCTCACAACTATCCATAACTTTAGTTCCAGAAGATCTAATGCCCTCTCCTGACCCCCACATGCATCAGGCACACAGGAGGTACACCTACATATAGGCAAAACACTCAGACACATAAAATAAAATAATTTAATTAAAAATTAAATAGCATCACATCTCTAAATACTTCCTAGTTTAAACCCAGTTCCTACCTGTATTTTCAGAAAGTTCCGGATTGAGACCTTTGATTACCCTGGAACATGATGACAAAGGCTTAAACTTTGAAACATGGGTCAGTCTGTGATGATAATGGGCCTTCCTAAGATTGGTACATTAATCATATTAGATATCCTAGACACTGAAGTATTTGATAAAAAAGAATCTAGAAACATGCTGCCGTAAGTATAAATTAGCTCTAAGTAAATGAAATTAAAATTTGGTTCTCAGACATACTTACACCACAGGGCCCCATCTCCTTAAGTGACTATTCTACTAAGAAGCATATGTTCATCACCAGGAAATTATTATTGAAGTTGGGATAAATGACATCAGCCAGTAGATTTCATATTTATTAATTAGGATCAGTGTAGGCTTGTGTGCAGACACTGGGAAAGGCAGAGTCTGGCTAGGAGCATCCCGGTTTCCTGTGTGACCCTCAGTGTAAGTCTACAGGGGCTGTGGGTTCCTTTCTGTCTTTTTGGTCCATTGTCCCTCATGATGTCACTACACATTTGTGTTCCAGTTTACAAGAAGGACAAACATGACCCAGACATAGACATAGCTCCCAGTATATCCTTTTGCCTCAGAGAGAGTCTTGTGTCCAGACTCAGCTGTAAGTGGGACTGAGGAGTGTGGTATTTTTCATGGTGACCCATGTAGTTCATAGTATTCCCTGAAGAGAATGGATTTAGGGGAATACCAGCAGGTTTTGTTACAGATAAGCAGATTATGAATGTAGAGATAGGCCATTCCTGGTGACAGGTTAGAACACAGTTAAATTGCATATTTAAGCAGATGATATGGGGTTAATTTAGAGACCGTCTTGCTCACAGCTTTTTATTTTTAATTGTCATATAAGTACACGTGGGCATACAGCGCCTTCAGACGCTGGGCTAATGCTTTCTACATTTGGCTTGCTCTTCAGATCACTAAGTAGCCCCTTTGTGTGGAGGGGTTGATCTGGTTCTCCTGTGGAGCCAGGGGCTATGACTCCCGATTGCTTTCTGGCCTTAGATAGATTTGAGGCTTGAAAGCATCGGCATTCTTGCTACCCTAAGAAGTCAGCCTGATGAAGAGAGCCAAACCTACTTAAACAGAGAGGATTTTATGGTCCATTTGTGAGAGTAAATGACGCTTTATTCTTGGGAGGCCGAAGGGCTCATTTTTGTAATGAACAAATAAATCTCTCCTTGAGAAACTTAGGATGGTCTTTTCAAATTAGCACAATTATATTTAATGCTTCGTTTTCTCTTTGGAATCAAGATGCTGTCTGTGGGTGTCTGCATGGGTATAATTTCCTGCCCACATGCTGCTGCTGCCTCTCTCTCTCTCTCTCTTAATACAAACCTAGTTGTTGTATTAAGTGTTGGTGTATGCTTGGTGGAGCTAGCTAATGATATTATCCCTCGGTGATAGCTTGAAGCAGTAAGTCACACCGTTACATTAACTGCCTGGGTCAGTCATTTCTTTCTTTTTTTTATTGTTACTAATAGATTTCATCTCTTTTCAAATGGTTTGTTAGACTATATGCACTTATCATAGGAGATTGAACTATAGTATAGGTAACCAACAACTTGTCTTTGTCTATCTATCTATCTATCTATCTATCTATCTATCTATCTATCTATCTATCTATCTATCCCAAATGTACTTTGTAATATATGTTCTGTCTTATCCAGAGGAGGCATGAGCATCTCAGCCCCACGGAAGGGTCAGCGACCCATGGTGGTGACTATACCAGCTCCCAGAGCCTGTAACACATCTGCTGCACTGTGTTTCATGTTCAGGTGTTAAAGAAACCCCTTTCCATAAATGTGCCCATAATCGCACAGTCTGAATTCTGACTCTAGCTTTTATAAACTGGGTGGTCTTGAGCCAGAAGAACCTCCTTTTGCTTCAGTTTTCCCATTTTCAAAGTGTTAAAGTACCTATCATATGGTCATTTTTTTTAAATTGCTTCTTGACAATTTCAGATGTGAATACTGTGCTTACACTACCCCCTGTCCCTTTCCTCCCTTCTTTCCTCCTGTGTCCATTTCAAATTCATGGTATTTTACATTTTAATCACAATTTTTATTTACATGTATGTATGAACATTTACACGTATGACCTGACATGATCATTTAGGGTTGCTCATATGTGTTTAGGGCTGTTTTCATTTCCTAGATATTGTGAATAGAGTGGTAATGAGCATGACTGAGCAAGGCTATGGATAAGATTCTGAGTCTTTTGTGACTATGCCAAGGAACGGTATAGCTGGGTCAGACACTAGATCTAATTAGAATCTATCTAGTAGACTTTGCTATACTGATTTTCGCAGTGTCTATATCAGCTTACAATCCTACTGACAAAAAATGAGGGTTCCACTTTCCCCACATCCTCACCAGAATTTGATTTATTTTCAAGTATCTGTCTGCCAGTATCTATCTATCTATCTATCTATCTATCTATCTATCTATCTATCTATCTATCTATCTATCTATCTATCTACCTACCTACCAATCTATCTTTCTTTCTATCTATCTATCCAATCTATCTATCATCCACTCACACACCCATCCATTCATCTGTCTGTCTGTCTGTCTGTCTGTCTTGATCTTAGCCATTCTAACTGGGAGAAAATGAACTTACAAACCATTTTTAACTTGAATTTCCCTAGTTGCTAAGGATGTTGAACACTATTTGAGCCATTTTGTAACCATTGTTATTTGCTATTTTGCTCTGTTCAGATCTCTAAGCTCATTCTTAGTTGGATTTTTTTTTCTGAACAATTTATTTATCAAGTTCTTTATATATTATGGATATTAATCTTTTGTTAGCTGTATAACTAACTGGCAATGATCCTCTCTCACTCTCTGTACGTCTGGCCTTCCTCCTCATTGACTTGAGTGCTTCATTAATTTTTACATATTTTTAGTTCTGTGAAGTACTGTTTGTCAACTATTGGTCTTTCCTGGGCCATTAATGTCTTACTCAAAAAGTCCTTTTCTATACCTGTATCTTTTAGGGTACTATCTGTGTCTACCTTGCCATTTCAGTGTTTTCTTTGTTTCTATTTATTTTTGTTTGTTTGTTTGATGTTTTGTTTTAATAGTTTAAAGATTCGTAAAGTGGAGTGGACGTTCTGGGCACTTTATAAGCACTGCAAGTGTCAGCTGTCATGTTTATTCATGTTGACTCATCTTATTTAGAAACATTCAGAGAGTAGGACAGAAGCATCTGTCTTAAGTCCTTTTCCTTTTCTATATAATAGTCCCCCTTTATCTGTGGTTTCTCCTTATGAGGCTTCAGTTACATATGTTTCAATATGATGTGGAAATACTAAAAGGGCAATTTTGTAACAATGCAAGACAATTTTATGTTTTAAATGTGAGACTGTGTGCTGAACTAACAGGACCTAGTGTATGCTGGGCAACCAGCCTACCAGTGAGATATATCTTTATTCCTCATTGTCTGTCTGTCTGTCTGTCTTTTAGTTTCTGGCAGAAAGTCTCATTGAGTTGTACAGCTAGCTTTGAGCTTACTGTGGGCTTGAACTTGCAATCTGTGTCTCAGCTTCATGAGTAGCATTCGAACAGCAGTAGCATTAGAGGCATCTGCTGTCCAATCTGGAAGCGATTTATAAATCTGAAGCCATGCTGTGTCCTCAGCAGTGCAATGATGGTTTGCACTGCCCTGCTCTGTGAGAATCTGCTTGCTCATTATGCCTACTGGTCTTAACCTTAACAGTCACGTCTGTTTTCATTCCTTCTTCCTTCTTCCTTTCTTTTAATATATGTATTTATTATTTTCATGTAAATGTACTTGCGTGAGTTTTTATATATGCATGCAGTCATTCTCAAAGGCTGGAAGAGGCATCAGATCTCCTGCAGCTGAAGTCATGGGCAGTTGTGAGGCTTCATTTAGGTGCTAGGAACTGAATCCTGGGTAACTAACCACTGAGCAATCTCTTCAGACCTGCCATCTCAGATTTCAAATCACCTTCCGCATTATCATCCTGCCTATATTTAAGTAGCCTTGTTTCACTTAATGATAACCCTGAAGTGTAAGAGGTGTGGTACTAGGCGTTTATTACAATATATTGTTATAATTGTATTTTCATTACAGTTGTCAATCTCTTTACTCTGTTTTGATCATATGTATACATCTATAGGAAAAAATCCATAATATATATTGATCTTGGTTCTATTCTGGATTTCTCACATCTCGCGTGTGTGACTGTTGGGTAAATTTTATTTTCAGCTTGATATAACATAACGTAGCATCACCTTGGAAGAAGAGACCTCAGTTGAAGAATCGTCTTAATCAAATCGGCCTGTGGCTGTGTCTATAGGGCATTGTCTTTTTTGCTAATTGATGGTGACTATGGGCAGGCACAGTCACTCCTCATCAAGTCCACCTGGGTGGTATAAGAAATCCAGGTAAGTGTGAGCCAGAGAGCAAGGCAGGAAGGAAGCCAGGGAGCTAGGAGGTATTGCTCCAGAGTTTCTGCTTTCTGCTCCTGCCTTGAGTTCTTGCTCATTCTTCTCTCATTGGTGGATTCTGGCCAAATAAAGCCTTTCCTCTTCTTAAGTTGCTTTTACATCAGAGTATGTGATCACAGCAACAGAGTAGAAACTAACTAGAACGGGGGGATCTTAAAAGAGCTAAACAGAGACTGCTATAGGTACTAATGGCAAGTCTCACCTTGTCTGTTTAAAACTCACCAGCAAATGCCTTTATTTCACCATAGTAATCTAGATGACTCTACCCTCTGCAAAGTACCCTAGACGTGCTTGAGTCTCCACATTAGGATATAAAACCTGGAGAGGTGCACTCACCCACACTTAGGGCCAGTGTTGTGTTGTTGAATTGTATGTTAGCCCAGCTCTCTAGCTTCATAGGATAGTGGGTTTCTTTTATATCACTCTGTATGTGAATGTAAGTGTGAGAGTGAGTGTGTGTGTGTGTATGTGTGTGTGTGTGTGTGTGTGTGTTTGCCTATATACATGTACACAGCCCTATGTACATGCACCAGTGGCCCAAAGCTGTATTGTATAATAGATGGAAGAGGGAACAACAAAATCATGACACTCAGTTGTCAGAGTGCACAGAACGCCATAGAAGGAAATGTTTGAACTATGTTAGTTTTGGCAACCTGGATTCCATTTTAGAGATTCCAGCTTTCTAGCAAGCCTGATTTGCCTTGAAAATGAACAGTCTCTTATTTGCAGAGATGACTCGAGGTATCATAACAGCCTTAGATTATATGATTTCTGTTGGTTAAGAGCTCACTGTTTTGTGAAGTAGAGCACACACAGAGGCATAAACATACATGGCATAGGCAAGTATGTGACATTGGCACTGAGATGTAAGATAGCATTCCATGTGCATGTTGAACACTGTGGGGAGGAGAGTGGGGAGAGGGAATGAGGTCATCTACAGTGCTGGGTGAGAGGGAGACATTTTCTGGGGCATCCTGGTCTTCAAGTTGTGTAGGGTCAGAGGGATTTGCTCAGTAGAGAAGATGTGCAGCGACCCCGGCCCACAGACAGTGGGTGATGAGGAGGGCAGATTTGACTAAGTGCTATGTTCAGGGAAATAGCAAGGGTGGTGAGCTGGCACTGTTCTCCTGGGTGTGAAGTATAAGACCAGCCCACACAGGCTATCCCTTTTGACATGGAAAACTTATCCTGAAGTGTAGGGTTAATGGAGGTGTCCCGTGGCTCCGGCTGCTCGGGGAGGCAGGGCACTAGAAGTTTGACCCAGCTTACCCCACACCTGGCGGGTGTCAGGCTATGGGAAGCCGCTGGACTCCGCTTGGGGTGGGGGAGTGCAGTCTGAGGTCCTTGTGGTCACGTTCTCTACCCGTGGAGGGGCTTGGGGCATTGCTACAAATCTTAAGGAGGGCTGCGGCCTCTGTGCCAGGAGCCTGGTGTCCAGCAGTGTGGCAAAACGCCTTCCGTCCCTTCAGGGTCACCAGCGTTTCAAGCCTGTGCTCTATCAGAAACCAGGCTGCCTTTCACGGTCCTACACTGAAGGTCCCACACGTTGTACTCTGTTCACATTCAACTTGTCTGTGGAGAAAGGCAGACTCCTGCTTGTGGGAACAAGAATTCCAGAGTCATCTTTAGGTTGCCCCTAAAGTTTTGGTTAGCATCCAGTCGTGGGAGGGATGAACAAGAGGCTCTTCAATCAGTGTGTAACAGTGAGGATCTCATGTCAGAATTTCAGACCAGTCACGGCCTTTATTCAAAACAGACCTGGACTGTCAAAGGACAGGGCAGGAGCTTGGTTTTCACTAGAGAAAGCCTGTTGAAAAAATAAAATCCACAAACAGAAGAGGCGCATTCCTGAATAAATTCAAACTCCACCCAAATGAAGAGACTGAGCGCGTCAGTCTGGGGAATGGGAAGCCACTTAATCAAATCTAGATGAGAGAACGGGACATAAAAGTTTATACTCTGCTGCAGATTGTTCAGAGTGCAACCAGTTGCTCGCTGGTGCCTCAGAGGATCACCCATGCCAAAGAAGGATTTTAGCCTTCCTAGAAAGTCCTCTAGACCATTGTAAACTTCCTGGAGTGCTTCAGATGCTGGGCTTACGGCACCATTCCACCACGTATTTCACAAGGAAGGTCCTTCTTTCAAGGCTGTGTGGAACAGGGCTCAGTCTTGGCAACTCTTCCCATCGCAGTGGCGCAGTTGGCTTCTGGACCTTGGTCGCTGACCTTAGTTTGAGTAAAAAGGTTATGAAAAAAAAGTTTTGTTTTTCTCCATTTTCAGTTTTTTTTTTTTTTCCCTAAATGGCCTTGAGCTTAAATTAACTAGAAAGCAAGATGAAATTCTTGGGAAATAAGCTATCATCCGTGATACAATGTATATTAGGACTATTATGTGTCTTCATTGGTCCACATTTGATTATTTGTCTAAATTAGCTGAAAACTTCTCAGTGAATCAAAAGAAGGAGAAAATTGAATGTCCATGGTAGTTGTATTTTGTACTATCCTTAAAAACAAATGATAAAAATGTTTCCTCTGTGTTAGCAGAAGCCAGAAATTACCATCTAAATGTTATAATGTCATAATGATTTTAAAATTCGACTCATTAGAAATTAAAGGTAATGTGCTTTTTAAAGACAAGAGAATTATCTACTATCAACTTCTAGAGTATATATAGAAGAAATTTCTACCTGTACTTTAAAGAGAGTTTTATTTTTAGTAAAACATTCAGAAATATTCACTGCTGGGACTGTAAAAAATGGCTTGGTGGTTAAGAGCACTTGGTGCTCTTTCAGAGGACCTGAATTTGGTTCCCAGCCCAACCATCTGTAACTCCAGTTCCAGGAGTCCAGTACACTTTTCTGTCCTCTGCAGGCACCTAGCAAGCACACACTAATGTTATATAAATAAATGTAAGTAAACACTCTAACAATTACTTTTTAAATGAGTATAAACATTTTGGGTTGGGGGCATGGGTATGTAAAAGGCTAAAATTACAAGCTGCATAATTTCCCCATTCCATGAGTATCACTGTGAATCCTTTAATTCACGTTCTTCCTATTATATAGTTTATATACATGGGCCTCTGGAATATAATATAAAGAAGCATCATGTAATTTTGACGTTGCAAGGAACTAGACTTTGCCATATGCAACTTACTATCTAAGCGATCACCCATTCATTCCATCGGAACGGATATGCACCTATAATCCTGGCTCTTACGTTTCTTCTGTTTCACGTGTGAACGCTGATTCATGGCAGACATTGGAAGGAATATTAGAGACCAGCCTTACTCCATGTTGCTCACCGATGGGAGAAACTTCTTCATACACCCAAGTTTATTCTCTGCTCATTTGCTTAGGGCAGCCATTTCATAGACATTCTTCACTCTAAGTTTGGAGGAATCTGGAGAACTCTTCTGACCTATGACCTTGTTTTTTTCTCCTCCTTGACTATTAATTCTCCAATACAAAGTATTGGTGTTTGAAGGCTGTGGATTTTCCTCTTTAAAGCTACTCATTTTATTTAATTGGCCAGTTAAATGGCATTCATTAACAGGCTGCACCATGATGTTTTAAAATATATAAACATAATGGAATAACAAAATTGAACTAATCAACATTATCGCATAGTTTGGGAGCAAGCATTTGAAATTAATCCTCTCATAAAGGGTATACCACACTGCCGTTCACTATAACCACTGTGCCATATAATAGACCTCTTAATATTACCAGTGTTCTACCATATGTCCTTGGGCCACCATCTTCATCTCTTCCCCACCTCCCCCTTCTGACACCGCCCTGCCAGCTTGTTTCTGTGGCATTTGCTTCCCTACAGGGTCCTCCAAAAGCTTTCACATGAGCCATCTGTGCTGTCATCTAACAAACCTGAACTCTCAAAGACTGAGTTCTCTCTCTCTCTCTCTCTCTCTCTCTCTCTCTCTCTCTCTCTCTCTCTCTCTCTCTCTCTCTCACACACACACACACACACACACACACCTTAAAAGACCTTTAATTCATTGGAGAACATTTCGGTTGATTCTATATCTTGGCTCTTGTGAGTAGTGAAATCTAAGTGTCTGCGTGTTTTTACTTGATTTGTTTTGAAATACATGTTTTAGGGAATATTGCCTTTGTCCATGTTTCATGTCACTTTTCTTCTCTAGCCTCAGTTTCCCTTTCCTTGTTTGCATTAGTATGTTGAATTATATTCATTTCACAGATGGGATTACAGATATTATCAGATGCCTGTGTCAGCCATCTTTCTATCATCTTGCTAAGAGAAATTCATACCAGCGTGTCAACCTGCCAAGCAAAACAGTTTGCCAGACTCCTCTGTCTGCCCTGGTGGGGAAATTGCATATTGATATCTCTTGGGGTTCTGACAAAACTGACTTTCTGGACTTTCGATACTGGAGTCATAGCTGACATCTTGTATTATGTAATGCCCTTTTGATGAAAACCAACATACTGGAGAAGGTGAAATAAGACAAAATAACCTTGAATAGCTGAACAAATGTCACCAAGTCCTCGTCTTCACTCTTATAGCAGGAGAATTAGTATGTATTAGTTGAAGCCACTTTCATCGAAGTTTTTCTGTTTATTCCAGCAGATATAGGGGGGTCCTGGAGCCATCAACTCTCTTATTTACCTTCATCTATACAATCTATATTGTTAACATTTTTTCTTCGTATGTGAAGATAAATAAGACACTATGAAATTATAGGACCTCTTCTTGCCTGGTACCCACTAAGAATCAAAAAATAGTTGCTGAATGTATTAATAAGGATTAATAAAGAAGGATTAATTAATAAGTATTAATTAATTAATAAGGATAATTAATAAGGATTACTAGCATGTTCATTAGTAGAGGATTTCATTCACTGCACAGTTTTTTATTTAGTCTTATTTAGTTGATATTATGTCTTCCTTGACTAGAGCTTCCAGATTTCTCAGGTAAATAGAGGTGTTGGAATTCTGTAAAATCATGTCCAGGGGTGGTGATTTAGAACTTACAGGTCTCGGAAACGATATATTGTTTTCATGGTCGCGATTCTCTATAAAGGAAGGTTGCAGACTGCAAATGAGAAAGTGTACAGAACAATGTGTGAACTTTTGATGGGGGTTCTTCCTGTGGTGTTGCAAGGGACATTTTAGTTTTCTCTAGTGTTGTATGATGACATGGGCAGAATGCACAACCAGGGAGAGCCACTACGCTTGGATAGACTAACAAATTTCCACTAAGCCTCTAAACGAGTTACCCGTAAAGGAATGTAACTTTCACAGCACTAATGCCAAGTATTAGCTCTCCTAAAGTAAATCAAATATTAATCATAATTTTGACAATGAACTTACCTGATTATGTTGGTGCAGCGAAGCTGAAGCTCTCAAGCCTGTCACTTGTACTCAGTGATGACCATGTTCTTTTTTAATGTTTATAATATGTATGTGGCATGTATGCATGTTATAGGAATAGTCTCCCACAATTGGTTTCCATGTTATATGCTGAGGAAGGACATCTCAGTTGAAGCCAGAGCTCACCAGTTTGGCTAGTCTGGCGGCCAAATTTCAGTGGCAATCCTCTGTCCACACCAGTGTAGTTGGAATTATAGGCAAGATACTCTGGCCCCCTGGGATTTCTGTGGACTCTGGGCATCTAAAGTCTTATCTTTACAGTTACTACTTGCATGACAAGGTCGTAATCATTGAGCCATCTTCCCAGCCCTGGATAATGTCTTGTTTACCATGTAGACCATGATTCTGAACTCTGATTTTCTTTTAGCAGCCAATCAGAAAGCAGGCAGAGTTTATAATAAATACAATATAGTAAGTACATAGAGAATAAGAATTAAACAATAACTTAAGAAAAGTCTATTGGGAGCAATCCTTAAACTTGGAGATATGAGACAGATATTTTGCCAATTTCATTTTTTTAAAACTAAATTTTTATTTGACATTTTCATGCATGTACACATTGAATGGTGGGTGCTCTCAACCTTCATCCCCTTGTCTCCTTCCTGCTCGCATAAACCCCGCCTCTCCTCCCCATAAGTCTAATTTCCATATTCATCTATTTTTGTTTTGTTTTCAGTCTTAATGAATTTAACTAGGGCCATCTGTGTGATGAGTTTCAATTACACTTTTTATAATTCATTAAACATCATGAAAGTAAACAATTCATGATAGAAATATTCCTTTATGGTGATAATGAGACTTTACATTGACATAAAATGCAATTCAAACATTTGTTAATGGAACCCTGATGGGGCAAGCTGAGTGTTTTGGGGAGGACCTGTTTGGAGCTAGGTGTGGGATGATTAGCTGGCATGAAGGAAGATTGTATAGGGCCAGATGAGAGCTTTTGGGAGGCCTAAGTGGTCATGTCTGAATAAATCTTATTTATTCTGAGTGGTTTTTTGTAATTTTCATCACAGTTTTGTAAATATTATACTCAAGGTTTTACCTCATTTAATGCAATTTTCTTTGATTATACATTCAATTTAGTCATAGTTTAACTGAGCCTGCTGTACACCTACCACTAAACTAGCCATTCTAAATTATCATTCCTTCTCCTTCCTCTTCTCCTTCCCTGGTTTTCCAGAAGATCAGCAATATCAGACTTAATTCACATGAATCTTTATGCAGTTACTCTATAGTGGTATTACCTTGAAAGAAACCTGTGGGCACAGGTTAAATGTTCGATCTTTGGCTACAGTAAACTTTATTGCCTTTAAGTATACAATGGAGGTGATTTTAGTAAAAATATTAGACATCCTTGATGATATGACATTCGGGATATAAAATGTTAGCATGCTTGGTACATGCTCAGTGCTAGATGAGCTATTTCTTATTGTTATTAAGGTCAAACCATGTACGACTGAGCTCACCTGGTAATTCTATGTTCAGCATGATGTAGTTGGATACATCTTTTTATTAATCATTTTCCGTTATTTTAACAAACTACTCAATGGGTGGCAATTTGTCAAGGAAAGACATTATTTCTGTTATTAAGTGGTTCAGGAGTATGGTACCAGTGGGACTTGGCTTGGGTAAGGGCCCTTACAATATGCTAGGTAATATAGTATGAAGTATTGCTAGAGGGAAGACTCAGGTGCTAATCCAGGAGGCAGAAGAGTCTTAGGGGCTAGGCTTGTTTTTTGATACCAGCTCACCTTCATGGAAACTAATCAAGATCTTAACAGAACTGCACTAATCTTTGTCAAGGGCAACAGCCACAATCACTTAACCACACTTTGCTAGACACCCATTTTTGTTGCTGTTGTTGTTGTTCTCTGCCACTGAGCTATATCTGCCTCACTACTAAGTTTTTAGCATGTCCACACCACCACACTACAGGCTAGGCTTCTATCACATGGAGAACAGAGAGCATGTCAGATTAACTCAGAGTGCCAGAGAAACACCGCATCACTGTAGGACTGCAGTTGCTCCAGGCCTTGGTAGTCTTTCTTGAGCTGGTATTATAGCACACAGGAGGAAGCAGAAGTGAAGTTTCGTAGTGCAGCCTGGCAGAATTAACATGTAATTACTTCCTTGTGTGCATAATTGCGAGATGATAAAGAATGCAGAAAGAATAGGGGATTATTTCCAAATTCTGGCTACTTCTTGTGCTGGAAAATTCACTATCTTGTAAATCATAGACAGAGAAGCAAGGAAGACACTTCTCAGAAGTTAAGCAAAAATTTCCTAGTCATTTAAAGAAAGCATAGCAATTTTCTTTTGTTTTCTTTTTTCCCTTAAATATACTCTATTTTTATACCAATTTTAAGCCCATAGCAAAAATGAACATGAAGGGCTTTCAACTTCCCAAATACTGTCTATCCACCTGACTTTGCAGCTGTTACCAGAGTGGAACATTTGTTAGAGCTGATGTGAACACACTGACACAGAGTCAACCCCAGAATCCATGGTGTACACTAGGAGCCATTCTTGCTGTGGTACATTGTGTGGTTTGGTGTTTTTCTACGTTAAAGAGATCATGTGAAAAGGAGAGCATTTTCAGAGCAAGGCGTAGGCTTATATTTTTCAAAACCTATTTTAATAAGGGTTCTTAAATGCTTCAACCTCCCTTACAGTCCACCTTCCAGAGGTAGGGGAAAAGAAAGATTAATAGGAAACAGGGGATGTGGCCCTGTTTAGAAGTATTTTTGGGGGGCGATTTGAATCTTCGTTGTCATGATATCAGTATTCCAATCCCAAACATCAAATGTGAATCAGTAACAGCAGTCCAGTTCAATCAGAAAACACCAAACATGAGGCAGTAGCAGCAGCTCAATCCAGAGGAAACCTCAAGGCTCCGCCGAATCTGCAGATGGAAGATCACCAGAAGTTCTCTGGCACATTTCTCTCTACAAAGTTATGACAAGCAAAGACCAGCAAAGCATTGCAAGGTGAACCAATCCAAGAGCATCCTCTCACTGTCTGTTGGGTTATATGTGTTCTAAACATTATATAACCTCTGAAGCATCTGCTCTAGCAAAACGTCACATGCCCTTTCACAAGACAGTCCATAAAAAAACCATGTCTGTCCCAGCAAAGCATCCTCTCATGTGTCTGTTTTAACAAAACATCCTCTCATAAGACAATTTCTAGAAAAACATCATATGACACAACTATATTTTTCAAAGAAACCCCAAATTTACCCTTTTAGAAAGGGATGTCTCAGTATTTTCCAAGGTTTGCATATGGCACTTCATGGACAGGAGCCAGAGACCGATAGTTGGTCCTAGACACTGACCAGCAGGATCACTGGGATTAGACACCTCACCACAGTATAAACCCAGATGTATCACTGGGTGTTTGGATTGCATAATTATGGTTGCTTGGGTTGAAGTAGTCACCAGGTAGACAGAGCCTTCTTCTGAATTGAAGGAGGTGGTACTTAATTGTATCACATCCTGATATCCCATAGAACTGGGAAAGGTGCATCAACCATTAGCCAGAGCTAGATCTTATCAGCACTATTCACACAAGTGCTCCCTTGTTCATCCCATTCCTCATAGCATGACCTGCTTGATTTTTGTCCAGGAGCAGGGACATTTCCCTACTGTTGAATGCATTCGAAAATAGCTGAAGACTAGAATAACTTATTCCCTACAAGTCCCTATTAGTGAACCTGTCAGCTACAACACATGGAGAGGGTGGTTCCATGACAAAAGAGTTGGAAGGCTGAAACCAACTACAGGTAATATTCTTAATCTCGTTTAACTAAAAATGCATGATTTCTTGTAAAACACAAATCACTGCTTCCCTCCTCATAATAATAAACAGGAATAACCCAGGCTATACTTAGACAGTTGAGTGAAGAATAGGGGGTTATCAGAAGATGCCAGTCAACCCCCTCACCTTGTACTTCATGCCATGTAATTGTTTTGGTGGGGTTAAAGAGACTAGGATTGTTTCCCGCCCCCATTTTCTTTTCTGTTCCCCCCCTTCAATTATTGGACAGAAACCAGCAGATTCAAGTTGACATTCAATGTCAAGCTCTCAAGAAATTACTGGCATTCATATACTCAGAATATTAATGGCAAATGTGCCTCAGGAACCTGATACTCTCTCTTCATGCATCCTCGCGGACCCTTCTATTTAAATTTATTTAAATGTATCTACTCTGATTCTAAAGGCCTCAAACAGACCAGTGCACTTGGAGAAACCTGTCAGGAGCAGTGGGTCAGTGGGACTGAGTTGATTTAATTCCAGTGAAAACAAAGGGGCACTGAGTTAGTTTGCTCATTCCGGGGAGTTGTCTGTACAGCTTTAGAGATAGTGTATGTTAGAAAAGAGCCAGTGGGAAAATGTTGGCTGAGGAGAAAATAAAAAATGTATTCTTGTAAGTGGTAGACAGCAGAAAAACTTCTAGAGGATAAACAGGAGGAATAGGCACACACACTTTTTATTAGCTTACAGAACTAAAATGATTTGCAGATGGTTGGCTGGAGGACTCACATAAAATGTACTTATATACCTGGGCTTTTCCCCCTCACTTATTTTAATGGCTGAAGCATCCTTCTTTAGTGAACAATTTATTCTAATGGTAGTAAAAATTAAATAAATAAAAAGGCAACAGAGCCACTTCGTTACGCCTAACAACAAGTGGCTTCTGTGACATTTCAGCCTGGTCTGTAGAGCTGAACTCTGGTGACTGATGGCAGCTGTCTTTGACTAGCTTCTGCCTCTGTAAGAAATAATGTAAACAGAACACATAAAAAACATAACAAATCTTTTGAAGAATTTCAAAGATTTTGAACTTCGCACTCCTCCTCTTCACAAATGAGGCCTGCTGGCCAAGTAATTCCCATTGGTTGGAGCAGTTCTCATAGGTTCAAGTAATTCCCTTTGGTTGGGAACAATCTGTGGGTGATGTGGTGACATTGTGTGGTGACACTGTGTGACTCCCCTACAAAAGTGGTTTTGTGACAGGAGCCATTTTCAACCGACACTCCTAGACTTCCTTTTGTTAATTAAAGAATATGGTAAAAAGAATATTTGAATTATTTTGTAAAGCAGAGGCATTCTTCCTGTAACCAAGGTCATTCTCTTTAAAAACAAACTTTAAAATAATAATAAATCTTAAGCAGTTTTCTTACATTTGTATGTTTCCCAGAAATACCAAGCTAGGAGGGAATCTGATCTTCAGTTATTCTAATGACGTTTTAAAATCTGTTAGCCTTTTCAGGAAGACTTTGCCCTGCATCTGTCAAATGTTGATATGCAAATGATTAATTCTGCTTGATTCAGGAGGAATCCAACATAGAAAGACAGGCTTGGGGAGAGAAGGTTAGAGTAGAAGTATCCACTTTAATTGACAAAAATTGACTAAATGAGCTCATGAATCAGAGTCAATGCTAAATTTCTCTTTTGTCTGTGCACTCAAATGTCTATTTACACAGAAGAAATAAAATATTTAAAAATGCCAAGAGTACATTTTACTTATCCAATGTGCAATATTTGCTGCGAGACTACTTGGTGTTATTAGTCTTAATCTTATTTTTGCATACTTTTAATTATTTTCTTTGTGAAATTTTGTTTGAAGAATTTACATGTCATATGTGTTGACTATATTTCTTTTCCCCAACTTTTCCTAAGCCATTTTAGTAGGAGTTCAATATGCATGAAAATTCTTTTAAACTGATCTTTCAGCCTTATATGACTAAGTTTTTATGTTTCTTCCTATTTGAAGTTTCTACCATCCAATTCTGTAGCCTATCTACCTCAAGACCATGCACTTCTGTTCCCATTGTCTCCCAAATTGGCCAGCCAGTCTCTGGAACTCTCCCAGGTTCAGGATTAAAGCAGAGGAAGACTAGGAATGAAGACAGCTTTTCTATAACCTTCACCTGCTATCTTAACCCATGCAGCTTGCTATAATGAAGCTCCGCAGACCAGTAGCTGATAAACAAGAAAAAATCATCTTGCCTTTCTGGAGACTGGAATTCTAAGATCAACTGCCTGTGGCAGAAGCATGGGTGGGGAGCTGTCTTTGGGCTGTAGATGGTTATTGTCCTTTTGTTTCTCTGTATATGGGAAGAGGGCAGGGAGAGTCTCTGGGGTCCCTCTTATAAGAGCCATGATCTCATTCACAAGCATTCTGCACTTACACGAAACTTCTTCCACTTCCTGATATCAGCACTTGAAGGTCAACAGAGTTTCAGTGAATATATTTCAGGGGGAGATGTTTAGTTCATACCTGACTTGGCCAAAGCTGCGGATCTACATCTCAGTCCCCTCAGCTCTCCTTTTCCTTCTGTCCATTTATGTGTGCTAGTGGGGATGTGCTTGGGTAGACACAGGGGACATGCACACACACACACACACACACACACACACACACACACACACACACACACACACACACACACACAATTTTAAGTCACTACTATAATGATATCTCACTCATCTAGCATGTCTGTCTTAAGATCCAAGACATTTTCTTACAAAATCAAACCTGTATATCATACTCAGTATTGTTTGATACCTAGTACTTCTTAAGACCCAGTACTGCTTGAGACCCAGTACTGCTTGAGACCCAGTACTGCCTGACACCCAGTACTGCCTGATACCCAGTACTGCTTGAGACCCAGTACTGCTTGAGACCCAGTACTGCCTGACACCCAGTACTGCCTGATACCCAGTACTGCTTGAGACCCAGTACTGCCTGACACCCAGTACTGCCTGATACCCAGTACTGCTTGAGACCCAGTATTGCTTGAGACCCAGTACTGCTTGATATATTAAAGACTTGTTTTCATCCCATATGTAGCCACTTTTATCAGTCTCTGACTCACGTTTTTCTTTGTTCTTTTTTCAATCCCTTTCTTCATTGTTTTCTTTGCTTCTTAAATACAGACCTGAGTGTAGTCTTTTCTTTCTTAAACAGAAGGCAGAATGTTCCTACCACCCTTTAAGGGCATGATTGCCCTCCATTCTCTGTGTTCTAGAAGTCACTCTTAGCTTTTAGAGTTATTTTTCTAAGTGAGAAGTCATCTGACAAAATTCCTTCAAGAAATCATGTATTTCAATCAAACACGTAAAGTGAGACACACTATTATACTTGTGTCAGTAATCCAACTTCAGTGAAAAAGTTAGGAAGAAAATATAAATTCATTAAAATATCTCTCTTCTGCTAATGATTTTTTGCAAAGTTCTAAATAACACAAGATTTTTTAACAGTTCAATTTTTAAAATTTAATCAAATATTTAAATTATACTATAGTAGCTATTTATAATCCAATCTGGTTTAAAGTATAACATTATTTTTTAGAATTTATGTTTTTAAGTTTTTGTGAAAGATTTTTAAAAAAAATTATGTGTGTTTATTTATGGGTATCTACACATGGATTTAAGAGCCTGCAGAGACCAGAAGAGGGTACTAGGGTTCCTGTAGCTTGAGTTAAAGGCAGTTAAGAGTTAGAGGTGGGGGCTGGAGAGCTGGCTCAGTGGTTAAAAGCACTGACTGCTCTTCCAGAGGTCCTGAGTTCAATTCCCAGAAGCCACATGGTGGCTCACAACCATCTGTAATGGGATTTGGCCTGCAGTTGTACATGCAGGAAGAACACTGTATACACAATAAATAAATAAATAAATAAATAAATAAATAAGTAAATAAATACATCTTTAAAAAAGTTAGTGGTGTGTGTGTTAAAACTCAATGTTCTATTACAATAGCAATACACCATCTTAGCTGCTGAGCCAGCCCCCTAAGTTTTAAAAAGAATTTTTGCATGAGTATATATTGTATGTTGACCATATTGGCCCCATGCCCTGTCTCAGTTTCTTTTCCTGTTTTGTAATAGGAACACCATGAGCAAAAGTGAACTTAAAGAAAGGGTTTATTTTAGTTCATCATCCAAGGGCTGAGCCCATCTTGATAACGAAGTTAAGGCAACCGGGGCTGGAAGCCATAGGTCACATGTCATCCACAGGAAGAAGACTGAGAGGGCTGAATGCATTCCGCTGCTCATTCCTCTCTCTCCATTTTGTACAGTCTAGAATTGCTGTCAGGGAATGGTCCCGCCCACAGTTGGTGGTTCTTTCTACCTCAGTTGATTTAACCAAGATAACACCCCTGTATGTCCAGAGGCCCATCTCTTAAGTGCTTTTGTCAGGTTGTCCCTTAACACTATCAGTTCTCCCAAGCTCTCTTTTGTCACCCTACCCCCCTCCTGGTAGTTCCCTTCACCTTCCGGGACAGTTATACTTGTGCTTTCATATCATATATACATGCATGCTTTTAGGAATGAATGTATAAAACTTAGGGACTGCAAATGACAGAAAACACACACTATTCATCGTCTTTCTGAGCATGGCTAATTGACTTGCAACTTTTTACCTTTTGTATAACTCCATGTAGGATGCATGTGAGTATATGCAAACCTCCATCCTTGGCACATAAGAAAAGTACAGAAAACTTTGCCGCCATTACCCATACAATCTGTCTATGCACATTCTTCTACAGCCCTGCAGTGATAGGTGAGTTTTGGTCACAGATGGTTACACATTCCATCATTTAATATTTTTCCAATATGATCGGTGCATGTCTTCTATGGGGCATAAGCTCATATATCTTGCCCCCTTGAAACTGTGATATCATTGTTTTCCATTGGCACAAGTTCAGCCGTCTATGGTAACTTTTTACTTCCCAAATCACAATCAACCCTTTGTGGACATGGAACAGAACGATAAACTTCAGAGTCCACTGGGCACTTTGCGTATTTTGATTGAGACCATTCTAAAACATTCCAAGGTACCATTCTCCCTTCTGCTTTTTAAATCATACGGCACACTTAAAGCACACCAAACTTATTCTGGTCTGTGCTAATGTCCCCGTGACTTTTATGCCCCCTTTCCAAACAGGAGTTGTATTCTCTTTTCAGAGCATAGCAGGCTAGCTTCCTGAGCTGGAAACAATGTGGAGATCAGGGGAGGTTGGGGACTCCACCAGCTTTGCTTCCTTACAGAAAGCAGTTTTCTGTTTTCAGAGCTGACATCTAAATGAAGGGTCAGTGGATGTCTGTAATGCAGAGGAGAGTTGCCCTTGAAAAGGAGCCATTTGCTTCTAGTCCTTCCCAAAGAAAATCAGCAGTCCTGATTTCACTCAGTATCATTGACACGGGTTTTAATATATGACAGGCTTCTGTTTGAGCTCGCTTTTGTTGTGAAGAATTCAAAAAAGGTGAACTAATCACCAGGAGTTGTAGTTTAATGAAACTGGAAACACATGGAGTGAGCTGGCTGGTGGAGGACTAGAACTGGTCAACTCTGAGCCTTGTTCTCAATCATGTACATAGAAGAGACAAAGGAAGGAATCAAACTGACTTCATTAGGAAGGTCATGTCAGGAAGAAGATCACGTGATGTTCATGGTTCTTCTGCATTGGACTATAAATGTGATAGGGATTTCTATTAAAATCTTCTGATTGCTTCAAAATCATTCTTCTTGTTCAGTTGGCCCAGGAAATGGATGACTGGTGTTTTTAAGTTTGCATTTGCTCTGGCTGCTGCTCACAGCCAGTGTGTCCTCATGTGCCCATCCATCCATCCATCCATCCATCCATCCATCCATCCATCCATCCATCCATCCTGTATTACAACGTCAAGGGATCCTCAAGTCATCTCTCACTGACAATGCACTCTCATTGTTTTTGCCATTGTAGGTAGGTGACCTCCAAACACATCCTTTTTGTAACTTTTCATGGCCTCTCTAGGGATCCCATAAGGCCATCTTGTCAATTAGTGGTTTTTATTCTCCAGTTGTTTCTCATGTCATTCAGACATATGTAAATGCTAATTCAAAAAATTTCCATGCTTTATGTACAATGTATAGACCTTAAAAGGGCACACTGCATTCATACATTTTAAGATTTGGACTTAAACTCCTGATCATAATTTATCCCTCAGTAGGATATAGATACAATTTGCTCATGGCCATGGAGACACTAGAAGACACTCTAGCCTTGAAGTGGTCACTGTGTCTCATCATCACTTAAGAACATACTGTAATATTATATGATGAACAGATTTTGATTTCCTCTGGAAATCATGGGATCAGTTTTTTCATCTGACCTCAGTTTTCTTTAAACCTCTCTTATGTCTCCTTCAGTGTGCTAAGCTAAGGTAGCCCAACATTCACTACAAAGGATTGTTGTGATTGTTTACTTACAGAGAAACCACAAGACTTCCTGGAGTGGTAGCTGTTCGATCCAGCACAGCCTCCAGAGTTCAAGGTGGTATTCCTTTCTTACTTCTGATATGTGGGAAGACCTAAGCTGACTTCATTGAATGTGCTCACACTGG
The DNA here is from genome assembly GCA_028551405.1 of Uromys caudimaculatus. Classification (NCBI taxonomy): domain Eukaryota; kingdom Metazoa; phylum Chordata; class Mammalia; order Rodentia; family Muridae; genus Uromys; species Uromys caudimaculatus. Next base: position 11,683,598 of record CM052716.1, read on the forward strand.
TTCTCATTCTGTGGGCTCATAGGCCAGCCCTTCTATTCTCAGCATTACAGTTCGTGCGCCACTCTCTGACACTCCACAGGCTCTTTTGGTCTGAGTTAACCCAAGATTATCTATTAACACAGTCTAACATTTTAATGTTTAATAACATTTTAAGCTTGATTTGTTCATTTGTAAGTTAAGATGCTATGGAGTAATACAATTGATTGCCTCATGGGCTACATACAGTTCAATGTGATTAAGATACCCCAGTTTAGTAGAGTGACTTTTTCAAGTCACCAAGGAACCATTAAATGTTGGGATTCAGGTCTGATGAATGAATTCTATTTGGTTATAATAGTGAGTTTTCTACTAGAGTTACTTTTTTATATTTAGTAAATACTACATATAGTTTTTAAATTATGCCAGCATTTGAAACTTATATATACATACATACATACATATTAAATTGAATGATGGCACTATGGAAAGGGTAATAACTATTAACATATTTTTAAACATTTATTTTAAGTTTATTTTATATTTTCATTCATTTTTATATTTTATATTTGTATTTGTTATATTTTGTTATTTCTTCACCTAAATCCAATAAGCTTCTTGCTTCAGTCAATTATTAATGATCTCACCCTTACTCTCTGTTTCTTTTACATATATTTTATTAGTCTGTAGGGATACTGATTGAATATTATGACTGGGATCATGAACATGAACCATATCCCCAGCCATGCCTTTTATTTTGGGGGCATGGTTATAAAGATAAATTTACAGCCATGAAGTGTTTGAAAGTGGATTGGAGGTTCAAATGTATGGAGTGGGAATCAGAAGACAGGAAAGTCTACAAGGGCCAAAGAAACTGGAGGCATTTTCCTGCACAGTGGAGGGGCTGAGCCCATCGCTGGAGGCAGTTTCCTGCACAGTGGAGGAGCTGAGCCCATCGCTGAGTGTCGGGTAGATTTTGTGTTACTCAGCATGCCAGCTGCTATCTATGTGTGGCCATTGAAGATTTGAAATATGGCCATTTATTCACTACTTCAAAAGAACCCAGATCCCTTTACATGGTAAGTGGGCATACGACCTCTGAGCTCCTTTAAATCAAGATGGACTCTGAGTGTCCAAACTGCATTTTGAAAACTTAGCACCAAAAGGTAACCTAAGATATTGTCTTGATAAGTTAGCTTGATTAAATATCTTGATTTTAACATTAAAGCTATATTACATTCAATAAAATATACCAACTTTTTTTGCTTTGTAAAATCTTCAAATATGGTTTTTAGAAATTTGGCGTTACGCATGATACTTTTGGTTTGTGACAGAATCCCAGAAATCACTATGAGCTGTTCCCCTAAAGTTCAGAAACTTTTCCTGTGGTAGATAGAGTCTAACCCCACTGACCTTGTTGCTTAAGGAGCCCAGAAAGCAAACTCTCCTGGGTTTACACCATGTCATTGAACTAAAATATGGACTCTCATTTGACATCTAAAAGACACAGAGCCAGGGATGTCTGGCTTGCCTCTTCTTATGTTAGGGTGCCATATCTCCACTACATCCTATATTTGTTCACAGATATTAAAGGCAAGCTGGAAAAACACTAGGCAGTGTAAGTCTGCTTGGAGAACTGTCTTGAATCTGGAGTCCTGAAGGGAAATGGTGAGTTGATCCCACCGGGAGTGCCAGTTGGCTCCTGCTGCCTAGTGCTGCAAGCTGCTGGGAGAAGCAGCTAGTGTAGCTGAAGAGGCCAGGGGAGCAATTCTGATGGACTGGGACATTTCGTTCACGAGTATTTGAGTTTCCTGTCTACCATGAGAGGATGCGAGGGGCTCTCTGTTTTTTAAGTCAAGAACAGACTGCTTTAGGAGATGACCTAATACTCGATTAACTGATGTGTCAGCTCATAACTTAGAGAGAAAATTAGGGGCAGTGGAGTAAGGAGAATGCAAGCTGTCATGGAGTTAGTAAACTCTGGTTTTCAAGACCCTTTAGCACAACATTGCACTGCTTGGAGCATACACGCCTCCTGAGGTGGAATTGTCTGAAGGACAAAACTCATTTTGTTGCCTGTGCTCTGAACCACATGGAAAATCAATCTTAATTATTTCAGGGACATACCTTATTAGGGACAGTAAGAACAGAAACAGCCAGTGTCTATCACATGCAGTACACAGGTATTGGGTGGGAAGGGGTGTTCTCTGTGTGCTTCTTTCTGTATCTTAACATGAAACCACGGGCGATTTATTCTGCCTGCGTACTCACCTCATGACATGAGTCAGAAAACAGCACCTATTCCATGAGATCTCTTTGATCATCAAGTGAGAAAATATACATGGATCATAAACTATAAAATCCCAGCATGGAACAGGACGCTGATTTCTATTTGTGCATGAAACCGTTATAAAATAGGAAAATATAAATATAAAATAGGAAAATGCACACAAAAGCAAAGTCAGAAGCCAGAGGGCTGGTGGTAGAACTGGCATTTAAACCATATCACCAGAGTCTCAGCTCCTGAGAGTTTTGATTCTTTGTAAATAGTTGCCTGCAGGCCACCTTCTTCCCCGGCCCCCTTTTGTGAAGCCTAATGGCTAAGAATATTTGGGGGAGATGCACATTGCAATCTTCAAAATTAATGCCAGCAAGCAGGAACTTTCAACTGCAGTTAAGAAAACGTTACACACACACACACACACACATACACACACACACACACACATACACGCACACAGGACATTCTGCATATCACTGTATTTTGACTACAAATATCTGTAGTCAGTGGTTATTATATTTTGGACTTCATGAATAGCAATTTGAATCTTTCTTTTTCTTGTCGTGTTAGTATCAACATGGCAGAAGGATTCTGACTGACTCTCCCTGCCAAGCCTCTCAGCCTTTTCTGGCCCTTTGTCGACCATACTTACGTACTCCCCATACATACTCCCCATATCCATTAGATGTTGGAGTGGCTTCCCTGGGGGAAGGCCAGGAATGCAGTCACTGTGAACCGTGTGCAAAGGGTATAGACAGTCTACCTGGGAGTTGCTTACAGGGGCGGGGTTGCAAGTAGCTTCAGGCCGCTGCTGGCAACTGTCTGAAGAGAGTTTGGCAAGAGCTGGCGCTCAGAAGCTTCGGTGCAAACGGCCTCAGAGAGTAGGTTTCCAATACTTTCTTCTTTAGAGGAGATTGGCTAAATTTGTCAAAATAAGAAGATCCTGGGAGATTGTACTTTTCTTTCCACCTCCCGGGTACTCTAAATAAAAATGTCCTCCAACATGTAAGCCTAGAAGCTTGGCTGAACTTTTCAAAGGCAGCTTCGCAGGATCTTAGTTTTCCTTCAAGGAAGCTCAGAAAACCCATTGACATCACTGCGCTGCTGGAGGAAGGAGTGAAGATCTTGTTAGCACATGGCTGGCTTCTGGGGTTTAATGGATGCTGGTAGCTGAGATGTTGGGACTGGAGACAGGGAGCCATGGGGGTTTTTCAAAGGGAAATGGACCAAAGGAGGGACATCTGCAAGGTGATGTCATGGTGCTTGGTGTCTGGCCTAAGGGACTCAGATGAACTTTAGGTTCTGCCAGTCACATTTGTGTCACAGTCAGGGAAAGTGCTTGGACAATTCCAGCAAACCCAGGCAGACAGACACTCAGAGCTTCAGGGCCTTTCCAAACGCGCTTATTTATGTTGTCTTTGTTTATTTTTGTTACACACACACACAACACACACACACACACACACACACACACACACACACACACACACAGACACACATACACACACGCGCGCATACACACACACACACACACACACACACACAGAGACACACATTTGCATATGCATGTGTGTGCAAATGAGGGCCATAAGTCAAAGCCAGGTAACTCTCATTGCTCTTCAGCTGAGGTTTGAAGCAGGGTCTCCCACTGAAACTGATTTGGACAGAGTGCATGGCCAACAGTGAACCCTAGAGACCTTCCTGCCTCCACTTCCCCAGGGCTAGGGCTGCAGGTACAGAGCATGCTGAGCTCTTCTACATGGATTCAGGGAACCAAGCCTGTCCTGAAGCTGAATTAGCAAGCATTTTGCTGACTGAGCCCCCTTCCTAATCCCTACCTTGTACTGTGAAAACAGGATCTCTCAGTAGCTCGGGGTGGGGGTTGGGGGGTTGGGGGGTTGGGGGTTTGGGGGGGTTGGGGTTGGGGTGGGGGGTGGGGGGGTGGGGGGTGGGAGGGTGGTTATCGAGTAACTCCCAAACTTGATATTTATTTGTTTACTTGTTTGTTTATTTATGCATTCATTCATTTGTTTGCTTATTTATCCTCATATGGTCATTTAAATTTTTTCAATTGAAATAGAATTATATCACTTTTTTTCTTCCTTTTGTCTGCTTTAGCTCCTCCCAGGTAACCTCCCTCCATCCCTACCCTGTCCCCTTGTTGTTAGTCTGATCTACAACTTTTAAAATCAAATTCAAATCTCTGTGGGGTGACCCAAAGTCTCTTGAGATCTTTGCAGAAAATATCTGGCTGTTAGACAGAGCTCAGAGTTCACTGAGACCTCTTTTGTCTTGCCTCTTACCTTATCCCGAATCAGGACTCTTCAGTCCAGATACCAACCACCCACCACCCACCTACGCACCTACTCATCCAACATTGTGACTGCCCCTTTCAAGTGCCTGAAACAGTTCAAGTCATAACTTAAACAGCAGCATATGAACAAATGTTACAATTTAAATCTGGGCTTTGGGCCACATTAAATAGGGTGGGATATAATATATATATATATATATATATATATATATATATATTATATTCCAAATTTTAAGTAAAAAATTATATATATATATATATATATATATATATATATATATATATATATATATATAAATTTATTTTTTTCAAATTTTAAGTAAAATGTCATCCACGTTTTAGGCCTAGGAGAATTATAAAGAAATACCCTTCCTAGGAAGACCCTCCTTCCTACCCACAGTGTTTGTTATGCTAAACACTGTTGTGGCTTTGTTGTGTTGCTACAGGACAAGGGCTTGATTAGAGCACACAGTGCCAGCCTAGGCTGTGGGACAGGCTGTTGTACTCATTTGCGTGCTGCTTGCTCTCTTAGAACATGTACTTGACCCGCAGCATCTATGTTACCATGGAAGCCTTTTCCTTGAGCAGTTGTTGGCCACCAAATTTGAATAGTGTCCTTGGAGGCAGAAAGCCCTTGCTCCTTACAAAGCCTTCTCGGCAAAGGATCAGAACAGTGCATTACCGTTGAATAATTATCGGACTGGCGCTGATACAAGGAGTCCATCATGTATTCATGCTGCATATCATTGAGAGCAACAATTATTCCCTCGGACTTGGAAAGGAACTTTAGCCAGATTCACGGGAGGCTAGTGTGTCAAGTGGTTAAGCCAGTGCTGTGATATCCTAGTGTGTGTGTGCTAGGATGGGAATCTCAATTCTTACATATGTTAAATTATGTACATATTTTAAATTTAGTTTTGGCATGGGGAAAGAGGGGTAGTCATTAATTAAAAAGAAAGAAGTTTCCCATTTCCAGTTTTTTGAGGGTCTTTGCTGAGAATTTTCTGCTGTGGGTTGTTTAGCTTGATGCCCACATAAATCTGTGTGCTTCTAATAATTCTTACCACTGTTTTTTCTGGGCGTGCTATGCCTTCTCTTGTCTCGGAGGCTTGTCTGATGCTTAGGTGAATCTCTTTAGAGGCTCTCTCGGTTGATAAATGTCATTGGTCCCTGTCCTTTGTCCTCTCTTCTTGCCTCCCCCACCCTCTCCTGAGGCAGCCTGTCACCTTGGCATTCCCTGTGCCACTCTCCTTTTCCTGGTCTTCTTGCTGTTTCCAGACACTCCTGTCATTGCATCCTCTGTGAAGACTTCAAAGTGGTCTCTTTGGGTTACAGACTTATACCCCTAGTCTGGATTCCTCTGGCAGGTTCTGGATTCTGAGATGAGATGTCCTTGTACTGACAGTGAGACTGGGGGATGCTGACCTTGGGGATCTGCCTCAGTGCCATTTCTTATCAGAGCTCCTGTTCTCTCTACAGTACTTCTGCCCACCTGCATCTTTATGAACCTTGATATTGGCCATGTGCCTTCTCTCTTAGGAGTCGATAGGAATTAATGGTCTCGTTCCTCACATGCTTTTCCCGCTTTGTTTCTGGATTGTTCTGTCATAGACTTCTAGTTAAGTCCTTCTTAAATATATCCTCATTGATGACTTCCTTCCTAAAATGTAACGAACTCATTGTGAGTTTACACTTACTGCTATGATTAATTTGGTATTTACTATAATATCTTAACCGCTTTGAAAATATTATCAAGAATTTCTAGTCACTGATAACCACAGTGGTAATTGGTTCACAGTAGATGCTCAGCTGATCAAATGAATAAATCCCTATTTTATATATGAAAGATTGAAGTTTAAAGAGGTTAATTAAGTGTTCTAATTTTTAAACATTTATTAGTGGTTTTAACTATCAGAATACTTCCCTATTTATTCATAGGAAAAGAAATAAGATAAGGGAAATTACATTAAATGCAAGAGTGGGAATCATTGCCAGGCTTTTGAAGGAACTTGAAACAAGGTGAACATCCTGTGATCATCCTGTGGGGTGGCTGAGCAGTGTGGCTCTGCCTTTCCCCTAATCCTTGTCTGTGAGCTTTCAGTGTGTGACACTGTCCCTTTTGCTTCTGTGTGCTCATCCTTGCCAGTCTCTTTGAGTGAAATGGCCATAGGACCTATACTGCCATCACCGATCATATAAATCACAGGAGACAGGTTTGTTTGAGTTGGGTTTCTAGGAAGAAAATAGAATTGACTTGGTCTTAATCTACAAATTGTTTCAGGTGTCTCCAAAGACTCCCTCTGTGTCTGCTTAGCGTTAGGTGGGCCCGAGTCACCTGGTTCCTACCCTGAGCACTCGTTGGCAGAGGGAGGGATCAGTACTTAGCTCTATGGTCCCTTCTACCTTAAATTCAAAAGTAATTTGATAATTTGTTTTTATTTTATATATGTGTGTGTTTGCCTGCACGTATGTATGTGTACCTCACACATGTCCTCCCCAATTCATGCTGAACTTTTTTCTGGCTTTATCTTGTCCAGGTTTTCTACACTCAGTCACAGGTGCTGAGTTCATGTGCACAGAGGCTGTGTCCTGGACAGCAAATGCTGTTTGGCGACAGACACCCATTTTAGCTCTTACAATGTCTCTGCCCTCTTTTCTGTAATGATCCCTCAGGCTTAAGGAGAGGGGTGTGATGTAGAGCTGATTGCTCCACAGTGTTGTATTCTCTGCGTGTTGAGGACTTGTGGGTCTCAGTGTTAATTGTTTCCTTACTAGAATGGGTGGTTCTGTAATGTGGACATGAAATCTATTGAGTTTACTTATTGTAAACTTTCTACAAGTTTTCTTGAAAGTCTTTCTCTCTCACACACACAAAGAGAGATAGATAGACAGAGGGGGAGGAGAGGGAGAAAGAGAGAGAAAGATTCTACAAAAATCCAGTTAATGTAGGAAAACATGCTCATGTCTGGTACTGAAGCCTCTTGTGTTCCTTAGAAATTAAGGACCCTTGTTGTTGGGCTGGTTATGCAGCAAAGGACAGTTGTCCAGTGTGACAGCTGAAATCAGTAGCTAAACTTGCAGAGTCTAATACATTGGGAAACGCACCAAGCACCTCCGAGTCAGCGATTGTTGAAAACAGTCAAGGATGGGCTGGATGGGGAAGTTTTTTCAAGATTTCTTAGGAACCCCCCCCCCCCCCATAGATACAGTTGGATTCATGCAATTTCTTCATGAGACAGACCCAAGAAAGGAAACTTATTTCTATGCATCTTCTGTTAGGAAGGAAATACTTTTCTATTCCCTTCATTATAGTCCATCTCTCAGAATCAGCCACAGCTCTCAGTCCCAGGATCTCTGAGTTGTCCAACAAATGAAGGCTTAGCTGAGAAGAGGGTTGATGGACAGCCAATGCACCAGATATGACATAAAATATGGCACACTATCTAGATGCGCTCATTGGGAGTCTCCTAAGAAGCAGAGCCAACTAGTGCATAAGAATCTAATATATTATGAGAAACTGACCATGTTACTTTGGAGGATGAGGATATTCCTTCAGTCAACTGTCTATAAACTGGAGACCTTGAGAAGCCTGTTCTCAAGTCTGAGAGTTCAGAGGCTGAGAGCCGCAAGGCCCATTGATGAGGCTCTCATCCAAAGTCAGACAGACTTGCACATATTCAGGCAAAGTGCTCAGGAAGTTCTGTGTTCTCCCAACTGCTTATGCTGTTCAGGTCCTCGGCAACTTGTTATAAAGATGCCTATTAACTTTTACTAATCTCTTCCCGAAACATCTTTAGAGATCACACGGAAACATTTTAACTAGCCGATCTGTGCAACTGTAACCTACTTACATTCACACATAAAATTAACCATCACTCAAGATTTTGGTTAATTCAGAAATAGAATAAATGATAATATACGTTCCCCTTATTTTGTTATATATAGGAATACTGAGAACACTTATTTTATAATAATTCATACTTGTCCTACCTTGGACTGTCATCTGGGGAGGTTCTGTTTATGACAAAGAAGGTGAAGGTTTAGAGAGAAGTGAAGAAAATTTCCCAGAGAACCCATCTTTCAGCCAGTGAAGTAGGCTTTAGGGACTGATTTCTTGTTTGGTTAATGTAAATCCAGGACTCTTGGAAGTGAAATTACTTCCTGGAGATCACTGGATACCCAGTGGAAGACCCAGCTCCTCTGCTCCATGGTCTTGCACTCTACAGTATTTGAGGTTCGCTGTGCCACAAAGAGACCCACTTAAAACCTTAAAACTGCAACACAGAAGAAAGAACAAAGTATATAGTGTAAGTGGGTATATGAAGTTTAGAGAACAAATTCATAGAGGCCGAGGCTAAATGTTCCAGCAGGAGGACTGAACAGGGAGGCTGACAGTTAATATTCTGTAAACACAGAGCTCTTTGGGGGTAATGGCACATTGAAAATGGATACCGGTGATGTTTGTGTGATGTTGTAAAGATAATTAACGGCTTTAGATGGTTAAACTGACAAATTTTATTGGGCTGTGCGTGTAACACAGCGGTAGATTGCGTGCCTGGCACGTGCAATGTACCTTGGTTCATTTATTTATTTAAAAATAAAATAAAATAAATACAATTGTCCCGACCCGCAGGACCTGGTTATTCGTGGGTCGAGGTGAATCCCAACCTTTAATAGAAATGGGCGAGAGAAAGAAAGGAGCGAGACCAAGCAGATTCTTGTCAAGGTCTGTTTTAATTCTTAGAAAGCTACCGTTTATAAAG
>CM052716.1:11693431-11743798 GCA_028551405.1 Uromys caudimaculatus
TGTGTATGCATGTGTATGTGTGTGTATGCGTATGTGTGTATCTGTGTGTGTATGTGTGGATGTGTGTGGATGTATGTGTGTATGTGTGTGTATGTGTGTATGTATGTATGTAGATGTGTGTGTATGTGTGTGTGTGTGTGTGTCTGTGTGTGTGATATTTGGTTCACTTCACTATGGGTTTTCTAAGAGTGAGGAGAAAAGGAAATGCCAATATGAATAAGATTTATTTAACAAACACAAATAAAACCGATGCATACGTTTACAATAAGCTAAAGTAAGAAATAAAAGAAAAAAATTAAAACCCTGAACTGCATGTTAGTAAAGAAAACTAACCCTCTTGGTCATCATTTAAACTAGTTGCTCTGTGAGCGGTGCTCTCATCTCTTTTTATGGTTTGACGGTGGTCCAGTATGCCGGCTGCCAAATGGCTTTCCGAAGCATTTCCGACATTCAACCCACACAGCTCTGATTAGGTGGAGTTGTATGGATGGATATGCCATTTGGTGAACAATATGACTGAAATACATTTAAAACATTAGGAAGCATGTTATTTCAGATTCTGTGATCCTGGGCTATTGTACTGTTATGAAAAGATACAGTAATACATACATGCTTTATAAACTACAAAAATTTAAAATCTCTCAACATGCAAACTATTCCAATATATTAGTATCCACCCCTTCTCTTTCTCTCTCTCCACGTATGAGCGTATGCATGTGGACAGGTACACTGAGCTATTCCTGAACATACCAAGGCTAGATATGGGGGTGTTGGGATGTCTCTGTTATTGCTGTTCACTCTAGTTGTTTAGCTCTCTCACCAAGCCTGGAACTTGCCATTTCCATTAGAGTTGCTCTTCATGAACTCTTAGGATTTGCCTGTCACCTCCCCACGTGCTGGGATTACAAGTACAGACAAGTCTGCCCAGCTGTTTATATGGTGCTGGGAAATTGCACTCAGGTCCTCACACTTGTAGACAACTAAAGCACTTCCACCATCTTCCCCCACCGTCCTCTCTCTTCTATTTAAAAATAAACATGAAGCTTTGGAATAGTAAACAACTACACATTTATAGATGTTTCTAATATGCTACTATTAAGATAAACACAGTAGAATATGTTTTCCTATTTTAGAGAAAATCGATATTTCTCACTAAATTGAATGATAGTTGGCTGTGGTTTCCTGTCTTTCTGATATAGTATTTCCATGCCATAAAAATATGACCAACCTGTATTTTTTAAAGTTTTGTCATGTGTCCGTAAAGAAAATGTGCAATAAAATCTAGACTGTGTCTAACGCAGCATGAGAGTGTACAGTCTTGTGTGAGGCAGAGAAAGGAAGTACTCAAATGGAAGGAAGTCCCTTTCTCTGTTCAGTCCCACTAGCTCATGGTTTGGTTATAACTATTTATAAATGGAGAGAAAGGAAAATATGGTCTTTGTTAGAGCCCCTCCGTGTCATGTTGTATTAGTCAGGGTTCTCCAGAGAAACAGAACCAACAAGACTCTTTTTTTGTAGAGACACACAAAGAGATTTATTATAAGAAATTGGCTCACATAATTATGGAAGCTGACAAGTCCCTCGATCTGTAGTTGGCAAACTGGAGACCCAGGAGAGCCAATAGTTTAGTTCCAGTATGAAGGCTGGCAGGCGCAAGACTCACATTTCAGTTCAAGGGCATGAAAGAACTGATATCCAGCTCCAATCAGGCAGGCAGAAGGAAAGTCATCTCATTAATTGGAGTCTCACTCTTTTGTTATACTAAACTCTAACTGTTGGATATGGCTCAACTACCTCAGGAAGGACACCTCAGGAAGCCTTATCAGTCTGTGAGTTCAAATATTAGCTTATCCAGTCATAACCAGTCTCTAGGTCTTGAAGATTCATGGCCCATTTATAAAGATTGGCCCTTTAATTAAACATTAATTGAATTAAACAATATCCCCTATACCCCAGCATATCTGACTTTCCTAGCCATGTTTTTGTGATCAGGTTACAGTACCAGGAATGGGTTTTCTCCTGTGCAACAGGCCTGAGATCCAGTCAGGGGGTATTGTTCAGTCTCATAACATGTGCGGCACTATTATAGCAGCGAGTACATTTTGTCCAGCAGATTGTATTGAATTTCATAGAGTTTAGAGTTGAATAAGACCCTTGATCCATTTTGTTCTAGAAACCTCCATAGCACCTTCTGGTACTATGAAACTTAGCCGGCAGGGAGGAGCAAGCATACTGTTATTGTCATTGTTCAGGTCTTGTTTACGCAGCCACTTCTAAGAGAGGCAGTCTAAGAGCAGACTCCCTGGTGTTCTGGCCTTGGTGATCTTTTACTCTCATTTCTGTGGTATTCCCTGAACCATCCTTATAGGAGCTGTGCTGTAGATGTATTCGTGGGAGCTTGGCAAACCACCATCCATTGATCTCTGCACTGTGTCCAGTTGTGTTTTATTTTTGTAATAGTCTCCCTATGCGGAAAAGAGAATTTTATTTTATAAAGTGTGATGGCTGTACTTATAAACTTTAGATTTTAGATAGGAATTATACAGTTAGGTCCAGTTAGACAGCTGTTGGTTGCTACCAGCTTGTGAATGCCATTTTGTGCCTTTGTAGCTCTTATTATGCTGGTTATTGTGGTTCATAAGTGTTAAATTTTGGTAGGGCCATTAATTGTTTCTCTTCCTTAGCACCTTGCATATAGCATTTTCTAGAATTTTGGAAGCTAGATTGCAGGGATAAAAGTCTTTCAGCTTAGATCCAGCTTGAATCATTTGCGTCTTGTGATCTAATGTGTGCAGTAATTCAGCAGTAAGGATTTATCTTCAGCCTCTTGAGAGGCACCCGAGGGCAACAGAAATAGCCTATATGGTTTTTGAGTCACTTGTACTACTCTCACCATTCACTTGAAGGGAGGTTGGTTGGGATATAAACTGGTGCAGACCTCTTGGACATCAGTATGGAAACTAGTAAAAAAAATTAAAAGTAAATCTACCATATGATCCAGCTATACCACACTTTGGCATATGCCTACAGGGCTCAACCTCAGCCTCCATAGATCCTTGTTTCAGAAATGTTTATACAAACATATATACACATATTATATTTCATACATTTCTATGTGTCTATATGTATGTATGTATGTTTATATATATCTTATTGATTACTATTCAGCTGTAAAGAAAAATGAACTCATGAAATTTGCAGGTAAATTGCTTCTCTAGAAAAAAGATTATTGAATGGGGTACAGCAAGGGAAAGTGCCAATCTAGTTATGTGGAAGCCCATAGAATGTGAGAAAATCTTTGTTAGCTATATATCTGAAAGAGAATTAGTGTCTACAATGTGCAAAAAACCAAAACCAAAACCAAAACAAAACCCAAACATCAATAAGCATATAGCCCAACTACAAATGGGCCATGGAACTGAACCGAGAACTCCTAAAGGAAGTCATTCAACTGACTAAGAAATATTTTTTATAAACAGAAATGTTAAGCATCCTTAGCTATTGGAGAAATAGAAGATTATGTCCACATGAGAATGGCCATTAAGAATACAAGTAACAATTATTGCTGCTGTGTATATGGGGAAAGGAGATCCCTAAACACTCTTGGTGAAAGTGTAAACTAGTGGGACTACTTTGAAAAGTAGGTTTTTTCCCTAAATCTAGTTATATAACTACCACATAACCTAGCTATACCATTCCTGAGCATGTAACTGAAAGACTATATGCTACTGTAAAGATATTTGCATATCATGTACATTGCTATAATACACACAATAGCTCTGAAATGTCATTAACTGAGATGCCCATAAACTTATGAATGGATAAAGAAAATGTGATTCTTATACCCTGTAGAATTTTATTCTACTGTCAACATTAATTTGCAGATAAATAGAACTGGAAAAATTATACCTAATGAAGTCGCACAGGTCCAAGAAGAAAAGTGTCTCATGTTCTCTGTAATATGTAGATGCCATCTTTATAGGTAGTTTGTGGTTTAGAACAGTTGTAGGAGTTACATGCTCACTATTGTGTCAACAGAAAATTTGGATGGGAATTTGAGCTAATAGCGTAGAGCTTTCAGGGGTCTATGCTCTAATTCCTTTTGTAGGAGCTTTTGCACCAAAAGTGACTGCCACTTCAATGACAAGTGAGCTGGCTTCTCATTTCTTGTAGATACGTGACTTAGGAGTAACACGTAAGGATTGAATAGCTTCTCCTAAGGATATCCATGGGAACTTAATTCTGTTTGGTTGACTTGAATAATTGTCATGTGTGCTGCTCTGAGCTGGTAACCTTACACTGCTGGGCTGGGACTCGGGGCAAACATTTTGAGTTGGAAACTCCTATTTTTTTACATGGAAACATGAATTTGGGGAACTAGATGTTCCTTATTGTAAGTTTTATAAAATGGAGCAAAGGTTCAAGAAAACATATTACAGTGTCTATTATACTCATTGGAAAAGTAAGGGCTCCTTTCCTATAGTCTCCAGAGGGCATCGATAGTGTAGGTGGGCATCTTAGCGTGGACCCTGTGTAATGCCAAGTCCTTTGTTCTATGTTCTTTCTTCCCTCTGGTGCCCTGTTTTTCTCATGGGGCTTTGTGGATCACATTGGAGAACTATGTTGTTCTTACCTATGTAGAGAAGTTCTCACTGAGTTTATCACAAAATCATTTGTTTTCTTGAAGGTAGGCAAGGGGTTGTATGGGGTCTGTCTGGTGTAGCATCTGAGAGAATAATGACTTTTATCAAAGGATAGCATCTACCCATGGCCCACCTTCTAAGACATGGCTACACTCAAAGCCTTTGCCAGTAGCACTGGCAGGACACCAGGACACTTAATTTTGACTACTCTAGCAGTTCATCTGCTGCATAAGGGGGCATACTTTCCTACAGTCCAAAAGACATTTCTAGACGTATTTCATTTATATTTGGGCAAGCCACCTAATTTTCCTGGCTCCAGTTTCTTGGTATGCTAAGATGAACGAGTTTAATTCAATACTCACCAGCTTCCCTTCTGATCCAATTTTATGATTTTGGTGGATTATTAATGACTGTCTTACATCTGCATTTCTTTTTATTAATAAGATTTAGTAATATCAAGTAGATTTGTCCCTCTAAACTGTAGAGTGGGATATTGGGTATTTTTGAAGATTTGCACGCCCTTGCCTTTATTCTCCCTTACAGCAAAACTGTATGAATTGGCCTGACTTAGTAATTAGAAGGCATTGATGTCTTGCAGGCCAGCATGCATTCATTGCCTGTTACTTAGAGAACCCAGATGATTTCCTGAGAGCCTTTTGCCCTTGCCTTAAGCCTCTCTGTTGTTGTCACTGAAATTATACTCTTCTGCTGAGCATGTACTGTGTAAGTCCAGATAACAGAGGGGGGAGAAGTACAGCTGTACAGCTCTGCTGATGCTACCAACCTCAACTACCACCTTTTGTAGCATCACCGGCTTGTGCTAACTGAAAAAAACATAGCTCCATGCTCTAGTGATTCTATGGGGAACACAAATTGGACTTGGTATTTTTTCTCTTTTGTTTTCTTCTTTTTTTTGGGAGGGGGGTCATAGGGAGAGGGTGGACCTGGGAAGACTAGGGAGTGAATGTGATCAGGTTGTGTTATGTGAAACTCCCAAATAATCAATAGGAATATTACATTGGGAGCAAAATGCCTCCCAGTGTCATTGCCTGCTGCTCGCCAAACACCTTGGCCAGAAATTGAGTCATCAGTTGCCCTGTATCTGACTGTAACTCTGTGGATTCATTCTTTTTTGAGTTTCTAGTTTGTAGTGTGCGTTCAGATTTTATGCAATACAAATTTAGAATGTCATTGTCTTAGCTTAACATATGTTTTTCACAATCAGATTCAAATCCCCAAATGAGCTTGAAATGATAAAATCCTAAGAGTTTAACTCTGCCACTTAAATCAGTGGCCTTTGAATGTTTTGTTTGTCTTGAGTAGAAGTGTTGAACATAGCCAATTTTCTTTAAGAGTATACTAGCTACAATAGAAGCAACGTTTTCTGGAGAGGTGGAACCACTAAGACTTCAAAACTTTCACCTCTTAATCTCTGGATTCATGGAAAACAACAAAATATAGAATGCCAGATCATGAGAGTATTTGATTTCTCAAGTACAGTTTTAAAATGGGGTTTGAGAAAGAGATTGGGATCTGATCCGTTCCCCTCCTCATATGTTACAAATGAAATGATTTGACCAGGTTACACTGGAACTTACAGCAAAAGTACTTTTCCTGTGACTGCTTGAATCCGTAGGAGGTAGTGTCGAGCAAACAATAAGATGTAGGCGGTGCTTATAGGTGTGGAATTATCCTGGGGTCATCACCATGCTATTGAGATGAGTGTTTTGAGCCTTCTTGTGTGAGATCGCTCTTCCACTTGAAGGGCTATCACAAGCCCATGCACTGACACATGCACTGGCAGGGTTTGCCCTGCTAGTCCTCTCTCCCATGCTAAGCCATATTACCTTTCTAAAGCTAGCCATCAACATCTAATTTTTTTTTTTTTTTAAATTTGGCTACTTGCACATACCTGACTAAATCTCCAATGCTGAACTATCAAAATACCAAGATCGAGCAATCAAAATTCATTTGGTGACACTGGCTAACATGTCCAATCAGGACTTACCAACTCATCCTAACACAGAATATCCCATTTCTCCTTAAAAACCCCACTTCTGCAGAGACACCTGCTGTTGTCTTTGTCTGATCTAGAGACTGCCTGTCCACCCCAAGTTGTGCCTCTGGGGTAATAAATCCCCTTTGTGATGAGAATTTGGTATCTGGGTGTGTTCTGTGCTGACTCCAAGGCCCTTTCACTACTTGTAGATTTGTGCTCATTTCTGTTGCAAATGGACAAGTGGCATGGTGGCAGGGAAAATGTCCAGAAGGGAAGTTAAATGAGTATACTGTGTGGGCTAGCCACTGTCAGACCATGGCGGACCAGCCTTAAATGCTGCTCGCTCTTGCCCCAGTTATAATTGTATTGATGAATCCTGAATTCTGTATAACATATACAACTTTTAAGTATTGAACCTTTTATCTTATCTTTGTAATGTGCATACATGTGTGTTCACATGCAGGTGGACACAAATGTTTGGATGCCCGTGGATATGCATGCATATGGAGCTCAGAAGTTGACATTGTTTTTGTCAATTGCTGTCCACTTGAGTGAGGCAGAGTTTCTTGCTGAGCCCAGAGCTCTCCTATTCAGATAGTCTGGCTAGGCAACTTGCTTCAGCCTCATAAATCGTTAATTATTTAAAATAACCCAGTGAGCTACTCTAAAATTGTCTGTCATGTTCCTTTTTTTACTCTTGAGATATCAGAGGTACTGGGGGCATCTGGATGCTTTGAAGAATGCCTATTTCCATAAATTTGTCATAAAAACTTAGTTTTGCTGACTGTATTTTTACTTGTTTGTTCTGTTGGTATTTATTTTTGAAAGCTTAAATGATAATGCTTATTTACCAATGAAGAAGACCATAGAGGTAAAATGTAAATGTTTTGTAGTTGTAAAGTCTCTTGGTGCCTTCATATATGACACACAAAGATGTCGTGTTGCAGCTGAGACAAACTTCAACAGATATGCACACAATGGCCCCTATGGTAGCTTGAAATAACTTACTGAAATCCAAAGCCCAGATGACAGCAAGTTGTAGTCATCAGTGTTGTCTTTGACACTGGACAAGACAATTATGTCCAAACTGTAGCTGATCAAAGGATGGGTGAGTCACAGGGGTATAGGGACCTGGGGCTACTGCTCCAGTCATGAGCCTTGAGATGTCTCATTCTGGTTGTATATTGCTACGCCTTGGCTCATAAAGCAGGTAGCTTAAAAGTGGCCTAAGTGAAAGGCATGGGTACCAACACCTATAAAAATATACACGCTCCTTTGATGCCCATCACAAAATAGTGTGAGCTAACTTGTACCCCACTAACTTCAGTACACTCGTGTATCCTGTCCCAGCAAGTTGTGGTCATCCCCAGCACTGACAGAAAACATTTCCTTATTTTCTATTAACTCAAATTTACCCTTGCAGACACAAGAATTTTGTTTGTTTGTTTGTTTGGTAAGGATTAGGAAGGGATGCAGAGAATCTGTCTCCTTGGGTCCAGAGAAAGCCTCTAAAGCCTAAATTCATGAAGAAAACTTAATTGTCTTCTCTTTCTCCAGCCTGTGTCCCTATGCACACCTCTGTCATTTCACTTTGGCACTTACAGCAGATGTTTGTCTTCTATAATTGATTGTGAAATCTTTGAAGAGAAACAGCTCAATGCTATTTGTTTTTAATTCTAAGGCTCAGTGAGCAATCTAGCTAAGTGTTTGCTCGATTGCATTGAGTGTCCCTGAGCCCTTCATGTGCTGGAGTCTCTAGAGAATTGGAAGCATTTATAAAAGGGATGTACTCCCATTGAGAGGTAGAGGAGTCGGCAGTGTGGAGCCTTGCAGCAGAAAGTTTCCAATAAGGGTCCTGATATCACCAATCGGGTGGCTAAGTTATCTCAGAAAAGGAAGCCTTATTTGTTTGTTTGTCTGTGAGTGACAGTTTGTGCATGAGTGAAATGACAGCTTTGATTTTGTGAGTAGGAGGGGACAACTGTAAGATGACTTTACTTTGGGTGATGTTGGCTGAGGACGGATTTCATAGAGATTTCTCAGTCCTGTAAGCAGGACCTGGGAAGCATTGTGACTGTCATATTCTGGAGCATTTTGTTTTTGTTTTTGTCTTTCTCCTCCCACAAAACAAATAGTTTTATGCAGGTAGTAACTTATTCCCAAGAAGAATCAGGCAGTGTCTTTTGTATGGTGATCCATTGCTCACTTCCTCAAATGGTCTGCTTCATCTGGCCAGTCCTTAGAGAGTAAGCTCTGCATCTCCAAACCAGAAGAGTACAGCCTACAGTGCAGATTAATAGTTGTGCCCATGGTCCTTGATGTACATTCTTATAAATGTAGATCAGTATTAACAAATGTCCCTGCTACTCTCCTAATTTGTCCTTCCATGCCCAGTAAAAGTTACATAGTAGAAAATCACTGGGTGGTACAAACATATCATAACATTCATCTCTAGCCCTGGGTATTGATCCTACATTGGATGTCTTGGCCACCATTTCTTGACTTCTAGGGAAAAAAAAATTTAAAGACTTGTAATGTTTATTTTTCCAGAACTCCTTTTATTGTCTTTATTGTTTTTTTTAAAATTATAAATATTTGACAACTGTTCTAGATACAATAACTGTATAATAAATATCTTTAAAAAATCAGAGACACTTTGTAAACATATAGACTGTGTAATCGCTATAATGGGTCATGATAGAACAGATTATCTTCTTGATAACACTAAATGGCTCTAGTTTACAAGTACATGGGGATTCAATAGACTTTGACAACAGCAGTACTCATTGAGTGAGAACTTACTCTAAAATAAATTCCATCAAATAATTCAGGTTCAATTCAATATTTACCAGTAAAAGATAAAGATACTTCTTAGAGTGGAACAAAATTAGCTTGCTTTGCTTATATACATAATCATTTTAGATCGAAATATATTCTAAGGACTGTGGTTCTTGAGCTCCTGGTTTATATATCTTAGTCCCACAGACTTATCATCTTTCTAGTCCATTTGATTCTTTCTGTTCCCTTTAAACTTAGCACATCTGTAGCAGTCAATTTGTTAATCTATTTCTTATTTCTTTCCTGATGTTTCCTACTTATTTCTTGTTTCTTCTGACCCTGCGCTGAAAGAATGCAGTGGTAGGGCTAATAAAGGAAAGTTTTAAGTAGAAATACTTTGATCAATTTTAAGTCAATCAAATCTGCAATTATATCCAACTTAAAAGCTTTAGAGGAAACGTGTTTGTACTGCAAGAGCCCTAGAAGATAGAAGATCAGAGAAGGATCTTAAGGATGAGACCTCATCAAAGGAGAGAGTGGGTCAAGGTCCAGGCAGATGGGCCTGGGATGAGAACACAGATGTGGTCGTTGGTGATGTTTTGAGATGATGGGCCCTGCTAATGAATTCTGTATCTAACATCAAAGGGAATCCATTGAAGAATTTCCAGCAAAGTGGATGCATCGAGAGTGGTGTAGGCTGGGACTGGGATGTCAAATGCCTTATAAAGAGCCACATGTTTAAAGCTTCGTCTCCAACGTGGTATGGAGAGACATGGTAGGTGAGGCCTCATGGGAGCCACTTAGCTCATTGTTGATATGCCTCGGAATGGATTATAGAATCTGTACTCTTTAACTTCCTGCTCTGCCACATTCATGTATCATAACATGCTGTCTCACCATAGGTCCAAGGTAATGGTGTCCACTAATGATCCACTGGGACCTGCAAAACTATGAGCCAGAACGTTTTCACTCTAGAAGTCACATGTCTCATGTGTCTTGTTATAATAGGGGGAAGATGATATAGACAGATAATTGATTTTGAAAAGTAAAAATATTGATTATACCTACGTGGAGAAGGCTTTGGATTTTGTATACTAAAAGTTAAAAAAGTTTAGAGGCACAAACTAGAGACAGCCTAGGATTCTATAAGTGCCTCAGCATAGTTGGCAGTCTTGGTGGGTGCTTAGAAGTTCATAATCCTGAAAGCAATACGGACAATAAGTCAGTGTTGACTACATTTCTAATGGAAAGGAAGACTTGAAGGTACACTTTTGCTACAACATAACCTAGAATTTGGATGTGTTTTCCCAAGCCTTGATACTTTGGAAATAGCCTATATTGTGTGGGGAGTCTTTTGGATATCCTTGACCAATATGTCAAAGAATGTTTCCCATGCCTGGCACTGGGAATTGTTTGTTTGTTTGTTTGTTTGTTTGTTAGTTTAGGGTTCTTAGAGTGAGCATTCTTGTCCCATCTGGTGTAACTCCATTGAAACATGCTATCATCCATATCCATATCCGTATACATATCACTATATCTATATTATGTTTATCTTTCTTTAAGGATTATTTATCTTTTTTGAAGAATTCCATCAGAGATGGTTAAAAACATGGTGGACTTACAGGTACCTCAGGACATCGAATGGGAGTTTAGACATTTAATGAAAGCAGTGTGAAGAAGAAGGTCTCAAATGTAGATAGAGAATTACCAGACCAAGTACAAATAGATGTATATGAAAATAGTCAATTCTGATACCATGTTTTGGAAAAAACTGTACAAACTACTGGGTCTATGTTTTTGCACTTGAAGTTAAATGACATACAGTGGAAATGAATAGTCCTGAAGTTTCCATCAGTAGTGTTTCCATAGATGCCAAAGGAAGCTGAGACACCAGCTGGCATATATTAAATGAAATGACACTAAATTGTGTGCCTTCTTTTTCTTCTTCACCTCTTTCCCTAAACTCTTAATGGATTTGGGACTGCTCTTCCATGACTGTACACTCTCGCTTCTCCAGCTCTCAAGTGTGATCTTTGTGCTTCCCAGTCATGGAGATTCAGAAATCTCCTCTTTACAGTTGTTCCTAGGAAAGCTGAAGTCCCACCTCTGTCTCCCTGTCCAGCCATTGGCAGCTGGCAACTTTTATTCACCAATCAAAGCCAACTGGGGGTAGGGACACTCAGCATCTTACAGGCAGATATGCGGGCTCCTGTGTAATTTGGGGAACTGAATTAAGACAAATAGCATTAGAACCAACCCACAATAGGCCTGCTACTTAGTCTCCTAGGTTTTGGTCGTGTTTTGGTTCCATGTGTCTTCATTCTGCCCACATTCTTGCCCTTACGAATGCAAATATATAGTCTATGACATTGTACTTTTGAAGCACATACTTTAATTTTTATCTTGCAAGGGTTCACAGAGTCAAGGCTTCCTTGAGTCTAAGAAGTCACTTTGGACTTTTGAACAGTGGTGAAACTGTTAAAGACTATGAGGACTTTGGAAGTTGAATTAATTATATATTGCATCATGATATGGCCATGAGCCTATGGAGGGCAGGGACTCAATGTTGTGGCTTGAATGGCAAACTTCCATTATAGGTTTGTGTATTTGAGCACTTGGTTCTCAGGAGGTGGGCTGTTTGGGCAGATTATGGAACCTGTCAGATGTGGAACCTAGCTAAAGGAAGAGTGTTATTGGATGTGGGCTTTGAGAGTTTACCAGCTTCCCTCACCATTAGTTTCCTCTCTGCTTGCTGTGTGTGGTTGAGATGTGACCTATCACATCCCTGCCTGCTGCCGTGCTTCCCATGCACATCTAGCCCCCCAGGAGTTTTAAGTGTTTAAACTCTTCTTCAATAGTTTCTAGTCATGGTATTTTATCAAAAATGACACAAAATTAACTAATACAGTAATCAACTTGCCTGAGCCCAGTGAGACTGAATTTACTCATATGCAGCAAGTTATGAAACAGTTAAGATATGAATATTTATGACTTGTCATTAGGTGGGAAAGGGTGAAAGAGGTCTAGAACTTGTTATGAGCCTGTCTGAAAAGATTCAAGAGAGCAGGGAGAGCCCCAACAAACCAGACCCTTGTATCATAATGAAGGTACTACAGAAAACAGCCTTCCCTACAAGGTACTCAACTAAAGCATCAGTGGTCACTGTCTTTCTAGAGGACACTAGAATGGACCCAGAACATTCTGTCCAGGTCCTTAACATATCAGGATCTTATACCTCTTCTATATTTTATAGTTATTCTTGAGAACTACAAATGAAAAAGAGAACATAGCTGAGTTGGTCCAGGGGAGCCTGAAAAGCTAGTTTGCATTTTGCTCTTGCACTGTGTTGACTCTTCAGCAGGGAACACACTGGGTTGACCTGAACACTAAATGCTTTTTGCAGTTATAAGCACCAACCTGGCTTTGGTTTCCCAAGGGGAAGGACTCACTTTGTCATTGCACAGAATAGTAGCTGTCAAGCACTGCTAGTTTGTCCCTAAGGGGATCCTTAGTTATCTACAATCACATTTTTGAAAAGTAAGCACATGCTATCAATGTCCAGGCAGGAGAACATGGAGATTCTGCCATACATTTAAATAACCCCTCACAGGAGTAAATTATCTATCTCCAAATGTAATCATGGTAAAATTGAGAAACATTGGTTTAGAAAGAGCTAGCCTCCTGAAACTGTGCTTCTAGCGTCTCTTAGTCTGAATTCTGGAGTAGTTCAGGATTGCCTCTGACATGTTGACGCAATATAAATGGACCTCCCTTCACACATTCATTACCTTTATTTTGTGCTTGCATTAACTTTTACTTGATATAGGAAACAAATCTAGAATTTGACTGTTGGGTGACCCCAATAAAGGTTTAAAAATCACAAGAATATATGTACTTCCTTGTGTCCTTTCTGCTATAATAGCTCTTTGTTTATATTGATTGATTACAAAAGACATACTAGTCTGGATCTTTGTGTCACAAGCACGTGTGGCTGGCTCTACTATTTAAGACTAAACTTTTGGGGGGGGGGGTCTGGCGGCTTAGTATTTTAAGTCTATGGCAATAAAAGTGCAATTCTTTACTTGAAAAGTGTTTTTGTTTCTTTGTCCTTTGTTTCTAGATTGCTTAGCAGAACATTTCATTTCCTGTGAAGCATGGCTGGTAACCCTAGACTTTTCTTATATCTTACTTCAGCTATTTTAAAGTTGGCATGTAATATTATAAGTAGAATACAATGTATTAAATGCTAGCTTATGTCCTTACGGAAATACAGTGTAATCCGTAGCTACTTTTTCCTTCTTTATTTTAATGTACCATTGTAAGGAGCAAAGGACTGTAGTTTACAGAGAACAACAAGAGACCTATAAATGCAGCTAAATCATTGGCAGTGAATGTTTCCAGCTCTCAATGAT
This sequence comes from Uromys caudimaculatus, assembly GCA_028551405.1. Taxonomy (NCBI): domain Eukaryota; kingdom Metazoa; phylum Chordata; class Mammalia; order Rodentia; family Muridae; genus Uromys; species Uromys caudimaculatus. The sequence continues at coordinate 11,707,264 of CM052716.1, forward strand.
ATGTTCTCTGCTCTCTAATTTTTGTATGTGTGTATGTATGTGAGTCTGTCTGCATGTCTATGTTGAATTTCTGATTTGTAGTGGAAGCTACTGAATGATAAGTTATTAAATGACAGGAATACAATTATATTCCTTTTAAAGATTCTTTTTTAAAAAAAATATATATATATTTATGTGTGTATCTCCGTGTGTGTGTGTGTGTGTGTGTGTGTGTGTGTGTGTGTGTGTGTGTGTGTATGTTTGTAAATGCTCAGTGAGGGCAGAACAGGATGTCAGATCTCCTGGAGTTGGAGCTGGAGGCAGCTGTAAGCTGTCTGATGTGAGTACTGGGACTCTAACTCCAGGCCTTTTCAAGAGCAGTGAGTGCTTGTAAGTTCTGCACCATCTCTGTTGTCCCAAGGTATACAACTGTTAATTGTATCACCTTGTAGTAGTAAATTGTATCAGTGCATGCCTTTCACAGCATATGAGACTTGATGACATGAACATAACAGCTCACCTTTCAGAGTAGAATGATAACATTTAAATAGCTGGACCTCAGGATCCACAATAAGCTGTATCTTTGGAAGTAAGAATGTTATGAATGGTGTAAGTACTCAGCATGTGGCAACATCCGCCAGCCAAACATATAGTTGACTTAAGAATTCTATTTAACTCTGTGGCTGGTTTGGATCACTGATGTTTGAGATACCTTGGAAAGATTGATTTTCCACTTGTCTCTGATAACATGACACAAACATGAACTTCAGATGAAGTACTTAGCTGTCTGAGATCTGTGTCATCGGTTTGAGTTATCATTCCCAAGTGTTTATCTGGCTCCTAACAGTAGTCAGCGCAACAGGTCTGATATGCTGACGAGCTGTTTATCTGTCTGTCTTTCCAGATCCATCTTTGCAGTTCTTCTGCACCTTCCCAAAGGGCAGAAAACATCTACTGTTTTTCTTTGTATTTGGGGAATTCTTGAACAAAGCAATGTGAATATACAAAATATTAAATAGTTTATTTTGAGTAAAAATTGAGCTTAACTGAAAACAAACAGTATCAGTGATTTTTTTTCCTATAAGAATTTTCTTAAACATAATACTCTAAATTCGTGAGACTATATGGGAAATATTTTGAGAAACAACCTAGATGACAGTCGTCTGCAAGACTTGCTTCATTTTACTCTGTCTACCATGAAATGTTGTATGACAGGCATGGCTCAATTGCTCATTTTATAATCTGGTAACTCTCTTCTTCCTATCCCAGACCCCCTAGCACAATTTGGTCTTTGTTGATGTCATTCATGTGTCATTTATTATCTACAGGGCAGGATGTGGGTTCTTCAGAGACTGGCTTCCCTTGTCCTAGTGATATGGGCATTTGTTTTCCCCTCGATGGACTTAAGATCATATATGTACATCACTTGTCGTAGGGGGAAAGTCAGGCAACATGGAAATGCCTATGTGGCAAAGGCACCTTGGTTCCCCATGTAGCTGGCTGTCTTGCATTTTCATTTCATGAAGACTACTTGAAGGTTCTGAGGCATAACTATGTTTAAATAAATCAAAGTGGTTAGTTCTTTTTGTTTATGCCCTTATTCTTATAATGAAACTATTATTCTAGTAGTATAGTACTATAGTATGATATTGCTATTAAAATAGAACTCCCCCACCCCCATGTGTGCCTCTCTCGGTGTGTATCTATGTCTGTGCCTATTTATTTTTATTTATAGACCCAAGGATATATTAGTTTAGGGGCCTTGGGTCTAAAGAATCTGTGTTCTGGAGTTGTTCAGAAAATAGAAAACAGAGTCCTGCTCAATGGGCTCTGCTGCATCTATTATTAGCTGCTGTCAGTCTTCTGAGACCTGGGTTTTCAAGCTTAGTTCCAGCTTCGTATGTTATAAAATAGTTACATTTTATTAGGGTTGATTTTTATGTTTCTTAGCTATAATTACACATAGGTAGTCTTGCTTGCTTTGAAAGATTGCTACATATTGCAGATTTACAGAGAGATATTTTCTCATAGCACCTGTGTTTTCCCCCCATTGAATTCGAATTCCATGTTTATGGGATGTGTGGTCATGGATATAATGCAGGAAAACAGAGCTGTGCAGGTGTTTCCCTTGGCTGATAATTCTGTAGTTCATCCAGAAAAACATAGATGTTAACTGGCCATCACCCATAACATACAACACTTCTTTCTTATACTAAGAAAGTGCCTAGAGATATTCTTGTGGGAATAGAGAAATTTCTGGAATGTCCTGCCTTTCCTCCTGTACTATAGGAAGCAGTCAGGTAGAAAACAGTACGAAGGGAATGTTTTGATAATTTCTTGACATGAAGCACAAAAATAGATTGGGAAAAATTCCCCTTGAGTAATAATTAAGATGTGTTTCGCAGTAGGAAGAGACTTCATCTCAGTGGAAAGCAGTTTTTTTCTCCTGGCCTGGAACCAAATAATAAAGGACATTAGTGCACCTTTACTGTTGGCCTTCTCAGTATTTGTGTGTAAGCTCTTTAGACTTTGAAATGATATATCCTTGGGCTAATCCAAATAAGTGAGCTCTTAGCTGCAGCTTCTGATGAAGTTCTGAAGGTCCAAAGAATACTGTCTCCTTCAGCCAGTGTTTTCAACAATTGACTCTTTGGTGAGATTTTCACACATACCACCCAAGATCCAAAATATGTCCAGTACTTAAGTTGGAAGCAACATTCTTGCTATATGTTTAAAAAGGTAAAACCATGTTGGAAATCAATCTGGTGGTTCCTCAGAAAATTGGAAATAGTTCTACCTGAAGACCCAGCTATACCACTCCTGGACATATACCCAAAAGATGCTCCAACATATAACAAGGACACATGCTCCATTATGTTTATAATAGCCTTATTTATAATAGCCAGAAATTGAAAACAACCAAGATGTCCCTTAACAGAAAAATGGATACAGAAAATGTGGTACATTTACACAATGCAGTACTACTCAGCTATTAAAAACAATGACTTCATGAAATTTGCAGGCAAATGGATGGATCTAGAAAATATCAACCCAAGTGAGGTAACCCATTCACAAAAGAACACACATGGTATGTACTAACTGATAAGTGGATATTAGCTCCGAAGCTCACAATACAATCCACAAACCAAATGGAGATTAAGAAAAAGGAAGACCAAAGTGTAGATGCTTCAATCCTACTTAGAATTGGAAACAAAATATTCACAGGAAGTAGAAGGAGGGAGGGACCTGGGAGGGAAAAAGGAGGGGGAAGGAAAAAAAGGGAGGGCATGAACAAGTATTTGAAAGGACAGGAGAGGAGTACAGAAGGTCAGAAAGTGTATTTAAGAGAGAATATTTTTAGATCAGCTCTCCAGAAGTCTTCTTGAAATGAGAATGCAAGACAGTTAGCTGCACGGGAAACCCAGTTCCCTTTGACATAGACATTTCCATACTGCCTGACTTTATGACAAATTTCCATACTGTCACATAGGACAAATGAGACATACATGTGTGATCTCAAGATCAGGATGGACAAGTCTCCATTCGCACATGACTTTGTCATCATGGCATGGAACATCCTTATGAGATTAGTTGAATGTTTTAGTCATTTATAGTTTCCTTGTTTATCCCACATGATTGTCATCAAATATTTACGTATAGGTACATATGCTGTTGTCAGAATTGCTGGCTTTTGAGTGGGAGTTGATGCATCACTCTGGTGAGATTTAACAGTGTCCTGCCCTTTGGTATTTTCAGAGTTTCCTGTCCTTTGGTTTCTATACCATTAGATCTACAGGTTCCTCACTGCACCTAGGAGGCTGACAGTGTGAGAAAGGGCAGTAGCGATGATCCTGTCATTCATCTACAGATGTGGGAGGGAGCCTTATACCTTGTGTGGTTCCTTGAATGAGAACAATGCCCATAGGCTCATATAACAGAATACTTGGTCTCCAATTGATGGAACTGTTTGGAAAGGATTAAGAGATATGGCCTTATTGGAGAAGGTATGTTGGACTTTAAGGTTTTAAACGACTCAGGCCTTCCTCACTATTCCCTCTCTGCCTTCTACTTGTGAATCTAGGTATGAGATGCCAGCTGTTCCTGCCACCATGCCATTTGTTGGCCATCATGGACTCTGAAACAATAAGGCCAATTAAGCATTTCCTTCTATAAGTTGCTTTGGTCATGTTTTGTTACAACAATAGAAAAGGAGCTCATACATGGTGTCTGCTCTCCCAGTAACCACATTTAAGTTCAGGCTTGCTTCAACTGACAGAGTCTCTTTGTAGACAGGGTGGACAGTGGACTCGGGAGGGGAACTCCGGTACACTGCTGTTGGCTCTGTGAACTGTTGGCATGCTGGAAGGACACAGGATCCTAGGATCCTGCTTCTCTTACATGCCATAATTTGCCCAGTGGAATGTGGGTTTGGAACACACTCCATAATTCCTTAGTCAGAAAACTAGCATGTCTGAAGGTAAATCATGAACATTGTAAAACACAGTTTCCTCTCCCAGCCAAACAAAATGGCTTTACAAAAGTGCACACAACAATATTTCATAATAAAACAGTTCTGCTGCCTTATTATTGTGTGGCTGTAGGTTCTAGTTTCTGTGGCTGCATAAAACATGCCTTAAAACTTAATGCTGTTAGGAAGACTTACTGTTTATAGTCTTCTGGTGATTGTGAAGCAGAGCACTTGCAAAAGTCTTAGTTGGGTGATTCTGGGTCTAGTTAATGTCTGAAAGAGAACTATCTGATACAACAGAGCTGGGCACTTGGGACAGGTTAGACCAATATTCTCTCCCTCCTTTTTCATGTGACCATGGGACCACATGGAATCTTCCTGGTAATGTGGGAGTCTCAGGACAATCTGCTACTCAGCAGGAGAACATCTCAGGAGTAGTTGCCACATCAACAAAGCAGAAGCCTCCCTAGTTTTTATGATGAACGTAGAACCATCTGGTGTCTTCTGGATGTTCTGTTCTATAACAGTATAGATTGTTTACTCTTCTGCTTTTCTCCACTGCATTCATCAAAACCAAACTTGCTTGTTTTTTTTTTTTTCTTCAATTTTAAATTTGGTGTATTTATTGTACATACTGATGTTTCATATAAGCAGTTTCGTTCCAGCATGTATTGTGTCTGGATCTTATTCACCTCCATAATCCATATATTCGCCTTTCCCCCTTGTCATCATACCATGGTCTTCTCTTGTTCCAGACAGTCTCACTTCTCCTTTCATTCTGTACAAAGCCATAATTCCTGCTATGATATTGGTGCATCACATCTTTTGGGTGGGACTATGGCTGGAAGAGTTTATGAAGTAGAGCTGAGAACTTATCCCAGTGCTTGGGGTAGTGTCTTTGCAAATGATGAAGAGGTCAGAACTGTACTTTCTGTGCCTTGTGAGAATGGATCTGGAAGAAAGCAGGGAGGGTTCATCACTTGGAACTTTGAGTGTGTATTGATCTCCATCTTTAAACCTCAGACTCATAGGAAATTCATGCATGTTGTTGAAGTCACCCAGCCAGTTGCATTTTATTATAGCCAAGGCTTTGGTCAAAAGTGAGTCACAAGATTATCTAAGTCCAAAAGGAAGAGAATTAGATTCCATTTCTTGTAAAAGCTATGGCCAGGGGTAGGTGCCTTGTGGAGCCACTTTTGAAGAATCCCATTTGTTCCCTATAGATTTACAGTTACTTAAAGAGTTTTAATCTTGGTTCTTGGATACGCTCATAGAGAAGGTGTCTTTGCAAAATATCAAATAGGTCTTTGGCTCTTTTTTCTTTTCCTTGGTAAGTGGTGGGTATAAAAGTATATTTGATTCACCTGATATAACTGTCGTTTTGTCTTAGACACTTATGGTATCAGATCACTAACCTAGACCTAGACCTGGAAGCTTCCAGCCTCCATGTAAACTTATCTAGGCCTAGAATGTTTTCAGCCTCAGAGACTTACTGCTGAATAAGCACACACCTTCCTCATTCCTTCTGATCTCTGGTTGGCTGGTCTACTTAGCTGTTCTGACTCAAAACTCCTCTCCACACTGATTCAATTAGGCTTCTCTCTAGGCCTCTGACTTTTTTGCTCTGCTTGACTTCATTCTAACTTGGGCAGTAAGTTCTGATCTTCTGGCTCCTTCTCATTTTCTCAATCATTGTCTTCACCTGTGTCTAGCTTGTTTCCTCTCCAACCTGTCTCTGTAAATCTTTCCCTGTAAAAGTGCCTCCTTTTGGTTTTTTTATTTTTATTTTTTCTCTCTGCATTACTGTCTTAAATAGTATTTTTTTCCTGTCTGTTCTTGTGAGAGTTAGGCATATCCTATTCTGTCAAATCTTTCTCTGATTCATCACTTTGTTTGCCACTCAATTAGATATCACTTTCAAATATAAACTAATTTTACCTTCATTGTTTGGAATTCAAGTTGTGTACTAACGGCATGTCTGTATTCCAGCCAGAGTGATTCAAGGTGTGTGCTAAGGCTGAGACACACCACAACTAGAAACAGCTTTTTTTCAGTAAATAACACAATCTCAGGGTTCACAGTGTGATCAAATATCCTGCAACAGGTGGGTTCCCAGGCAATACTTTCTCTCAAGGCCAGGGAGTGCTAGAGGTATCAGAACAGGAATACTGTGATGGCCATGAAGAGTCTTACCTGCCCATGTAATCTGAGGTTGCAGGGTAGATTATGATATGTTTCATTGTCCAGTTCACCAGTCCTTGGTGTAGAGAATGTCATTTGTATTTGGAAAGAGGGCATCAAGGCAGATATGAAGCAGAGACCCTGTGGCACTCCGTTCAGAGTTGACAAGACCAAGCCTGTTTGACAGAAGTTTCACTCAGATCCACGCTTTCAAGTTAAAACAACCATTAATCACGGTGATGAGTTCCAGTTCCAGGTCCAGCTCCGCCACTGGTTGGTGAGCAGAACTCACTTACTCTCTCTTGTAGTATAATCAGAACTATACTTGAATGGTCATTTTATTTGCCACATGCAGAAAAGTCATATTGGAGGTCCACTGAATATGTGGATCCATTTTAGCTCCAAGCTTTCATTCCCATCTCTAATCTACTCACTCCACAATATTGGGCTTGTCAACATTTCATCCTGGAGAGAGGCAGGGCCCATGAGGTCTGATTCCTCCTTGAGGGACTGTTGATGATTGGTGGTTGTTAAGGGGTGGGAGTCACGTTTGGTGCTGTGGCCACTGCTAACTTTCCCTTGCTCTAATGAATAGCCTCCTGTTTATGCTCTGGCAAGAAATGCATGCAATGGTTATGTCGTGTACCAGAAGACATCTCTTTGGTACATACCTCTCTATCCTCTAGTTCTTAGAATTCTCTCTGTTACCCTTTCTGTGTTGTTCCTTGAGCCTAAGAGGGAGTGACATCATTGTCTCATTTAGGGATGAGCATTCTACTGTCACCTATTCTCAGCACTTTGACGAGTTGTGGTGTCGGCATTCCACTAAGCAATGTGCCGAACACAGCACTACTCCATTGATATAGAATGGAGTGTTTACAAAGCCTTTTGACAGGATGACAGTTTAACAGTGTCCTCCTGCTGTGAGTATTAGCTATTCCTGTAATGCTTATAAAACATTACTTCTAATTAGCCATTTATTGTCTTTGAAAATTTTATTCTATTTTATTTTATTATATGTATGGGTGTTTGGCCTGAATGGATGTCTGTGCCACATGTGTGCCTGATACCCATAGAGGCCAGATGAAGTCAGATCCTCTGGAACTGGAGTTACAGATGTTTGTGAGCCACCATGTAGGTTCTGGGAGTTGACCCTTGGTCATTTGGATGAATTCCCAGTGTTCTTAACGGCTGAGTGATCTCTCCACGAGTCCCCCTGCTGTCTTTGACAATGCCAGAGAGATGTAATTCAAACAACTATCTGCTATTCCCAACCATCACCCGCTAACTTTAGCTCCTATTCCAAGTCCTTACCAGGCGAGTTTTGCCCAAGTCCTGGGATAGTAAAGGATAGTGGACTTAATATTGATATGGTTGAGGCCTCCAGGAATCTTCTCTGTTGGATCTAAATGCTTCATTTGGAACAGAAAGCAATCACCAGGACTCTACTCAACTGCTGGGAATGGTCATAAAAATGTAGATATTTTGACAGCTCCCGGACCTTCTGTTCTTGTGCAAATTTCTTCATGAAACACTCTCATAAAGGCTCTTTACTCCACAGCTGGTCCTGCTGTGACTTAGACTTTCAGATTTAGTTTTGGAAGTTAGAATCTCTTTTGCCTGGGTATCTGCCTGCCTTTCTTCTTCTTATGTTCCCTATGTTTGCTTATGTGGCTTTGTGAGGTTTGTGAGAATTTCGGAGCCAGGGAACAGGAGGGGCTGCAGAAAAGCAAGCTCCCTTCTCCAGGCCCCATCACAAAGTCCAGGCAGAAACCAGACTTGCTCTTCCCTCTTATCCTACACTGAAATATATTCCAGAGACAAAGATTAAAATTCACATGGTGGAAATCGGAAGGGTGTGAGCAGAGCATTCTGTTCTGCAGCAGGGAACTCCATCGAATACGAGTAGAACATGCTGAGGCCACACAGGAAGACGTGGATAGACTTGATCTTCCATGTTCTCCTCGGAGGCAAAGATGAGAGAGAAGTATTCGGAAGTTTTGTGCGAAGAGAAAAGTGTGTGTAGGAGTTTCCACTTGCAAATCTTGTTGCATCTCTCTCTCTCTCTCCTCCTTTTGTTCAACAGTGTCACAGAGATACTACCCTGCCAATAAATGTACCAATTGCTTGTTCCTATATTGTATTTTTTTTTTTTTGCCTCTCAAAATATTCTAATTTCTTCATGTAAAATGTCAGGTAAATGGCCATAGCTTGCACACAATTAGAAAGTGGGTGGTTTCTTGGGGTCAGTTCCTAGAATTCTTGTCCAGTTAAACTTCCTGCTTACTTAAATCAGATATGTGTTGTCAGATTGTCTTCCTCTCTGGAGACAAATTTCTCCTCTGTGGATGGCTGCAGGGTGCCATGATTCCTCACTCTGCTACTAGGAGTTTGATCATACAAAATATTTAGGTCTTTCAAAGTCTTATGTTTTCATTGTTACCATGGAGATTTCCCCCATTCTTGTTGATCACATTCATGTTTTCTCCCAAGGTTGCTGTTGCATTTTTCTAATTTATAAATTGGAATTATTATCATTCTCTAGAATCAAGTAATAACCATTCTTTGCTCATAGGACTTGTCACTAATAATTAATATCTTATTCGTATGTATTTAATGTTCTTTCTCCATGAAGTCATTTTGGGTGATTTTCTTTCTCTGTGCCCCATCATTGCTGTCTTAGTCAGGGTTTCTATTCCTGCACAAACATCATGACCAAGATGCAAATTGGGGAGGAAAGGGTTTATTGAGCTTACACTTCCATGCTGCTGTTCATCATCAAAGGAAGTTAGTACTGGGACTCAAGCAGGTCAGAAAGCAGGAGCTGATGCAGAGGCCACGGAGGGATGTTACTTACTGGCTTGCTTCTCCTAGCTTGCTCAGCTGGCTTTCTTATAGAGCCCAAGACTACCAGCCCAGAGATGATAGCACCCATAAGGGGCCCTCCCCCCTTGATCACTAATTGAGAAAATGCCTTACTGCTGGATCTCATGGAGGCATTTTCTCAACTGAAACTCCTTTCTCTGTGATAACTCCAGTGTGTGTCAAGTTGACACACAAAACTAGCCAGCACAATTGCTATATAGGAATTATGCATTTCCTGACATGGCTAAATGATTTCTCTAGTTCAGATTATCAAACAAGTGCTTATAGCTTCTAATTATGTTTCAATAGCCACCTTATACTGTTTAATCACTCATTTATCTACAGCATATTTAATGCAAAGTAAGATGTAAGATCTGTCCGTACTACCATTTTTGAAATTGTTTACCAATTGTCTCTACATACATTATTGTGCAGTTGCATCCTCTCAGTAGATTATTAGCGTTGGTTTTTAAATACTTGGGTATTTGAACAAAGCCCTCTGTTCTTCATGGACTCTATGACTCTCATATCTTCCCTGTGCCTGTGCTCTCTCACTGTCTTCTATGACCCAGCTTGTGAGCCTTTTTCAGCATTGTGTTCTTTTTAGCTTGGGGGCTTTTGTATGGACTCTTCTTGCTGCCTGTCTCTCTTTCCCAAACTCCTGTACTAGCTAGTTTTGTGTGTCAACTTGACACAAGCTGGAGTTATCACAGAGAAAGGAGTTTTTTTTTTTTTAGCTCATCTTACACTGAGATCTAGAGGCCTCTATTCTGGCTCATGCAATCACTGGTCTGGATTTCACCCAATGTAGTGAGCTTTGATTTTCTTAGGAAATCAGAGAGAGAGCGATCATTGGAGTATCCAGTTCTTACCCAGGAATGAAGCTGCAATGGCCTGGAACCCGCTGGCTATAAAATACAAAATGAAAACCATACTCCTGGGAGCCTATATAACACTCTCGGGAAGGATACTGTTTTAGAAAGATGCAAGATATTTATTTCTCAGGTACTTTAGACAGATTCCTCTTGTGTTATCTCTTAGAGAGGTACAACAAAGTTTCCTTTGGAATCCTATTCCATAATTCTGTGATGGAGTTCTGAAGATAATCAAATATGTCTGCTAAAGTATTCCATGATTTTCGATTCGCTACTTTTTAAATTACTGCCTTCTCTCAAACTGACAATGTATATATCTGTGTTTAATAGTATGTGTAGAGCGAAGGAGGGCTACCATGTGTGATACTTGAGAATTTCTAGCACATTCTGAAAGGGAGGACAAATATCATCATAATATGTGTATGATAACAAGAAATGTGGAAAAGTCTGTCAAAGGCAATCCATTTAACAATTTACTGTCTGTACTTATAGAGAGGCATGGGACTACTTAGGTGAGTCAAAGCAAGGCAAGTCATAGAAATGATGAAAGCGTAGACACAGAGAAAAAAAATCCAATAAACTCTGAGAAAAATAATAAAATGATAAACATTAAAATTATTTTAAAAAATACTAGTTGTCATTGTTAACTAATTCACCATACTGTCAATGTAACATATAAGCCAGACTTCCAATCCTACTTGTCTTTGGAATGTTAGTAGTGGAGAAAAATGTGACTGTATGCCTGAGATACATTGATAGGTAGAGAAAAATTTGTATCATTTTCTCCCATCAAAGGCTCAGATACCATCAAGTATAACTACATCAAGTTCATTATGGTTAATAAATCCTGATGTGTAGCTAAAACTGATTTAGTTTTACATTAGGGTTGTATCATATTAAATATTTCTTTTCAGCCTCATTGGTATGCATGACACATGAGCATATATATTAAATTTAAATCAAATTCTCATTTCATCCTCTTCCCAAAAAATATGATCTAGTATTTAATTGTGAGATGCCAATGAATCGCTATTCCTGGAGGAAGCTTCCCTTTGGCTTATTTTAAGGCAGATGATTTAAAAATGATTAATTTAGGAATCAAGAAAATATGCGAAACTGCAGGGCGTGAAGCCAGTCTCCTTAGTTAGATCCCAGTAAGCCCTTAAAATATGTGCTGTCATTGTAAAGCTCATTTTTCCAAGCTGGACTCCAATATTTGGCTAAGAACTTTCTTTTCTTTCCATGGTTGCTCTGCACAGAATCTGGGGGGTATTAAGATTGATGAGGGAGTCTGGGTTTGAGGTTTTGGAGCCAGCATTAGCACTTCTGGGTGATGACAAATTGTAACCCCCTCCCCTTCCCCCAATTTTGCTCTCGTGTTCGCTGCCATTACTTTCCAGTATCTCTCTTCTTCTAAGTATTTTTAATGAGTTCTTTCTCAGTTGCATATATTTTATTCTTATTATCCCTTATTACATTAGCCTCGTCCTGTCAGACACCTTTTCCCCCACAAATCGTGTTCCCACACTTTTCTTTCTCTTGTTTTGTGACCCACTGTGCTGGATAGTTTTATGTTAACTTAACACAAGCTCACAAGTTAGGGTCATCCCAGAGGGGAGAACATCAGTTGAGAGAAGCCTCTATTAGATTATGCTGTAGACAAAACTGTTGGGCGTTTTCTAAATTGGTGTTTGATGTGGGAAGGCCCATTTTTGAGTAGTGACATGCCTCAGCTGGTGGTCCTAAGTTTTCTTAAGAAGTAGGCTGCGTAAGCCAGAAGGAGAAAGGCAGTAAGTAGGCAGTAAGTAGCCCCCCCCCCCCCATGGCTTCTGTATCATCTCCTCTTTGAGTTCCTGTCCTGACACCTTCAATGATGAACAGCAGTGTGGGAGTATAAGCCCAATAAACTCCTTTCTTCCCAAGTTTCTCTGTTCATGCTGTTTCATCATGGCAATAACAAGTGAACCGGGACACCCACTGAGTTTACCCAAGGCCATTTGTGTCATCTTCGATTTGGCTTACCTTTTTTATTTTTTATTCTTTTAGTTCTTTCAACATGATTGTTTACTTACTTATTGACTTATTCATTCACTTTGCATCCCTCTCACACACCCCCCAATCCAGGTTCCCTTCTCTCACAACCTTCACCCCCCTCCCCCTCCCCTTTTCCAGACCCCCTTGGCTATCCCCTCACCCTGGCACATCAGGTCTCTCTTGGGTTATGTGCATGCTGTCCCACAGAGGCCAGATGCTGTTGGCTAAACTTTTTAGTCTAGTGAGCACACTTGTGGGTTCACAAGCGAAGAAGATAATGATTCCCTCTCTGCCAGAATCTCTTAGTAGCCATTAATTCAGCAGGAAGAAGTGAGGCCCCATGAGCCCTCCCTGACCCTCTGCCCTTGCTGAGAATGTCTGTTACTGTAGCTGCTGAGTTCCTGCCTACAGTGAATGTGTCCTGCTAGAAGGTGACATGTAGCCACACTTATCCGGGTCTTGTCCTTATGCTCTTTACCTCTACCTGTTTACTTACTTTAATCTCTCAACTTTTCCTTGTTTCTGAGATCTTAGGAGCCAAGATTCACTGCCACTTGCTGCAGAGAAAGGCTTCTCTGATTAAGGGTGAGAGTAGCCTCTGTCTATCAGCACAAAAAGATATTTGGAATGCCATTTGATGCTGTGTCAATTTAGCAAAAGAGCAAATTCCCCCTTTATGCCTGTGACCTCCCCAAGAATGGTTGTTGACTGAATTTACAATATCAGACATGATTCCCTCCTGTGGAAAGAGCCTCAAATTCAATCAGAGAGCCTTTGGCCACTCCCATAACATTTGTGCCACTAATCCAGGTAGTCACATCTTTAGGTTGATAGTTTCATAAGTTTCATGGCTGGGCAAGACCACTGAGGCTTTTCTTCAACAGCAGACTGCTCAGTACTTTCTAGCACATTGAAAGCTAGCCATCACGGATGAAGTTCCCAGCTCAGTTCCAGCTTGATTTCTTTGTGTCTTGCAATCACATGACAGCAAATGAAATGTTCCCTATTTTTTCAAACAGTGGGTGAGCCTGCATGTTGTATGTGAACCACATGCTATCTGAGGAGGCCAGAAGAGAGTGTCAGGTCCTCTGGAATGGTATAAACACTGGCGAATTGCCATATGGCTGCTGGGACCAATCCAGGTCCTCTGCAAGAGCATCACGTGCTCATAGCTACTGAATCATGTCCCTAGTCCCCAGTATTACCTATTTTAACATCTGTGTATAAAGTTGAAAATAGAATTATTTCTTCTGGATACTTTACCAGGAATCTACAGAAGGGAGTCATCTCAATAGCCCTGTTCAGTGTTGACATTAGGTTCCAAAAACCTATATTTTCTGTATAGCTGAGTTCCTCTCAAGGACTTCAGCTCAGTGGTCTCCAGTGTCGCATAGCCATTCCTGAACCCTTCCTCTAGCAATCTCTGCTTTTATGGAGTAGGACCCTGAACTTTTCTTCTAGTTCCTCTGCAGATGATGAAATGTATTTTCATTTTTTAGTTATGTCCCACTGAATGTAGGATCTCATTTGCTTTGCTCACTAAAGTAAATCTTCAATGTGTGGTATTGAGTAGGGATGGGTATGGGTAGAATGTCCTGTGGGTTATGTGCAAAGGCTGTGTGGTACTGAGTAGGAATGGGTATGGTTTTAGTGTCCTATGGGTTATGTGCAAAGGTCATTCCAAAATCAATGATTCGGAAGCTGAGGTACAGCACATTTAAATAATTTACAGAGCACCAGAGATAGTGAGAGACGAGTCATTCATTGTTTTTTTTTTAACTTGGATGGATGAAAGAGTAAATGTATCACCTTTTAGCCAGTGCATATATACCTTGAAGATAATAAGTTCAGAGAATAAAACCTAAGGCTTTAGACTGGATTAAGTGAAGGAAGTGGCCAAAGTGTTCTCCCAACCAAGGTGAAAGCCTTTCCCTTTAATTTCCCCATCCCCAGCTGTGTAGCATATGTTTTTGTTTTCAGACTTCTTTTTTTTGTTGTTGTTCTTAAAAAATTCTAAATTCTGGGATCCTTGACAAAGCCTCAGCGTAATGCCAGATTGAAACTCAGCCACCCAGATTTGCTCATTTTGCATCAGATTTACTGTCCAGCAGAGGCAAGACTGAGGTCACTGAGTTGAAACTAGACTTTCATTTTACAGCATTATGCCTGGTGTAGGGCTGAATTCGAAGATTTATTGCTCAGTGTTGGTAGTTTGTGCAGAAACAGTTGCATGATTTATTTGCTGTCAGAAATGAATGGCTACGTTTTAAAACTGAATTCTGTTATTCCCCCAAATAAGTCATCACTTTAAAAAGTGCTTTAGGTTGATGTTACTAGACATTTACGGTATCGATGTGTAAATCAGTGACTGGTCATTGCACAGAAGAACTCTGGCGAGAGGCAGAAGTCGTGCGATATTGTTTTCTCAATAACGAGCTGTGTGTATCTGGGACATACTGTTTTTCCTATTTGGGATGTTGCCTCTTACTTCTGCCCACAACAAGCTTTAATACTAGTGATGGGATGATAATTAAAATATGAATATTTGCTTTGTGTGGTGGTTTGAGTAAGGACGACTCCCATAGGCTCATATATTTGTGTGCTTAGCCACTAGGCAGTGGAACTCCTTGATAGGATTAGAAGGTTAGGAGTTGTGGCCTTGTGGGAGGAAGTGTGTCACTGGGGGTGGACTTTGAGGTTTCCAAAGGCCATGCCAAGCTCCCTCCCGCTCTACCCTCTCTACCTGTGGATCAGGATGTGGTGCTGCCAGCTACTGCTACAGCGCCTACCTGTGTGTCACCTTGCTCCCGCCATGATGTTCATGGACCAAGCTTTTGAAATTATAAGCGAGTGCTGCCCAGATAAATGTTTTCTTTTATAAGAGTTGCCCTGGTCAAGATGTCTCTTCAGAGCAATGGAACTGGAACTAAGACGTTTTGTTTGAATATAAAATTTTAATTCACTCTTAAAAAACAAAATTCATATATTTATATGTATGTATATATACTGCTAATCAGTTCTCTTCGTTCCCCCGTTTTACACATCTATAACTTCATTTTTTAAAAAAATGTATCAAATTTAAGTAAAACTGTATCTCTTTCCTCCAGCCCTCCCAAGTACTCTTTCTCCAACCTTGTATGCTTCCTACTCTCAAGTTGATAGCCTGCTTCTTCTTCTTATTATTATTGCATGTGGTTATGCACAATATACATGCAGCCTGCTGAGTCCATTTTATTGTTTGTGTTTATGTGGTTTCAGAGCTGACCACTGGACACCGGGCAGCCACTGAGGGGACTCATCCCTGGGAGAGGCTAATTTCCTTCCCCCAGCAGTCATTAGTTGACACTCCCCCTCTGTGTTGGTGTGTCACTTGCTGTTGGCATAGTTCTGGCCATGCTGTTTTGATAATTTAGAGTAGAGATTGTTTGACTGGTCCCTTGCTAATATTTTGGTTCTTACAATCTTTCTGTCTCTTCTTTCTCAACATTTTCTGAGACATAGATGCAAGAGACATGATATGGATGTATCTCCTAGGACTGGGACCTATGGATGTCTACATTGTGTGGTTCTGGTTTTCTATGACGGTCTCCATTTGCTGTAAGAGAGCTTTCTTTGATGAGGGATGCTAGCCACACTCACCTGTGGATATAAGGGTGAAATTTAGAATATACTAAAGAATCGCACTGGTCTAGCAAAGTGACGTAATAGATTCTTTTCTAATGTCCATGACATCACTAGCCCAAAGAAACTGTTTAGGTTTTTAGTGCCAAGCATAACTTCTCTCCTGTTGAGTGGTCCTTAAGCCAAATTAGGCAGGTGCTGGTTACCACTACCAGATACCACCTATTGCATTTCTACGGATATCTTATATTGCTGGTCATTGTTCTGGTTCAGCTGGGTAGAGCTGGTTAATTGCTTCCCTCCCTTGACAGTTTTCATAGTATTTTCTGGAAGTGTGGAAGCTAGAATGTAAGAAAGAGGCTGTCGGATCATTTCTATCTGGGGTCCTCTGAGTTCAGTGCCCTAAGTATATGGCATTCTCAGTAATAGTGGCCCTCAATCCCTGAGAGGGAACACAGGACATCATAAAGAATTCATATTGTTTTGGCTATTCACTTGAACTAACCTGACTAACCATTAAAAAGGGATTTTTCATGCCTGACACTGGAGTTTTGGTTAGTCTATGATTGTGAGGGGTACGTTATTAGCCTGTGGTTCTTGGTTAGTTCATGTGGCTTAATTTTCATATATGTATATGTACATGTATATCTGTCTGTCTATCTATCTATCTATCTATCTATCTATCTATCTATCTATCTATCTCCCACTCATCCCCCTGAAGCTAGCTTCTCCCATTAGTGAACTAGTTTGAATCATAATAGCCCTGTTCTAATTTTATTAAAATAATTAATAAAATTACCTGTACAATATATTCAATGAAAAATAAGATAAAGATGCAAGGACAAAGAGACTCCACACTTTGGTTAGAGCAAACTTGGTCATTAGTAGGCATCTGTAGAGACATTAGTGTGCACAGTGAGGCATACACTATGATTTCTATTTAGAAACGATGGTCTGCCTAACATACATGAGCCCCTGGGCTCAATCCCCATACTGCAAGCAAGCAAGCAAACAAAGAAACAAACAGTCTGAGCAAATCGTATTATTTATTTTCCAGTTCTTTAAATAGGAAACTATTCTTTGAGGGAACAGAAAGAGATGACACTTAGTGAGGACAGTCAGACGACATGTGGCCTAAGAGGCTGCTTTCATGCTCTGGTGAGTTTTCAGCCCAGCTGTGGGTTCAGCTGGGAAGTCTGAAATGTTGTCCTCAGAGGTGACGATGTGCAAATGAGAGGCAGACAGTGACAGCAGCTGTGGACACTGTAGAGGCACATGTGCCAGTGTCCTTGCCATCATCTCTACAGCCAACGAGTTTTGCTGTGGATTCTTGACTTAAATGTGATCTATGGTGTTTTAGAACACGTTGGAGATTTCTACTTCACACCAACCTCTTGTCCATATTGTGTATTTTCTTAGTCGAGTGAACTCTTTAACATTTTTAACTATCATTGATATTAAGAGTCAACTGTGATAAGAAGACAGGTGTTGAGACCGGACAGTGATGGGAAGAGAGCTACTGAGTCCTAGGGGTGCTTCAAGCATATTTTTATATAGCCTTGCTGCTTCGAGTTTGACACTTTGCCCTCTAATTCCTCTGCAATCTGTCATGAATGCTTTCCAAAATTTTCATCAGAGCTTTCTGGATATAGCCCAGGAGGTTCTTGTTGCTATCTGTAAGCCTTAACTTGAAGTTCCATGAGCCTCTCGTAGCTCCTCCCCTCCGTTCATCTGCATTCTCTACTGAGTGTTCAGTGTTTAAGTTGCCTCGCCCAACAACTTGTTGTGATGTGCACTGATCACTGTCTCATATTTCAGAACACCTATGGCTGCCTGTCTCATCTGAGCTAGCTAGACCTGCTGGGAGCACATAACCTGCACTCATAGAACTTAAGGAGGTGATTGACATTTCTGGCTCTTCATCTCCAATTGTGTTATCAGGAACCAAGTCAATATTCAATGATTAGGTTAGAGTCATATATCTTTGCTTGGGGAAATACTTCCAGTGAGTTAACATTGTGTCATTTCATTGTCTCTTTTCATTTCTAACTTTGTAGAGATAAGGATTTGCATTAAGAAGCTTGATTTGTTTTTTGTTCTGTATGTAACAGGTTTTAGGCCCTTATCCCCTTAGTCCCTTAGTGTTTTAAGAACTCAAATGCGCATTCCTTAGTGCGCATTCCTTAGAGCGTAGGGTCTCCCTGGACATGAATAATTGCAGCATCACTTTTACCTGTGAGTATGGCAGATTGTTGCCGCTCTCTATGAAGACAGAGGTATTGCCAGGGGACAGAGCTGAGAGTATCAGTTTAAGAAATCCACCTTGTAAGATGAAAAGATTTTCTTATTAGAGAGGAGGACAACAAGGACGCTGAGGGAATGAGTTCAGGGCTTAGGGATAGAGCAAAGCTTTATTCCACAAGTGCTAGCTAAGGATTCTCTTTTAGTTCATAGGGGCGTGAATTCTGTGAATTCAGTAACATCAGCCCAGATATCATGTTGCAAGTCTGTTTTGACTCTTGTGGGGAGTAGGGTTGGGTCTGTATGCCTATCCACTTAGTGTGATAGATCCCTACTCTGAAGACTGCTTCATTAAAGGCATATTACAGATGCATGGGAATCTTTGGTCTTCATAAATGCTCACTGAACTGTCTGTGTTATGAATACATTGGTGCTCATATTATTTAAGTTACTTAGCTAGGAAATTCTAGAGCTGAAGTTTAGGTCTTCTTTCTGCTGATTTTCTGTTCCAATTTGATACTCTCTACCTCGAAACTAGACAGCCGTCTGTTTAATAGATGATGGTACATTATAAAGGGGAAACAGTTAGTGAGCTAGGTTCTGCTGTGGGCTGCATTTATCCAGTGACTGTAGAGGTGTAAAGCCTCCATGCCAGCACTCTTACCTTGAACACTGAGGGAAGGAGGCTTTACCCCACAGGTGGTTAGAACCATGAGATGAGGATGTGGACATTCAGTGTCAACTACACTGTTTCACATCGTCACAGGCATGCTTTCCATCTATGTGGGAAAAGCTTACAACCCACACTACTCAGACCCTTGGCTTAGGCACCCCATTAAAATGTAGGTCTCCAGAAAAATTTGAAGGTTGTTGCATCTTCAGCCCTTCTGTGTTTGGTACAAAATGAATACAAGACCTTTGTCATCAGAAAAAGGAAGCATTTATCTGTGCAGCTAGTCTAAGCTCTTATTTATTTATTTATTTTATGTAAAAATAACAAGAGAAAAAATTTACACTTGAGATTTGGCTCAGCATAGCCACATGGAGAACAGCAGAGTTATTAGTGAGGGAGTCCTTCCATGATCTGGGACATTGACCGGTGATACTATGCTACCCATAGGTTTTAGGATAGAGATGACACTTTTTTGTGTGTTTGGAAATGCAAAACCGAGTGGATGAGGGATCTCTTCCAGGATAAGACGTACATATTCAAGCAGCAGGAAAGTGTGATCATATGTGGCTCTATGCATTTGCTTGGACTCTCAACTAGTATTTAAGAGGAAGAAGTAACTCATTCTCATGGTACGTAACATTCCTTTGTAAACATTTGACAGTTTAGAGCCTTTAAAATGAAGGCCAGTATCAGGAGGGTAGGGAGCCACAGTGAACACTGGCAGCACTTACTCTCCTTTCTCCCCTGTCTTTCTCTTGCTTCCTTGGGTTTTTTTTTTCCCCACTTGCCTCTTCTTTAGAAATAAGCAGTCCTTCATTTCCCCCAACTCAGTGGGATTCTCAATGAGTATTTGGAGGCAAAGATTTAAGTTGGAAATTAATAAACTGATTTTCCCATGGACTTTGTAAGAAGTTAAATAATGTAAGAGACAGACATAGAAACATGTGGGTTTCACTATCATTATTACTGTTTATTTGCTTAATTACTATGATGGATATTTTCCTGGAAAATGGCGAATTTTCTCTCAATATTGAAGGCATATTCTTTCTGTAAATAGGTTCATTAGCAACTCATTCTGATACTGTATACTGAGAGGAGTTTATGGCTCTATCTAATGAATTGTCTTTATTTTCATGCTAATCCACAGCCATAGAGTTTCACCCTAAATGAAATGTTTAAAATAGATTGGGCTATGTAATGGTTCTGATCCTGGCCCATTTTGGCCACAAGAAAGGGTAAATTCATATGGTTTCACATAATATTAAAGATTAATTTTATGAATTTATTTCTTTAGGCAAATTACTCACTTTAATGCCAGGAATATGTTGTATAGATGCTAGGCATTAAATATTTATTTGCTAGTGCCCTGTGAGTTAATGCGAATGACACTAATTAGGGAGGTTTTGAAGCATTTGCCTTTGCTTTGAAACCCTACAATGAAAGTAAAATATTTTTCTTTCAAATGAGTCTGAGAAGGTAAACAGGAGATTTAATGTCTTGGTTGTCTAGGATTTTCATAGCATGTAGAAGGAGGACATATGTAGGGTCAGAGAGGTCAAGAATTTGGTAAGGTATTTGGAAAGTAAACAGTTGAAAAGGTTAAAAGTGTATCTGTCCCAATCCTGGGCGGTCCAGGCCAATAAACTTCCCTACTCTTTGTACTGGCATTTCTCTTCCTTACTTGGTAGTGGAGGAGTTGCCTTTTGCAGGAATGATGGGGGTACTCCTTCGGCACTCAGCAGGCAGGCTGAACTCCTAATTCAGGAAGTGCAGAGGCAGGCAAGGGGACATGGCTTGAGTCACTCACCTTATACTGGAGATGGAAGTGAGCCACATTGAGAGTCTCTGAGCTTTGGCTTAGAGAATGGAGCTGACTATGGTTCTTAGGGACCTGATCTGGTGAATGCTGTCGAGGAGGTAGGTCCAAAATTGAAACTTTAGAAATGTCTCAAAAATTCTGCTTTCCAAACCTTTTGTGTTAATAACCCGGGTCAGACACACCATCCCAGCCTCTGTTGAGAAAGGTACCAGGATGAGACTTACCCACTCTCAGTATTCTTGATTACAGTAGAAGTGATGCTTCTTCCTTACTAACTTGGGTTGCTTGCTGACAGTTCTCTGTACAGGTGTGTACAATGATGTGGGCATTTGGCTGGTCTTTCTAATGTAAAAACCTACCTGTGTTTCTGGGGGGAGGGTGTAGAAATGAGGATTACTAAGTCTCTTGTTTTCATCTCCAAATATTTACAGAATGGTAAGCTTCGGCAATAACGTGTTTCCAAGAGCTCTGTGATACAGTGTTGTTAACAGCAGCAGTGCCTGTGATCCCAGGGCATGTAAGAAGATAGGAATGCAATGTAGTAAGAAAATATACATAAGAACACATGGGTGTATCCTCAAGCGTGCTATAAAAGGTCAGCTGTGATTTTCTTTTACAATAGTAAGTGCCAAAATGGCTGTAAGTGGTACTAACATTCCAAGTGAGGAAGGGTTTCTAAAACCAAAGTGGGATTGCTGTGAGAGAGCTGAAGGTGTGATGGAGTTTTATTTATAAGAACCACTATTACGCATAGGAAGATATCAATCAGAAGGGTGATGCAGTTCTGTACATGATGAGTTTTTCAAGCAGAATTGACTGGCTGATACGCAAGGTTGAAAGAACAACCCAGAGAGCTGGCTAAATTCATCAATATGATCATTAAGATTATAAATCTTAATGGTAAAGCCCTATGTTTGGGTCAAAGAAACTCCCTACAATTTTAATTTTGCAGTACTATAGGTCTATCCTCCTCTGCAGTTTTAGGGCTGGGGAAATAGATTACATGGGAAAGCACTTGCTTCTCAAGTGTAAGACCAGAGTTTAGATTTACAGAACCCAAGTGAAAAGCTGAGTGTGATAGCAGGTACCTGTAGCCCCCTCATTTGGGATGCTGAGACAGAACCTGACCAGCCACCTTCGCCAAATCATCAAGTCCCTGACTGCAAGCGTCAGGTATGGAGAGATTGAGCAGAAGACCCAACTTCAACCTCTGACCACCATGAACATGTGCATATACACTCAAAGTAACACACACACACACACACACACACACACACACACACACACACACACATCAATCAATCAATCAATCAATCAATAACTAAATAGACAGAATTCAAGTCTGGAACTGCATTACCAGGTAACATTTACTGAGCACTGACTGTGGGCTAGGCATTAAAGTCATGCATTGTCTGCGGCAATTCAAGGAAAACCAACCCCTCTTTGACTGCATGCTACTTGGTAAGTATTAATAGTGAGCCAGAGAGTTAAGTCTCCTCCCATAAAGCAGCTGGAAGACAAAGCCATCACCTGAGCTCTGCCACAGGCACCGTGGTAAGAATCTAAAGGGTAACAACAGTTGGAAGTCCAGGGACCAGAAGCCTCAGCTCTTCCTTAAATGCCGAAGGGAGGTTACACAGTTAACACTTTAGCTTCCTCGGGAAGACAGTGAGGGTAGAAAATTAAGCCCTGTCTCCCAGGGTTGCTGCTGGGGTTTGGTGAAACTAAGAGCTTATAAAACTTGCTGAGTAGTGGTTACCTGTGGTCAGAGTTGAGGAGAAACCCTAGCTCTAATTCTCTTATGTGGCAAAATGAAAATATGGTGGCACAGAACTATCAGATTGTTTGTTTGATTAGAGTAGAGAATAAAATCAAGCCCTCTTGTCTGTAAGAATTTTTATGTTTACGGCAGGCAGTAAGTTAAATCATACTGTATAGTCATACCAGAGTTGGCCTGAGGTTTGCTTTGAAATAAAAACAATGAAAATATTTTTTAAAAAATGACACTAAAAACTCCATGGTAGAATTTATTTTTGACTGATACAGAGTGTGGATATACATCTTGTTTTCAGTAGACAGGTTATCATTGAGAACCCAGCTACTTTTGCCAACTATGCACAACTTTCTCCTACTGACTATGATGCCACCGTATTAACAGTTCACCAGGTGATTGTTCTGACTCAGTTCACTGCCTTCAGGAGTATATGTCTTCAGGATATATGTCTATCAAGAGGAACTAACCAGTCCTCTATACACGAATCTTCAGGAGACATTTTTTAAAGAAGATTTCTTTATTTTATGTATATGAAATAACTGTAGTTGGCATTGGATCCCATTACAGATGGTTGCTAGCAACCATGTGGTTGCTGGGAATTGAACTCAGGGTCTCTGGAAGAGCAGTCAGTGCTCTTAACTGCTGAGCCATCTCCATAACTCCTGAAGGAGACATTTCATATTCAAATGGTATAAGACAGAGACTATGTTTAATTGATAACTACTACACAATTCATTTAACAAATGCTTGCCTGTATCTTGTAAGTACCTTGCTCTGTGTCTGACAATTATCCAGATAGTAGGAGCCCACTTTTGGGGTCATCCAAGTGAGGCTTGGAATAGCTGCTTATGGGTCACTATAGAGTTTCAAGCTTAATCAAAAATCCAGCACAAAAATTTAGGGGTTTCATACACAGCTAGAGGCATGACATAGATACTGGATTTATGGCATTTTAAAAACATAAGATGAAGGATATGATGTTATATAATAATCATTTTCCCTGTGTCTAGTTTCCTGATATATTTATAGCTTCTAAACTATGTCAGTATTCAGAGCCATAACCATGCCTTTTCAATGCTAATGAGATGAGTGATTTTGATAGCCCCAGATTTGTGACAGGCAAGTGTCCAGTTGCCTGAGGAACCAGTCATAGGATAACGGAAGTTTCAGCTTTGCTGATATCCATCAACACACAGAGAGGAAAGGGTCTTAACCTTGAGCATCAATGTTTGTATCAATGTATCATTGCTTCAGTGGTCATGGGTAGAAATATTTCTACCTATGAAATGAAGCATTCATGAAGTCTGAGATGGACAGAATTTGGAGCACTGCTCTCTAAGTGAATACATGGAAGATTCTGGAAGGCACTGCCAAATCCATTGTCCAGTAACCTTTACCCTATATTCCTTCAGCTATACTGTTTCTTCTACACTTTTAAATGTGCCAATTTCCATAATGAGGTCTTCCCTTGAGTTCTCTGAGTCATCCTAGCAAATTAATCAAGCCCAAGAAGGAGATTACGAGGTCTCGAGACTGTAGATGGTTTCTCAGAAAAATGGGCGGGGTATAATTGTGTGAGAAATCAACCATATCCTGTAACCAGTGTTCCAATCATTTAATTATGTAGTTGATTTCTCATGCAACCAGATCTTTCCCTCCCTATTCAGAAGAAACGAACCCGCTCCTTACCTAGTGGAATGTTGAAACAAGGGATACCCTAAATGATTCTGCTGCTTGCTTCCTGGTTAATAGGGAGAAAACCCGTATTTCACACATGTTGGTTACCAGGGGTCACAGGAATGCTGTCCTATATTTGGAGCAGAACACATGTTACAAAGAGTGAGAAGGGCAGGAGGGAGATCCAGCCAAAGTATTCATTTTTATATTTGATTTCATTTCATATCTATAATACACATAAATCTTTATGGCAGCAAGATTATTCTGCCTGTCTCACAATACATATTTAAAAACATCTCCCTAGATACTATCGTATTGAGGAAAAAATACCATCTCAGATGCCTGAAATTCTTACTTTATATTTAAATGAGTCAAAGCCCTCTTCATTGCATTCCACTCAAGCCTTTATGAACATATGTATAACATAAACATACTCTGAGATTTCTACCTCGATTCTCCAGCTTATTTATCAAATGCAGCTTGCTTTGAGTTTGAGAATATTAAATTTGACAAGGAGATGAAGAGGAAGGCCTAGAGTGGAGGAAAACTTTAACATATTTTGAGCTCCAATCCCTGGTTTCTTCTTACCCTGCAAATGTGAATGTAACCCACATGCTCCTGACACCTTTATGGATGAAGTGTTGCCTTTGTGTCGGAAGAGTGTGAGGCAAAAATGCACAGGGAATTCTATGATTCTTAATCAAGAGTCAGTACATCATAGAAGGGAAACAACAGCTCTCCCTGGGGGAATTTGATCTATTCTGGCCAAAAGGAAAACTAGTATATTTTCAAGAGAGAAGAGATTAGTTTCAAGTGCTATGTTCAAGAACAATTCCAGCTTTGGGCAAGATTTATTTCACTTGATGTTTCCCGTGTGCAGAAAAGAGCCCTTTTCCTCGAGTGGCCCCTGAAAACCCTTACTTAGGTTATGACCACAATTTATATGATAAAAGCTATAAATGCAAAATTTAGGGAGAGTGATATTTTTTAAATGCATAAAGCTTTGAAAAATACAACATAGATTATAAACGGAAGTTGAATTGAAGTTTTGAGGAGAAGAATGACCTATGAAGTAACCTATTCTTTGCACAGAGAAAATTAGACCCATTGTCAGGGTCTAGAAGTCACACTGGATTTATCATTTGGCTATGGATACTGCTTGTAGTTTTTACTTGGTTGTGCTTATTTAAGACATTAAAATTCATCAGGATTCCCACTATTTATATTTGTATTTACTCTCCTTTTGTAGTGTCAGCACCTGAAGTTAGAAGTATGTGAATACACATTTATGGTATAGATTTTCTTCCCTCAACTCAAGCTACAGTTTTGTTTATCATAAAGTAATTTTACCTCCAATGCCTACCACCTTGTAGAGCAGGCAGGCTTTTCTGTCTTCATTGCTCCACCCCACCGAGAAGTCTAATAGTAGCCATATCAACTAATAACATGTCAGTGATACCTTCGCCTGACAACATTCTGCCTTTCTGGTTTTGCCTCGTGTATGTTCATTAGAAATTGGACCCTTGTGATGGTCAATCTTGATTGACAACTTGGTGAGATTACCTTGGAGACAGGTGTATAGACATACCTGTGTTAGGTTATCTTAATTAGGTTAATTGGGGTGGAAGACCTACTCTCACTCTGTGGGTAAGCATGACTCATGAGCTGGGCCCTAGGCTATATCAAAGGAAGAAAGTGAGCTGAGCACAAGCATTCATTGCTTCCTGCTTACTGATTGTGGATGTAGTGTGATCCTCTGTCTCAAACTGAGTCAAAGCAAACCCTTTCTCCCTTAAGTTGCTTTTCTGGGGCACATTTTATAGCATTGGAAAAGGATATAGGATACCCCTCCTTTTCTCTTGCTCCATTTGCTGTTGCTCTAAATCCCAGACTGAATAACTCATCAAAAAAGAAGTTTATTTAGCTTATGACTCTGGAGAGTCCAGCAGCATAATCTTGTTGGTGTCTGGTCAAAGCCTCTGAGATGTCCCATGATCTGGCAAGGCGTGAAAGGACACACGAGCTCATACTAAAGAAAAACAGGAGGGACAACCTCAAGTTTTAACAATTACTCTCATGAGAACTAGCAGTGCCTGTACGATCCTGCCATCTCTCATTAGGTCTGTCACCAATACCCGTGCACTGAAGATCAAGCTTTCACCTATGTGTCCATCAAGCCACAGCGCCTTTTGGTACAGTATGGGTACTACTGATGCTTGCTGCTGTTGATCTATATATCTATATCTATATCTATATCTATAGAGAGATTGATATATCCATATACACACACATACACACACACATATGGGTACACACACACACACACACACACACACACACACACACACATGAAAGAATGAAAGAAGACCCTATCCTTTAGCAGTGAACAACTTTGGTCCTCTCTCTGCCCTTCCTTCATGGAGCAGGGAAGATGGGCCTGCATGGATCACTTAGGATAGGGTTCCATTGGCTGTTGACACTTGAGTTGAAATCAGTCTCAGTCAGTCACGTGGCAGCTATGGTATCAGATGACAGAGTGGCATCCATTCCAGTGGGGCAGCCATTTTTGACAGCTTACTTCTGCTGCCCTTTCTCTCTTGAGCCTTCAGTAGTTGAAAGGCTCTGGTTATTTGGGGGGTGTCTCCTTCTGCCATTTACCTGATGATTCTCAGAAGTACCTCTACTCCCATGGAATGGGATTACAGTTTCCCTGATGTAAAGAGTCTACCACCCGCTCCCAGGAAAGGGAAACGATGAGAGGTGAGTGAGAACGATCTTGAGGCAAGAAAACATGGACTCTCATTTGAGGACTAAAACAATCCCATGGATTAACAGCTTCAAAAGTTGGAGGCTCAAAGACGTAACATTGAAATATTCTACCTGTGCTTTTGAAAATTAATACATGTGTATGTTATTATTTGGATATGAAGTTTCCCGCTCTAGCTTGGTCCTTAGGTGATGGTATTATTTAGAGATATTATGGAAGCTGACAGGAGATGGAAATTAGCTGCAGAACGTAGGTAATAGTGAGTGCTTTGAATCTTAGACCAGTCTATAGCCCTGTTGTCCCTCTCAACTATCTGTCTGCTGTAAGACAGACAGCATTTTTCTCTACATGTTCCTGTTACCATGATGCTCTGCCCAAGTGTTTGTTGGTAAAACGCTATAGACCAAACCTTTTTTTTTTTTTTTGGTTTTTCGAGACAGGGTTTTTCTGTGTAACCCTGGCTGTCCTGGAATTCACTCTGTAGACCAGGCTGGCCTGGAACACAGAAATCCGCCTGCCTCTGCCTCCCAAGTGCTGGGATTAAAGGCGTGCGCCACCACTGCCTGGCTAGATCAAATTTTTGAAACTATGAACCAGATTTAATTCTTTCCTCGGGATGTGTCTGTCACACAGTTAGCAAATCAATGGGAATAGCAGCTAACCCAGCATGTGTGCGTATTATTATCTGTGCGGGAATTGTTCTATATGTACAAATGTATATATTTTTGTAGGTGTATGTGTGCGTGAGTGTGTGTGCACACCCATGCACCATGGTTATTATAGGGAGCAGGATATTCCCATACCTTTTAAGTGTCTGAAGCTTGTCTCCTGCTGGTGAAATAGTTTATAATTTTGTTAGAGGGTAGATACAGTGCAAAGAGGGGCCTTGTAAAGAAATATAAGTAGAGAGCTGAGAAGAGTCTTAAAGTAGTTTTCTTCAGCCTCACCATCACCCTTTAGAGCTGAGGGATGAATGTCAGAAGCATTGAGCAGCTTACTTAGGCTTCCTGCTTGCCAGTGACAAAGCCTGAGTCTGAGCTGGGGACTCCCATCTCTGCATTTAGTTCCTCTGTGGTAGGAAACGGTGTCAGTTATAAGCTTCTTATCATAAATCAAGGCTGAAATTTGTTTTTAAGATCCCATACGCAGAATTTTGACAATTTTATTGCCTGTGCTTTGTTTTTGTTATTTTTTTAAACTACTATCCCGTGCAGAATTGGAAATGATGCGATACTGGTTGCCTTGCATTTGATGTAAATATGAAGGCTGTGGTCCCCCTTCCATTTTTCCTCTTGATCTATGTGTGGAGGGGGTGCAATAAGGTGACTGAAAGCCACGCAAAGAATTTTCATGGTTTAGATTGATCTTCAATCATTATTAAGGAAAATGCATGAGAAGGTGCTTTGCAAAAACTCTGGAGTCAGCAAGCAGCCATAATTTCCAAGTGTCTGTAACTGTCTCCCTGTAGCCTGGGACCAGTCCACAGAGAGCTGCAGACTTAGAGGTCCATACTCCTTGTTCTTTCACACTGATAAAAGGCCATGGAGACTTTCTCTGATGTTTCCCAGCTCTCAAAATCCTGCAGAAGAAAACATCATGGCTATCATGATTCATGGAACTGTGTGCCACCAGGATATTGAAGAGATAACATAAACAAGTGAACCAGAAGAGGCTGTCAGGGACTTATCTACACTTAGACTCAATGCCAGGAAGGAGCACATGGCTTTGAAGGTGCTCTCAGGTCACACTGAAATGGAGCTGACCCCCAGGAACAGTGTACTATTCCCTTGTATGCTGATACTTTTATGGTCCATGAGCACAGTGCTGTTTGGAGCTTGGATGTGTGTGAAGAAATTAATTACTGGTAGTGATGCTATCGGCATAAGAATGACTTTGCAGTGACTGACATTACAATGCAAGTTCTCTGTTGGTGCGTGAAGCCTTTAGCCCATCCATGCTTCTGATCGGCTCATTACTCGGTTCAGAATACCAGCTGTGAGGCACCATCTGTCAGTGGCAGCAGTAGCAGCAGCAGCAGCAGCAGCAGCAGCAGCAGCAGCAGCAGCAGCAGCAGCAGCAGCATCTGTCTTTCTGTCAGCTGACATCTGTGTCAACTCTCATTGAATTGCCTGGAAGGCCAGTAGATGGTATGTGGCTCAGGGGAGCGGCCTCTGTCCTGATGCCATTAGTAGGAAGCTGCCCACCATTTCACAATGAAACAGTCCAGCCTGTGTGCTAAGTGCTGCCTTTCCTCAAGCAGGGCATCTTCAACTTCTTAAATTTCTGCGACACTCTAAATACTAATTACTCATCTTGCCTTTCCTTCCTAATAATGCTGCCATTCAGTGAGTATTGAGTGAGTGTCCATACAGCAGACCAGAATGGGATATTCTGTATAATGACGCTTGAGTTAACACTGGAGTGAACCCTGTTCTTTCTTTTCTCCAGTTTATGTCCTTTCCAGAACCTACCAATAGGACCTTTCTTTGAGAATGAGGTATCGCAGATGCATTTTGCTGTATTGAAGGCCACGAGAGTGGAGTGGTCTCTGATCCATGTGACTGGTGTTTTTATAAAAGACACAGACCACAGAGGAAAGGAAGTTATGTGATATCCCAGACAGAGGAGAATTAGGCTGCCACCAACCAAGGAACTTCAAAGATTACTGGCAACCTGCTGAAGCTAAGAAAGAAGCCTGCATCAGATTCCCCATGGAGCCTATCAGGGGGACATGGTCTTGTCAACACCTTGCTTTCAAACTTGCAGCTCTCACAACTGTGAAATAATACATTTTTTGTTATTTTAAGTCATCCAGCTAGAAGTAATTTATTATGATGGTTCCAGGAAACTAGTACAGACTCCTATATTCCATGTCCCCACTGGGAATCTGTACGTGTTTTGGAAGTTTGCAAGCTCTAAGCACAAACCCCAAGCAAGCATGGGTTTGGATGTTGCTTCCTAGAAAATAGCATGGGGCTGGGGATAAAGGAATAGAATAAATCTCTACTTCATCCCTGTAGCCAGTCAATTATGGAAACTGTTTAACACATGTCCTGAGTGTTCATAGATCTAGCAGCACAGGGATACAGATATGAAAGAACATATGCAGAGCTTGCCCTCCTGGTGTTTGTAATCAAGGGGAAATGATTCGTGTGAAGGCAGGCATGTGGTTGTCCTGACTTGCCTGAGTTGAGAATGTGTCTGAATTAATAATAATTAATCCACCCATTGGTTTATTTATGGGGAGGATTATAATTATCTGAACACTTATTAATGTAGTTATAGATAACATTTATCAAGTTCAATGGAATGGATCTTTCATCATTGATATCATTTAATACCTAATTCTTTATTCTGTTCTCAACTACCCTGCCATCCCCATCTTTCTCTTCTTTAACTCACTGGGAACTGGTTTTGATGAGAAAACCATGGTAGTATTTATAATATGAACCCAAATATACTAAGAAATTGGGTATTTCTGAGCCGCTTGTACCATCCCTACACATAAAACTCCGTTATTTTGTTAATGACGGCAGTAGCTGCGGAATGCAGTTATTGATCTTCATAAGGTAGTCAGGGTTAGCTATCTCCCCAAGACTAGGAAGTGTCAAGCACAGGGTCAGTGTTAGGCTTGTTCATTCTTAATCCTCATGCCACCCATTCGCATCATCAGAAAATCTGGCTACAAGATGCAGAACCATATGGAGGACAATATGTAGTCACCTCTCATGCTCACAGCCACTGTATTCTCAAATGTATCTGCTTGTAACTGAAATGAAATGCTTGCACCTAAGTCATATGTGATCATCCACAGCCTTGCTCACAGACATGACATCTTTGTCTTCATAAGAAGTACATATTCAGAAGCACTCATTGGAGTGTGTTCTCTTGAGGAGTTTAGGCAGGGTGTACTCTGCCATCCTATCTCATGCTGTTTGCCACAATTCTTTTTGTGTGTGTGTGTTATTTGGCTTTATTTTTTTCAGTCCTGGGATCAAATTCAGGGTTTTGTACATGTTAGGTAGATGATCTAACACTGAGGCATATCTTCCGCTATCACCGGTGTTCCTTTATGATCTGTTTATTGGAACATGATTTATGACTACTGTCTCTTGGTAATTTTACCATTGAAAAGATCCCAGGTGTAGTTCTAAAAGGCTTTCTAAGGTTCCTAAAAGCAGATGTCCCATTCAGATGTCCCATAACTACAGTGCTGTTGGCCTTGAGTTTAATGTAAATGAACCAAAAGCACACCAGACACGATGACTCTGAAGAGAAACACCTAAGACAAGGTTTTGCATTGATCTGGTGATGAAAACACAGTGAGAAGAGGGTCTCATGATACTTTGGAGCAATGCTTTTGTGTTTGTGGTGACATTATAAAATGTAACCACTTCAGGCAGTGATAACCAGCTGGACATGGGCTCCTAATTATCTTACATTTCTTAATTAACGCATTAAACACTAGTGTGTTTTAAAACTGTTTACTTTTTGAAGGATATACAACATCAGTAGAGGCAGTTCTGCTTTCAAGGGGACAAAAAGTGGTTCTTGAAGGGTGAGAAAGCCTTGCATTTTTGTGTATAAAGTAGATATACACTCTCAGAATTTAATAGCAGTCCATCATAACCATGGTGTTGTGCTGGTATTGGTGGGTATAAGTAGCAAATGGAGAGGTCTAACATTTTCCTTGAGGAGCAATAAGGAGATTTGGAAGCACAATTGAGAGCATATTGAGCATATGGAGTGAATATTTAATAAGGTGAAACATCTAAAGTCTGAGTGTGTACCACCCTACCCAGACTCTCGCTGCCAGCTCCATGCAGACCCATTCATAATATTGTTCTCTCCCCTTTATCCCTTCTCCTCATTTACCAGCAAAAGGGTGGTACATGTTTCCAGTTGTGATTGAGGATATCCTCAGGCATGTGTTATCTCTGGGTTTTCAATGTGATGACAGTTTACAAATGAATGCTACCAACACGAAAGAATGGTCATTTAAGGTGATGGATTCTCTGGGCATCTTGCTCTAATCATTTCTCATCCGTGCTAGTATTCAGACAACTGGTCCATTGACATGGACGGTTACTGTATGTGGTGAAAGTCTTAAAGCATAGCATCTTGGTTATACAGCATAAGAGTACCACTGGAAGACATCTTTGTTTCC
Source organism: Uromys caudimaculatus (assembly GCA_028551405.1). NCBI lineage: Eukaryota > Metazoa > Chordata > Mammalia > Rodentia > Muridae > Uromys > Uromys caudimaculatus. The sequence continues at coordinate 11,739,405 of CM052716.1, forward strand.
TAAGGGAGGGCTCTTCTGCAGTGATTTTGGACTAGTAGTGTAGAAAAAACAAATGACCTGAAGATGTAAATGGAGAAATCAGACCAAATGGAGCTCGGTCCACGGTCCACTTTGTTGTAAGAGGAGACTCCCTGCCTGGTGTGGTGACACACAGTTTTAATCTCAGCACCTGGCGGGAAGACGCAGCTCTGTGAGTTCACAGCTAGTCTGATCTCCATAGAAAGTTCCAGAGCAGCCAGAGCTACATGGTAAGACACTCTTCCAAAACTAAAAATCTCTGTGTTTATCGCAAGGAGTAATGGGCAGATGGAGTTAATTCTCATACATCCCATGGTAGCAGAGACGTCCTCAAAGCAAGCATACATAGGCTTTAGAAGCCAGTATTTAATATTTTCAATTTTAAAAATGCAAGTCAATCCCAGCAAAAACACACCATCACCTGTAATGTTATTACAGTTGAATGTTATGTGTTTTATTATTTTGTGCTTAATTTGTTATTTTGTTTTGCTTTTCTTGTTGAATTAGAGGTCGAACATATGGAGTTTATTTTAAATTTTCCATTTTCATATCACCAAGCAATAACGTAATTGAGATAATTTAAGTCTATGTATTGGGTGGTGTAGAATATCATTTTTGCCCTGCTAAAAGGAGTGTTTATATTATTTGGCTTTGAGGAATAACCTAATGGACTCAGTCAGAGTCATTAACAGATTGAGCCAGCAGAGTTCTCCTAGTTTAAGTGCCTCCCCCATCTGATACAGATGCTGAACCTCCAGCTCAGAAGGGAGGGGATTTGAATAGTCAAGATTACAAAGCAAAGGAGCTGTGTTCTGAGGACAGGGAGCAAGTTCCATACTTCTAAGTTGGTAAGAGACTCACTATGTCAATTGACCTCTTAAGGCTCCAGTCCAATAGGTTAGTTAAACCAAAACAAAGTTACTATACAATCTCACTTAATGTGTAGGGAGACATTTGTGAAATGCAATTTAAATAGCAGACTTGGTTTGGAGCACCAACAGTGAGTTAGGGGTAATGGCAAGAGGAAACAAATCTGTTTGTCTTCCCAGCTCAGGTGATATTACCCGTGAACTTGGATTTTTCCATAACTTCCAACATAGGACACAGAATCCTGAAGCTCCTTACTTTGTGCTATGCTGCAAATTTAGATTATCGGCTTACTCAACTAAACTTGTCTTAGTCTATATGGACTACTATGCTGAAATACCCAAGACTGGGTGATTTACATTTAATAGAAACCCACTTCTTACACTTTGAAAGCTGATAGTTTTGGATTGAGGTGCCTGCACACTTGGTGCTTGCTAAAGACCTGCTTCCTGGTTCATATAGTGCTGTTTGGTTGTACCCTCATGTGGCAGATGAGGGCTGAGGCCTCTTTGAGAAGGGCACGGTCCTTTTTTCATGAGGATTACACTCTCATAATCTAATTGCCTTCCAAATGCTTCATTCTTTAATGCTATGTCCTTGGGGCTTAAGATTCTAACAATTTGGTAGAAAGTAAATATCGAATTCATTGCATATCTCACTGGGAAGACTATTAGAAGTCAGTGCTTCTCTGCTTACTATAAACTTTTGATCATAACTTTTATGGAGTGAAACAGTTGTGTCTTTAATAACAGTTAGTGAGCTTTCTTTCACTGCACAATCACTGTGACATAAAAGAATATAACACAAGGAAGTTGTAGCTAATTTCCCAGGTGGATCAGGATTCTGGGTATGAATTAACTGAATCCTTTGCACAGGGAGGTACAAATCAGCAGCCAAAATATTAGCCAGATCCAAGCTCTCCTTTAATAGCTGGGGTCTCCTTCTCTTCTTAGATGATGGTGGCCAACTTCCTACCACTGTAGGGCATTGTCAGCCTAACCCTAACCTTAGCATTTGCTGCTTGGAACTCAAGGACAGCATGAGGCCCTCTCTCTGCTGGATTCTTTCGAACTACTTACCTCATCCTAACTGGTCTATACAGGATAGTCTTCCTTTTGCTTAATTAAATAATTATTAACTTATGAACTTTAGTCACATGGACAAAACCCCTTCCATTTTGCTCTATTGTGCTAATTAAAGTTATGGAGGGAGGAGATGATACGAGGCCATGGGTAACATGGAAGCATTTTGAAATCTCCCATCATAGCTCTCAGGGACTCCCCTCTGTGGACTAGTGTATTTGTAGTCTTTATTCTGTCTCTTGGAGAGTGTTTATTAATGCGCATGGTTATGTAAAAGGTGACAGGTGTAGAAACTCAGTCCTGGACTTAGGTACAATCAGGAAGACCAGGACATCTCAACCCAAGTGTGCCAGGTATTTATGTTATAAAATTCATTTTTGTAGGGGACTGTCTTATCCATTCTAAGACATTTAGCAGCAACCATGGCCACTGTTGTTCATGTACCAGTAGCACCTCTGTTCTGCTTATGAAAACCAAAAGTTATGCTAAGGATTCACGTGCATCCTCTTGAATAGAAAACCCTTCCTTCCCGGATTGAGGACCACTGTCTTGGATATGCAGGTTTTTTTGTTTTTTGTTTTGTTTTTGTTTTTGTTTTTTGTCATTTCCCAGAAAGACATTAAACCATGGATTTGTGTTCTTAATGTGATACAGCCATGTGGAACCTACCAGCTCTTGCTCCTCTGATAAATTGTTTTTATTCTGAGAGTTCTTTATTTCTAGAGCTATGGGATGCAAAGTGTATACTGGTGTTAATGCGGTGGATGTGCCCCCCACATGTCCTTACTTATTCACGTTTATGCCAAGACAAGATTATATTAGCACACTGCCCATGTTTTATACTCTTGTCTGAGTTTACAGTCAGGCTATGTTATAAGAGGGTTTTGGTTGTGCTGTAATGTGTGTCAAGTATTTCCCCAGCTATATTGAATGCATAAGTCTAAACCCTTTAAGAAGCTCCACGTTTTGTGTTATAGCCACTTACTTGGGAATGGGTAGCTTAGTGTGTGACTGAGTAAAAGTCATGGTCCAGTTCTGAAATTACAAATCTCAGAAGCTATTTTTTTCCCTTTGTTTTGCTCTAGGCAAAGGCAGCTCAAGCGTCTCATCCGACGTGAGTTCAAGCACAGATCACACACCAACCAAAGCCCAGAAGAATGTGGCCACCAGTGAAGGTAGGCATGGCTACTCTTCCTACCTATCTCCTCTTCCCTTTCCCAGAGCTGGCTGTTTGTAAAACAAAGAGGTTATAGAAGCTTTACTCTTAGTCTACTGCATGAGAGCCTATTAGATTGTTAAAATGGAGAAGGCAATGATGTCCCAAGGTTTGCTTTGGCTTCGCTGTTGGCATTGCTTTTGAAGTTGGTTTGGCGGGACTTAAATGTCTTAATGTGAAGGCAGATGACATCATTTTGTCAACACGTGGTAGGCTGACTCAAGTGAAGTCGCTATGACATCATATATCCATGTTCCAGTATGGCAGAATGGTATGATATAAGAGCTTTTGATACAAGTTGAAAGTTCCTGCAAGAATGTACAGAATACTTGCTTCTTAAATTCAGCTTGGTGCTGACAGGAGGGTCACGGTCCTGACATATGTAGGACTTGGTTAATCATCGAAGCTTGGGATATGCAAAGGAGCTTCATTTCATTATTTAAATAATATATGATAATACATCGCTACTGAGCATGACCATTTGTGCACCCATGGTTGATGCAGGGTTCTGTGGTTGTATCTGTGAAAGTACACGTTGGAATTCACTTACTTCCCAAGAAGCTAATAATTGATTGAGTGAGGAATTTTTTTCCTATGGTATTTAGCAGAAAGTTGACCCAATTGTTTTTTTTTTTAAATCATAGTGTGAAACACAATAGATAATTTCCTTTCTGAGTAAGAGTTCCCTCTGAATCAATTATCCAACAAATGTCATTTTGTGCCATTTATGCTAGAAGGTGTTTTAAATAGGGTCAGCTGACTTGCATATTTTATGCGTCCAGGTTTTTTCAGATGTACAGGGTGCTAAGGAAGCTTGTGTTCAGTTTCCTTTTGGAGGCTTAGTTTCTGTTGCTTTTAACATCAGGAGTCGTGCTCATAGGCTGATGTTGGCCCTTTGCTTTCTGATATTCTGTTCTCATCTGTATTGGGATCCAGGTATTGATGATGTTTTTCCTCCACTGGCTTCTCTTCTCTTCTCATATTCTCTGTCTGCTGTCAGGCAGCACAAAATGCCCTTCCCTGGGCTCATTATTCTCAGACCAGTGTATAGGTGGCTTGGATGGCTGCATTATATTCCTTTGTGTTTAGACCCTTGCATTATTTCTTGTGCATGAGCAGCTTCTAAGGCAGATGGATTGGTGTGAACTACCTAGCACAGCAAAGCGCCAGGTAGCAATCCAATTTTAATTTTCCGCTAGCTAAGTTAAACA
>CM052716.1:11744298-11781433 GCA_028551405.1 Uromys caudimaculatus
CCCTTCAGCATATGTGGGATTACAGATGTAACTCTGCACCCAGCTTTTTCATGGGTGTTAGGGATCTGAACTCATATTCCTTATATTTGGTGGGAATACTTTACCAGCTGGGCCACTGTCCCAGCTTCATGTTACACACAGTATCCATTGTGAAAATTTATGACAATAATTTATAAGGTTTTATCAAAACATAATTTGAAATTATATGTGAGAAGTTATCTTGTCCAATGTCAACACACAATTTTTTTCTTGAGCAATATTATACACAGAAACCCTTTCATGAGTCATATGTCTGGAAGATAAGATTTGATATTCCAAATTGTTTTTATACTAAACTAAGAGTAAATTCTCATGTGACAATTACTACATCCTGAACAGATTGTAACAGAGCTTCTCACACTATTATACCCTTAACAGATTGTACCAGACAGTCTTAATATTGGGAATTGATATTACAGTTATCCATGGATACAATTGTAAACTATATTGATAATTTGGCATGCTTTTCCTTTAAGTGAATCCATGGATTATTCATTCTCTCTCTCTCTCTCTCTCTCTCTCTCTCTCTCTCTCTCTCTCTCTCTCTCTCTCTGTGTGTGTGTGTGTGTGTGTGTATTTGTGTGTTTTACAGGTATGTGAATATGTAGATGCATACAGCCCACTGTATGTTCATAGATGGTGGTCAGAGAAAGACAGTGTCTTCTCTATTACTCATTGCCTTACTACCCTAAGACAGTGTGGTGTGATATCTCTCTCTGAATCAGAAGGTTGCTGACTGGACTAGGCTCTTGGCTAGTGAGCTTGGAGGATCTACAGGTCTACTTTCCCTTTTGCTAGGGTTACAGGAAAGTACCACTATGTCCGATGTTTTACACAGGTGTTCAGACTCAGATCCTGTTGCTTACACAGCAAGTGCTCTTGTTCTCCAAGTCATCTCCCAGGGTTACTCATTCTCTAGCTGGAAATTTCCTCAAGAAGTAGATAGATTTCAGAGTATAAACTTTGAGAATGTTCACAATTGAATATGATTCAGCCTATAAAACAAGTGAAATTAGTGCAGAAGTCTGTAACACCAATTATACAACATAGAAAGATGAACAAAACATAGAGATCCGAGGAAGATACGGGCGGTTAATGTCCTTAAAGTATCAATAGTTCAAATATGACATCGGTTCAAGTATGAAGGTTGGGGGGAGGGGCTTTGGAGATTCTGAAATAAGGTTTTGTCCTTGGAAATTCCATTAGCTATAAAAGGAGGTGATGGCTGATTCTTACATAGATTTGTTTTGCCTTTAAAATTAAAATTTAAACTTAACCATCACCGAAAGTGTCACGATTGCATAGGAAATCTTTGCAAAGCTTTAGCTGATGAGACTTAATGTGTCTTGCTAATTTAATTAGCAGTTCAGTGCCACATGACAGAGTTGCTCTTACAGCTTAAGCTGATGCCTAATTATAACTTTAGGTAGATCTGAAACACTTCACAATTTACCTCTGGGGATTTGAGCATGTAATAGAGTCAGTGTGTTCAATTTAATAAAGACAAGATGTCCAATTTGCATTCAAGGATTAGTCTAAGTTGTGGGAAACTCATCAATTTGTGATCTACTAAATTGGTATGTAAGCTTAGAAATAAAATCAAACTAGGTGTAATTTCATCGAGGAATTATCTTAAAAAAAATGGATGGTCTGGAATGGCTACCGTACACCACTCTCCATGGAAATTAGCTCTCCCTCCCTCTTCTTCTCCCCTTCTTTCCATTTTAAAGTAATATTTAATAGAGGCATCTATCATCTCTCAGAATCATACATCTATGTAGTCTTTGGAGAGGGGATATTTTTAATCTGTGATATCCTAATACCACTTCTAAAATAATCTTATGTTTATTTCTTCTTAGTTTACCCTGTGCTGTAAAAAGGGACACTCAGTAAGCAGTGTGTTCCAGACATAAACAGTTGGCTTCATTTAAGTACAACCAAACATGTTTGTAATGAAGGCTTTGCTCATTCTTCACATGTCTTAGTAGTTTCTGCTTAATTAAATGGGGATTTATTAAAGAGTGTGGTGTAAATTTAAATACCTTTGATTGGCACTTGTGCTGGCAGAAGTAGATGGTAGCCATTGTTCACGCAGTTGTAATTCAATGAGCAATCGTTTCTAAAATGTATTTTATTCTCCCTAAAGAATCTTTAAAAATCATTTTGGATTTGACTTACTCATTTACACAGAGCATGTACCCTGTGGCATCCCAGCATCCCCTCCTTCTCCCTTAGTCTTAAAGAACTATCTCTTGCGATACATCTATCAATTCATTTATCTCTCAAAGGAATCTAATCTTATGGCAAGAGCATAACCTGGGAGACACTGATGGAACTGTTAACTAGTAATTGCAGTAGAGTAGGAGTGTGTCTCATCAGATGGTCTCAGTACGAGGTTTGCAGGAAAGGAGATGGGGAGACCTCCTGGGAGACTGAGACTTGGATTTCCGCTGCATGTGTAGAAGGGGAAATAGTGAATGGAAGATGTCCCAAGCTGTATCAGGCTGTTTACAACTTAGAGAAATCCAACTGGGTCCATCAAGGTGGAAGAAAGAAACGTCGAAATAGAACCGTCTTCTCCTGACAAGATCCAGTGAGCTCACAACAGCTAACTGCTCCTTGCACAAGGTTCTCAGTGGAATTCATATCATTGGTGAATTGAGTGACTAATAACAGGAACACTGTTTCAGTCTCCTCTTACCTTTCCATCTTCCTGTGTGGTTCAATGCTAAAGAGCCAACTTCTCCAGAAAAGAGGAGACACAGAGAGGGTTGGTAGGGAGGGCGTCCGTATCTCAGTACAAAGAATTGGCTTTTGAAAATACTTGACCTTTACAGCTGTGCACACTGTGACCTTAAGAGTCAGATTAACGTGGCTGTTTACTTCCTCTGCCTGGAGATAGCTTCCCCAGGATATACCCACTTCCTTGGGAAGTTTCTAGCATCCCACGCTGTTAGACAGACTAGCAAATAAGCAGTTAAAAAGCACTTCAGTTGTAAAAGGTGTTCTTTTATAACGAAGATACTTAAAGACTTAAAATGTTCACCACATAGAGGGACTCACTTACATATGGTTAAGGGGCTATTTGTAATTTGGCCATCACTGAAGAACCAGTTGTAAGGACTGCAGGCTGTGCGAAGTAGGCAACAGGATGGTCAATCACTAGAAACACAACCAAGATCTTTCTGCTGTGTGTACCCAATGCGGCCGTCCCAGGAGGGTTTTCTGGTGCATTAAGGGACATTTGTTGTTTTCAGTTACTGTGTTAAGTATGTGACTTCTTATAATTGGGCTGAAGAAATCTACATTTCTCTACACAGGGATTTTTGTACTATAAATGATAAAAGTTCTTGAGTCAGGGAGAGAAGCAGATATTCTGGAAGAAGATACAGTGATGGAGCCAGGGATCCCCCCAGCCCCCCCAAAAATTATCACAATAGTGATTGCTAGAGACGATTTCCTATATCTCTAAAGATCTTGAGTCAAGCCTGTTAAATTCACAGAAGCCCTGGTGGAGTGAATTTCCTGTGGCAATCAGGGAGGGGCACATTTTGAGGCTGCTTGCTCTTCTTGGTCATCGCTGACATTCATACAGCTAAAGCTGTTCTAGATAATCTATCAGCCACACTTGGCAGACAGAGGATTAGGCTTACCCTCCACTGTGTGAGGCAGTATCTTCTATCACTTATGTTACTTGGTGAAATTTATATAATGTCTGCACAGCTTGTATTGACTTTTTTTCTTTGACTATAATTTTGGACTAATGTCACTCCGATTATTAGCTGCTGTTCTCATTATGATGCTGGTTTTGACCTGCAGTGAGAAACGGTTAGCTTTCCAGAGCTGGCATTGTCTTCCCTGCTGTAACATTACCCTTGCATTCTAGGCCTTCACTCACATCTCCGTCCCCTCTTCCTTCCTCCTTCTCCTTCTCCTCCTTCTCCTCCTCTTCCCTCCTCCTCTCCCTCCTCATCCTTTCTTTTTCCTACTCCTTCCCTCCTTCCCTTGCTTCTCCTACCTCCCCTTCCTCTTCCCTCCTCCTCATTCCTCCTCTTCCAATCAGAACTCCTCTTCTTCCTATCTAAGATGCAGTCATGTCCAGAGCTATTTGGGTCCCTATAGTAGAGAAATCGATTTTCACCAGAAGTCAAGAACCAAGTATCGGTACTTGTTGCTGTGAGCATATTTCTAACAGCATTGTAGCTGGAAAGATGTTTTATAAGGTATCAGTACATACTGATTTTACCAGTTTATAATGTTGGATATTACTAAACCTTTGTGGCACTTATATTCAGATACCAAGTGGTTTCATTGAACACAAAGCTGCACTGTTGATCAGTTAATATGTGATTTCTATGTGGGTGTGTTCTCTCAGCTCAGTGTCCAATGATGTTCAGATATGATCATCCGTGGGTTGTGACAGCCACAGGGTACTGCATAAACCAGACATCAACTGCTAAGTTTCATGTAAGATTATAATTGGCTTCTTTACATTATTTCTGTGGTTTGTTGATTTTTTTTTTCTGTGAAAGAAGTAAGGCTTATTCAGATTTGGAGACCTAGCCCAAAAGCTACCACAGAATATGACAAGTTTAAGTATTTGATAAATATCAATGGGATCAATGATCGTGTTCTTATTTTTGACTTCAGTAAAAATGGCCCTGCTAAGTGACATTGTAAAATATTATCATGAAAACTATAGCTCCAAAAGCTATGAAGAAATGAAGATAACATTTTAGTAGCAGAATTGATTCTCAGAGAAAGGATCAATGTTCATGCTTAGCTAAGGTTGAGGCTTATCTTGGAGACAATATTTGTTTTTAGTTAATTTCATGTGAAGAAAACAAGCATGTTCTTTAAGCAGAACAGACATGTTGAGAGGAAGATAGAAGAGAAGGTACTTCCAATTTCTGATTTTATTAATTTCACAAAATGCAGTTCGGGCACTGGGCACACTATTCTTCCAATAGCCGGTTATTATCAGGTCACCAGAGGAGGTTTAGACTTTTATATTATAAGTTGATTCAGCTCTCCTCCCCTCCTACTTTTATGGCCAGAGGGAATAATTTTTCACCTTTACCACTATAAATTTATTAAATCTTTAAAAATGTATTTTAATATAAGAATATTGAATTTTTTATCTATCGTATTTCAAATTCCAGATAGAGCCTTGTAGCATCTTACTCAAGAAATTAGGAAGGTGGGTGACTTGACTGCTAAGCAGATAGGCTTAGAGTATTTAAACTCACTATTCATTATGAATAAACTTTTCCCAAAAGAAAATGTGTGTATGTGTGTGTGTATCTTTGTTTGTGTTTTTTTCAAATTAAGAATTATCGTACAACTCAATTTGACCTTAGATTACCTTTGATAAACTATGTTCTATTTTCTAGAAAGTGGGATAAAAATCTAAAGTCTGTATGTTAGATTTTATTTATTTGTTTTTGTTCTAGTATTTAGTTATTCATTTATGCATTAAAACCGGACAGGACACAGATGGCAAAAGGAATTCACTCAATCTTAGAGATTTACAAAGGTTTAACTTCTGTTTAGTAGATGCATATGGAAAACAAAATAGTTTGAATTCTTCATATAATAAAAAACAAAAAGAACAAAAACTGTGAAACAAAAATGGCATGGTTGATTTCCTCTCATTTAAGTGTGATTAGCTTTGCTTTTCAGAACAGGTCCATGCCATGTAACAGGTAAGACACAGGTCCTGCCCATACAACATTGGAGCTTTAGGTTTCCTGTATATGTGAAACTAAGTTCAATTCTACAGCCGCTGCGGCCACAATACAGTCTTCTACACCAGAATTTACACCAACTGAATTGTTATTGCAATCTGGGATGGACATTCTTTATCCCCTTGCTTTTGAGTGCTGAAGCTTTTGCCAGTGCTAGTGTATGCCTGTTCCTGGTCTCTCTGGGCCCTGTAGGATTGTGACTGTCATGAACCAGGATTTTGCTTTCAAGGCCTAAGTCATCATCATAGTCTAAGCATTTGAAGTATACTGGAACCGTATTTTCAGAGTCTTGACTTTTGGGGTTTAGGCTTAGAAAATCTCATCAAAATAATTAGGAAAAGAATCTGCTTCAAAAGAGATTGGAGCCTCAGAGGGGTCTCCTGGCAGCTCCAATTTTTTGTGTGCTAAACTTTGGATGGGAAGTCTATTGCGTGCTCTGAGACCTGAATTACATCATAGTCCTCTTCCTTCTCCTCCCTGGAAGTGAGCTACACTTCCCTTCTGGCAGCAGCGTCCTGTAGCTGCTGGTCCAGCTGGACTGCTGAGAACTCTACTGCTCATCATCTCTGGAAGGTCAACTTCTTCTTTCTTAAGATATTTTATGTCAAATAGTTAAAATCCCTTCCCCTGAGCTCCTAGCAAGTGAACTTTCTGGCTTATATATCATGAGTTGGAAGCAATTCTTTGTTGCTTCTGTTCTTTCCTTGTACTGAGCAGAAACTTCCATCAGTCCCTTCCAGCAATCATCCCATTTCTGACTTTCATGAAGTTGCCCAAAGTGATGAAGTAGTAACAAAGGATTCCCTAGAGGCAGAAAAATATGAGATGTATACATTTGAAGCACAAAATCTCCAGCCCCTGAGCTAATTTCATACTCAAATTCATAGGGTTGATCCTGGGTAGATGATGGAGGTGGCAGCCCATATCTACTCTTCTCGTCTGGCATAAGTCTTCCTTGTTCCAGTTGTGCATACAGACATTTAGTGAAAGTGACAGATGCTGTTATACTTGCTTCAGGGTGAAAACCGTCTTGAAAATGGGACAGGCCTATAGATAGAAGACCTGGACTGCCGCAGCTGTCAGTCAGGGTCTTTCTTTGAGTGCTGCCTCAATGCCAACTGGAAGTAGGGTGCTTGATGGAGAGACGCCTCAGTTGTTTTTTTGTTTGTTTGTTTGGTTGGTTAGTTAGTTAGTTTGTTTTTTTTCTGGATAGACTCTGATATATCTGTTCACAGCAGCGTGTACAAATTCTGAAGCTAACACTTCTGGGTGAGCTGATACTGTATTTAAAGCTTGTTGAAGTCTCAAGGAGTCAATGAGTAACCAGGACATTCTTTCCTATTTCCTTGCCATGAGAATAATGCACAAGTCCCCACATTAGTGCCTCTCTTACATTGCATCAAAGAACCCTGCTTTGTCAGTACATATGGCTATAAATCCAGAGAACCACAACTGGTCAGGGTGCAGAAATAACAGATATCAGGTTGCTCATCCATAAGTGGTACTTATATATCTCAGCACTCTACCCAAGGCACAGGGGCCATTGTGGAAGAGTAGGAAGAAGGATTGTCAGAGACAGAGGTGGTGGATGACTATAACAAAGCTTTGTTTCTGTACACAACAGAGCAGTTGCACATATGAACTCAGTTCAAGCCAGACAAATCCCAGCCTAGAGATGGGAAGTGGTCGCCAAATTCAACTCCTAGCTGCAGAATTATTGGAAATTGATAGTTGCCAAGAGGAGAGTCAGTTTTTCTTAAAGTGTGATCTCTGTTAGTTTGACCATGTTTCAGTGGGTGACCAGAGACTTGAGAATCTATAGTCAGTCACAGATCTAATCAAACTGACGGGGCTCACCAACTACATTGCTTCCTGATCAGTGGCTATGTATTTGCATCTGCCTCTAGTACATAGGGTAAGGATGTGCTTCAGGTTGCCATGAAGGGAGAGCAACATGAGAGTTGTTCTTGAGCCGTAAGCTTTTCTGAGAAATTCTCATGTTTAGACACAGAAACAGGAAAGATAAGATAAACTTGAAGGTCAGGAAAGTCCACATAGGATCTTCAGAGCTATGTAAAGGATAAAAGATTTTTCTTATAAGAACAGTAAAGAGACACTGAGGACTTCAAAGTGGGAAAAGCTTTTTTTTCTAAGTTGGGTATGAGTGAACAAGTGAGAGGAACTTCCATCTCATTCAGAGATATCTTTGGACCGCATGAGAGTTAACTGTGCTTTGTTCTCCTGTGGACCCATGGTTGGTTGGTTTGTTTTTTAGTGGTTTTCCATAAAGTAATCTCATTATACTCATTTATAACCTATAGCCTATGATGTGTTTATAAAGAGATATGTGCTCTAGAGGAATATGGTGAGGTGTGGGGGAAGGGGGTGCCTCAGTGGGCCCATGCTGAAGCATCCATTGCCCCTAAGGGACCAGGCACACTACAATGGTATAGTATAGAATAGAGTTTATTCAGGGCATGGGGAGGGGAGTTAAGAGGGTAGTAGAGGCAGAGAAAGTCAGAGAGAGGGAGAAAGTAGAGAAGTAGAGGCCGGCCATGATCATGTGAAGGGAATAGGGAGAGAGGGGGAGCAAGGGAGCAAGAAAGCAAGGGAGCAAGAGGCAAGGCAAGAGAGGTGAGAGAGGCAAGAGAGAGAGAGAGGAGGGGGCAAGCAGCCCCTTTTATAGTGGGTCAGGCCTACCTGGCTGTTGCCAGGTAACTGTGGGGTGGAGTTTAGACAGCATGCTAACAGCCTATGGTTTGCAGCAATATAAATGCAGAGATGAAAGGAAATTTTAGAAAATGCTTGTTTCTTCTGCTAGGCAAAGAAGCTTTCCTTCTAAGGTGGTCTCTCACTTTAACAGATATATCTCTTCTCTCCGGGGTGTCCTGGGCTCTCATGCGGAAGAGGCAAACTCATAACTCTATGTGCTGAGCACTTTATATTGAGCTGAAGAACTGATTCAATGTATTTTCTCATTTACTTTGTAGCAGTGTGGACCTGGGTGTAATAATTGTCTTCAGTGATCTGTTAATACCCTTAGATGACTACAGTCTTATAATTTTTTTTTTCCTTTTTGAGACAAGGGTTCATATTACCAAGATTGTGTTAACAGTGCAGAATCTCTTACACTGACAGGGGCCAATTAATGATTGACTAATGTTGGAAAGCATTAGAACGGGGCGTTATTGAAAAATTGGTAAGTGTAATGTGAACATGTTCTTTAATTTGAAACATATCACTACATCTGTTCTGCTCTAATTTGAAGTCATGTTAAATCATTTTCGTTGATTATGTAACTGGTGATTGATTGAAGTTCTGAGTTGTTTATTTCTTGCATTAATCATGCATCAGCCTCTCATTACAATTATCAGTACTGGTGTCAGGAGGAATTCTGCATTAATATTTTTGAGGCAGATGGGTGGCCTCATCCCTCATCGGGGGGCCGTATCTTTCCATTAGATGTGGTCTCTACAGGTTCTATCTCCCCTTTGCTAGTTATTTCTGGTAATGTCCTCCCTATTGGGTGCTGGAAACCTCTTGGATCCCTGGCATCTGGCACTCTCTAGTGGCTACCCTCAGCTCCCCATTTCCCACTGCTTCAGAGTTCCTTTACCTGTGTCTGTGAAATTGGATTTTTCTTTTTTTCACAAGTGACATATCTAGTAGAAGGCTTTCAGGAATATAGTACAGAAATAATGCAATACATATTTAGTCAGAAGCCCACATGTACAACTTAATAGTTCTATAAGAAAGGGGGAATTGAAAGCTTCTTTGTTGGAGTGTTTAACCTGTGGATGATAATGGCTTTGTGCCTTGCTTGGGAGAAGAGCAATAAGTGCAATGGATGGGCCAGCTCTTCCAGTGCTGAACCTCTCTTCCTGTTGAGAAAGAGAATCTGACATTTGCTGTGTGTCATTTCACCTGTGAGAGTTATGAAGGGTAGCGATATGGAAGATGACAAAATAAGAGAATAAAAATGAAATTTCTATCATGTAATAAAGACAGTTTCCAGTGGACAGACAGTGGAGTCAGTGTGAATGGTTTCCTTATGAGCCCATATAAAGTCGAGGGGCCGGAGCACAGAGAAGGAAAGGGAACGGCTATTACATTTTTGGGCAAGATCACAGAAGGAACATCATAGATGAAGTGAGACGGGGAAGAAAGCAAAAGAAAGCACATAGAAAAGCATACTGCTGTGTGTAGGACACCAAGGTAGCTTGGCTATGGGAAGACATGAGCCTACTGAGAAGCAGAGCACCTTTGTCAAGGGTCTATAGTTCTTGTCTAGGAGGGAGCATGCTAATAAATTCTACTCTACTATACCCAGCAGCAACAGACAACATCCAGTAATTCTTACCCTATGCTCAGCATGATTCCTACGCTGTTCCTTACATTATCATTCTGAACTCCAGAAGAAGTAGGAAGGGATTAGCATAACTCCTTTCAAACCAACAAGCCAAGGCAGACAGAGTAGTGATTTGCTCAAAACACTACAGCTTCTAAGTATCTCCAATTAAGGCATCCTTTATCTGGGTTCTATTCTTCGCATGAGAGGTCTGCAATTTTAAATGGTGGTCCATAAAAAAGTGATGGTGTGTTGTAAGAGAATCTTGAAAGTGAGTAGAGCTCAGCATGCTGAACCAACCACATTGTGAAGGGCAGAAAGAACCAGAGATGAACCAGTTTATCTTGAAAGGATACATTTAAATTCTGACATCCCAGCTCAAGTCTGGTCAATCCATTCAGATAAACTGCACTGACATCTATGCCCAATCAGTTATTCTACTAGATGCAAAGGATAAAGGGAGCATGATATATGCCAGCCCTGCACACCGGGGCTAAAATCAGCCATGAAGACAAAATTAAATCTATAATTAGAAGTAATATAATATACAGAAGCCAAGAAAGACCTAAAGGAAGGAGTAGATGTGCCTAGGGAAGTGGAGATCTTGTACAAGGCTCACAAAGGAGATAATGTGTGATTTAGGATCAGTATATGAGGAGAATTGTTCAGTGGGAACTGGAAGACAGGGTCATTCCTACATATATGGAAAGGTTTAGTGGCAGTCCCAAGGGTTTTGTGTTGCTGGTCATCTGACCCTTGAGAAGTTTCAAGTGACATCAAAGATAAGTTGGATTTCATTTGGGAACTCTGTTAGGGGAACTGAATCACATATTCCATGTTAGATCTGTGGAATCAGAACCTGCATTTAAAAGGCATCTCTGGGTCATGTATTCACATTAAAGTTTAAGAGGTCAGATTGAAATGAGTGGTTCTAGTCTTGAACATGTACTAGTGGTGGTGACACAGGGGGATTATGAGCCAGTCATACTTGGCTAACTTCAGCCTTAATTCTGAGGGCAACAATGGCTGTCACAAAATTTGAATTTAGAGCAGAAAGCTAATTTGCACATCATTCCACACCTTGACCTTGTGTGCCAACCTACTTGCAGATTCTAGAAAAAAATTGATATCTGCTTGATATTTATAGTTCACTGAATGAATATCAGTGATGCCAATAAATGCTAATAGAAAATAGTGTTTCCTAATTTGTTGAGACTAGAAAGTAGATGAGGAAAAAGATCAGTCATCTGGAATTACCTTTATTTTATGGATAGCAGAAGCCAGAGATTCAACAGGTTTTTTTTTTTTTTTCTCAGTAGGGAGGTTTGTTCTCTGTTAAGTTCATGAAGAAACTATCTCCTTAAGACATGGGACACTCTGAGGAATAATTCTGAGTAAGAATTGTAATTTCTTTTGCACCACTGGCATTGTAGTTTATTCATAACTTTCTAAGATATGGATTCCATCATTTCCTTTTGGTTTTAAAGTATCAAATTTAGGATTGGACTGAGGAGTTGAGTTCCTAGAATCTGGGTCTTCTAGTCAGAATTTAATCTATTGAGTATATGCAGAGCTCAGTTTTCCATTCTATCATCTAAGGAAGAGATTTTCTATCTTTCATAATAGCTGAAGTGCTACAATATGGCACATAAAAAGGTTACTTGATACCTGGTGCATGGAACATGTTTGGTCATTACAAACTCAGGTGTATTTAAAGTGTGCTGTGTCAGAAGGTCAGGGATCTGGAGGCTGGATGGGGCCAGAACACAGTGAGGACTTGTTGGGTGAGTTCCGATGTTTCTGCTCTGTCTGCCATGTTCTGTTTTCCTTCTTGGATCTACTCAGGTGTTTACTATAGAAACACCTTGTTCCTCTGTGAGGAAGGGGCAGATAAACTAGGATGTTTAGGAAAAACTTTCTTGGATTACATGTTATAAGGTCCCTGGGAATCTCCGTCTGTGTGTTTGTTTGGAGGTATATAAGTCGATGTCATGTTAGATAATGTTTTTCTCATAGGGCTTCTGTAATAAAGAACCATGAACTAGACGGCTCATATTTCTGCTATGTAGGCATCAGAAATAGGCTGACAGTGGCCATTTTCCCTTGGAAAGCAAAGACTTCTTCCTCTTTTAGCTTGTTGGTCCTCTTCCTCTTGTAGATGTGTTCTTCACATCTCTGCCCTTCTCCATTTGGCTCTCATATAGATGGTCTTATTGGGTTTCAGGCCCATCTACTGTGACCTCATTTTTACTAGGGTAATCAAAGCAACCAGAATTCTGTCTGCAAATCACTCATATTCTGAGATAGTGAGAATTAGGATTTAAATTATATTTTGGGTTGACATGATTTAACCCATAGCAGACTCTTGGGGACCACTTTCTTCCCAATCTTCAGTGTTTCCTATATTACCAGAGGAAATGGAGCCCATAGAGCATACGAACCAGCTACTGCCTCCTCATATACCCAGGAGCAATGTAGCCATGGTTACTAAGGCTCACAGAGCTGGCCTTGACTGAGCTCCCATGACTGAAGGTTACTAGTACCTCTGGGGTTAAAATAGCCAACACAAGCTTCCTTTAGAATCTTGTTCTGTGGTTACCACCTTTGCTTCTTGAATTTGTTTCCTTAGGATCTTAGTGGAACTGAGAACTGATGGTTAATCTTGACTACCCTAGCAGCAGGCTCATCCAAGGGACCCAGACAGAATGGAACCCTGAATGTTTGGTCTTTCTTCCAAACTTTAGTATCAGTGAACTGACTTCCTTCCTGGTTGGGTGTAAAGCATAGGACACATCAGAGACCACTGAAGAATCTCGTTGTATGACAATTGTTTCATGTGGAAGCAGGAACTGTTGTCTTTAAATGTCATTATTGTCAGAGACTTGAATGGTACATGAAATGCTCAGACAATTGGTTCAGTGTCATTTCTAGGTAAGTCTATGTGGGTGTTTACTGATGAAAGTAGCATTTTAATTTGGTAGATGGATATAAGATAATAATTTGCCTTAATATAGGTAGGAAGGCATCAGCCCTTCTGTGGAAGGGCTATGAGCCTGCACATCGTTTTCTTCCTTTGGACTTGGACCTAAGATTTCTGACTGCAGAGCTTGGGACACTCCACCTTCAAAATCATGAATCAGGTCCTTGTAAGAACGATCCCATCCTAAATGTACCCTCTCTAATGTATGTTGGTGACATTTTGAAGGAATATATATTCCGACACACAATTTCAACAAGATTAGTAATTAAAAATTGGCATTTTGTGGCTTAAAAGAGTTAGTAGGGACATCCTAACACAGCCCTGATTTAGTGATATGTTTACAGCCCTAGCTCAATTTATATGACCTTCTGGAGAATATTAAATGAGAGGATTACATGTTATGGAATTTTACAGTGCTTTCTACCTGATATATAAATTTAAAGACAGAAAGAAATGTACTCACATTTACTTTGGAAATGAACAGGGATTTGAGATGTCCATAGATTCACACATTATCAATTTTTACCCAAATCCTTCAGCACTCACAGATTTCAGGACTCCTGCATTCATCCCAGGAGATCATGCCTAGCATCTAATTGCTGTTGTTGTTGTTGTTGTTGTTGTGTGTGTATTGCAGGTTTATTGGGAAGCTGCTTTTGGGCAAGTTCACTAACCCCAAGGATGGAGGCCAGGGAAGTCACTATAGGGAGAGATGAGGGAAGGGGGAAAGAGAAAAGGAGCATACACATATGTAGAGAGAGAAGAAGAGCCCAATTGTTGATTTTTAATAGGAGGGTTTGCCATGACCAACAATTTTGGGCTGCCTAGAACATGAAATTTTATAATCCATGGAACCTGCTATTTAAATCTAAACCAAAGCTCCCCGTGAAGCTTGAGAAGGAGTTTAGCCTTCTGGGGGGTTTTGAATGTAAAGACATTTGGCATGTTCCAGAATCAGTTTGGTGGCATACAGGTTACCCTTTGCTCCCTTAGGACAGGGCACACACCACTGAGGCTCTTGGAAGTGGCTGGAGACACAGTGGGGAGATATGATCAGTGCCAGCACTCCTGTCATAGCTTTCTTCTTTGTGTTAGTCTCCTACAGTTCTCACATCCTGTGACAAGTGACCCACTGTGCAACTGATTTTGTGATTTTCTTTAAGAAAGAAAGTGAAGTTGCATTCTTGTTTCATCAGTTGAGTAAGAACTTTGTGCTGTTTTCTGTTCTTTTTTTCCTCTTGAGTCCTGAGTACCGTTTGACTCATCCCAATTATGATTTCTTTTGAGCTTCACTCACTCTTTACATGTATTATATAGAACTTACGTGCTTAGCAGTTGATATTAGAGGGTCTAAAATGAACACTTCTCATGAGCACTGTGAGAAGAAACCTTTTTCCCATGATAATTTTTATGGGAAATAAAAATAGAAACATCTCAAGTTGCATAAATGTAAATGCTCTTTAGCAGCAAGAGTTCTGCTCCCCAGGCTCCTTCACAGAGCTGCTTCTCTCCTAATGGGTTTGAATTATTAGTCTAGCCAAAGTCTTCTCCCTATGATATGGTTTTAGGAAGCAGGAACTGGTACATTTTAACATGAGAGCTGCAATCATTTTGAGTCTTTTGGGGGTAGGGATGCTAAAGATAAATCTAGAATATTACATGTACCAGATGATCACTCTGCCATTGAGCTACCTCCCCAGGCTAAAATTTGAATTTCTGAGAGTAAACAAATTCTAGCCTATAATCACATTCATTGGTCCCCATGGCATCACTTCTATTTAGATCCTGGATGCAGTGTTTCTTAAACCATGTGTTGCTTTCCTATGGCAGAGTGCTAGCAGGTACATCACAAGTCTACTAGATGGAGGATGGACACCCTCGTTCTTATTCTCATCTTCCTTAACTCTTGCACTAAAGGCAGGGTTGGGGACATGGGTAGAAGAAGAAACTTAATTGCTTAAAATAGTAAGTATGGGAACCATGCTTTTTAAATCTTAGAATAAGCAAGAGTTTAAACATAATCTGGGAAATTTTGATGAAATCATTGGTATATATCAGTACATGGTTTTAGAAATGGGGACTGGTGGGATGAAGGCTTCCTACAGGTACAGTTGATGTTCATACAGTATTTCAGTCTTGAAAGATGTGTCATTCTGTTATTTTTTAAAAATTTATGTGGTGTGTATGTGTGTGTGTGTGTGTGTGTGTGTGTGTGTACATGTCTGCTAGCATGCATGTGTGTTTTTGTGTGTGTCTGTGTATGGATATGATTACAGACACATGTGGAGTCATTGGATTACCTGGGGGTAAAGTTAGAGGTGGTTGTGAACCAGCTACCCAAGTTCATTCTAGGAATTGAACTGAATTTTTTTTGTAGTAGCAATACACTATTTTAAACACCAAGTCATGTTCTCTCAAGAAGCAAAGTCGTGTCTCTTGGTTGCAGGCTCTGATTACCTGACTGCATTCTCTACCACAGCTAGGCTCTTCAGATTTGACCTGAGACTCTTGTCAAGGCCTAGAAAGTATGAGGAGGGAGTGTGTCCACATTTGTGCTCTCCTGTACATATGACTCAGTGTTTGCCTCTCTTGAAAGGCAAAATAAAGGATTTCTGAATTAAACAGTGTTTAGATGGTTTCTAGTTGTATTCATTAAAAGAGATAACGCTGGGATTTTCTTTCCCCAGTATGGCCTCACTGAGGGTTTGCTGGTTGGGCAGATATTTGCTGGAGGAACTTGTTAAGATGCTAATGAGTCTTTGACTGCCACATCAAAGCAGTAAAGAGAAAGGAGAGAAAAATCACAAGACTGATTTATTCATTGCTTTTTCTGACTTGAGAATTGCTTCATGTCTGAGGAGTCTTTTAGTCTGAAGATGGTTTCAGTTTGATTTTGTTGCTTTGAAGAATTTAAATTTTCCCCTTTCTTCCTTTGCTTTGCCCCCATTCCTCCCTGGCTCCCTCCTTCCCTTCCACCTCTCTCCTTTCCTTTCTCTCTCCTTTTCTGCCCCTTTCTCCTTCTCCCCTTCCCTTTTGCTTTGATGGGACTTCATGTAAACCTAGGATTGGCTCCCACCTCTGATTCTCTGCTTCTCCATCCTGATGTTGGGTTGCAGATATGTGCATGAACCAGCCATGCCTGGTTTCTGTTCCAGGGATGGCTTCCAAGTAGTCTACCACCGGAAGTACATCTCTAGCCCAAGAAGTGAAACTTTATCATCTCAGAGGCTTCAAAGAAGCTTGAAAAGAAAATAGTGAACAGCAAAATGTTTTCCAGTATGTATATAGCAATCCTGAAGCTTATTTGATCTCTTCTTCCCTGGTTGACCACCCTAGTGCTAGGTACTTCTCTTGGGCAAAGTTGTACTCAAGGCTAGTTTAAGTGAGGCAGGCCTTATGACCATCTAAACCCACTTTTTAAAAATGTAGATATTTAATTTTGGAAAGCTTTTGTTTCATTTTTATTAAACCAGAGAGTCTACAATGACACCCTTAACAGATGAATTCCTTTATGTAGACTTTCATGATGGGAAAGCTATTTTGCATTTTCTTATATTGTCTTTAAAAATATCTTCTTAACCCTTTGTCTTCTTTGCACTAGTCTTACTTAGTTCAATTCTATATGAAGCTCTACAGAGAGCACCTTCTGCCAATAACACAATGAATTAGCCATACTGTTCCCTTGAAAATAACAAGCTAACTGCTGGGCCTTCCTTTCCAGCATAGAATTTTGGCTTATTTAGAGCTTTCTCCCTCCTACCAATCATGGACAGGTAATTGCTTATTGGTATTTCTAAGAAAATCTTGGAGGAATGAGACTTAATGGGGGTCGGTAACTGTGAAAGGAAGAGCCAGCATCACAAATCATGATTAATCTAGCAGTGTGGCTGGCTGCCTATAGCACTTCTATTTAAATTGAGGATGAGAGAATCAGCTTTCCATCTCATGTAAATTAAAGGTATGGTGTTTGACACAATATAAAGAAAACATACAATGATTTAATTTTGAATATTGATGTACCACTTGATATCATGCTAAAAAGAACCAATATGTAATTGGGAACTTGCTTGCATGTGGAATTCTTTTTTATTTCCTCGAAGTTAACCTACCCACTCCCTAATGAGGGGGTATTGTTATTTATTCCATTCACAGGTGAAGGAAGTAAGACAAAATGGTCTTGCCTAAACTTACACATCTAGTAAGTGGTCACCTAAGAACCGGACTCAGACAGCATGGCTCCAAAATGAAGAACTTGAAACAATGCCAGAGAACAATTTTCAGCACATTTAGCTGGAATCAGCCTTGAACACTGTCTCAACTGCTGTCTGTGTGGCTATGGCAAGGCCTGGATAGACCTTCGTACATTAGTGGAAATTAGACATTCTCCTGGGCTGGTCCCAGCCCTCAAATTGTTTTCAGATGTTCCGAACCGTGGGGTTGCTGGAAATGTTTAACCACCATGTTGTTGATTTCAGTTATTCTGTTGTTCTGTGATTTAAAACTCTCAATTTAGTGTCAATAGTGCACTACCAGGTGATAATAACTGGGGTCCTTAACTCCCACTGCCTAAAACATGTGGACTAGAACTCTCTAGATATCCTGATGTGTCACCTCAGATATGGTTAACCAGTACCCCAGAAAATGCAGATGCCAGCAGTGCCCTGGTCAACTCTAGGCTTTATGAGAGTTCAGATTACTTTGTAGGAGCTGACCTGGTAGGGATGTTGTTAAGTGTCCACTGTGTTTGGTGGGTCATACCATGGGAAAGGTTCCTGTTTAGTCTGGTCTTCAGGTGTTAATTAGCCCTGCCTAACATTCTCTGATCCTGCTTTTAAGCATCTTGGATGTGTGGAAGTTTTATATTAAACATCATTGTTGCAACTTCATAACAATAACATGAGCACAGAACGAAATCTGTAACAACAGTGTATCTCCTTACTTTAAAATAGAAAAACCCCTTTCAGTCATTAAAAGTTATCTAGCATTTGTAAGAAAATTTATCGAACAATTTCATTTGGTGTTTATAAATGATGATGGCTTAGAACAGAAGCATAGTGTGTAGATTTTCAATGTGGGGAAATACACGCCAGTCCCAAGCAGCAGCAAGCATCCTACAATGGACTTCAATACAGACCCCAGACAGCAAGACAATGGTTCTTATTCTGTGTATTGTATATCTTAGTTCTTATTCTCTTCTCTCAGAGGTCATAATACATTTTCCATGCTGTCTCTTGTAGTACATCACCTATTAAATCTAAATGACAATAGCCAAGTCTAAAGTCTAGCAAGCAAAAAAGGTTAAATGACTACAAAAATGGAGTATTCTGGAAGAATCCGGTTTGTGTTAATAGTACTGGCTTAATATAGAGGTGCATTAATATAGTAGTATATTGATATAGTTTATCTTTCAATTCTTGTTCCTTTCCATAGCACATAGAAGATAACTATGAGTCTAGGAAAAGAAGAATATTGTGAAGTCTTTTATTTTGGATTAATGACAGGGGAAAAGAAAATGGTGGAACATTAATGCTTATTAGAAATTTTTGGTATTTCATTGATGTTATGAAAAGGTTGCATTTTCCATCGCCACAATTAATATAACCGAAGGAAGTAATGGCATTTCCATTTCTATCAACGAATAAACTTAAGAAGAGATGGACACACTTTTCCTAAGCTCAGGCAACTGAGTTTCAGCACCAGAATTTTGAGACCAGAATGCCTGTTGCTTCCTCTTTCTCAAGCTGGCTCTTTCTAAAGCATGAAGGTGAGAGTGAGGCTAAAATGTTACCCAAGACTGTCTGAGTGCCAGTATGCTACCTGATAAAAAGTTGCTATCCAAATGTGCTTTAATGCAACATCAATCAAAGCGTCATTCAAATGATGAGAGTGAACACTAAGGTATTTTCGAAAGAGTGTGCTTTAATTTTTCTACTACTGTCTGCTACTAACAAGTGTGTTCCCATTAATGTTGAAGTTATTTGTAAACAGAAAGTCAGGTGTGGAATTGCTTAGTTTTATAGGACATTATGGTGTCTTCTTTTAAAAGTTAACATCTGAATTAGAAATAAATCCATCTGATTGTTGCTGATATCCATGTGTTTCAAGTAAAGGTAAAACAATCAATGTGTATAAAACATCCTAAGATGCAAAAATTGGAAGTAATCCATAAGTTGTCATATAGGATGTGATTCAGAACTCTAGATCTAGGTATACCAGGAAGGAATTGCTCTTCTAATAATATGGCCACTTCTTTATTTTAATATTTCTATTACATTCCTATGATAATTTTGTGTGTTCGTGTGTATGTGTGTCTCTCTGTGTCTCTGTGTGCGTGTGTATCCTGTCTGAAATAAACACTGGTTTAACTGCTCTGTATTCAAAGAGCTAAGTGGGTCAGACCCCAGCATGGCTTCAACTTGGCCAATTGGAGCAGCATTGCTACAAGATAGTCTCTGACCACTTCCCTATGCATTTGTGTGGAATGTATTTTTTCTATTCAGGCTGTCCTGGCCACAGTAATTTTCCATGCCTCCAATCCTCTCGTCTTATGCCCTGATGAAGACTTCCAATGAACAATGTCCTCCAACTAAAATGAGCTTTCCCTCAAACTTTGGAGAAATGACCATTTGAAGTCCCAGTCTGTAACTTTTATTGCCTTTGACTGTGCTCATCAGAATCTTAGCCAAGTCAGTTTCAACTCTTTGGAGCCAGAATTGTTCTTATACTTTTAGGAAAGTGGCCATATTTTCATTTCCTTTTGTGATGTATTTATTTTCTTCTTAACATAGTAAGCATACATTTTAACATTGTAAATCTATGGAGATTTCCTCATTGGCTGCTTTGATAGTACATTATTGGTTTGGTATTTTGACAAGGACAGGTTCTGTATTCATAAAAGCTCCTGCCAATCTAGGGAACAGTAGAGTGGATGGGGGAAATTCATGGAGACTGGCCTTGGTGATGACGAACCCTTGAGATGGAACGGGATGGAGAAAGGTATCATATTTTTTGGCAGAATAATCTTGAGCTACCCAGTTAATCTGTCTCAGCCACCTTATTTGTGTATTTAGGCAAGTAGATTTATTTCTGGCAGTATGTAGCTATCGAAAGGTGTTCTTGTGGTTTTGGTTTTTGAAACATTAATCATGCAAGTGTATAACCACAGCTTATTGCTCATAAGTCATCTCAGTGGGAGAATCAGCAAAAGATGCTGAGGTGATTGTTTCAATGCCATTTCAATCCCTGTCTGAGAGTCTGAGTTACACATTAGCAGGTCTCTCTGTCTGTGCTTCTGCCTTGTGGTTGGGGTTGTTCCAGCTCTCTTTGTTGCATCAGCTTTCCAGAGGCATCAGGGACAAGCCCCAATTATAGCTGGACAGATGCAAGGAGTTCCAGCAACATCCTTTGGGCATTTTCACCAAGTAACACCTGTTTTTATCTGATTCTGACCTTCAGTCCTTGGAAGAAGATTTCTGCCTGTTTCCAAGATGTCCTGTAATATTGCAGGAAACCAGGCAGTGTGGGCTTGATGCCAAGGTAGGAAATAGATCAGTCGAATAGAGCAACATCCAGAAATAAGCCTATACAATTGATTTTTTTTTTTTAGTAAATATGAAAAAGTAATCCAGTGGGAGAGAGGATAATCTTTAAAACAATCAGTGCAATAACAACTG
The DNA here is from genome assembly GCA_028551405.1 of Uromys caudimaculatus. Taxonomy (NCBI): domain Eukaryota; kingdom Metazoa; phylum Chordata; class Mammalia; order Rodentia; family Muridae; genus Uromys; species Uromys caudimaculatus. The sequence continues at coordinate 11,765,086 of CM052716.1, forward strand.
GGAAGCCACATTGCAGCAAAATTAACTGTAAGACCCAGATAACACAAAATGGACTGCAAATGGAACTGAAGAGCTGACCGTAAAACCAATAAAAACAAACAAGATATTATTTCTAAGGCTGGAGAAATGATTCAGTAGGCAAAAGAAGTTGCCATGCTAATGTGAAGACATAAATTTGGATACCCATAATTCATATGAATACCAGATGTGGTAGTGCATGCCTGTGTCCAAGCTCTACACCAAGAATCTGGAGGTAGAGTTATGTGAGTCCCTAGAAGCCCATGGGCCAGATATCTTGTCTTATACTGCTGAAGAGCTAAAGGGATTCTCTCTCAAACAAGTGAAAACCAATGAACGACACCTGAGGTTGTCACTTGACCTCTGAACTTGCACTGCAGCACACATAAGAAAAATAATATGTGTAGAAGAGAACATCTTAATAGTTTGCCAATATTATAAAATATGACAAAAATGTGAAATCAAGAAAAATTAATTTCTCTTAATTTATAACATTTTATTTCTGAAAAGCATTCTGAAAGGGACTTCAATAGCTATGAAAATCCTACTCAGAAAGAAAAACAATCAAATGAATTCACAGTCTAGCATATATCTGACAGAGGATAAAGATCTAGAAGAAGTAAAGAACTCACAAATGTAAATACCAAAAATCTAAACGTCAAAACTGGACTAATCAAGTGAACACAGCATTTTCAAAAGATGAATTTTAAGTAGCAGATAAGCAAGAAAACATGTTAAACATCCTTAGCCATCAAAGAAAGGCAAACTAATGTTACATTGAGGTCCCATCTCACATCAGTCAGATTGGCTGTCTTTGAGAAATTAAATAAAAACTGCTGGAAAATATTTGTGTGGGGGAAAGAAGGCATTATACACATTGCTGGTGAGAATGTAAATCAACCTACCTATTAGGGAAATCAGTCTGCAGCTCACTCAAAATAACAAAAATAGAACTAACTAGCCTAACCCAGCTCTACCACTATTGGGTATATAAACGAAGGGCTCTACGTTGCCACACCTCAGACACACAGCCATTCTTAATACTTGCCACAGTATCCAAGGTATAAAATGAGGCTGGATATCTTTCAATCCTTGACTGGATAAAGAATACATGCACATCCACACAGTTGAGGATTTTCTTAAAAAATTATATTCAGCCATACAAAAGAACAAAATTATATCATTTGTATAAATACATATGCAAATCACATCATCATATTATGTAAACTGCATGTTTATTACAATATATAGATTAGTGGATAGAAAAGAAAGGATATATTTGTGCATATGATCAATATACACAATATACTTAGTTAGCTTTCTTTAGAAAACTCATTGTTTTGTATAATGAATACCTGACCGTGTGACTTTCATAAAGGAAAGACATTATCACTTTTTAAAAGTCAAGGATGCTACAAGCTTGAAGACAACAACTGTAAAATTTGGCTTTAATACACAATTAAATCATGAATATATAAACAATTTTTAAATGGAATAAGGACACCCATGCAGAAAAACAATGAGCAATTATTTTACTGGATCCTTCCTCAGAAAGGGAGATGAATGATAAATAGGTGCACGAATAAATACCAATATCATTAGAGAACAGTCAATAGGGGATTGTCAATTACAAATTACCCTGAGACATCACTACAGACCTATTAGAATAGTTAAAGTGAATGAGATTTAAAATGTGAATTGTGACCTGTCAGTCCGGATCTGGACCATTAGAACACCCAGCTACTGCATACAGAAGGCAGATAGCTCTGAAAAAAATTGTTTTCTGAAAGTTAAAAATTCACACACCTTACAGTCCATTCTTATACTGTGAGCTCTTTATCCAAGATAAACAAAAGCATATGCCCATAGAAAGACTTCTGTTGAAATATGTATTATATATAATGATTAGAATAAAACCTTTTCAAATCACATGCTGTCTGAGATAAAGGAGTTTATTGGTCATTTATAGAAGCCAGTAAGAAAAAGATCTTGGGATCTGTTGGACCAGCAGTAATGCTAATTAAGAGCTGCAAATGTGTCTACAGAGTCTAAGACACAGGTGCATATATATTTAAAAAATTGAGGAATAATGGTATAATTTTTCCACTTAATTTTCATTGCACATAGATAAGAAGGGCAATACATAAAGTATGATCAAGATTTGGGATAGGACAGAAGTCTATAAAGAGAAATGCTATTTTCCTGTAGTATTCATAGTCCAGAAAGATTCTATGTATACAGCAGCATTACTGAGTGGATTCTGATGACCAGAGGTCTTAAAATAAGGTCTCCATTTAATAAAATAAAGGTTCACATATATGATTGCAATATATGCCATTAAATACCTGTTTCAATGACAATAAGCAAACATGTTTTCATTGATGATTCTGATGCATTCTTTCCTTGATTTTAGCTTATAAATCATAAGTAACTTTATTTTTCCCCTTTCCACCCTGAACCCTTTTAATTTGAATTCAGGAAAATTTACAAGTTTTATTTTATTGACAGAAAAGAACCTAAATGTTAACCAGAGTTCAGGGAACAAATGATTTGTGAAATCACACTGCCAGGACATCCTCTGTAGCAATCCCAGCTAACAATCAATAAGAAAGAATTGATGCGCATGCTACCATGAGGAGATCTCAAGAAAATCATACTGAGAGAAGCAACCAGAGAATACATACTGCGTGATTGTAAAGAAGGCACACTTGGAGCGTGGGATAGGAGAGAAGCATTCTGGAAGGGTACAGTGAGTTTTATGTTTACTTAATTGATAAGCTATCATAGTTTCAAGGCTCTCTCTCTCTCTCTCTCTCTCTCTCTCTCTCTATATATATATATATATATATATATATATATATATAAACCTCATAGATTCTGTACATTTTTAATATATTCATGTACTGTTGGATGAATTGTACCACTATAAAGCCAACATTAATATATATTAATAACACATGTATAATATACATATTAACCACAGTAGGCACTAATGTACCCTACTAATGAACATTGAAGTTGGCCATTACCACCCTTGCTAGCTGCTGACTCTATTTTTGGAGTTTCTTTTCAATGTGGTCCCATGTCTGATCCTATGGCATTTTGGTGTTTTAACTTGACAACTCCATGTCCTGGTTCAGGCTGACTCCTGTGTGAATTATATGGTCCAGTTTCACACATTTGGCTTTCACAAGTCCATTAGTTGCAAAATGTATTTCCCTATTGGCCTCTTGTAATTATGCTGCTGTATCCTGCTCTCCCCAGCTGTAACAGTGCACCTGAATGGCAACCCTCTGTCTTCATCTGAGTTTGCTGAGGAAGCACTTAGCTGAGGTCAGAACACTCTGGCTACTCATGTGACCTCCTCCTCAGTCTTGCTCTTCACTTTGCAGCCAGTTGCTAAGGCTGTTCCATGCTCTGGGACACTCCTACCTGATTGGTTCTTGCCTATGCTGGTGGCCGGACTAAGAATTTAAAGCAGGAATAATGCCATATCCTTTTGTTAATTTGTGCTGAAATGTTAAAGAACCAAGGGCAGTCTTTAGACTGGGGAAGATGAAAGTCACTGCAATTGAAATTTATTTTGCAGTTCAATAGTTGAAACATGAAATAGACTTGGGAAGTCCTTTTGTAATTTCCTAGGAATGGAGATTTTTCCCTTTAAAATATTTGCCTCCATTTTTCTTCACCTGAATATATTCTTTTTCTTTGCTTTCTTAAATGAAACTGAAATGCCAAAGACTTTTTTCTTGTCTGACTCATGTGATCAACTTTCTGCTCTTTTTCTACCTTGCTTGGTCTGTATCCACAGCCAAGTTTCTTCCTGGTTTTCTGTATTCATTTGTTTATTTCTTGGGCATCAGCCACTGCCCTCTTCTCTCTGGCGAGGTAGAAATAGGTTCAGCTTTCTTCTAACACAGTTGTTTTCAACCTGGGGGTCATAACCCCTTTGGTTCATATCAGATATTCTGTATATCAGACATTTACATTGATTCATAACAGTCACAAAATTATAAAGTAGCAATGAAATTATTTTCTGGCTTGGGGTCACCACAACATGGGAAACTGCATTAAAGTGTCACAGAATTAGGAAGGCTGAGAACCACTTCTCTTAACACTCAAAGGTTGGTAATAGTGAAGGTATACAAGCTTGACGTATTTTTCCCTGTGCATTGGTAACGTTGGAATACATCTCTGCATGGATTACAGCCTGCCTCACTGTAATCAGAAGTGAGTCGTACATGTTGTCATGCGCTGAGGCTTCCTCACTACATCTTTCCAAAGCTCATAGTCTCCCATTTCCTATGTAACTTCCTGGAGTATAAAATATTTCACGCTTGTCACAGGCCATACCTCAGTGGTGTGAGATCTTACGTGCTTACTTTAGCCTGCATTTAGACGAGTGTGCTGTAGCTTAGTTATGTCTTACCAAAGGTCCAGGGTTTAAAAATGTTTTGGAATCTGTGTTTTTCTTCAGATTTGAGAATATTTACATGTACCTAATGGGGTATTTTGGGGATCCTTTAGGATCCTAAGTCTAAACACAAAATTCATTGTTTTTGTGTATCTAATACAAATAGACTATGGGTAATTTCATGCACTGCTTTTTTCTGTATTTTGTCTTCACATTTGGTGTGTGTATATATATATATATATATATATATATATATATATATATATTTGATGTATATATATATATATACATACATACACACACACACAAATATGTGTCTGTGTGTCTGTGTGTTGTACACTTGTTGGTGTCTCTTGTGTTGTGGTTGGATTTGAGTTTTAACTTCTCCATTGGAAGTGCTAGACCTGTATCACCAACAAGGAAACCAGAATTTTACTTCAGGGCACCTGGGGATGCTGGTGACTGGTGCTCAGGTCCCTATGTCAAAGAGCTTATTTACAGCCTCGATTCCCCTGATAGGTCGTTACCTTTCTAGTGGGAAGACCATGAAAACGTCACACTTAATTTTGCCTTTCAGTCATATGGTATGACTATTAAGATTAAGAGTGTTATCACGTGTTATTAAGAGTGTTGATTGAAACTTTAAATTTTTTCAAATATTAATTTTATCAATTCTTTGAGAATTTCATAGATGTATACAATGTATCTTAATCAAGTCTACCACCAATACCCCAACCAACTCTTGCAGATCCCCTCGTATCCCCTCCCATCTCCTCTTTCTTTATGATCTACTTATTACAGTTACTGCTATCTATATGCACATACATGCACCTGTTAGGAGCAGGCTTGAGATGTGTGAAAGTCATTAGCCAGCTTAAAGATGATAACATGTGAAGCCAATGTAAGCCCCTCATATGTGTGATAGTTAATTGAAAAAAAAAATAAAGGTATGAAAAACACTTCTTTTATTCACGAGTCCTCGCTGTGGACTGTGGTTGTCTGCAATGATATTGCTCTTTTCACTGGGTGGTTCTGTACTGAAGAAGCTACCAGCAATGACAGGCACCTCCAGCTGCTTTTAACTGCGCATGTCCAAACTGATTTCACTTTTCTTCAAAGTAGTATTCGCTCACTAAAAATGTTAATGACTTTGACTCAAACTTAGAGAACTAATGAACATCATTTAAAAGCAATGAACCTGTCAACATGTGGAAATCTGGTTTATGGTCATACAAATGTCCATTTAACTTCAATTGAATCAAATAAAGCAAACAGTCAACTAATTAGACTCAACTAAACTGACTTAACCTCCCAGTGCCAGTGGAATCAATTATTTCTCAGAGGAAGGTTTGTTTCTTTTCAGTCTAGGGCAATGGTGGGTAATTCCTTGGCTTACTCCAAAATGGGTCCCAAATCAGGCCAGATGAAATTGGCAATTCCCAGTTACTTACCTTGACATGGAAACAGTAGGGTCTTTAATGAGCTCATTTGCATCACTGAGAAAGCAGCCAGCATCCACTTATGTAGAAATAAATTTAAAAGAGAATGGCCTGCTTCTTAATGGTGTAAAGAAATGTTATTTAAAAAATAAAATGTAATATAAAACAGATGTTGAGCAAACTGTTCACTGTCAGCCATAGACTCCTTACAGTTTGAATGTGTGATAAGTCTTCGGAAGCAATCTCTCTATTTTAATATTCTTGATGTCTATTGCTTATGGCTCTTTTTCATCTTGAATTTACTTTCTGAAGGATTCAAGGTTATTTGGAGTATTCAAAACCTCTAACTATTCCCCAAAGCTTTACTCTCTGAACAGAGTTACTTCCTGATTAGGAAAACAGCCGCCTGGTTTGGCCCCTCAAAATACTGAACTATGAGAGATACTATCCAACATTTTTGGTGGTTTTCTCTGTGCGTGTTGGATAAATTTTGGATTGGTAAGGCTGAAATTTCATTTTAGAAGAAAAACATCATGTAATAGGATTCTTCCATCAGCCCTCCTCTATTCAGATATACACTGTGGGCTGTGTGTTTATAATCTCTAGAATGTAAAAATATATGTCAAAAATTTGCATAACCATTTTTACCTTTCATACTCTGCACATGCTGGGAAATTCTCAAATGACTGCTCAGATGGCCATGGATGCTAACTGGAATGTGTTGTCTGCAATGATGCCTGTAGAATGCTGCTTTTGAGAAATTAGTGTAACCCTATTACTGATGCTTCCCACGTCAGAATATGTGCTGATCCACGAATTAGACACTCTGTATTGGCTATTGAAGTGCGGACGTAAACAAGGGCTGTGCTTCTCTTTGTCACAAGACAGTTGACTTACAAATACAACTTTTAGCTAAGTTAATCATCATTTTGTGTATGTTGTGTTGCATTCAGCCAAGACCCAGACAATAGTTGAATGTCTAAGTCCACATGCCTGCAATTATGGTTTCAATGACCCTAAAATAGTTCTGTTTTTATGAGTTCAGACATATTATCCATTTCCCATGGTCTTGGGTAACACATTTACCATTTCGAAATATAGATTCTTGGGACAGGAAAGCCAAGAACAACTGAAATGTTCATTAGATTAGGTCACTAACTTTAGGGAAATTGTGCACTGAGAAGGTGAGGGAGTCACAGAGCCCAGCATCTCATATTGTGTCATCTTACAGAGCGGCAACACTGCTCTGACCATTTGATGTCCTCAGCTTTTGGTACTGTGGCCTCAAGTACTCATTTTTCCTCTGTTCTTCTCATCATTATGTTTTCATCTTTCGAATGTTTCAGAGGGGGCACGCTATATAGTGTAGCCTGACCTTGAGGTCATTTTGTACCACAGGCTGTCCTGCCGCCTCACCCTCCTAAGAGCTTGTGACTATAGGTACAGGCCCTTCACCTCATCAGTGCCTCATCAGAAGTCTACACTGTCGCTTTGACAGTGCTCCTATCACTTGTCAAACTGTATTATATAAAACAATTAAATTATAAATAGTGATCACTCTGCTAATTGCTTACATTACATAGGCCATATAGTTGATATATTGTAGAATCAAGTACAGCTAGAAAAATAGGCTGCAGTAGAAAATGGTAATGATTCCGTTCATAGTCATAGGTGGGAAGCATCCTACAGATTATCCAGGAGGGAGCTTCATAAGAAGACTGTAAAGTTATGATAGATATAGCACACAGAAACAGACTATGTTCATAAGTGGGATGATCTAATGTCATCCAATGTCACTGTCTTTGAAATTAGCATATAAAGTCAATGCTGTTTCAATCACAGTTCAATGCCCTTTATCTTTAGAATGTATAAAGTGATTATAAGCTTTCTCTTTAGTTTTTTTCAAGCATGTACACAATATGTGGTGATTCTATTCTTCCATACCTACTAATATCTTCCAGTCTTTCTGAACCCCTTATAAAATATTTATTGAGGAATGAACTTGAAAACTTCTAAGAAAATATTGAGCCGAAATAAGGTAGTTTGCCTTCGTATACATTAAACTTGGATGTAAAACTTCTTGAAGCTGTATATACTGACCTGCAGCTGGCCTTGAAGCATCAGTCTCTCCATTAGAGTATACGTCTTCTAAGCTCTGATGCTAAGAAAGAGGAGCTTCCAGACATCATTTATGCTGACAGAAACGTCCAACTGTGTGAGTCAGAAAACACTGACCAAGAGAGCTTGGGCTGAGCAGACAGGCTGTGTAGATGAGAGAGGAGCTGCCTATCATGGATGCTGACCCTCCTGTTACATCATGAAGGATCAACTTGTTTCTCCTTGGACCTTTTATTATCTCTCAGTGCTGCTCGTGAATCTAATTCTGTTTAAACTGGTAGGGGCAAATTGTGTCTGCAACCAGGAATTCTGAGTCACCCCCTGAAAGGTCCAATGACAGATGATAGGCTTTGAGGGGATAATTACCGTCCAAATCACAAAGGGTCAAAGCACCCGGAGGAAAGTATGTGAATGGCGTAATGAGTAGTGTACTGGAGGGAAATGCAAACAAAGAGAACACAGCCTCCCAGACAATTAGGACAACAATAAAATGGAAAGGTTTATCTGTCACGTTTGTTCAAACTAAACATATCCTGAAACTGGAGGCCTTGTGAGAATGGAAGAAAGGAACTGTTCTTACACCCTTGCAAATGAGAATTCCTGGAATGAAGCTGACTACAACTATAGAGGCTGGGGTGGAGATGTTTGAATGTTGCAAATTGTCTTGGGCCATCTTTAGCCTCTTTAACAGCCGTTGATTGGCCTCCTCTGCATGCGACCTAAGGACCATTATGAGAATTCTGTGGAATGTACAGATACCCTAGTTCCACCAATGGAAAAGCTGACAGTAGTAGCAACAACTGAGACCTATAGTTTAGGGTTGTTTGTTTGTTTCTACCAATGCCTTTGGAAGTCTTAATTTATGATTTTCTTTGTTCTGTTACTAGGACTTTCTGAAGCTGTTAACCACAATGCTACACGGAATTTGGGATAACCTGAGTCTGTGCTTCTGAGCTGTAGTCACATTTCTTTTCATAATAAACTTTCTCTTCTCCCCTAGAAGATAATAGTTGTGTGTTTGGTTGGTTGGTTGATTTTTGTGGACACCATGGTGATGGGAGAGGTAAAGCTTTGGGAAATTGTGACCTTGCAGTGCCTTTTATTATTAAAATTTGTATTTCCACATATCTTTATATCACTTATAGGTATCTATCCAAAGACAAAATTCATAGATTTAAAACAGGTGACCAGGGCTGGGAAATATTTAGATGATGTTAAGTAGAAGTTGTTGCTCTTGCACAGACTTGGGTTTGGTTCAAAGCACCATGGTGGCTCACAACTGCCTGTCACTCCAGCGACATTGGTCCCAGTGCCCTCCTCTGACCTCTGCAGGCACCACACACACATATAGTACACAAATATACATGCAGGCAAACTCATACACATATATTTTAAATTTAAATATGCATTACATAAATAAATTTATATGCCAGGCTGTTTTATTTTGAGCTTTTAACTAGAATGTGAAACATCTGGAAATGACTCAGATGACTCTCAGAGGGAGAACCATGGTAGAAGAATTATTCTCAGACTGGACCACCAACCAAAGAATACACATGGAGGGAGGGACCCATGGTTCGGACCGTATATGTGGCAGAGGAGGGCCTTGTTGGCCATCAGGGGGAGGAGAGGCCCTTGGGCCTGAGGGTGTTAGAGGCCCCATTATAGGGGAATGCCAAGGTGGGAAGACGGGAGCGGGTGGGTGGGGGAATACCCTCATAGAAGCATGGGGAGGATGGAGGGGGTAGAGGGTTTCCAGAGTGGAGACCTGGATAGGGGAAAACATTTGAAATGTAAATAAAGTATCAAAAAATAAAAAGTAAAAAAAAAAAAAAAAAAAAAAAAGAATTATTCTCAGAGTCCAGACTTCTATCACTGTTAAAGCAGGTTTTTTTTTCTGAGACAAATGAAGACCGCAAATGAGAATATTTTCCTTAAAAAAAAAAAAAAAAAAAAAGACAAAAGAGCATATATTAGCTTACTTTTAGAAGCAAATGTAGTATTATAGAAGACACATACCAAATTGTTAATGGCACTTACATTATAAAGAAGATATTAGATGTGGAAGGGAGAAAGAATAAACTTGACTTCAGATATTTCAGTATAGTTTACGTTTGGCACAGTTGCTCTTACAAACTGAATGACTGTGGAGAACCACTCAGTAGTAAATTCAGTACCCCTGTGAATCTTTCCCTCAAGCAGATGCCCTGATGATGTGGACCATTTGCAAATCCCCTTGGTTTTTATCAGCAAGAATATCCCTAGAGACCAAAGTACCTTCTTCTCATCCCCATGCACTCTGCAGAGTAAATCTCTTCCGCTTTCCTCTTCCACTTTCTGATTTTATGTTCAAAGAAACTGGATAATTATCAATACGATTATTCCTTGAAGCAAATCCAGATTCTGCAGAAAGTGCCTGTATAAAAGAATTTACACAGGACAAATTCTTTGAATGGGCAAAACACACCTGTCACATTCCTTTAAAGATTTCCAAAAGTATAAATCTGTCTGTCTTCTTCAGCATCCCAGCAAATTATAAGAAAGAAACAAATCCATTGTTAATAAAATGATTATTACTACCCACTTATTAATATAACACCAACTGCGGCAACCAAATTAGGATGTTCAGAAATGTGAGGATCTGCACTGTCTATTACGATCCTTTCTGAAATCTACATTAAGAGTCTGCTTGGTAGAACCTGAGGGATAATAAGTAATTTTTAAATAACTCTAAGTGAATTCTCTCTCTCTTTTCTATTTTCTTCTCCGGTAGTTTCATCCTTTATGTGTTGGGATTTAGTAGTTTTGAATCCCTCAGTGCACTCTCCCACCCCCTCCCCTCAGTCCCCACCTGTCTCCCTCTGGGTCCTCCTTCTCCACCAGGACCCTTGCTGCACTTATGCCCCCTGCCTGCTTAACTTGATGTCTGAGCCTGGGAGGTAAGTTGTTCAGTGACGTAAGGACAACTTATCCATAGCTACACCACTGATGCCCACTGCACTGAATCCTCTCTTTACCTGCCCTCTCCTCTCCTCCCCTCTTCTCTGTCCCTCCTCACCATTACCATCATGACCCTTCCCTCCCCTTCTCCTCTCCTCTCCTTTCCTTCTCCTACCCTTCTTCTCTTGCAGATGCAGCTGCTTTCCCTCTTCCTGTTGTTGTGCTCCTTGGCCTCCTCTCCCTCCTCCTCTTCCTCCTCCCCCTCCTCCTCCTTCTTCATTCTTCTTATTTTTATCCCTACCCTTCCTCCTCTTCCTCTACTTTTGATTGCTCTCACCCTTCCTTTCCTCCCCCTTCTCCACCACTTCCCCCCCCTCCTTGCGGCAAGCTATCATGCAGCAAAGTCACATTGTTGCGCTCTCTCCCATTGGGGGAAGCGCAGTGAGGGTGGAGTCTCCGGGTCCGGGGACCGCCAGGGGTCGGGTCCGCAGAGTACACCCTGGGCTTTAAGGATCACCACCGCAGCCCTCTTCATCGCAAATGCCTCGGGGCCTGATGCCGCCGGAGTGAGATACCGGGGTTGAACACCCCTGGCGCTAATGGAGTCCGACGACTCGGTGCCCAAGCCGCTGCGTGCTGCCTAGCACTGCCGGTCTCGGACAGTGGCTTGGCCAAGGTGTAGGAAGGGAGCAGACCGAGATCAGCCTTGGGCATCCACTGGCTCCGTTGTGCTCAGAGCACTCGCCGTCCTGCGCCCCAAGAGTCACAGCTCCCTTAGACAAAGTTCTCGGATGCCAAAGTAGTTTCTATCTTTATTTGTTCAAGATGGCGGGCAGCGCTCCCAGGGCAGGCAGGTGGAGAAGGAGGGGACAGAGAGAGAGAGCTGGGTCAAGGTGCTCTACTTATAGTTCTAAGAGAGGGGGCGGGGCTTGGTAGTTGATACTTTCCATTGGCCAGCTTGGGAGCCCTAATCGTTGCCTCATTTGCCTATACACAAGTTTCACACGCCAGGCCTCTTTCCATACAGGGGTTGTGATAATTATGAATTTCCCAGGAGCGTTGGCTAGAAGCATAAATTCTGGTCCCTGGTGTAACCGGGTCTCCCAGAGCTTCCAGCCCATGCTCAACCGGGCATCACAGATCACTGCCCCACATCACATCTTGTACCATGTGCTCACAAGTCACCCAGAAGTCTCGATCCTTCGGTACCTGCTACATAAACCCTGGGATTACTGGCATGAAGCACCATGCCTAGCTTCATCACTCCTCTCTTATTTTTGCAGCATTCCTTATGCTGAGGGGTAACTTGATCTGCTATTGAGAACCTCCTCTCACTGCAAAGCCAATGAAGTCGTTAGCGATTCTAAGATGGGACGCTATAATGTCCTGAAGTTGCCAGACAGTTCTTCCATACGTGAGAGTACTAGGAAGTGATGGTTAAGCATGTTACTCCGTCTTTCTGCCTTACACCTGTTATCCTTTCATTCATCCACATTCAGGTTTAAATGACAAATGTTCTTGAAAAATGTTCATTTAAATAAGAAAGTAGTTCTCCTAGAAGAACCTTACATTGTTGAAAACTGATCTACTGTTCATAAACACTTTTTACTATTCTTCAGGGACAGTTGTACACCTGCATTCCATTGAGGGATATTTTTTACACCTGAATTCCATTGCTTTCAGACTTGTCTTGTCCCTTCTGCCAATGAGTAGTGGTGGACGGAGGCTATTTGCCACTTCCTGAGGATGCCTTAAGAGACATTGGTTTGACTTAGCCTGTTTTCCCTCTGCCATGGGGACTCAGTAAAACCTGACAGAGACTGCAAGCAATGTGGTCAGCATGGCATGGTGAAGGAATAGCCTGGTGTTTTTTCTGAAGACTGCTGCTTAAGTAGATTGATCATGTGATGAAATTTAATTATGCAGAGATACCTGCTGTAGCAGAAAACCAGTCTACTTCAGAGCCAAAAGTGACACCTTGCCATTTGAATCATGCTGAGACATTGCTGATGGAAATAAAAATAAATAACACCACTTCTGACTCAGTCATTGGCAGTGTGAATGAGTCTTTGTATTTTTCATTTCATCTCTTCTATTTAAAATCAAAAGTCTTGGGGCTGGAGAGGGTTCACAGTTAAAACAACTGCTGCTCTTCCCAAGGGTCTGATGTCATTCTCCAGCATCCATGTCAGGCAACTGCCTACCACTCCAGCTTTAGAGATCTTGTCACCTGGGCTGTGGGTGTCTGCACTCATGTACACAAACCAGCACACAGACGCACATACAGAACTAAAGAAAAAAAAAATGTTTAGAATTGAAGTCACAGCCTGAAGACATTGCTCAATGGTAAAGCACTTCAATAGCATGTATGAGTCCCCGAGTTCCATCCCCAGCATTGCAAATAGACAGACAGACAGACAGCTAACAGACAGAACTGCGAGTTCCCTTCTTGCAGTTACTGTTGCTTTCTTGCTGGATGTTGTGGCATCATCCTACTTCCTCTGACTTTCCCTTCAGCACAGCCAAGATTTTCTCCTTGTCAAAAGACATGACATATGACACAGACCTCCAGTTATTTCCTCTAACAAACTCAGAATCCGTTCAATGAATACACTGTTCCTGAACTGACCTTCCGTCCTCACATCAAGATAGAGCTTCATGGGCTTTGGTTAACTTTGCCTTCTCCTTGAGTTACACTTTTCTGCCAGTTGTTAGGTCTTCTTTCATTGTGTTCAAGGGCAAGGGTGGCCTGGAGTCCAGGGGCAAAAGGTCCTGCTGCTCTCTATGATGCTTTACTACTAGGTCTCATGGACTTATATATTCACTCTTAAACTCCACAGCTAAGAGCCTTTACTCTCAGAAAACTCATTTGAAACTAATTAAATGGTCATTCCCATTTTCAATATAAGTTCATTCTTGGAGTACTTGTCCAAAAACTGTTGCCAAGTTTCTTCATTTAATCCTCTCCTCTATTAGAAGGCATATTAAGAAGCTGGGTGTTCTCATTTAGAAAGTAGGCATCAATGGGGATTAACCAATATTCTTCACTTCTGGGTCTTCTGATTAATGCTTTCTGACTCTGACTTTGTGTTTTTGATGTACCAGTTCCTCTTTGCTCCTAGATGAGTCCTTATTGTTTTTAAAACTCTCAATGTCAAGTAACACAATAGCCTTTGGTGTCAAAAAGACCAGAACTTTAGGGAATATGGCAGCCATGGGGCAAGTTCAAAGGCCAAAGATGACATGAAACAGCAAGAAAAATACATAAGGATTTGGTTGTTCCCAAACTGTGCAGATCCAGTTGTGATTCTGGGATCAGAATGAAAGCAGACCTGATGTATTCATGGGGATATGGCCAGAAGGAAATGCATAGCCATTTAAAGTACTTGGGGTTCTGTGGGTTTAAAGAAGCATCTTACCAACAAGAGAATCTCAAATATGAGGTGTCCAGAGCAGATCTGAAACTGTTCTGTGTGAGAAGAGGGGCCAATGCTAAGTGAATAACTATAGAAATTCTCTTCCTATTAGTGACCAAGCATCCCCACTTTATGCCATGACTTCACTTTGGATTATGTCAAAGAGAAACTTCTTCCTTAGTCTGCCTCTCTTTTAGGGAAAGAGAAAACATTGGGAATCATTATATCTTCATGTGTATTGGTTTGGTCATATAAAATTGTGACTACAAGGGATCTTTATTGAGACATGTTAATGTCTCTAAAGGGTTTCATCCAGGAACATAAGCAATGAACATCTTTAACAGACTTGGAAAAAGTATCATTTTGAAGATCTTAACTCTTCAAAATGTCCACAATGTTTGTTTTTATATGGCTGAAACACATTGGCCAGTATTGGCTCTCCTTTCCCTCCTGTTTAAAATTAGATATGCCAGCACTGTTTCCATTTTATTTCTAAAGATAATTCTCTTATAGGAATGTTTTATGCTGGAAAGAACAACCTGTGAGGTCTTTTTAAAATATAAAGTTGTAAAGTCAATAATGAGTTGTAATTTATTTTTTCTAAATTTAGCTCTTGTCCCTTGTCCATGGCTCTTACTTTATATACTTTGTAAAAATGTTTTTGATGGCCATTTTTCGCCTCATTTGATGGTGACTCTACATTTTCATGAAGATTGAAAGTATGATCTGAGGGGAATATTGAAAGGCAGTTGAGTGTTCTTGAACCTTCAAAGGCATTTAGGTTGGAATAACTGATAAATAATCACACTGAAAGATACCATTTTATCTCCTTTGTGTGCTTTGTTTATCACTGGGTCAGAATACCAAAACAGACAACATAAAGGTTTTACTCACATTTTAGAATGTTGCTTGAACAGAGTACCATGGCAAGAAGAACTTATGACTTTTTCCCTCATAATAGATAGGAAGTAGAGTGGGAAGAACCAGGATTTAGATATAACATTGCAAAGATACAAATCAATGGCTTCTTTCTTCCAACAATGCCCAACCTCTTTAAGTTTCTACTTAAACTCCAAAAACAGTGCCAACCTCTAGGGACCTAAACGTCAGCACCTGAGCTTGTAGGGGCATTTCATAAGGAACCATAACAGTTCCATGGAGGATCCATTTAAGGACCCCCGAGGATATCAATATCCAATGATAATTTCTCTATTTGAAAAAAAGCAAAGCCTTTACAACTTCAAGAAATGTAGATTGTCTCCAATTTATTTATAGACTAAAATATTTATGCCATGTAAAATGTTTTACACTGTACTTTTTGTAATATTTGCAAAATAAAAATCTGTGTACATTCAATACAGGATCTCCTTCCTTCTCTCCTTCCCTCCTTCCTTCCTTCCTGTCCTTCCTTTCTGTCCCTGTTTCTCCCATCATTAATCCTTTCCTTTTTTGCTTTTAATGTTTTTTAAAAATAATTATTTTATGTTGTAATATTTTTGATTGATACAGAATTTTCTCACTTCCCTCCTCTTTCCTTCTTCCAGTCCTTCCTCTCACTTAAATCACCCTCACGTACCTCCATCTAACTATATGTATATGTATGTGAATGTATGTATGTGTATGGGCAAATACACACATATACACACATATACATATATACATATATGCATTTACATATATATACACAAACATACATATACATATATGTATATGTATATATGTGTGTATTCATATGAATACACAACATGTTGAGTCCATATTTGGTGGTGGTATGTATTTTGTTTCAATACTGACAATTCTGCATTTTCTTTCCTTTGAGTTTTTGGTTTGGTTTGGGGCAGGATTACTCTGAATATAACAAGCTGGCCTTGAACTCACTATGGAGCCCAGACATACCTTGAATTTGAGATTCTCCTGTCTCTGCCTCCTTAATATCTGAGATAATAATTATGCTGTGATTATCTTTAATAAGGACTCTTATTTTCTATCCATAGTTGCTTGAC
>CM052716.1:11781933-11910297 GCA_028551405.1 Uromys caudimaculatus
GGGGTGTTATCATATACAAAGGTTTAAGGTTTTGAATGAGGAAATATGAAAGTCAAATCAAGGCTCTAAGGTGACTCTGTTGTCTTCTGAGATGGCAGCACACATTAGTGCAAAGGGGTAATTTACAGGGACACACTAGAGAAGGAATAATTAAGAAGCAGGAGGATGTTTGCTGAATGGTAAGATTGTATTATAGTGGATTGCACTTACAGATCTTAATGCCATTGTTCAGAATCTCTTTCTTAGAAAGCGTATTGTTTGATCTCTTGCAGCCTATCTCATGATCCCTTCTAAAGACAGATTCATGCTCATTTTTAGAACTAGTGATTATGTTAAGGTACATTGAAGGGCTTTTTTGATGGGACTAAGGAAATGACTTAGACCTGTGAAGCTTATTCTCAAGCATGGCAAAGATGAAAACCAACATCATTGTGAAGGGTGGCTCTGAGAATGGAGGGGTGCCATACTCCAAGGTTTCCATAGGAACTCAACATGGTAAGGAAGTGATATTCTCTCCCTCTCCCCCTTTCTCTCTCTCTCTCTCTCTCTCTCTCTCTCTCTCTCTCTCTCTCTCTCTCTCTGGAGGACTTCTAGCCTCTATAGCTATAAATTAATTCATGTTTGTTATTTTCAATCTTTCAATTTGTGCTAATTTATTATCGTGGTAATAGTACGCCAGTGCAGTTTATAGTAAAATAAATGAAGGCTCTGGCAGTTAAAATGGACATCTCTCACCATCTTTGCTAAGTTTTGTGGAACAACATAGTCTGACAGTTGCTCAGCTCTGCTGTGGATCAGGAAAGTGTCCATAAACAATGTTTAATTGAATAGTGTGTGTGTGTGTGTGTGTGTGTGTGTGTGTGTGTGTGTGTGTGTGTGTGTGTTGGTGTGATAACTTTGTGCCTGTGAAACTATTTATAGAAATGAATAATAAAATGAGCAGATCTATAGGATGCCGTTGGCGATACACTATGTAAACTATATACTGCTTGAACATTAGTATATTAAATGTGCCATGTCAACTACTGACCTAGACGCTGGACATTCAGCAATGATCCTTGGTAGACTCTCCAGCAGAAAAAGTTTAAGGATTTAACTGTAAAACTCCACTCACTCTTGATACACTATAGGCATCGGATTTTGCATGTGAGCAGTGTGTGTATCCTAAGTTGTCAGCAGTAGTCTTGGATGACCATGGCTTCACCTCTTCTTCTGACAAGATCACACTGTGCTTCAAGAAGGTGACTCCTTTTTATTGCTAAGAATACGTACTTCACAGAAAGGAAGATTTCTTCAAACTGTTTCTACAAGGCTTACATTGAGCTAGACAACCATGCTCTATGTTTTCAGGATTGCCAATGCTCTTTTGTTTATAATTGATTTCTGGGTGTGTCTCTATGGAGCTGAGAGTCCACACATCCAAGAGATCTCATGCAAACAGTGTAGTAGTTAACCACAGAGATTGCTGAGTACCAGGATTCTTCTTTGTGTCACATAAGCTCTGCGTTGTGCACATGACCTCAGCATTTGTATGAAGGAAGGAAGCAGTCTGTTCGAGCCTGGCTGCCACACAAGTCCACCATGGTCATATTTCATATCAGGATTAAGGGACATGTCTGCGCATATGTCTGCTGTGGTAACAGTCCCTGCTGAGTACTTTGTTCCTGGACTTGTTGGTCTGTCTACTTCCTTGCAGACTTAGCGGCTCAGACTCAATTTCACTCACTCCACACCAAACCATGTCACAATTTTGTTCTTTTCTGTTTCCCCTAATACCATGCACCATATTTGTGGTTTGACTAATGTTCTGTAAAGTCTTGCCATTTAGAAGACTTTATAGATATCCTAAATCATAGGCCTCCGTATTTACACAACTGAGATATAGTTTGTTTAGAGTTTATTATACTCATGTATGATATTTGATAACTATTTTCTAGCTTATATTTCCATGTGAGTGTGTATGTGTGTGTGTGTGTGTGTGTATGTGTGTGTGTGTGTGTGTGTGTGTGTGTGTGTGTTTGTACACACACATCATCTACTTATCTCTCACTGGCCTGGAACTGAGCAATTAGGCTTAGCCTGCCAGACCGTGGGATGAGCACAGACTTATTACTTTCAAAGACTTACCCAGAATATAGGTACAGAGTCTTCTTACATAATATAATTCTGCCTCAAAAAATCTGCCACAGTGGACTCCATACATTTTTAACACACTGGTAAACATATAAGTTTTTCCTAAGAGTTGGACTTTACAGGTTATGTTTGCCCCTCAGGATGCTCCAGTTGCCTGCCTGGGTGATGTATGCCTCGACTCAACAAACAGGTATGGAAGGGGAATTCCATGGAGATACCATCCCTGTGGATCTTCATTTCAGTGCGGAGAGGCTAAAGTCTAAGCCTCTTGTGTACTACATAGTCTCTCTGAGTCCACTTCACAGGAAAAGCTATCATGATTTATCAATGAAGTCGGTTCTTCCCAGACCCAGAAGTATTTCAGAGCACTGATCATGATGTAAGAATAAGATACTGAACTTAAACTGTTCGCCTGCTATCTTGCACGTTGCACTGTTAGGATGAAAGCCAGGCCACGCCAGTTATCAGGCGTGGCAGCACATTTACCCTGAAAGCCATCACTCAGCCCTACACCTGCCTACCCTTGTTGTCGTTGTTCTCTGATGAATACAGTACAGCAGTGACATAGAGTACTTGCATCATATCGGATATTATAAGTACTCTTAGAGTCAACTTAAAATATAAAGAAAATTGGGCCTGACTCACAGGCAAGCATACAGCAGTTTGTATAAGGAAATTGGTCAACTGTACATTTTGTGTTCCACAGATTCAAGTTCTTGCACTGAATTCCCCATAGATACCTAGGGATGACTTCATATATAAACGAGATTCCTCTTTGTAGACAACATATGGTACAATGACATAACTGTATGCATGTGTCCATGAACTCTTCTTGTACTGGCCTTGCAGGCTTCATGGTTCAGAACAGAATCTAGAGGGGCATGGATAACAGATGGAAAAGGGTCACCGGCTTTGTCTTTGTTTTGATATATTTTTAGTCTTCTGATACGCTGATGTGGAAAATCTCCAAGCTTCTGAAGCACATGACACATTTTAAACATTGATAAGATTTGAACATTTTGATATTGAAGTGAGCACTGCTGAAGACTTGCCACAATAGCCGTGCTTTCCTATATGTTGGCCTTTGAAGGGACACTCGGTCTGTACGGTATGAAAAAAGAATAAGATAGCCAGGCATCCTGCCCACAGCATCATCCCAGGTTTTGATTTGGGAATATTTCCTAGTTTGGAAGTTATAGCTTTCAGCTGTAACAATAGCAAGCTGTTCCGCTGAGGGAAAAATATGTGGTGTTCAAAATAAATATTGTCAGTGCAGTCTTGTAGCATTGAGAAAATACAAATGACCACTTTTCTCCTTGGGACATGAAGAGATTCTGAAGGTTTCAGGAATGTTGAGTTAGGAAGTCAGGGTTTGAATTGGCAAAGGCCCCAAGGGTGGGAGGATCAGGAAGAGTGGATACAGAGGCAGCAGTGTTCCATCTGGTACCACACACCTTTCCATTTCGAGACTTTACTCAACAATAAGATGTAGTCTCTAAGCACGAATACCTGTCCACTTTCCCATGGTGAGGTAGATTTTACACCCGGAAACCCATTCCAAGTGGAAGGGCAAGGTCACTGGCTGCCCTTAGTGATGGCTCATGCAGCATCTTCTGGGCAATGCAATTTTCTCATGGTCCTAAGAAGTTCAGGATTAAAAGCACAAAGTTTGTCCAAAGGTCTGAGGACATATTTTAGGTGGGACTTCACACACTCCTTTTTTTTCTTATTTATGGAAACAATAACCAGTTTAGGCTTCCTGTCAGACACCTCCTTTAGTCTTTTATGACAAATCTTTTTCTCAGAAAAATTAAATAATTATTCTCTTATCATGTTACATTGTA
Source organism: Uromys caudimaculatus (assembly GCA_028551405.1). Taxonomy (NCBI): domain Eukaryota; kingdom Metazoa; phylum Chordata; class Mammalia; order Rodentia; family Muridae; genus Uromys; species Uromys caudimaculatus. The sequence goes on from CM052716.1 coordinate 11,785,911, forward strand.
ATTCCATATTCACTTCCTTCTAGCTGGAAACTGATCAAGAGACATAGTGAATATGATTTACTGAGCACAGAAGATACTTCAGATAACATGCTGTGATTATCTGATATGACGATAAAGATGTTACAGTGAGAACTATCTTCATTGTATTTTACAGACAAGTAAATGTTGACAACTAAGTGGACAGAGTTGTCTGCACTCCTAAACTGCACTGCAACCTGAAGCTTATGAACCCTCCTGCACATAAATAAATATTAAACTCATTTAAAAAAAGAATTGTGGCAGGTGGCATACAGAACACAACCAATTAAGTAGAAATGTATTCCTGCCAAAATTGGCGATTCTATTTCATTTTCTAAATAACCAGCCAGTTTCATCTTTATGATCGAGTTTATATTGTAAAGTCTTGAGAAGATTGGCTAAAGGTCTTAAAAAGCCCTTAAAGGCTTTTTTGTTTATTTGGTTGTTTGTTTTATGCTTCTTGTTTTTTAGCTCTCTAAAATCTTTCTAGAGTAATTTGTCAGGTAGAACCTGCACCATTAACAAGTGAGATAGTCTACATTCTGCAGTGCTGCTCTAGGGCAACACAGCTTGTTTTGCTTCAGGCCTCAGATCAAGGAAGAATTCAGTAGACTTCTCAGAGATCTTCCATGGGAGAGGTGTGGGGGAGCAGCAGGGGAGACTCTGAAGATAACAGAGTATAACCGGTTCACTCCTGTCTGCCACCTGTTTGGGGGTTTGCTTAGCTTCTTGCCTGCTGCCTCAGCTTTGTTTAAGCAAGATCACCAGTGCCCTTCCAGGCTTTGGGCTGTTTTTTGAATTTGTTAATAGGAATAGCCACAATTGCCTACAAGTTTGCATTTGCAATCTTGGTTGAATTACTGTGTCTAAAATGGGATATTGGCAAAAACTGTAGAACAGACCCAAAGCCTGTCGTTTCTTAGCAATCATGACTATTAATGTTATCTTTCAAGTGTTCCCATGATGTGGAGTGGAGCCCTGAGGACATTTTCCTTGTGATATAACACTGGTCTTGTCTCTGAAAATATTATTCATAGACTCACATTGGAGATGACACTTTAAAAAAAAAAAAACCTGAGGGTAAATCAGATAACCCACTAGAAACTTCTACACTTGAAGTGATTATAGCTATTTTGAATGGCTGAATAAATTCTTTGTTATTCATTTATTTGTAAAATGATCTTACAAGGCATATCATGCCCGATTACATTGCTTATTTCTCAGGATTAGATCATGACTTTCTTCCAGTGTCACTTCAGGTGCTGTGTAAACACTATGTCACTAATGTTTAGAGCGTTTTTTTACTTCTATTTGAGAATTTTTTTAAACTAGGAAATAATTCAGTAGCAGGAAATAATTCAATATGGGGAAAAGCCCATATTGAGATTTCAAACTGAGACTCATTTATTAAGAGATAGCTCCTTTACTTTTGTGTCATATTTAGCATTTTTTCTTGAGCTTCCTAAATACAATTGCTACAACATGTCAGACCAGGTTTGAATTTAGAAATCTTTTTTTTTTTTTTTTTGGTCTCCCATTGTTTTCTCCCCTGCTTCAGGCACTGTCTTATACCATCAGCAGACTCCCAACCATCGCAGCCTGGCTATCCTGCTTCCATCCTCAGCACCCACAATCCCTTGTCCTTGTATTAGACTTAGAGAGATTCACCAGTAATATCATGGTTGGCTATGTGGAAGGCAGACCTAGGAGAAGATATTCACCTACTCTCTGGAGTTTAACCTAGTAGGCATCCCATGACTGGAGCTGAGAGCTGTAGAACAAAGTACAAGAGTCAGATGGACCCACTCCCTTTACGTCTTACTCATATGCACTACGAGAGACATATGGAAATATTCATAGCATTGTGTAAAAGCAATCAATCTTAAAACAACTTAGTTGTTGATTGACAAAGGAAGAGACAATTTATGTTACAGGATGGAAAACAATCAATCGGAGGAAAAGGGGATGCTGACGTTATATATTTACTTAATATTTTATGTTATGTATAATGAATAGCAACTATTTATTTTATGTAACTGATTATCACAGACTACATTGTTTGGCTTTTGCTGAATCTTGGGATGGAAGCCAATGTCTGGTTGCAACTGATGAATGAACATACTAGTAATATTGTATAGTGATTTTCTTTGTGAGCCCACTGAAACGGAAGTCAGGGGACACAGATATGTTTTGGAAATACATCATTTGTCAGTCTTCTTAGGGACACCATTGTTGAGTCAGATAATCAAATGTTTAGCAAGGTAGACGCCATTCTCAATCCTTCCATACTGTGTACCACAGAATGTTTAAAGATCTGCATGTATGACATATTTTAAACTCTCGATGTATTGTTAACGTATTCTCAATGATTCTGCTGTGTTTGCAAAATCTGTAAAGCAACTGACAGAGCCCTATGGTTTAGTCAGTCTCTGTGAAGTAAATACTGCCAGGTCTGTCAGTTGGCGGCGCTAGCATGGATGTGTGGACTCAGAGCTGAAGAGAGTAGCACGCCCTATGGGTTGATCCACTGGGGTTTAAAGTGCATATGTAACCTCAATAGCATGTGGTGAAAGTGGAGCAATGTCACCAAACCACGATGACAAGGGTTCAATCCCAGGGCCCACATGACAGGCAGAGAAAACTCAGACTTTTGAGAATGGTTTACGTGCAGTGTATTAATTGACTTGACTAGTATTGTTGACAGACAACTACTTGCCAGATGTCACTTCACAGTTTTCTTCAGAAACATCTTAGATTTTGGTATTGAGGTATTTCTTGGAGTTATGAACTTTGTAGTTATTTTGCAAATGTCACTATAGGCCCTCCTTGAATTTTAAATGGAATTTCATCTAATTCTTGGTTTGTGGTATGGATTTTCCCCATGAATTTTATGTTCCTCTAATTAAGTCTCTTATCATTAGCATAATGTTATACTATATAAGACTTTTTAGATAGTTAAACCTTTTGTTTTTAGTTGCAAAAATAGAACCTTTTCTATCTTGCTTTTATTCTCTTTTAATGTTAACTTTATCAAGGTATAATTTGCAAGCAGTGGACTACAACAATCTTATATGTACAGTTTGATGAATTTTCACAAACGTATACATGCATACAACCACCACCGCACTCTAAACAGAGAGAGCTTGTGTCACCTCCCAAATATTCCTTACTGTTCCTGTTTCAGCATAATTCCATGTTTCAAGCTCCAAAAACCCACCAACTCACTGCCAGTCACCATACACTGATCTCTAATTTTCAGATTCCATACAATGAGGTAGTAATATATGCAGTCTTCTGGGTTCTGACTTATTTCACTGAAGAAAATATTTGTTTAGATAAAAAATTTTAAAACTTATTAGTGTTTGGAAAGAGTATTTGTGTTTATGAAGACTGGTCTTACTGTTATTCACCAAGGTTCTATTCATCTCAGTAATTCATCTCAGAGACTTGTCTTTTGCTTTTATTCTGGTAGGAATATCCAACATTTTAAGTTAAAATAATAGATGCCATTATATTTTCAGCTCCTTTTATGCAGATGCTTATATATGTGTATATACATATATATTCATAAGTGAGCATTATTCATAATCAGAGCAGGGGTTGGTATATTTTGCCTCAAGAGTGAGTTCAGAGATGGCTCTGTGGTAAAGATGCTGGACCTCAAGCGAGAGGGTGTGTGCAGTTCCTGGAACCCACATAGTAGAAAGGAAAAAAGATCTACTCCTGAAAGTTGTCTTCTGATCTCTGTACATGCACCATGGCATGTTCATGCATCATCATGCACACACACACACACACACACACATAAATACACACAAAATGAATAAGTGCAAAAATCTTCTAAAAATATATCTTCAAGAATTAATCTCTCCTTCCTTCCTTCTTTTTATTCTTTTTTAAGTTGTAGATCCAAAATACATGTCTTCTTGTAACTAAATGAAGGTCAACCGTGAAATGCAATTCTACTTTTATTTAATATTTTCAATCCAAAGGAATTTATAAACATCACATGTTATCCTTATAATGTGTTCCTAAACTAGGGGTAATTTGTTTTTCTTTTTTAGAATTAGGCAAATGCAAGCTACATTATTTAAGTCCTGGGGCCCAAACCGTATTCTCTGATTTTCGTGTCAGTCCCATTTCAATACAGGACAGGCCAGGCATGCCTTGAATCCCTTGCTGTTGAAGCACAGTGATTTACCTCTTACATCACTGATTTGTTTTTAACTTTCCTAATTAAGGATTGGAGGAGGGATGGCCCATGAGTGTCTTGAAGGACTATAGAGTGAAATGTGTGTGCGCATGAATTGAATTTATAACCTCTACGAAGTAACCTGATGATGAAAATTCTCTGAAATAGTAATAGTCAAAGGATCTTTTCACTCATTGGAAATAACAAACAAGGACGGATGACAAACTCTTTTGAGTTTTCCTCCTTGTAGACCATTTCCACATGAAGTATGTCTACTGTTGTGTTATATCATTTTTGAATGTTTATTTTTATGTTTCTGAAATTAATGTTACCAGTAATGTAGCAAACCCCTTTTCTTTTAACAGCAGCAGAAAAATTGTGCTGTGGTAGCTGTCCCCCAAGGGTCTTTTTGTTCTTGCTACTTCCCAGAGACCCAGCAACACAGTGACTTTTCCTTTTTATGACGCATGGTTAAAAATAATAACGTAAAGTTACTACTATTAGCCTTTTTTTTGGATTCCACCTACCTTATATGGAAAAAGTATATTTCAAAGCAGTACTTTATTTAATATAAACTCATGAATTGTTAATTGGTAAAAGTGATGTTGTTTAGGTGACATTTCCGAGTATCTTCATTTTAAGGCAGACTTGGTGGTGTGATTGTAGAATGTTGTGCTATATATGACACAAACATTATTGGTTAACTGGCAATATTATGTGTGGTTATGCAATAATTATAATAAATTTATAATAATAAATAAATATAATAAATGATAATAATGGTTTTAGTCACAAGAACCTTTCAGTGATTATTTGCTTTGGGCAGCATAATATATTCTTTTATTTGATGCTTATAAATAGTCCAGACATTTGGGATAAGTGTTGGACCCATTTTACCCAAAGGAATGACCGTATTCAATGCAGGAAACACATTAGTCAGCTCACACTACTAGCTACATTTGGGTTATACATTCACATTTTTTTAAAAAGTTTTTTAAAGATTACTTTCATTTTTATTTCTTGTCTCATGTCATGCGTATGGCCATTTGTGTGTTTTGCATATGTGAAGATGGGTAGAAGCCAGAGGAGGGCACTTGTCTCCCTGGAATTGTAGTTACAGAGTTGTAGGCCACCATGTGGGTGCTGAGGCCTGAACTAGGGTCCTCTGGAATAGCAGCCAGTATTCTCAACTTCTAAGCACCTCTCCCACCATGAATTCCATCATCTCAACTATATGCCATGCCAGCTCTTGACACCGAAGAATGGAAATCAAACTGCATAAGAATCAAACACATGCATCACAGTGCAACTGAAACCCATCCAGACCATGACCTGGCAGTATCTTGGAGTCATGTGTTCACTGAGTAAGAGATAAGCACACCAAGCTCTCCTGAACCACAGGTATTGGAACATAACCATTCCAAAAGACACTCATCTCATTTCACAGTTTCTACTTTATGAGTACAGAGAAATTTCAGTGTTTCATGGATCTTTCTTTAGAATCTTTGGATCTCATGCTTGGCCCTGTTGGCTTATTCTCTTTGAGATAGTTAGAAATTCTAAATCAGATAATCTGTGCCATCATACAGGGAATTTCGCTGCCTTGCTCTTGTGCAGGTTTCCACAGCTTCTGTTTAAAGAACAATAACCAGGTCATGTCTAGGAGACAGGGTTTCATAGCACTCCTTCCAATACTCCAGCTCATGACAATCTTCCCACCCTCTCCCAAGAGCCTTGAGTTTCCTGAGTCTCAGGGTGCGAAGGGATCGCCAGCCCCGCCCCCAAGCCTTATTAAGGAGACACTGCCAATAGTTCCTAGAATAGGGAGGCTCATTCTTCTTTGAGAGTAGTGCCACTGGCATGTATCCCATGCCCCACAGCCATAAATATATGGGCAGTACTAATTTAACTTAGTAATAAAAAGAATATTTGATATTAGGGTGGGGGGATTGGTATTTAAGATTATACTTCATTGCATATATGTATGAAATTTACAAGGAATTTTTAAAAATGAAACTAAAAAGGATGCCTTTAAAAACAATAGAATCCAACTACCTTCATTAATAATAAATCAGACCTGAAAACATTGCTGACTAGGGTTACCAGAGTTCAGAATTCGAATAAGCTAGCATATAGCTTTTAGGAGTCTGTCTTAAGACTACTCTGTAATGCGGAAATTACCTTCAGTTTTCTAGAGGCCTTCTGTGTTTAATAATTTCACTATTTTTGGTTATAATACTAATACAAACTAATTTTTAACAGTCTTAGAGAACGAGGAAAACATCTGTGATAAATACTAAAATTACTCTTTCTTTATACACACATACATGCACACACACACACACACACACACATTTGAAGACATTCCATTTAGGACTGAGTGTTCTGAGGGTCTCTCACTCTCTGCACATTGTCCATTGTGAGTTTCTGTGTTAGATCCCATGTACTGCAGGAGAAAGCTTTCCTGAGCAAAGCACTGATTTATGGGTGTGTCAGAAAGTCACTTGTATTGCTATGTTCCTTGGACAGAACAATACGGTTTGGTATTCCCCAAGGCCCATAGCCTATCTAGTCTCAGATCTGGGTGCCATCTCATAGACTGGGTCTTAAATCCAATCAGATAGAAAGTGATTCCACAGCAATGCTTTTGCCATTAATGTACCAGTGTGTCATGCAGGCAGGCCACCACTGTAGATCACAGTATTGTTAGCTAAGTTGATTAAAAAAGAATTTCTTAATTAACTTAATAGCCTGAATTCAATAATTACATAGAAATTTAGTTTATCCTTATAAACAATTCATATCTTGGCTTAACACTCTTTTTAACTTAATTTCCACCTTCTTGTACTGTTTTCATGTTTAAAAAACAAAATCTAAAAGTAATCCAGCATCTTACCTCAAAAATGATACATATAAAATAAAAAGTTTAATCATTATTTAGTAGTTGTAATCAATGTGGATGGTCTACTGAGATTCTTTTCTTTTTCCATTAAATGTAAGGCTTATTTTGATTTAGTTTTAGGAGGAGAGTACATGCATAATTTGTTGTTACATAATTGTGGCCTCATACAGCCTTATATGAAAATAAGTTTGTTTTATTTTCCAAAAGCCATTTTTACACTATATAGTTTTCATGAAAATTTTGTTGTGTAACACGAAGGGATAATTTTCTGCTGGCTGTAACCAGTGTTAAAGGGAATTTTGCCCATTTATTCTCTGGAATATATAAAATACTGTTACTGTGGATGGCCTGGTAGCAATCATAGTCTGAAGAACATTTCATGAACTTGGAATTGATTATAACTCTGGTGCCTCTTAGACAAATGTCCCATGCTTACTCTGAAGGAAAGGCTAAAAACTTACATGGCTAACATCATTAAAGACCAGTGCCTGGCAGCAATTTCGCAAATATATACACCTGGGCATGACTTCTTGGCGGGTCAGCCCGAGAGGTACCAGTTACCAAGTCCATTCTTATGTGCAACATGAAAAATGACTGATAATACCGAAGGTACTCAGTAGTCTTCTGAAGAGTCTGAGTGGTGAGGGGCGGGGACTGGTGAGGGGCGGGGATGAGTGAGGGGTGGGGATGGGTGAGGGGTGGAGATTGGAGGCACATACTAGGATGAAAAGTATAAACACTTTGTTATTGCTCTCGTTCAGAAAACAAATATCTGTAGGACATAGATGACTTAAATAAGTCATTATGTAGCATGGGCTTCCTGACAGCCCCTTTGTAATTATTCTTGCAGCGTGCGACTTGTGACAGCACACACAGATTACTTCTTGATGCTGAGAGTTAGGCTGTTAGCAATCCATATGATTCATTTTCTTGATGAATTGGACTCCTGATCGTGCTTAGCAGGGAGAAGCAGAGGAGGCCATGTTTATGACTTCAGTTCTCTCTGAAGCTAGCAGCCTTCCTGTGCCTGGCCAGAGTCTTACCTTTCGTGGATTCTCCACAGTGCTGATGGTTGCCAGAAACGACAGCCACATTGTGTTGCACTTCAGGACCAAACAGAACAACATTATCTATTCCCAGCACACTTCCAAGTACACTGAATAAGAGAGTATGAAGAGATCAAAGCATTCACTTGTCCCATTTGTTCAGTGACTCTGAGCTCTTTTGCCCATGATGTTTGTTTTACATACTTTTAATTTTTCCTCAGATATAAAATTCAGTATTTGAAAGTTGGTTCTGGCAAAGGTAATCAAATAGCTCTTATGTTAATTCCACAGATATATTTATTTGTTCATGTCTGGTACACTCTCTTTCCTCAACTTTCTGTTACATATAATCGGGACATGGTGATAATTAGCTGTTCTTTCAGGGTTTAAAGTCAGTCTGTTTAGTTTAAAACAAAGAAGATAAATCCAAGAAGAGTATGATTAAACAATAGAGAGATTAGTGTGTTATAATTTTAACTAATTGCTGTACCAAGTAACCTCTTTCTTTATGCATGTAGAACTTTTTATATGAAAGCACTCCAGCGTGCCCCACCCCTGTATTTTTGCACTTATGTGAGACTGGTTTGTGGAATTCCATCCAATTTTGGACTGCTTTCAGATGGGAATCACTACGTTGTTCTCTGACTGTGTTCCTTGAAGAGCAAAGAAACTATGAACCTTCAAAATCATCCTCTCCTCTGGGACTAAGCAACACTAGCTTGATTTTTCTATTATAGCCACATAGCGTTACAATGTGGTCTAACAGAAAGCTATTACACTTAAGGAGGCACCATTACTCAGGCGTCACAAAGAAAGGTATGTTCTGCCAAGCGTGATAGCTCACTGGGAGCAAAGAGAAGAACTGCCCCAGGTCAAACATGGAAATTACGAGTTATGTGGAGGAGTACATTGATAAGAAAATCAAATTAGCATATTGTTCTCCAAAATGGTTGATAGAGGCGATAAAACTTGTGAATGCGGTGAGTGTTTCACAAGTGCTTTCCAAGTCAAGAGCCCTGCCCTGGCAGGGCTGAGCGTGGAGAGAGGACTCAATCTGTCCTTAGGCAACCTCTGTGTCAGCAGGCGAAACAGGTTCCAGAATCTTGTGTTTCAGATAATATAATATGCTAGAATGTGCTTTGCCTGTTTGGATGCCTTGGAAACATTGTGAATATGTAAGCAATTAGTGAGTTAATAAAAATATTCTGTAAAAAACAGTGTATTTTTTAGATACAATGTATTAATTTAAATAATATTCCCCACCTTATAAAGCAACACATATATTCCCTTGCTGCATCCCGGTCCCAGATCTGCTACCCAAACTGTCACGAAAGCCTCATTCACAAGGATTTTGGAAATAGAAGTTAAATGTAACAGATATGATGCATACAAGAATAATAATAAGAAATGTCTTCAGGGAAAGGACTGTTTCTTCTCAGAACTGTGTCTGATAGAATATGTGAGTGCCGAGTTTGCACACTCGTGGGAACTGAGTTTGAGTAAGATGCAGGCTGCAGGCTGCTGGACTGTGCACGTGGGATCACTGGAGACTTTTGAGAAACAGTTCTGTAGAATGACATTTGGCAAATGCAGACAGGATAAGAAGAGCATAGTGCTCTGTGCAAGCTATGACATTGGGTTGGCTGGCTTCAGTTCCAGGCTAGTGTAGTACTCAGAGTCTTTAAGATGGGATTTGTTGTCTTGCTGAGTATTTCATGGAAGAGGTGATAATTTGCACCTCCTTTTACAGTTATATTTAAAATGGATACACTCAGAGCCATTTGCAGTATATTCCAATACCCTATTTTTCCCTAGGTTCACACATTTAAATAAAATACATTCCATTTATAAATAAGATACAGCCAATAGACCGGTTACAAGGGACCTTTAAACCTTGGAGAACTATTTGAGAGCAGCATATGGTATCTACTTCTGCTCATCAACTACCTCTACTTACATATTTTCAGATACTTCTGCAGTAGTAGCTTTCCATGTAACTTACTCAAAGTTTAGTGTGAGTTATTCCTTGCCATATCTCCTTCTGCACTTTTGCATCCTCTTTCCCATTTACTTACTCTCTCTCTCTCTCTCTCTCTCTCTCTCTCTCTCTCTCTCTCACACACACACACACACACACACACACACACACACACCCATTTTGTTTTTTCAAGACAGGATTTCTCTGTGTAGCACTGGTTCTCCTGGAACTCACTCTTAAGACCAGGCTGGCCGTGAACTCAGAAATCTGCCTGCCTCTGCCTCCCAAGTCCTGAGATTGAAGGCGTGCGCCACCACTGCCCGGCTTCCCCCTCTATAATACTATGTTCTACTCCCCTTCCTTGGAAGAGACTCTTTCTGCATGGTTTACTAGCTATCTAATCTCTGAATAAAGTATATTGCATGAAATTCTTAAAGAATAAATAATGCACTATTTAAATATAATTAACTAAATTCTGCTAAACATTTTAATAATATTTACAAATACAAATAATATTACAAATACCCCAATTTAACATTTAAGGAAAATAAAATTTGCAGATCTGGGCTATCAGTAAAACCCTACAACTTAAATAGAGTAAGACTTGACTCAGGTCTCCTGATTTTCTAGAGTACACACTGTCAGGACACCTACTCTTTGAAGTCAAGTGTTCTTCATTTACAAATTCATTTATATTAAAAATTAATGATGTGACCAACTAGTTAACCCCTGATTCTAGAGACACCACCCTAATCAAAAATACATTTTTAAGTTATGGGACCATTCAGACCTGGAGTTTGCCTGATCATAGTACATCCACATATAGGAAGCAGAGCAATGGACCCAGGCAATAAACTCTCAAGGCTGACCCCCAATGGCATACATCCTCCAGCAAGTCTCTCTACCTGTTAAAGGTTCCATAACCTTACCAAACAGTGCCACCACCTGGGGACCAGGACTTTAAGCAGATGAGCATATTGTGGACATTTCACATCTAAACCATAGTCCTTGTGTTTTTGAATCATATGCTTTTGATTGACTTACCAAGATCCACATGCCAGAATAAGACAAAACCAAGAGAAGCCCGCAAACGTGAAAAGTAAGTAATGACAAATAAAACCCAACAAAGGAAAATGTAGCATTCAGAAATGCATTACCATTAGCATGGCTGTTTGGGGTACTCACATAACTTCTCTGGCATCTTCAAAAACTTCAAACAACAGCAAAACAATCAGTTTCATATGACATAGACTGTATTTGATCCATACAATAAGTAATTTCCCCTAAACAGAATTAAATGTCTTCCATGCATTCTTGCAATAGGGATATTTTAAGCAAATATAGAATGGAACATAGTATATTTCAAGTAAACAACATTTAAAGAAATGTTCTTTTCAAACATATTGAAATTCAAAGAAGAAGCAGTACATTTACTAATAATCCTACTTAGGGAGCTTTTTTTATAGACAAAAGCACAATATTAATTGATATTTTTGCTTCAGATGATCTGCACACACGTTGAGTCTACTGGGGTTATTTTTAATTTCAGTTTGCTGATAGTGAGTGATAGGTTGAAGTTAGCGATTTACCCATGGTGCTGAAGAGTGTTCTTGTATGTGCTTGGAACTTCTTTCTCATGGGAATTTTGAATTAAAAATATTTTCTTTTAAAATTGTGGATTGAAGGCTGACATGAAATTATGTGTGTGGGAAGCCACTCTTTGGAGTTTACTGTACATTGTGGGGGGATCAAAAGTTTCTTTTCTCTTTCTTTGTTTCTCTTCATTTCTAGGAAATGAAAAAGTTGGGTGTAAAAATATTTCAGGATTATAAACTGCTAAAGGACATCTGGTTTATGTGTGCCCAGAGGTGGCTTTCTGAAAAAAAAAAAAAAAAAAAAAAAAAGTAAGATGTTAGGCCAAAAAGGAGAGGAAAATGTCATGTAGTCTAGTTAACTCGGATTTTATGAGGAAAAATGAGACTATTCTTAGGAGCTCTAGCAACACTTAACCAAACAGAAAGACATGAAGGAAAGAACGCCATGTTTCTGAAAATACCTACCACCCAGCTGCAGGAGTGCCTCACATGTGGAAGCCAATGTGCAGTGTGCTGAGCAGGACAGGAGTCAAGGAGAACAGGAGGAATGGACCAAGCCTCTGGTTAGTTCTGGTTAGGACTGAATCGAATTCACAGCTCATCTTCCTGGAGAGAATGGATTTCTGCTGCAAGCACAGCAGGGAAGAACAAATCCTGAATGTGCTCACAGATCCCGTAAATCCATCTCCGCTTAGTGGACACTCTCCGCTGTCTCCAGAGATATTTTTGTCCACAATTACCTAATGAGAAGGGATTTATGTATAGATATTCCATGGTGAGAAATACAAATGGCTTTGTCTTTAATAAATCAATGTCTGAGAAGCGCTCCCTAAATGTTTTCTTCTTGTGGTGGTGGCGGAGAATAGTATATCTAAATTTTGAAGCTGTACAGATATTTTAACTTGTGGGTTCTGGGAAAATTTGCAAGCTGATGTGTAACAAGGAGAAAAGTCACACTCCCTGAGTCCCGTGAATCAGACTGTGGGTGGTGAAAAGGTTCACTGCTGTCAAAGCAGGTACTTGCCAACGTAGCTCAAGGAGGCAGTTGTCTGTCTACATTATTGATTCTTGTTTTGCTCAATTTCTACTTCCAAATATAGTGCCCGGCACATAATAGGTATGTAAGAAATGCTTGTAACATGAATGAATGGGCAAGACTACATGTTACCTAAGACAGTTTCTCATACTTGGTAAGGGAGGAGTCTTTGTTGTAATTACCTCTAAAAAAATCCATACATTAATGGAACCTTCCTTTTCTTATTTTTTAAAGTGCCAGAACCCTATTGTTTTCAAAGCATTTTCTAGTGTTACATACTTGATCTTGTTGAATTTACCAATGAAGTTTTCTCAACAAAACTGACAACTGTTGTCATAAAATAAGAACCAGATGAGCCAAAAGTAGCACATTTCTCTTTAGTAAATATGTCTAAGTAGCTATAACTTCTTCAATGCTTTACAAACCACAGGTATAAGAACACAGGGTTAAAGTGATAGTATCACAAAATCTCTGATAAATTTAAGTACCAAAGGCATGTATTATCTGATCCACTATTTTTTTTTTTACTGCTTTCTGTTTACATAACAATTCTAGAAATAAAGAAGTTTGTTGACACGAATATTTTGGTTGTCTGCTCTGGACCAGATATTCTCTAGATATAGGAGAAAAACTAGTAACTCATTAAGGACGTTGTCTTTGTGGTACTCAGATCCTAAAGGAGCAATCAACTGGAAAATAATATAATTGCATCAAAATGTTAGTCCACAGAAAGAGTAGGGTAATTAGGGAAGTGAGGCACTGTGGCTGGTGACAGTGTCTCTTGCAAAGGTTCTCAGGGAAGTTGGGAGTAACTTTGCAAAAATCCGGGAATTATGCATTTCCAGTAGTACAAAGAAAGGAGAAATATAGTTTTAAAAAAAGTATCTGAGGCAGGAGTATGGTCCAACTGTTTTCCAAGCAGGAAGTGGATGTCATATTTGCTACTCACTGAGCCAATAGGAATGTGATCTCGGACAAAGACAGAAGACAGAGAAATGACAGAGTTTGTAAGGTCTCAGACCATATCACTCTGGTATTGTTTGGGGGTGGGGGGAGAGACTGGACCCCAGTTTCATCCCTGAGAAAGAAAATGAGGAGGGGCGTAGGATATCACAGGTCCAGTGTGTAGTACATAGATACAAAATATATATTTCAAGTAAATGGGCCCTTACGTGGTGCTATGCAAATGAAGTTCATCTAAGCATGGGCCCCAGAGATGGAAACCAAGGACAATTGTCCTTTGATTTTTTTTTTTTTCCACCAGACTGTCAGGAGAACAAAGCTTTGCCAGTCTCAGCTTTTACTTACTTATAGTCTATACTAAGGTGATTTGGGGACAAGCCTGAAACCATAAGCCCGGCAGAGAACAGGAGATTGTGAAGGTCAGTGTGAGGTTGGACGTTTACACTGTTTCTATCTGAACCTAAAGGGAGGCAGAAGCCAAGTGGGTTGACTCATAGACATGAGCCTGTACTGGGGCAACTAGGCAATAAAAGCCATTAACAGATGGCTGGTGCTACTTTCATTTTGTTCTTTATTATTGATAATGGGCATTTTCTCAGCTTATACTTTATCAAAATATGAGCAGCAGCCTGTGATGTCTTTGATGTCCTAGCAGAGACCATGCAGGCAAAGGAAATGGAGAGGCTCTAGTCAGTTGAGATGGACCCTAATGGTGCAATGCCAGATTCGTTGATGTCTAGCCAAAAGGAAGCAGTGTTATCTAGAGTTTTCATCTGTTACTTACTCTTCCATCCATAAATATTGCCCTACAGTTTTGTTTACCCATGTGCTTGTGTCTGCTTCTCACCCCATCTCCTCACCTCTTTCTGTTTTGCCAACTGGGGCAGCTGAACTTGGCCTCTTGCCCAGCTAGTTGTAAGGAATTAAGCAGGCCTGCTCTAGTATTTGGCTGGTAATTCTTTTAATTAACCATGAATGTTTAAACATCTTCTGGCTCCACCCCAATCTCAGTCTGGCAACTTTACCTCTTCCCGTGGTACTCAATCAGGAGTGATTTTATACACCAGGGAATTTTTGAAAAAGTCTGGAGATCTTTAGCTTGGCATGCCGTGAGTTGGAATGAGCAGGGTTGCACAGCATCATACGGCACATAGGAGGGCCCTGGCAACAATGAGCCACGTGATGCCAGACTCTAGTCTTACCAGAGGTAAAGAACTGTGACCTATATTCCACACTTAATTCATGTGGATGCTTGAGCCTACTGATAAATTATAGATGGTTTCTAATGGCAGCTACATTAGTATAATGCAGCAAAAGAAAAGTAAACATGAAAGAGGATGGGACCGGGAGAGGGAAGAGAAAAAGAATAGAGGAGGAAAGAGGAAAAGGAAGAGGGAAGAGAAAGAAAGGGAAAGAAAGGGAAAGGAAATGAAGGGAAGGGAGGGGGAGGGGGAGAGGAGGGGAGGGGGAGGGGAAGAAAAGGGAAGGGAAGGATGGGATGGTGGTTAAAGAATGAGCCTATGCCCAGAATGTGGTGTTAGCCATGACTATCAGGAGTAGAGTGAACTGGTCTTTAAAATGTTATAGCAACCAGTCCAGCTTGTGAGCAATGTTGATAAGAACTTTGCACCAAACCTGTTCAAGGTGCTTATCTCTAGTTATTCTAGTGTTGTTGATTCAGGAAAACCTCATAATGAACATAGCTGAAGAGACATACAAATTATAGAATTATTTAGAAAACATGCATCCATCCCTCCAAGGTCTGAACTCCTAATTGTTTAGCTAATACAAAGTGATCAGCCATGAAATTATATACACACAGCAATGGAAACGGATTCAGGGGGTTATTTATAGTCTCATGTATTTGTGTGTGTGTGTGTGTGTGTATGTGTGTAAAAGTGATAATAAAAAAAGATGCTATGAGTTTGCAAGAGCATGAACGATGAGCATGGGAGTGGTTGGAGGGAATAAAGGGAAGGGAAAGGTAATAACTAATATGTATATTAGATGAGGATTCATATTCTCTTTATTTAATGAACAGACATATTTAAGAGCCTACCATGTCTATATTCAAGGCCTTAGTACACCAGACAACAAAATAGAAATTACCACCCTTAATGAATTAATATCGTGCATGTTCTTCATTTATTTGCAGCAGAGATCATAAAGGTAACAAAAAGTAAGGGATAGGACGGATGTCAGAGGCCTGGAGTGAATTACCTTGAGCTTTCTTACCACCACAGGATGTTCTGGCTTCATCCCGAGGTGCTGTGCACTCTGGTTTTGCATGATTTTTGTCTAATAGTCTGTCTACACTTTCTGGAATATCTCTGATGAATAATTTGCTTTGATTGGTCCATTCTCAATTTATGAAATACTTTCCAGTTTTTGTGGGCTTTATATTTTGCTGTTCTCAACATCTTTATCCTGGCACTTCCTGTTCGAAGGATTCTTTCCATTTCATTTTTTGTCTCAAGCTGTTGGCTTTTTTCTGACCTACTAAGACAAGACCAATACTGAGAGTTATTAACTGATGATTTAAAAATAGATTAGATTACAAAAAGAAAGAATGGGAAATGTGGCATCTTACCACATAGCAGAAGGATTCACCAACACCTCAAAGAACTGTTAGTGACCTCTTACGTTATATTTTATTACTTCATTTTATTCATTTTATGAGATGTGTTTTTATGCAGATGTGAGTATGTTCCTCCCTTAAATTAATCAACTACAAATTATTATTCTAGAAGATCCCGGGGAGCTTTGAGCAACTTCAGACAGAACACAGTTCTTAACTACTGTCTCAGAAAAATTCACCCAGGGATTTGTCCCCAGTTTAATTATCCGTTCTTTGCAGCAAAATATTGGCTTTAAGGCAAAATTATGCTGCAGTCATGATAAGACTTTTCACAATTTTGTTCTTGAAATTCAGGAGCACTCAACTCTTCAGCAACAGCAGACTCTTGGACAGGAATCAATAAACTGGGGAGAGGCTGGACATTCAGCTAGTCATGTGATCTTGGATGACACCCACTGTGATGCTTCTATTAACTGCAACTTGAGAAAATCTATAATCAACTGTTAACAAGGTCTCGGTGACAGGTTATCTTTGTTATGTATCTTAGTTATATTAATTGAAGGAGGGAGACCTGGCCACTGTGGACAGCATCCTTCTTTAGGGAGGAGATTCTGAAATGTATAAAGGTGGAAAAAGGAAGCTGAGTATTAGAATATATGCATTAGTTCATCCCTCTCTGCTCTTGACTGTGGAGATGGTGTGACCCACTGTTTCAAAGTCCCATTGTCTTGACTTCCATGCTGTGATGGACAGTTACCTATAATTGTGAACCAAATAAGCTTGTTCTCTTTTAAGATGTTTTGTCAGGGGGTTTTATCATAGTTATCAGAAAAGCGACTAAAATACACCTCTACTCTTTGTCTTTCTTTCTCCCCCAATACTCTGCTTCTGACTGATGAATCCACTAAGCATTTTCATGTCTGAGTTCCCTACATTGTTCTTTCGGCAGATCATTTATTTCCTCGAGAGCTTATTTTGGCAAGCGAATAATCAGTTTTCTGAATAAGCTTGCACAATGATCAGGGGCAATCCTTGACCTCACTGTCAGCTGAGGCACATCCTCCATGTGAGGTGTGTGATGTAGAAGAACAGCTGATCGCAGTTGACTTGTATTCTCCCAAATCTGTGGGCAAACATGACAAGCTCAGTTATTGGGCAAATGCTGCATGGCTTCTTGAAATTTGACTATAAGTACAAATAGACACAAAGTTCTGGTGGCCTTCTGTTGGCAAGATTCTATTCAGAGATCTATAATCTTACTTTTTTCTCAGAACTTCAGAATGGATTCATGAGTCATCTTGCAGTTATCCAGACTCAGTTAAGGACTGGGAGTTCCTCTAGTACCTGTTTATTAATTCCTAGAAGCTATAGTAAAAACAACGGAAAGGAGTAATGGGTCATCCCTTTTCAATACCCTTCAGTTTCCATTACCTCCAACCCTTGACCAAGATTTTGTTTTTTATTTTGTGTCCTTAATTTACAACAAGAGTCTGGAAACTCTTATGATGAACAGACATAAGGACGTCTGGATTGGGTACGAGCTGGCGTTTCCAGCCTTGATTATACTGCCAGCTCAGTGTAGGGCCAGGGATAGCTGACTAAACTCATGTGTTTCTGAATTCCTAGTGGAATATTAAGTAAATTAGGTAATATCCTTGCCTCTTTTCTTGATTTCTGTCCCATTTTCTTATGTAGTACACTCATGTGTACTCACACATACAGGAGTCAAAGGAGAACTTGGGTGAGCCTCTTTTCTCCCTTCCACCATATGGGAGGGAGCTCAGGACATCAGGTTTGCAGCAAGGGCCTTAACCCACAGAGCCATCACATGCCACAGGTCACTGCTTCTCAAACTCAAGAGTGAGAAAGAAAGAAAGAAAGAAAGAAAGAGAGAGAGAGAGAGAGAGAGAGAGAGAGAGAGAGAGAGAGAGAGAGAGAGAGGAACCTTGGCACTAAGCCTGGGTGGGGGCTCTTAGAAATCCCCTTTCTCACAAAGTCTCTGTGATATAAACACCACTGACATAATCTCATACAAATAATCACTAGTCTGCATGATATCTCTGACAACAGCCAATAATAAGTTAGGACAATAGTCTCATAGTCACTGAACACAGTAGTCTTTGGGGCTTTCAATCCATTGGCCATAACAGGAAAATTGGGGAAAACATTCTACCAGTACATTTTAAAAAGAACAGGCATTTGGGTAAATAGAGTCAGATGATCCAGATATTAGTGGTATTTCTGAACTAGTAGAGAAAGACTACTCCCCTACACACATGTGCATGCACACACACACACACACACACACACACACACACACACACACATTGGTGCTTGAACACAAGGGACCAGGTTGTAGCTGGAGACAGCTAAATGTTCTTATTTGGACTGATGCACTCAAAGTAACTTATTTGTTACATTTTATCATACATACTAGAACAGTGGAAACGCCGAAATAAGGACTTGATTAACTTCACAAATTAGGAGTTTAGACTATTAAATTATGCAGAGGAAATATGAAGGCCTAGATTTCTGGTTTTTTTAAATTTACTTTTCATGCAATTGAGAAGAATTTTATTCATCAAGAATGGCCACAGAGTATAGAGTAAACAGTAACATTGTGAGCCCCCAGAGTATAGAGTAAATAGAATCACTACCAGCTCCACAGAATAAGCCAGAGTGCACACTACCACCTGTCTTCAGGCTCTGTGTCTCTTGTTTGGAACTCTTTGCTAGATGTGTTCTTTTTCTTCTTCCTTCAAAGGGAAGTTTTATGCCTCAGAAAAGCTATGGGCAATGATGATGGAATAGACAAAGGCCGAGAGGCCAATGCCAATGCCCTGGCTCACAGTGGCCATGTGGCACACATTGGCTGCGGCTGCATGCATTCAGAGGACCAACAGCACTTTCACTTTTCTGAAAAAAAGAAAACAAAAACAAAAACAAAAACAAAAACAAAAAGAAACCTGCCTTGATTTTTTTTTCTTCCACTCCTAGGAGGCTCAGAGAGCCTTTACATACTGATCCCAAGGAGTCCCAACACCCAAAAGACCTCAATTCCCAGGGACACACAGAATACTAAATGTTTACCAAAGCTCTTTACAAATATGAATTCAAAAATATTCTATGACCAGACATCTTATTCTGCTGCCACAGAGAAATGGATATCAGAAAAATCAGCTAGCATTTTTTTTCTTTATATGCAAGATAGTTAATGACTACTGTGCCTCATTCATAATGTCTTCTCATTCATAAATGAAAGTAAGTTTCCATGTGTGTTTCTGTGAGATATAGACTACTTATGAGTGCAGGAAAGCTTTGTGCATGCATGTGCATGCATGGGACTCCATAATCCTCAAAGGATGAAGGCTGGGGGCAAAGGGAAGTGAGACTTGGTTAGTACCCACATCAACTGTTCTTTCTCCACCCAATAATTACGTGTTTCACGTCCTCTCCAATCTCAACGATTCCTGTTTCCAAGCTAACAGATAAGTCAAAATGGCTTATTTCCCTCCTTTGTTCTCTGACAGTGTTTGTCTTGGTTGGCATGTATTCCATGATTAAATTATGGCTATGATGAGAGAAACAACCCATGGAAACACTGAATCCAACAGCCAAATGGAGCAGGAAGAAAACTCCTCAGAAATTACAAAGTTAAAGTTGCCATGTGTGTCCAGTGATGGAGCTCTTTTTTATACCATCTAAAATAAATTGTAGAAGTCATCGCTCAAATTACCACCAAGTTAACGAGTGTTAAATGTTTGTACCATATAACTTTAAAAAGCCATCATCTGTTATTTTTGAGCCTTAATCTTTTGTTTCTCTCAAATGAGGAAAGAAAAGCCTAGAAAGAAACACAGTATATTTCAGGTAAAACTGGGAGATCTCCAGGCAGGAGATCGCTGTTCTCTGAATTGTCAGAGATATATTCTGTTATGCAAAGCACCCACATGCCACAGAAAATTATCCCACTGTTCTATGTCTCAGAAAACTACATTTCTATCCCTTACATGTACATAGTCATGAAGATGTCTTTTAAACATACAGTTCAATATGACATGTTAAGTTCAGGCACACATGCACTATATATTACACAAAACCCTTTTAAATTAGCTCTGATTCAAAGAAGCGTGGAAGTAAGTCATCAATGAAATAGCCCCAAGGAAGTAGTCAGGGCTGCTGTTTTCCTACTGTATTTTTGCTGAGGTTTTCTTGGGCTCTTCACTGCCCACTTACCACAGATACAGATAGACTCCATGTTGGGATTTTGCAGATTTACAAGAGTGAACAAGTGTAATACATATAACAGAAACCATTCTTTGTTTTTTTTTTGTTTTTAAATGTAGACATCTTCCTAGAGTAATCATATGTAGTAAAAGCGTGATCTTGTCTGGAGGCTGAGGAACAAGAGCCAGCCACAGCGTGGAGGCAGCCCTCCATTCATAAGCTGAATCTTCAGTGTGCTGAGTTGCTAGCCTGTGATGGTTAACAGGCCAGCTTCCAGCTTCCAGCATCTTCAGCTCACTTGAGAGTTTATGGGAACATAGTGTCATTATAATTAATGAAATTTTGTAAGCCCTTTGAGACTTTTGTTGTGTTTTTAAAGAATAACAAGATGTGTAAAATAAGGAACAAGGCACTGTGGGCCTCGAAACTTAATATTTTATAGGATATAGTACCAATATCTCATCTTCAGTAACTCTGAATTGAACCAAGGAGTCAGAGACCATTGTCTAGACACTCGATACAGAACAGTGCAGAGGATGGTAGGAGAGATAGGTAATGATGAGGGTAATTTTAATCTTCAAGGTGTAAGTTGTCTGGATCACAGAGTTTACTGAAGCAAATGATTTCATCTCTGCTAAATAACTGTAACCCTTTGAAACCTGATGTAAGCCAGTGATGCCCAGAGAGAGAATTAGAAAAGGCTTAGTAATTTCCTTTCAAGTGATTGTAAATACCAGACATTTAAAAGTATACTCCATGAATGGGAAGGTAAGACAGTAGAAAATGTGACCTTATTTTCTGCCAGGAGAGCCATTGCCTTCCAGACCCATGTGCATGTTAACAGAGGTGGCTTAGAGGTGGCTTAAGAGGTGGCTTCTCTCTGAGGTATAGAACAATCTGCTTCTCTCATTTCCTTCCAACGTCTTCGTGTTGTTGTTTTCTGAGTCAGTTCATTTTAAGACTATTTCTTTTCCTTCTCTTCACATCTAATTGTTTATGTCTCTTTGGGTACCAGAAATAACACAGTGTGGTATGCAGGAAAGAGAATACCACCAGCAGGGACTCTGAACTCTAAAGATGTCCCTGTGCCCTTGGCCTGGGTTTCCTGCTTCTTTGCCACTTTGAACTTGATATCATATGCAACTAAAAAGATTTTTTTCTTCCAGATCATGGAGTCTCTTTTCTCCTGGGACTAGAACTGCCACGTCATATGTTTGATTATTTTTCTTCGATGTAAGACATCATTTAAGTGAATCTTACATGGAAATAAGGTGTTTGGATTATTCTGATGTACAACAATGTGCGTTGACATGTTCTCAGTACTAAAACAGAGCACATGAACTTCCCGATCGCTGTATAAGGAATGACCCCGAAGCTCACGGCATGCATAATACATCACATGATTTTTATCATATAATATTTCTATGGGCCAAGAATCCAGATCTGGCTTGGTTGGAGCCTCAGCTGCTGATCCTGAGGGTGTCAGGTTTACTGAAAAATGATGTTTCTATAAACTGCACTGTTGGCAGTATTCACTCATGCACAGGCTGTTACAGGAAGAGTTAAAGTTTTTATCTGACTGTTAGCCAGTGATGATCTTTAGTTCCTTGAGGTGGGATCTGTACAACATGGTAGCTTACTCCATCAAAGGTATCTTTGAGAAAGTATTCTGTTAAAGTATAAAGGACATCATTCTACCTTTTGCCAGATTCTGTTGCTGAGAAGAACAGTTGTAAGTGAAGCCACAAGAGCATGCATATCATGGAGTGGGCATCAGGATGAGCCATCTTGAAATATTACATATCACAGTCATTTTATCTTTTAAAATGGTTCATTTTGTTTTATGTGCATTGCTATTTTGCCTGAATATATAGAGGTGCATTTGACTGCCTGTTGGACTTGTAGGTCAGAATAGAGCACCAGATCCCCTAAGACTGGGATCGGGGATGAGTGTGAGGTACATTGTGATGCTGGGAGCTGAACCCACATCTCCTCTAAGGCAGCAGTTATTCTTCACTGCCAAGGTATCTCTTCAATGCTACAAATACTTTATTTTTCTCATTATTATTATTATTATTATTATTATTACATCAGAACTTCAGTTTCCCCCTCTTCTTCTCTCAGTCCCTCTCTCTTCTCCCATCTGCCCCTACCCCTGCCCTTTTCTGTCCACTCCTCTTTCTCCACTTCTCTTCAGAAAAGGGCAGGCCTCCCATGGATATCAACAAACCATAGCATATCAAGTTTCAGTAAGACTAGGCCCTTCTCCTCAGATTAAGGCTGAATGAGGCAACCCAGTATAAGATAAAAAGTTCTAAGAGCCAGGAACAGAGTCAGAAACAGCCCTTCCCACAGATTGGAGACCCACAGGAAGAACAAGCTACACAACTATAATGTATTTTGTAGAGGCTCTAGTATAGTCCCTGAGGGCTTCCTGGTTGTTGTTTCAGTTTCTGTGGGCACAATCACTTTATTAAAGAACCGTTCCAGTCTGGGAATTGGCATTAATCTAAACAGGTTTCTGATTTCCATATTCCATCTAATATTCAGGAATTATTAGTTCTATTAGCCAGAGTAAATAATTTAAGCTATATCATCCTACTTATCTGTAAACATAAACCTCTAAAATAAAGATCAAAGGAATACCCCCTTCTTATGATTGTTTGGAAAATTAATTGAAATAATTCTTGGAAAGCAGTTATCAAGCTAATCAAAGAATGAATTATACGACTTGTGATTTTTTTTTAATGCAGAGAGGCTAATAAAATGTTTCTACGCAGCTTTAATTTAACATTTTGGTTGAGATATTTCTAAAATGCATTACAATTCTTTTTTCTGAAAGGCTTATTCTGGATAGAATTGAGTCTGTAATCAATGGCCTTCATGTGAAATCTAATTGTCACTTTGTGCTGACCTACAGTTGGGTTCTAAGGAACTTGGGCCTTGTTCCAAACTGTTTCCTTCAATGATTGTCCCACACTGCTTTTGAGAGTTGGTGTTCGCTGTATATTTGCTGCTGCTGCTGCTGCTGCTGCTGCTGCTGCTGCTTACTCTATTAATACTGGTACATTGTCATTTATCTCTGAACTACATGTATCAAACTTTCAACCATTTAAATATTTTATTTCTGAACCTTTGTAGCCTTGCTACTGTGGACATAAATATGCATTGTGCTTAGAACAGAAAATAATGTCCAAATCCACCCTGCTTGCCTCCCCCTGATAGTACTTAGCTAAGTATTTGATTACAAACACATAACATGCTTATACTTTATAGTATCAATATTCATAACAGGATATTAAATGTTTCATTAGCAGTAAATTCATTCAAATACATATGCTGAACATGTATTAAATAATTTAGCTATTAAATAATAATTGACATAAATAAGTATCTTAGAAATAATCAAAGTATGAGATCATACAGGCTGCAAATGTGAAAAAATTCTTTTGGAATGTGAAATGTGAAATCTTCTTTTGGAAAAAATATTATTTGTAAAACTGTGATGAGCACTAGATCATTAAATGTTATGGGATTGTATGCGTTATTAACTATGTTTAATTCAACAGGAATTGCTTAGATGGAAGAAAATTGTGCTGATCATTTCATATCAGCATAAGAGTTACCTTACATCAGAGCATTTTTTTTTTGCATCTTGGCTTCATCCTTTTTATACCAAGAAAAACAATGAAACTCTTTGGAGTTGAAAATAAAGCACAGTTGAAAATAAACACAGTTTAATTCTCACTGATAACTGTCATCAACTAGATAGATCAGGGTTTTCCAGAGAGGGGCAAAACATAAGAAGGATATGTATGTACATGCATGTGTGTATGGAAGTGCACATGGATGGATAGGTGGGTGGATGGATGGGTGGATGGATGGATGGATGGATGGATGGGTGGGGGATGGATGGATGGATGGATGGATGGATGGATGGATGGATGGATGGACGGATGGGTGGATGGATAGATGGATGGATGGGTGGATGGATGGATGGATGGATGGATGGATGGATGGATGGATGGATGGATGGATGTGTGGATGGATGGATGGATGGATGGATGGATGGAAGGGTAGATGCATAGGTGTAAGGAAGGAAGGATGGAAAGATGAATGGATGGATGGGTGCATAGATGGATATGTGGATGGATTGGATGGATGAATGGAAGATCAATGGGTGTATGTATGTATGTATGTATGTATGTATGTATGTATGTATAGATGGATGGATGGGTGGATGGACAGACGGATGGATGGATGGGTGGATGGATGGATGGATGGATGTGTGGATCCATGGATGGAGTACTTTTGAGATTTGACTCACATGTCCTAAAGGCCAAATCCCGTGAAGCCCTATATGAAAGCTAGAGAACTAAGGATGACAGTAAGGGAGTATGCTCGATGTTAAAGGCCCCAGAACATTGGCCGGAGGGCCCAGTGTAAGCACTGGAGTCTAAGGACATTAGAAATTGGAATTCCAACATAAAATGTACTCAGTGATGAGTGGTTTATTCCTAGATGCATAGGTAGGCAATTGACATCTTTCTATCCTGTTTGTCCTACCTGGACCCTCAGTGGTGTAAAAGGTGGTCAGCTACATTCCCTGCTGGTAGAACATCCACAGTCAGGCAACAGATCTAAATGCTGATCTTTCCCATAATCACCATCCACAGACGTGCACACCGTTTACCTGCTGTCTGGGCACCACTGTGACCCTCAAAGTTAACCATCACATAAACCAAAGAGTAAGTGACAGCTATTGAGTGACATCATATCTCACACTATACAGGGTCGAACCATGACAGCATGGTGCAGGTATGGAAACAACTCTCACCATGATCACAGGACACTATTAACATTTCACGTGTCAATCGGAGCTGGTATAAATACAGAGATGTATGTTCAGATTTCCTCATACCTAAGGCTGAGAGACCCCTTTTGGTGAAGAGATAAGCGTGGTGTAAATGATGGAGACATTCATATAGAAAACATTAGAAAACAAAGGAAATTAGTGAAAGTACAGAGGTCTAATGGAGCCACAAGGACCAAAGTGTGTCAGAGCGGTGAGGAGGGATAGGGACAGCACCCCAGACTCACAAAAAACAGGGATGTAAAGCTCACACCTGTCAAATAGGTTTCACATCCCTTCCTCACTTATTGATGTATAGGCTTGGGCAAATGCTGTCAAATTAAGTTACCATTGAGACACTCTTTGGGGGGGGGGCTTACAAAAGCCCTTTTATAAAGCCATTTTTAAACAAACCAAGCCAAAAGGTTTACAAAAGAAAAGAAAAAGATACAGAAAAAGAATAACTTGATTCATATGTCCCCAAGAGAAAAAAAATAAAGGAGACAATACCAACGTGCTCAACAATAAGGGGTTCTTCTTATTTCTTAATACAAAATACAAGCAAAGGATACACATACTTAAAACAAAGTCCAGAAGCAGGCAGCAGTCCTGGAAATCCTTCAGTTGGAGCAAGCAGGGGTTTGTTGATGCTATTGTTTATGCAAATGTGTTCAGACCGAGATATGTAAATGTATGAAATGAAGTATCACATCAGACCATCACATGAGTCTACCAATGAATGTTGCATCTATAATTCATGAACATGGTCAACAAAATCATGTTCCCTTCAACTTGGCTTCATTTAAAGAAAAAACCTTTAAATAAAGGGGTTGCATTTAAACTTTAGCTTCCTTAGGACCATGCTGCAGATTTAAGCACTGCTCAGGTATTGCACGAATGCCCAGCCCTCTGTTGTCTAATCACGTATCAACCCACACTGCAGTATGAAGAAAAGGATGCCAGGCTCTCAGCCATGGCCTAATACAGTTAGGCCAGCTTTCTGACCCTTTCTGCTCAGAACATGAAAGATTAAAGAGTAAGATCGAGGAAAACTAGGAGATTTTAGAACTGGCAAATAAAGCCTAAAGATGAATCAAGGCAAACTGATCATGGTGACTGAGCAACCTGGCAAACTCTTATGCCTTGCAGGAATGAAGCATGCAAGGTTTGCTGCAATATGTTCATGGCATACAAACTATAGAATCTTGAAGTATGGTGTGGGTGTGTGAGTGTGTGTTTGTAAATGTCGGGCAATTAAACCTTTGACTTCTGGAAGTTAGTGAATTGTTTACCCTTTTCCTCTGAAAGTACATGTTACATGATTTGTAATATAAGAGCTCTACATAGTCCATGTACCATGAACATATTGAGACACTCTTAAAGGGGAAGTAAACCCTTAAGAGTCACTTGAAGCACAACCCCTAGCGATGGATTGATGCTATTATTGGCAAAGTGGGTTTGTCATCTCAGGAACTGACTCCTAATATTAGGGTGAGTTCATCTCAGTAATGGTGTAGCAAGAAAGTCATCACTGGATAGACCCCCTCCGTCCTAGACTTCTCAGCTTCTAGAGTGATTGGTGAGATAAACAAACTACTATTGATTATCTGTTGCCCAGTTCAAGGCGTTCTGTAAGAGAAGGACAGAATGAGCTAAAGCAACAAGTGGCGTATCATGTCTATTTTCGGGTCTCTCACCTGTGGTGGGGATGACTACGACATTTATCTAACAGGACCTTTTGAGAATAGTGATGAGCACAGAGGAGGCTCTCCATTTGTGTGCATCCTACATGTGTTCTGGAGCAAACATTTGCATATGCTATTTGCATAATGGTGAACTTTTAGTAGAACTGCTTCTTTAAAAGAGAACCAGCAGAGAGAAGAAGGGAATTGCATTTCATAGGAAAGTAATATTTCTTGAAATGGAGATCAAGATTTCTGTTTTTCAGTTATAGGTTTCACCTATAGAAAGTTCTTTTAAATATATTTTTAGAGAATTTCATATAACATTCTGGTCATGTTCACTCTCCACACCTTCTCTCTTTCCAGATCCACTTCTCCCTACACAACTCCACTTTATTCCCTCTGTCTCTCTCTCTCTGTCTCTTTCTGTGTTCTCTCTGTTTCCTTCTTCTGATCCTGTTTCCCTTTCTCCCTCTCCCACCTTTTCTCCTTTCCTTCTCTCCCTCTTTCCCAGGAGACAAGATTTCACAGTAACATCTTGGTTCTCTGGCTCTTAGACTGTTTCTTATTCCCCTTCCACAATGTTCCCTGAACCTGAAATACAAGGTTGTGTTAAAGATGTAACAAATGGGAATGGGTACTCCATGGTCAATGTTGTCTGTGTTTTGGCCAGTGTGGCTTTCTGTGGTGGTCTCTGTCTGGTGCAAAAAGGAGCTTTTTGGATAGTGGTGGGAGCTACACTAACTTGGATAAGCATTCAGATACTGTTTAGAGATTACATGTTTGGGGAAGTAGCAGAAGTAGGTTCTGCCCTAGAGAACCATGGCTTTGGTAGCCAATGTACTTGCCTAGAATTACAATATTGGGCATGAATTCCCTCCTGCTGAGTGGGCCTTAATATCAGTTGGGCTGTTGGTTACCCCAGGATACAAGTGTCATTACTGAACCTGAAAAATAACCAACAGTGGGTCAAATTTGGCTATCATTTGATATCACTAGAACAGTGACTCTTAACTTTTTTCTTATGACTTTTGTCCCTGAATACATTGGTGAACACTGGAGATGGTCCCCAATATAATACCACGGAGAGTAGCTGCCAACCACATGTCTGATGAAATGGGGAGAGGGGACCTGTAAAAGCATCCCTTTCCTTCTACTGGATTGCCTCATCCAGCCTTGATATCAGGGTTTGTGAAAAGTCTTATTTCATCTTGTTAAGCTGTGCTCAGGTACTATTACTAGGAGGCCTACACTTTTCTAAAGGCAAATCAGTGGATATAGGGGAGAGGGGAGGTAATGGGGCACCGAGAAGAGGGAGGGGCTGTGGTAGGGGTGTATTGTAGGTGAGACTAAAGAAATGGGGAAAATGGGTTTATAGTTACATAGTAACAAATTCTTCAAGGTGTGCATCAAAACACATCCCTCTGAGATTATGTGATATGACTCCAGCTTCTCTGAATAGTCCCAGTATATAAAGTCAGTGCTTCCCAAGTTCACACACAAGCTTACAATTGATATGCAGGAAACTTCCCCAAAGAGGAGGTCTCAGCATATGGAAAGGGAGAGGTTTAAATTTGGTTGGCTCCCATGGTTTGTGTGAAGGGGACGTGTAAGCAGACAGGTGTGCTCTGGAATCAGCAGGACAGCGGCTTTTCTCAACAGTATAATCCAAGCACATGCCATCTCGTGACTCATCTGCGGCTTTCAGAAATGTACACTCTCTGGATGTTTCTGCAGGTGCCTCAAACTGACACTGATATGTTTTATAGAACACAGTATGATGCAGCAGGAGACGGTGCCTTAGTGGGTTGATGCTGAGGCATCCCATCTGAGGTACCAGCCATATGAAGACCGGTCTGTTATAAAATGAAGTTTATTCATGTCATGAGAAGGGGAGTTAAGGGAGAGGAGGCAGAGAAAGAGAGGGGATACAGAAGGACAGAACAAGGGCTTGGAGGGGAGGCTGGAGAGAGAGAAGGGGAGGGAGAAAGAAAGAGAGAGGCCAGTCTTTTTATAGCAAGTCAGGCTCCCACCTGGCTGTTGCTAGGTAACTGTTGGGCAGAGCCTAGAAGAGAAATGCTAACATGCTAACAGACACTTAAGATGAAACCCATCACTCACCCTACTCAGTAAATATAAAATTGGACCTACTGTTTGGGCCTGTCTTTTCTAGGCTCAGCCTCTTTCCAGTCATTGTGATTACGTAATGAATTCTTGATTAGGGACAAGTCAATGCTCTTTACGTTGGCTTCCTAAACCCATGTTTTGGAACCTGTTCCAACACTCTGCTTAATCTCTACCCAAAGTTTTATTTTCTACAGTTAATATTAACCATAGTTGTCAACAATCAAAATAATTACATGGAGGTCTATTATTAATACATTTTGGTGACACACTTTTTCTTTTCAAATTCCTTTCAATTATTAGCACATATAAATTTTACAAATTATTGGGATTAACTGTAGTAGTTTTTCACAGTATGCATCATAAAATGTTTATGTACAACTATTCTTTCTATTCCTGGTCCTCCTTTGAGGTAAATCACACACTATTTTGAGTAACGTTCACCATCCTCACCCTGAATGTCAATCATTCCTTTGCCCAGAATACCAACATTGTATACACTGCCCATATTAGCATAGCTGTCTTGGCTACCAGATAGGCTACAGCAATATCAAAACATTTGTTTGTCCAATGAAGTCCAATTTTTTTAATCAAAGCACAAGAGGACACCAGGTGTAGGATA
This sequence comes from Uromys caudimaculatus, assembly GCA_028551405.1. NCBI lineage: Eukaryota > Metazoa > Chordata > Mammalia > Rodentia > Muridae > Uromys > Uromys caudimaculatus. Next base: position 11,815,726 of record CM052716.1, read on the forward strand.
GGGAAGAATGGGTTAAACCTTGTGTGGTAAACTTGCTGGGCAAAGAATGATGGAAAGGGATGAGGTAACAGAGGTTGACATTAAGCAAGGTATCTTGTGTGCTCTAGAGGCCCCAGAAGCCACCTTTCCACCAACCATGAATCCATTCCACTACTGTCTTTCAGTTTCTGTAACCCAATGCTATATCTCATGTCTTCCCCTACTCCTGATGTCTCCTTTGAAGAAGTCCCTCCCTATTCCCAGGCCTCGAACACCTGATGTCTCCCACTTTTCTATAACACTCCCTCCCCTCAGCCCAAAGGTAGAATTTGGCCATATGTCTCTGTTTTCCAAACAATAATTTAGGTATGAATTGCACCTACTCTGATGAATTTTGAAAGTCTCTGCACATGTCTGTGTCCCCTCTGCACACAGAGGCACATGTTTATTTATGTCCTCCCATATAGTGTTAATACAAAAATATTCGATAAATGTTAATTTAGGTAGTGCCACAAAACTGGCACACTGGCACTGTCTGTTCTGGTTTCACTGCTAAAGATGAAAGCGGCAAATGAGTGTGTAATGCCAGGGACCTAAGAACTGCAGATCTCTTTCTGAGCTCTTGCTTGCCTGCCATGAATAAATCTGAGTACTTTGAAATACCATTGTCTCCATTTTAACCATAGATTTGGTTATTTCTGGTATATATTTTCTTAGAATATATTCATACCTGAATGTAAAGAGGAATCACTTTGCAATATGCCTACATTGTTTTGGGCTTGGCATTCTTTTTAACCTAACCTCATCAAACCAGAAAAATAGTTGAGACTAGAGCTAATCTAATTTTCGAACTCATAGACACTAATGAAGAAATCAATCTGCTGTCCGAATGCCACATTTTATCCTGATGGGCAGAACTCTCTGAGAAGGCAGTTATCTATCCCCTAATCTAATTAGATCTTGTCCTTTCACTCTGATATAAAATATTTCTGCTTTAAAAACCTATTGTATTCCAGGATATGCTGACATACACCTAACCTTCCAACACTTGAGAGGCAGATGCCAAAGGATTGCTGTGAGTTAGAAACTAGTCTGCAGGTTCCATGGCAGATTCCAGGACAACCAGAGAATGAGATTCTGATTCAAACAGTAGAGAAATAAATTATGTTTAAAATAAAAATCTAGAATTCTTATTCAAAAGAGGGCATGCTTTTAATGACTTAATGAACATTCTTTCATTCCATGGTGCATTAATAAACAATTAAGAGTGGGCATTGATCTGCTAGTTTAGGTTTGATTATCTGCCAGGGAGCTGTTAGAGAAATTCCTGTCCTAGGAAGCTACTGTCTCAGTGGATCAGCCTCCCCATCCCCAGAACTCAAATGGGCATCTACTGTCTATTTCAGTACATCATGGCCTCAAATGAACTGCTCTGTACTAGGGATATTTTACAACTAGCGAGTACATATGGAAATACAAGATGAAAATTTAGAGGTGCCTCATTATAGTAAAAATAGATGTAAGGAATTTCCTGGAAGAGCTGCCTTTCCATTCCAGGCTGCTTGCCATGCTAGCTAGTTTGCTGTTGTTTTCAACACAATTCTATTCGTCATATCTACGCTAACGAATGTCCAATGGCACGTATCAGCCAGCACAAATGTTCCCATAAGCGAGTGCTTCTATGTGATATACAACAAAATGATGAATGCATGATTATTCAAATTACTCTTATTCTAAATGAATAGTGGCTATTCGCACTCAAAAGCATTTTATTGTTTGTCTGAAGAAGTACATACAACCTTTTGTCATAGTTTTACCTCTTGAATTTCAGGAACTATTCAGAAGATATCTCCATGATATAAATAGCAGCTACATAGGTTAACATGAAAAGAAGTTTGTTGGGGGTGTTGTATTTTTATATTGATAAAGAAGAAGATATCTTTTATGTTATATTCTTTTTACATGTATTTCAGATATTATGCATGCTAAAGTCAGGAACATGTCTTAGTCTACAGAATAACCTTGTACAGTTTGTTCATTCTTAAGCACTTAAGGCGAGGTTTAATAAAGAGCCAACAACATAAGACAAAGAAGACAGCCAGCATCAAAATTTTGAATGACAGGAGAGTATACTTTTGTGAGCTCAGTCTGCAAGCCATGCCAATAACATACGTCAAATTCTCCATTAGTATAAGGCCAGGCATGGTCCACCTAGGCCTGCATCCAGTGCAATGTAGCTACGGTGCTGATTGGGCATAAGCTGTACATTGGTTACACTGAGCAGTAGATGTGCATGCCGAGACATGAATGCCCAGAGATGGGAATCAAATGAATCAAGCCATGCCCATTCTCATTTACATATGAGAATTAGTCAGAAGAGCATCCACTGACAGAGTAGGTATGAAGCATAATATAGGGAAATGCTCTCAGATAGTGACCTATGGTATCCAAATGCTATTTTAACCAGTTTGCCAAAATCGTAGATCATTCTCCTTCCCTGGAAAGACAAGCAGCAGAATATAGAAGCAAGGAGACTGTTCAAATAACACTTGTTGCACCCTCTCCTGACTTGCCACATGGCCTTTGGCACTCAACTCTTTGCACTGCCAGCTGCTTTCTCAGGGGGAAGGAACAAGGCCCCAATTAGGGTTGCTGAGCAGTCTACATTGGAATTCTCTAATAAATGATACTGACTCTGTTTAGCTAATTATCAGCATGTATGTATGCATTTGAATTAATCAATGTGGAATTTTTATAAATGACCCAATACTGTAGATAAATTCAAATCTTGTAGGGAAAAAATTCTCCAAGGGAAAAATTTAATCATTGTACAGGTTGAGATATAGAAATACTCCATAAATCCATATTCCACCCATCCCTTTCTATTCTGACATTAAATCAATTCTTGTAAAGGACTATTAAGCAAATTAACAATCTAATCCCTCAGACATCATAGCAATGTGATTTTAAAATTCAACATAGTACATGCAAAAGACTTTGAAACAAATGACTAATGTAACTGTATCAAGACAGTAAAAATGCCTAACTTCAAAATATGTCACACTCCAGTCCATAAGACAGTCTTGTGAAAAATCAGAAAACAATGACCTCTGAAGGCAGAAGAGTAGTGCGAAAGAAAGAAAGAAGCCCAGAGTGAAGTGATTTGTGCCTCTTTATTGATTATGTAAATGTAGCCTGTTATCTCTGGTACCATTTCCAGTGATCAGAAGAATACAAAATCCCAACACATGCAATGAGCAATGCTTGAAGATATTGGAAATATTCAGAATCCTCACCTTATTATGCACTGAGACATGTCAAATTATTTTCCCGAACATGTACGTCTCTTAAGGCTTTATTAGAAAATGTCTTACTTTGTGGCAAAATAACTTATACTGAGCTTGGGTAGGGCTAATAAACATGTGGAAATAGATACAGGGAAGTCCAGACATGGTTCTTGGCCAATAAAAAGCAATTAGAGAATACATGATAACATTTTCATAAATATCTAAAGGTTAATCAATTATGCTAAGTCAATGTTATTCCCTGACTGTGACACTTTTGCTAACCTCATGCAATATTATAACGTTTGGGATAGCAGGATGTGGGACTTATGGGACAGAGCATCAGTACCCTGAGATTTCTAATGATGTTTGGGAAATGGAGATACATCAAAATGTTTTAAATGAAAGAAGCTCTAGATGTGAGTGAGAAAATTTGAATCCAGACCAGATCTGTTTCTAAGGAGACAGGGCTAAATAATGAGTTGCCACTGAAAAGATCTGTGACTAACAGACACAAAGTCCATCAAGGCATCTGCTTGTCCCTTCCAATCAGAGCCCCCTAGTTCTAAGACCACAGCGACCTTAAACTAAAGAAGCTAAAGTGATAATCCAACGCTCACAAAAATGCTATCAATAGTAGAATTAAACATTTCAAGTAATTGATAAGGAATACATAGAAATTGCTGAAGTTTGGGGCTCAAGAGTTGGCCTAGTAGCAGAGAATGCTAACTGCTCCTCCAGAGAACCAGTGTTCTCGTCCTTGTACGCGTGGACATACAAGGCTCACAACTACCTCTAATTCTATTTTCAAGGGATTTGATGTCATCTTCTGACATCCATGGCGCTGCACTGAGGTGCAAGGTGGTATATACCCCCTACACACATGAATACACACACACACACACACACACACACACAATTTATTGGGTTTTTTTTTTTTTTTGAGATTCCTTTGCTACAGTGATATATTTACAAAGATAAGCAATATGAAGATATATGGGGCAGTAACTGGTTTTATTTCATTTTATTTTATTTTTGATACTTTATTTACATTTCCAATGTTTCCCCTTTTCTGGGTCTCCTCTTTGGAAGCCCCCTATCCCCTCCCCATCCCTACCTCTATGAGGGAATTCCACCTCCCACCCACCCGCCCACCCATCCCCCTATTCCCACCTTGACATTCCCCTTTCCTGGGGCCTCTAACACCCTCAGGCACAATTTAAATTTGGGCCGTAGAGGTGTCTCACTGGTTAAGCCTTGTTGCCTTTGAAAAGGACCCAGGATCAATTCCTAGTACCACATGGCAGTTCTAAATTGTCTTTAGCTTCCGTCCCAACAGATATGAAACCCTCTGCTCATCTTGATTGGCATCAGGAACCATATGGCACACATATAAACATAGGCAAAACATTCATACACATAAAATAATAGAAATAAACCTAAAACACATTTTATGAAAATAAAAGTAGTTTTAACTCCTTTTGTTGTGCCGGCTTCTACCTCCTGTCATGTTTCACAGAACTGTACAATCTCAAGGAGACTAGTGGCATTGTTTTGCCTACAGGTTGGCAAGAGGGAGCACCATTCTTTCTTCCAGGGGAGAACAGTGGTATACATAACCTCTCAGTGAGACCCTGGCTGGCAGCTTGGGAGGCTTCTGAATCACTGTCTGATTTTATTAAATAATCCTGTTCCCATGATGAGGAAATAGAATCCTGTCTATTTAGAAGACAAAGAGTTAAAGAGAAGGTTTTGTGTACTCATTTCCAAGAAACGTGAGAAAACCAATGCTTTGGGGTCAGATACCTTTACATTATTGCTGCTGGCTCAGCGACAGACGCTCCATCAGCTTGGGCCAGTTACATAGGTCTGGAAGTCTATTAAAGTAAAGGGAATAATACCTTCTGCTTGTTGTGATTGTGGGAATTAGACTGAAGCATGTTAGGACAGATCACAGTGTAAACCTGACAAAGATCTACGTGCTAGTGGAGGAAAGAGCTGGGTCACAGTAGTCTTCCATCCTCCTCCTGCAACAGGGCCCTTGTTGTGGTCCTCATTCTTCTGCTGTAGCTTTATGTCTCTGCCTCCACAGTCCTTTAAGTCTAGGTGAGTTCCCCAATGGCAGCAACAGTTATCCAGATCTGTGAACATGCATGGTCATTCATTTCCATGAGTAAAATTCCAGCATTTAAGCACAAAGGAAGCAACAGGTCCACAATAACAACCCAATATTTGTTTTATATTCGCTTCCCTTCTCCAAGTCTGATTGAATTAGCCTTCCTGTTAAATATTATATTTAATAGTTCATCCCTAATCTTAAAGACAGTATAAGTCTACAAACAAATGTGTAGTGAAGTGTATTGTATTTTACTGAGTTCTGTATTCATTGCTGTAGTTTTTTTTAATATGTCAAAGTGAGAGAAGATAAAATATTAACTATGGCACTTTATATATGTGTTGTGAATGTATGTGTGTGAATGTCTATATGTATGTGATACTGTATAATTTATTCTACCTTGACAAAAGAAATAAATGAAGAATGATGTATTCTCTGGATGCTTTAATCAATTTAGCAAAACAGAAGAAAGCAAATCATGAAAAGATCTGCTTTTCAAATACCTGCTAGGATCTTATTGTCCTTGGCTCAATTTCCTTCATTGAACATGTGGATTCTGTGTACATATGTTTTATCAGTTTTTCTTGCTGCTGTAGTAAATAGCTATAACCAAATAACTGAAAATTTATAGATAACTCTTAACAACTGTAAATCAGAAGTCTGATTTGTTTGTTTGCTGTTTAACAGTCATTTGTCTTAGATTGTGTGCATGTTTGTATCTATGTTTGGGCATGTATACCTAAGTACAAGTGCCCACGTAGGACAGAAAGGGATTGAAAGCCCATGGAACAGGAGTTGTAGGTACCTGCTGAATATGGGTGCTGGGAACTGAATCCAGATAGTCTGCAACAACAGCAAGCTCTTTTAACAGATGGGCCATCTCTTCAGTTCCAGTGAATTTAATTTAATCTAATTTGATTATACCTTGAAAAGAAACATAATGAGAGACTTGAAGGATAGAGCATAAATATCTTTGAAGGGATCATTATTTATCCTAATATATATGCTGTGCGTATATGTCACGTATATCTAGTTGTGTATGTGTGTATATGTTTGTATAGGTATATGGTTCATATTTCTTTTTCCTTATTCCTCCATGAATTACAGTTTCCCAGCTCATCTGTCTATGACCCTGGGGTTCCCATCATTGTGAATTTACCTTCTAAACTTGGCATGTGCTTCTGGTAGTGTAGACTATAGATTTCTGATTTGAAAATTAATCAGTTCACTGTTTTGCCCAGAGTTGGACAACAGAATAAATCATGCTCACCTGATGACAGGAGCATGTAGGAAAAACTTACAAATGGAGAACAATAGAAACTTAACAAGAAACATGGCTACTTCTAAAGTAATAAAGGCATTTTCGTTTAGTTTATTGTTTTGGCTCTTTTGAACTTGGAGGTGGAGGCAGGTGAGTCCCTGGTTGTTGTCCATGGTCCTGAATTGTCACAGCAGCCTGGATTCTGTAACTCTTTCACCCCCGGGAATATAGAGACTCCTCTCCAAATTCTCTAAGGCTTCCAAATATTGTGATGCTCATGAGAAAGGGTCAGTCTTAGCTGAGAATGAAGTTGACAAGAGTGTACAACAGACATGATGAGTCAGGCCTACCTTCTATAGGTCACAAGGCACAGAATATAAATTCTCTTTTTCATATATTTTAAATAATTTAAACCACTAAGAAGTTACAACTGGTAATATATATATATATATATATATATATATATATATATATATATATATATATATATATACACACACACACACACACACACATATATGTGTGTGTGTGTGTGTGTGTGTGTATCTCATAACTGAGTATATAAGACATTTGCTTACTCAGTAATACTGAGAGAGAAAGTGTCATAATTTGAATAGCACCAATTTTTAGCATTGGTAATTTTTGCTTATAAATTGATGGCAAATATTGCTTTGTGTAATTAAGACGTATGCATTCAAGGATGTTCCGTCATGGAAATGGCTTTCTGTGCCTACCTGCCCGCCCCCCATACTCACTGGAACATCGCCTAGGAATGTGATAGTTCATGACCTTCATTTCAACCCCAACTCTTCCTCCATCGAAATCAAACTGTATCTTTAATTCCTTGATGTTTAGTTTGATATTCTCCATACCTCAGATTTCTTCTGGGAAACTAGACACTCACCAGGAATGAGAATGAATGAGAATCAGAAACTGATTTTGTGAGCTGGATATTGATTTTCCTGAGATTTGCAGGAAAACTTGCAAGTCTTGCAAAACTAGTGCACTTTTGATTTGTTTCAGCTAATTCAGATTTTCAGCATGGCATAAGACTTACCTAGTAAGCTAAGTCAATACAGTCCCCCGCCAATCGTACTGTCAAATGTATTCTCCAACTCCACCACCATTGCGGTCTCTGCTGGGACATACCAGACATTCAAGTGCTTATCCAAGTTTTCACTTGAATTTATTGAGATTTTAAAGTGTAAGGCATGAAGAACAGCTAATCTTTCAATTTTCTGTCAGGATTAAAGACAGAAAACTGCAACATGTCACGAGTTCTCCCATGCCAAATGGGAGCCCTTTGCAACAGGGTTACCCAGGTGACAATAATAAGGATGAACTTGTTCAATAAGTAAGCACATCTGAGTCCATAGATTTTTCTTAGCAATCATTATGAAAATTAGTGAGCAATAGATGCCACTCTATATATGGATTAATAAACATGAGACTCATGCAATTCATTCTTGTGGAAGTATTGCCACAGAGATATGTACAATAAGTTTGTTGTTATCTCTCACCCCTGCCCCAAATCCCATTTTGCTCAGGGCACACCTCCATTTTCAAGCTAGTTAATACAGAAGACGATGGATTTAAGTCCATGTTTCCATGGAAACAACCAATTATAAATGCAATCTGAAGAGATGGAATGCAGCTGCCAAAACTCTCAGGGAAAAACTGATCCGGGTTGGCAACCTTCTAGAAACCTCTGCTAACGGCTTTTGCCAGTTTTCCTTAGCACTGGCCTGCAAACTTCTCTCTGAGCAAACATCTTGCACCCATTTACTAAGTGCTGCATCTGCAATACATTCTAAAGGGTAATTGTGTCTGGATCTCAGCATATATGATGCTGAGGCAAGAAAAAAAAATTCTCACATTTTTTGTGTAATTTCTCTCAGATGTTTCTTATAACTTCATGGCACCAGCAACAGCACAGGAGAGGGAAAAAGTCTCTCATAATCTATCTTTATATTCAGAAGACTTGCTTTAAATATTCCTGTGTTCGCATGTATAACAATGTCTTATGCTTCGATTTATAAAGATAATCATCATAAAACTTGAATAAAATGCATAAACTACCAATTAATAGTTCTAGTATTCAACCCATGTACAACTCCATCGCTCTGCATATCTGTATTGAGCATGCTTTTCTAATCTGCATATTGTGTTTTATTCTCAGGGAAAACCAATATGCCAATATAGTACATTTACAAAATAAATGAATTAAAATAGATGATAATTTTTTCATAAATCTGAGCCCATAGATCTTTCTTAAAATTTTATTACCAAAAGAAATCAGCATAGACGCCACTTTGCACGTGGGTGGATGAAGAACTGAGAGTACAAATCAGACTTGCCTACCCCTCCTCCTCTTCCAGTGAAAGAAGTTTCTCATTTGCATATCAAAAAAACCCTAGGAAGGCCAATGTCAGAGACAGATCAGAAGTCACCATCTACAGTTACTTGTGCAGCTTAGGACAAATCCTCTCCTTATCCCTTGAGATCCTGGAGCATTTTTATACTATGTCTCTTCTTCTAGCTTAAAATCAAATGCATCTGGATATCAACTTATATTATTGTGAATAATATGAGTTTGGAATCTTAACTCTAAAATTTGCTTATGCTTAGAAATCTTCGATTTGAAATATGCGGATAGCATGTCCTCTGTCATCTACCTGTGCCTCTTGTTACTTGTGCTTCAGCGATTGGAGGCTGAAGAATGAAACGGGTAATGCTGAAAAGCATATTTAATTAGCATGAAATGATAAACAGCTGCTGTGCTCAGCTCTTGTTATAAGACTGTCGGACTTACACAATTACTGTACACATGGTACAGTTTTGAAAAGTGAAAGAAAAGTTGAATTAAAATGTAAACATATGATACGTAGAACTTCTGAGTCCTAGGAGACATGCAAGACATTTCCTTTTAAGGAAATTGGCCATATATAGTTTGAAAACCCCTACTACATTTTTTTAAGTAAATTCCAATTCCAAGGTTGGATAATTTTTTTTCATAAATTGGAATGGTACTCATTTGTTCAAGGGGATTACAGTTAATCTACGACAACACTAATTTATCTTCTATTTGGCAATGTTGGAAGAAAGGGGGAAATAAATCACCTAGTCCCACTCTCTGACACGAACAAAGAACCCATCCAAATGACCCCCTTGAGAGTATTTGTATCCTACGATTGGAAGATTTTCCAATGTGCATAGTTTGAGAAAAGTAGTGTTTATACTATTATTTAAATTCAGCCAAGATTCACTAGACAAATCAGCAAGTAACAGAAATACGTTCCTAGTGAATATGAAGACATTTGTAGTATAAAGTAAATACTCGGGAATCTAATGTACTTAGAACCTTAGATTATCTTTTCTCCACAATAGAGCCATCAAAGGATTTGCTGGTTAACAGCCTGTTGCAGTTTTATCTTTCCCTTTAAAATATTTCCTATACTTCTCAGAACTTCAAATAGAGAGATACTGCACTCTCTTTTTCTGAGATACATAATGGTCTTTTTTTGGCTCTGACTCAAATTTTCTACTTCTCAAAATATCAGCTTTTAGGTATTATTTCTCTTTGTTTTGAACTTATACTTTTAAACCCTGGGTAGATATTACAAACTAAACCCCAAGAACTTTTACAACAATACCATTGCTTAGGCGCACTCTAGGATTGGTAAAGAACTATCCTATAAGCCATAGACTGTCTCCTCAGGGCATGTTCCCTCCACTTTCTAACCCAGGGCCTCATTGTGGTCATTTATGCATCCTCTTTCTCCAGGACACTGAGTCCTCAATAACTTATTTCCCGTACCTACTCTTTTTTGTTTTCTAAGTGCTTTCCTGCAGTCAATAAGCTGAGTCTTTCCCATCTTTCAAAGGTGAGCCCAAGAAGAGTCTTTAATAAAAATGATGAATAACCCCCATCTATAGAACAGAAAGAGACGAGTAGACACCTTATTCAACTTTCTAATGTAAATGAAATGGCTTGAGTTGGCTGTTGTTCAAGAAGCCCAAGCCAGAGACACACAGAAAATGATGCTTCATTGGACTTTATGGATATGACTACAGAAACCTCCTTTACATAAACAACAGACTACTTCATACTAGATGAAGTATGGTCTAAAATTCAGGCTAACAGATACGTTTAGTTGATTGGGTTTTGTCTTTTTTCCCCCCTTTTAGTGGGTAGAACCCTTATTTCCTGAATATTGTCAATGGACTCAATGAGTCACATCCATGCACTAGGTCTCACCATGTGGCTTTAGCTGAATGTACACATGTCTTATTATAAATGAAAAGAATGATGCTGGAGTTACTGAGTTACTCTTTATTTCTGTCTCTCAAGAGTCCCTCTGTAGCAGCATGCCTCCCATTGGTGGGCTTGCTTTCTACTGTCAGTTCTAAGGAATCCTCTTCCATAGCTCTCCCACACACAAATGCTTCTTATCACTTAGATAAGACCTTTACATGAGATAAAATTACTTTGTATTTGGGAACATTTTCAATTCCCTCAGACACAGTCCTCTAATAACACAAACCAGTGAGCCAGCACAATCCTTTCGTCTGGTGATTGGATTTGCTTCAGCCCTATGATACTTAGACATTCAGAAAAAATATGTTCTTTGGAGTCAAGCTTCCCATGATTGCAAAGACAGAAACACCTTTATTCTTGAAACTATTGCTATGCTTTTAAATAGATCGTTGTTGCCTTCAGCTTTGTAGCCAGGTACTGAGTCTAACACAGGCAACAGGTGAAGTTATAGCAGTGATTTCCAAAGTTTTCTATCATTACACTTTCCTCTCTTGCAATTAGAAATTAGTATGAGTAAGAAGAAGATAGTTTATATTTGAGTAGATCTAGAGGAATTGCACTTGCCTATTAGATACTAGATAATTTTAATTTTGATAAATATTAAAATTATTAGAAATTTTAAACAGTTGATAACTATAAAAATAAAGTGTTCAAAGGATGAAATGTGGCCATGGAATATGAAAATCTTATGGAAGAATAAAATTTTGAAAAAAAAATATGATCTATATAAATATCATGAAATTTATTTTTGCTAATATTACAAAGGCAATCATTCCTCAAAAGAAGAATTTCCATGATTGGAAATATCTTTTCCTGATATAAATACATGGGAAACCTTGAAGAAAAGTGTGTGTGTATGTGAAACTAAAATGGTGTATTCAGTCAGATGAAACAGACATCAGTGTTCAATATTAAGAACAGAGACAAACTTTGTGAATGCTTTCTTTATGTTTGAATCACTTGTCATTTCTTTAAAACACTTCTAAATGATTGCCCCTAGAAGAAAGAGAATTGGGCATTCAAAAACATGTAAGTAACTTACAAAAGTAATAAAACTTCCTTTTAATGTTATAAATGCATACAAGAAGCCAGAAATGGGAACCAAGATGTGGCAGTCAAGTGCATGAAAATAGGGGAAAGTTTAAAGAGATTGAGTGAAGGGAAGATAGTTTCCCTTAAGTTTGGAGATTGGCGAATGCCTGTTCTAGTATGTTGCATTGTAGAGTTGAAAGGGAGCCATTGGTGATGCAGTATAAACAGGAAGAACTTAAAGGTGGAGCATTCTTGAAAGAGTAGAAGTGAAATCCTGTCTAGTTAAAGGCATTTTCCCCCATGAAATGTAAATGGATGTTTTCTCTATTCAAAGAGCAGAAATTGGGAGTGGAAAGATGACTGAGAGTTTAGAAGAGAAAGATTACATAAGAGAGTGGGTTTATCTGGAGGGGGGAGCTCCTCTGTCTCTGAGGTGAAGGGAGGGGACAATGGAGGAAGGAATTTGTAAGGGTGGGGCTGGGAGAAGAAGAGGGAGTGGGCTGAGATTGGGATGTAAAAATGGAATAAAAATAAATTATTGAAAAATGTGGGTTTATGACAGGCATATTGAGACTTCACTCGACTCTTGCAACAATAAATCTAAACCAAAAACAAATATCTGCAGCATGTCCTTCAGCAATCTAAATCAGCAGGCACTGGGGCAGAAGGAGGGTAGGCAGGTTCAGCAATGAGTCTGTAATTCGGCAGGAAAACCCACAGCAGGAGTCAGAGCAAAGAAGGTGAAGGTTTTTCAATGGGGGTAAGTTGCAACTATTTGGGATTTAGTCTGGATCAAGAAAAAAAAAAAAGGAAAACATAAGTTGATTGTCACATCTCGAGAATAACTGATGGTATTCCATGAGGGTATCAGTGAAGATAAGAAATTAGAGTCATGAAACTGCCATCGTTTTGGTAACTGAGTTGTTGGCGTTGCTTAATGTCTGTGTAAATGGCAAGACAATGGGAAGAGATGCCTTAAGAATATCAAAGAGATTGGGAGGTTCACAGGACACAGGAAAAACAGGAAGATCTGTCTAAAGGCTGGGCCAGGTCTTATTTATAGTGTATAGCATGAAGAGAGGGTTCAGCAAAATAACAGAAAGTATGATAAATTGATTTGAATTCCAAGAAACATAATGGGAAGGCGTAGCAGTGGACAGAAGACAGGACTGGGTGTGTAAGACAGGAGGCGAGTATCCACTGGAATGGGGGGTGAGGATTGTTAAAGCGTTCACTGAAAATTTGAACTCTTTCCAATGTCCAAAGAAAATAAGGATGTGGAGAAAATAGTGTTTATCGTTGTCCGATGGACAGTCAGTTCTAGCATAACGGCCTCAAATATTTATCTTGGTAATGAGGACTGTCCCCTGAAAAGTCTGTGTTGCTGTACCCATGCTGGTTGATTGCAGTATTCGTCTCTTAATCGTCATGGTCATTACTTTTGCAATTGCTGTAAAGGACAGTGCAGTACTTGCTTGACACAAGAGAAAGAGTAGAGCATGCCAGGACTCTGTCACCAACCTTGCTGGGAATCTGGAAGCACTCTGATGGCTTCTCTGGAGTTCAAGTTTCACCTCGGAGGAAAATAAGACCCTTTGTGGCTTGAATTCTTGTTATTGTAATATAAGTGTACAAGATATATCTCTAGCATTTAAAAATTTTTTCTTAATTAATTATTCATATATAGAGTTATGTTATCTTGAGTGCAGGTACCCTTGGGAGGCAGAAGAGGATTTGAGTCTTCTACAGCTGGTGTTTCAGGCAGTTGTATGCTACTAAACATGGGTGCTGGGAAATGAACTCAGTCCTCTGCAAAAGCAGCAGGTGATCTTACACCTGTACTTTCTATTCAGCTCAGTCTGTAGCACTTGGGGGGGGGGGGATACAAACCACTTATAAGGGCAGGCCCCATGTGCAGCAATAGATGGCCAACACAAAGCAAACTCAATGATATTTGGAGGTTCTTTGTCAGGACATATTTCTTAAACCTTATATGTTCTTTGCATATATCTTATGGCTTTGTGTTTTGTGTTTTATGGGACTCCTGAGTGTGCAGATGTGTTTGTCCTTGCATCTGTATGTGTTTCTCCTGCTCTTTCTTTGGCTCTCTTTCTTCTGTTTGTCTGTTTTACACTCTTAAAGTTGGTTTGGTTTTATCATATTACACTGTATTATTAGTCCTTAGATGCCTGTTTTGTTTTGTTTTATGAGAAATGGAAATGTTATGGATTTGGATAGGAGGGAAGGTGGGAAAGATCCTGAAGGAGTTGGTGAATGGGAAACAATAATCAGAATATATTATAGGGAAAAATCTATTTTCAATAAAAGAAAAAATGAAATATTTGTGGCTTTATAATCAGAGGGAAGTGATCAATGATAATGGACATATTCTGGGCTTCCTTTCCAACTTAATGTATTATGCTGGCCTTTGTGATTGTAAAATAATATAAGAATATACATTTTTGATTGTGTCCATCTCTGTGTGTCACTGCTGTTGTTTTAAAGATACCCTTTTCTCCCCTACTCATTTGAGTGATAGCATATCTAGTCCCAGGAATTAATTTCATGTCATAGTCTTGGGCATGTTGACCCAAATCTCTGTCTTTAGTAGAACAAGATTCTACTAAATTATCACCACATCAGAAAACAAAAACAGCTGACAGGAACCTGGTATAGCTGTCCCCTGAGAGGCTCTGCCAGAACCTGACCAATACAGATGTAGATGCTTGCAGCCAACCATTGGACTGAGCACAGAGACCCCAATGGAGTAGTTAGGAGAAGGACTGAAGGAGCTGAAGGGGTTTGCAACCTCACAGGAAGAACAACAATGTCAACCAACCAGACTCCTCTTCCCCCCAGAGCTCCCAGGACTGAACCACCAACCAAAGAGTACACATGGATGGTGCCATGGCTCCAGCTGCATATGTAGCAGAGGATGGTCTTATCTGGCAGCAATAGGAGGAAAGGCCTTTGGTCTTGTGAAGGATCGATGCCCCAGCATAGGGGAATGCTAGGGCAGGGAGGTGGGAGTGGGTGGGTGGGTGGGATCGCACCCTCATAGAAGCAGGGGGAGGGCAGATGGGATAGAGGATTTGCTGAGGGGAAACCAACCAGGAAGGGGGCTATCATTTTAAATGTAAATGAGTAAAATAATTAATAAAATGAAAAAAGAAAAGAAAAACAGCTATGGGTTGCAAGGTAGAAAGGGAATACTACTTACCCTTCATTCCCTCATTTTTCATGTAGGTAGGTAAAAGGAACAGTGAGAGACCTTAGTGTGGTAGACAGTGCATGTACAAATGTTCACACACACACACACACACACACACACACACACACACACGTACACACACACAGACTCACACAAGCACACACATGTAGACACCTCAGTATAAGACAGACTTCCAGCATCAACTGGTGTGCCTTTTCATATAACTGTTCATCTCTAATGCCTTTTATACAAGGAATGGAAGCAAAGTGAGGAGACCTTGTCACCATTTGTTCGGTGTTTGCCCATGTATAAGCCAATCAGCACGCTTCTACTCCCAATGAAAGGAAAGAAATAAGCACATAAGTGGATGCTGGAACCCTCCAATATTAAGAAAGATGAAAAGCATCCTGGATTCCCACATTGGAAATGGAGATGAACTAGCAGCTGGCTGCATTACCATATCAAAGAGCTTACTGTCTGAGTGATTACTCTTGGGCAAAGTGGGTTCAGGACATTTCACATCACAAGACACATCCCAGTTCACCAGCATCTGGTACACATTGTAGCCTGTTGTCTGTTCTAGCTCCGCAACAATGGAATCATCCATCAACTAGAGCTAGAGCAGCTGGTTGCTGTGGGTGGAATCTGTAAAGCAATGACACATCTTAATTTTCATAATAAACAGAAAATGCTTTATAAAAACAATATTCAATATTGGAATGACTCCATTCATCCAACTAATTGGTTGAGACTGTCATCAGGAAATAAGTCCCTAAGCAAAAACAAACAAACAAAACAAAAAAGCAAAAATGCAAAACTAGCTTCTACTGGTGAGCTATTTTTGTGAAGCATGCCATCTTTCTAGCAAAAAGACTTCTAGTTATATAGTCATCCCACCTGGGCCCTCTGATTTCCACAGCTGGGACTCCACGGAAGACTGTGATGCAGAGAATTGAAAATGTAGATGGCATTAGTGTAGGCTAGCTTTCCATCACCATAATGAGACACGTGAGCAATGTGTAGAGAAGAAAGGCTTGGTTTGATTTATAATTGTAGAGGTTTATGTCTGTGATTGATTGGCCACAATTCTTTGGACCATGATGGAAATGGGTGACGCCTCTGTGAATTGAGGGACTCCATTCAGCCTCACCTCTAAAAGGCTCCACCATCTTCCAAGTCATTAGCACAAGAGTTTTATCCAAATAAAGCAATGATGGAGAATTCGTAGAAGACATTGGTTCCTTCTCCCTTCCTATGTTTAGGAAGGACAAATGTAATTGATACAAAAGTGTGATGTGTGGTGGTATGTACATGCTGCATCCTGTGTGCAGATACTTTATTCAATTCAATTTAATGGAGAAACTAATCACAGCATATATGATAGATATGAGGAATTTACAGCTAAGGGTAGATACAAAAAAGAATGGTGAGCTAAATAATATCCTCTACACACACACAAGGAGAAGGAGAGAGAAAGAACACACGCATACACACACCCACACATCAAATATATATCTATGTTCTACACATAGAAACTTGAGAATGTGACTGCATTTGAAAAATATCTTACTACATGAATTATATTAAAGGTATGGAAGTGAATTCATCATATATTATTCAAGTAGACCCTGAATCTAACAGCTTGGGTCAGAGATAGAGATAGAGATAGAGATAGAGATAGAGATAGAGATAGAGATAGAGATAGAGATAGAGATAGAGATAGAGATAGAGATAGAGATAGAGATAGAGATAGAGACAGAGATAGAGATAGATGGAGAACACACACATACAGAGAAAACTGTGCAGAAAACGAGAAATTCAAGCAGTTTGAGTAAGCCTGGAAGCCTCCTTCCCCAGACCCTTATGAAGAGGTGCAGGAGTGTAGATAGCTGAATCTTTGGCTTTATGTCCACTGAAATTTAAGAGAGTAATCCTCTCTTACCTAGAACTTTGTTACACTTTGTTATAGTAGCAGTAGAAAGCAGGCAGAGTAAGTACAAATCTATCTTTCTGAGAGTGCTTCTAGCATGCAGTGCATACCGACCCAGGAACAGTTAAGATGGGGACATAATGGGATTTGCTTCAAGTAAAGCTCCTGGGAAAGCTTTTGATGAAGCCAGTTTTGGTCTCCATTTTAAAGAATGTGGTTCCTGACCAGGAAGAACAGGAACAGGGAGGGATTTCAGGGTGTAAGTCGCACCAAGAATCATGTGGACCCCAAGCATATGGTATAACTGAGACAAAGTAATGCCAACATAGTTTTGTTGTGTTTTTTAAGATGAAGGAGGAGGAGGAGGAGGACAGAGTTTGCTTTATTGAAAGATACTTTGTTGAAAGGTTTAGCTCATGACAAAAATGCTCTTTCCATTTTCTTCCATCTAAGACCAAATGTACTTAAATAAATTGCTGAGAAATCACTAGTGAGAAAATACATTCAGAGAGGTAAGACACAATATTAGAGATGGTTTGATTGGCCTTTGATATCTTTAATGAGTATCTATCATTGTATTTAAAATAGTAATCACTATAAATTGACTCTGTTCTGAATTCACATTGGCCAATCTGGTCAAGATATTATAGCCTGTCTCATTTTTCTGGGTTTGCTACATCACCACTAAATTGTCATTTATAAACATAATTTTCCTTCACACTCAAGAGACTTTTAGTAAGATTCTTCTTTTCCTTTCCTTACCATTAAATGGTGGTCCATTCTGTGGTCTTCCTTGCGACCTGTTATACAAACAATGGAGTGCCGTAAGATCTCCAATGCACTTGATTATTTAGAGCCTACTTTCTGCAATGTACTCACTGGTCCTGAGAGGAATGACAGGCATATGACTGAGTTCTGAGAAATGACAGGATGCAGAGGCAGAGAAGCGTGTCTCTGCACTTGATAAACTTTAAATCGTGGACACAGATGTTGATGACCTCTGTGAGGCTGGTTCTCAGAGGACATCTGTTTGGAAGATGATGATAAGGGACGTTAATCAGTTTTGTTGTAAGGTCTATGCATTTAAAGTCCTTTTAAACATGGAAGTCTGTGTAGGCCCAGGGCTTCTGTGGACTGGATGCATTGGTATAGGGCAAGAACTATGTATCTAGGTAAATTTGTTCTAAACATCTTGATTAGGTCACAACTCATTGGATAGGAAAGGTAAATTACTGTATTTCCAGCTTATGTTTCTTCAGTCCCCATTTGAAGATTATCATATGGATTAAAGATGACTGGTGCTTGACCTTTGAGCACAATGTCAACATCTTAGGAGGAATTTATTATGTGGTAGCCTAACTCAATGCTACAGACTGCAATCAGGATCTAAGGTTAACTCTGGATCACATTTTCTGTTGTCATTATGGATCATTTTTTCCTCTAAGAAGAATATAATTTTGAGAATCAAATCCCAATTTCACTCCTGAGATAAAGCAGCAACATGTGTTGTATAACTAACTGTGCATCTAAACAGTAAATACTGCACACACACACCCCCAGTGGTGCATCCTTTATGGTTCAAATGCCACCTACAGCCCAGAAACCGTGTGCTTACAGTGAACATCCTAACAGGGTAACTGGAAAGTCTTTATTGGGATGAGGTTGACAGAGTTGGGGACATATTCAGATAGATCCTCAGACATGAAAAGCCAACTATGTAGGTCCTAAGTCTGGCAAGATGAGGGGTGCCATATTATCAAGTCTTTTGTAGAAGTGTAGGTGGGCACCAGCTGTGTCTACTTGGCAGGGGGTATGGCTCACTTGGGAAGTAACTAGATATTTAAAACCACTATCACTCCCTTCTCCGGTGCAGTCTCTTTTTTTGTCGTGGTTGGCTTCTCTGTTTCTGAGAGCAAGAGACACTCATAAATGAATCACTTTATTCTGGCTTCTGCACATAGAACTGGTACTGAAGCTTCCTGAATTGATTTGGTGGAGTAAATACAGAACAGAATGCCAAAGGGCTCCATGAAAAATGCCCAGCCAGAAGACTACTTTTAAAGCACAGTATTTAAATTTGATTAACAATTACAAAGCCTATGCTATCTGCAGCATTCCTAAAACTAATCATTGTGGAATTGCAATGATAAATTATGAGCCCACTTCATTTTGTACAAGCATAAAGGGAACATAACAGAGAAATGAAATTATAGTGTGCATTCCAGATTAACTGTCAAATATCATTTTAAAGCCATGATGAACTTGACCCCATGATTAAATGATGCCAGATACCCTGAAGACTCTTCTCAGGGTCTTGGGAAGAAGCAATTTACATAGATGTTTCCATTTTCTTTTTGTTTTGATGCAGAATTATTCACAGCTGCACACCAAGCCAGCCCTGTCCTGGTGACATGCAACCATGGTGGAGTCTTCCTCCTCGTAGTCTATAGTTGTAGCCCATTTGCACTTATAATGTATTCTAGGAAACAGTTGAAAGTTAAAAGTTTGCGGTCAAGCAATAGGTTGACTTATTTTGTGTGATACATGAAGGGAAAGTATGATCCTTCCGAGACCCGAAGAAGTATACAAAAATCCTCCATCACTGTGATGTTTGACTCACCTTTCTGGAAGGAGAACTTTGGCAGCATCCAGTTTAGACTGGATGGGAGACCTTCAACTTCCCCTGGGTGATATGGGTAGGATCTTTGCTTCTGTGGTGCTCTGCAGTAATTCCTTTAGAGTCCCTTTACAGTTACAGAAACTGGAGCACAGACTTCCACAGGACTGCACCCTTTTTGCATAAAGAGACATAGGGGGATAAGGGGCATTTCCTGTCATTATCTACAAGTCTGGAAGCTTCTTCTACAATCTTAGAGTCCACTTGGTTAAAAGAGAGAAGAAGAAGAAAGGAAGGTGTGAAGGAAAGCCCCCTGGTGGTGAGAAATTCCTTCGCTTCCCTCATTTAATCATGGGGTTAAAGGCACAATGACTATAAATGACACTTGACAATTAAGTCAGCATGAACATTATAATTTAGTTTCTCGGTTATGCCTCCTTTATGTATGTATAAAACCAAGTGGGCACTTATAATATATTCTTAAACTTCATAATGATTACCTAGTGCAAGAGCAGAGGGAGAACCCTTCTCTGGGGCATTGTAAGTCCCTGGTGCCACATTCTCACAGATGGAGCTCATGGTCATCTGAGTAAGGTGAAATTCCTGCAGGCTGCTGTAATAATTACAAACAATCTGGTGGTTTGAAACAGTGAGCCTTTATACTGTTATAGTTCTGGAAGCCAGATATCTGAAACTCAGTTACCAATACTGGGAACAGATAATACAAATTCAAGAGACTCATGAAAATGAAATAGTTTTTAAAAAACAATTCTACAAAAATGGACCCCAACATGGGTATAAGGCAACAATGAATGTCATTTCCTTTGGAGTAATATAGTGGTTTTTACAGTCACTTGATGGTGAAAAATTCCTGTCTTGTCTTCCCATAGGCCACGACTTTCCCCCTTCCCAAATTCCCTTTCCTGTTGGTTAAGAACACAGAGTGTTATCAGATGAATAATCTGAGCACTGGGATGGCAGCTGTCCATGACCCTGGGCTCAATGCCATAGCAGACAACCTGTAGCTCTGCAGCTCTCAGAGTTCTAAGATACATGGTGCCAGCCTCCAGGTGGGCATAGAGACACCTAGTGCCTCCCACTTTTCTAACCTTATACCCTTCCTGGGTTTTGTTCTTATGTCCCTCACATGGTTCTATATATGTGCTTGTTTGTTCAACAAATATTTGAGTATCTCTCGAGCAAGATTATAGGACGTGCTAGGTAGAGGCAGGAATAAGAGGAACTTGATCTTTGCCTTGGATATCAATTAGAATTTAAAGCATTGTCCTAGATAAACTACAGCAACAGCACGGGTCCGACATGAACAGCTGGCAGCCAGCTGTGTTGAGCACATGCTATTCCCTTATCCACATGCATCGAACCCACTGTGGCTCTCAATTCCACATAAGTGTCTACACATTTTTTATAAAAAGCTCTCTCCTGCCCAAGGACTCTCAAAGGCTTTATTTAGGCAGAGGAGTCACCCACAAAGCCCATCACACTGCTCATTCAAGGGAAGTTGATTTGTCAAGGAGCCAAAGGAAGGAGGGACTAATCATCAGGTTCCTTTTAATCTGGGATATAACACAAATGGTATCTGCATTAACTAAAAAGCAAAATTGCATAGCTAGTTTGATTGTAGTATAAAATCCTTTTCCATGTAGTTGTAATAGTTTCATGAAAAGCTCAATATGTTCTTAGAGAATATGCAATACATCTGTTAATCCTTGAATTCCACTACAGTGACATCTCCTGGCTGATGTGAGAGATGACAGGTAGACATCCAAGGGACTGGAAATTCTAAAGATCGAAGAGCAATGAGAATTTTGTTCATCAAGTGTCTGCTTTCCAACCTTCAGCATTTTATAATATTCGATTTCTATTCTGATTATCCCTACCTTCAAAGCAAAAGAGATATTTGACAGTTTAAGAGGCCTAAAGTTACAGTAGCTCCCTCTACTAAAAAGATGAATCAATAAAGCAAAGTCAAAGAAAAAACACAACACGCTTCTAGTGAGAAGACCCTGTGGGGAATGGCGGCAGGGCCTTGTAAAGTTAGATAGTCATGCTTTCTGCTCAGAGACTCTCAATCTTCTCCTTATCTTTGCATACAAGTTGGAAGACAGGCTATTAAAACTATCCTTTTTTTTTAGCTTTGGGATTCAAGGCTGACTAGTGATCACACAATTGTGTGCTGACTTTTGGCTCCTTTATTCACGTTTTACAACAACAAAACAGCTATTGTTTACAACCTAATAATAATATAATTGCAGATGGGCAGGAATAAAAACACAAAAGGTCTTTCCTCCACAGATAGAAAGTTGGCTTTGGTACAGGCCAGGGAGAGCAAACTGGGTGCATTTCCTGTGAGAATGTTTTTATGTTTTTTCACAGGGTCGTAATGCAAATTGCTTGTGGAACTTTTAAAGACTTAGAACTTCTAAGATGTACTCTGCATGCCATTCTGCTGGGCTTCCTTGAGGGTCTGCCTCACATCCAGCCTGGTTTCCTCCCTCCACCTCCTACCCACATCTCTGTCTCTGTTTCTGTCTGTCTCTCTGTCTCTGTCTCCCTCTGCCTCTCTCTCTGTCTGTGTCTCTGTCTGTGTGTGTGTGTGTGTTGTGTATTGTGTCACTATTGCCATCTATCCATCTCTGCATTCTCCCATAGCAACCGAGGAAGGTAGAAACCCCATGGCTGTCACAGAAATGTATCCAAGGCACCTTGATCGTGTGAGATAAAACTGGAGTAGCTCCTATACAACACTAGAAACCCTTTTTTCTAAGCGCACCTTGAAGTTTTGTTGTTCTAAATATGTCAGATTGCTGTCCAGATACGGTATAGCTTAAACTTGATTCACTTGTTCACATTAGAGCTATAAAATGGAATTTTACAAGCTAACATGCTTATTAGTGCTTGAGAGGTCTATAGGTCTTAAAATGTGAAGAGTTCTAATATAGATATTCATAAGAGCCAGATAATATAATTGTCTTCAATATACCATTGTTTTATGTCAACCAAAATATTTATGTCCTATACACACTGTTAATTTAGTCTTTTAAAAGTCTACACTGGTTCCAGAATCATTTGCAAACAGTTGATGGTTCTAAAATCAGCCCACCATGCCTGTCATGCTTCTTCCCTAAGAGAAGTGTTTTGCTTTGTTATAGAATACAACACTATTCTTTAGTTGAGAGAGAACAATTTATTTTGTCTTACTAGGACATTCAAATGTTTCTTTAAAATTTCTGCCTATTCAGAAATGAAAGGGCACAGAGCGTTCTGTTGACTTCAAGGCATCCTCATAGAATATGCCGCAATGGGTACAGAACCCAGTGCAATGGGAGACAAGTCTCAGAAACACAAGAGCAGTGAAGCAAAAACTACCATATTGCTTACTGCCAAATGTTTTATGGCAATCTATCATCTATTTTCCAAGTTTGTGACTTACAGCCATTTCTCCTAGGTAAGCTAAACTGGGTATTTTCTCACTAAAATGGTATGTCATTTGAAATCAAGGCTTTGTATTGATCCACACTTTCTCTGCTTGAGCAGATTGCCTGAAGGATCATTCGTTCAGTGATGAATAAATCTCGAAGCGTGACAGGATTCACAAAATCAATTTGATCTCGTTGATTTTCTGTTGGGGGGGGAATGAGTGCTTTCATACAAGAAAAGATCAACTGGAGATATTGCTATGAATCTCAATGATAATAAGGGCATATTTTCTGATAAGTGGTCAATGTGCAAGACCAGTGGCAAGTGAGTGCTTTAGCCTTAGATGATGCTAAACTGTAGCCTTCAGCCAACCCTGGCTTGCAACTTGATGCTCCAGACTCTAAAGCCCTGTTCATTCATCTGTGTCTCATCCATGACTGTGTTTACCATGTGGTGATGGAGTTGACTAAATACAGAAGAGACTACATTGTCTGCAAAGCTTAAAATGTTCACTTCCTATTCCTTTACTGAAGAATTTGGACAACCTTTGCTTTGTTTTCTCATTCATTTATAATATTTACTAGTTCCTGTATCCAAACAGCCACAACAAAATCAAAGAGTCCTGGGTACAGACCCAAATAATTTCATGAAAGAGAGTCATCAACAGGCAGACTTTTTATCAAGACTGAAGCATGCACTTGAACAAAATAATTATTACTAGACTATTTGCACTACCAAGTGTATTTTTCATAAGTGAATCACTTAATGTGTGCATGTGCGTGTGTGCGTGCGCGTGTGTACATGAGTGCCACAGTGCACAGGTTGATGCTAGAAGAAAACTCTGAGGTTGCCTTCTCCTTGTTTGTGTACACAGTGTGCTGGTTGGTTTTTGTCTACTGGACTCAATCCTACACATATCTGGAACTAGAGAATTCATTAAGAACATACCTCCATGAAATTGGCCTTCAGCCAAGTTTTTAAGCATTTTTTTAAAATTAATGATTGATGTGGGAGGGCACACCTCACGGTAGGTGGCGCCACTCTCCTGTACCTAGGATTGGATGGTGTATGTGAATGGACTTATACCATGAGGAGCGAGCCCGAATAAGTATCTATTTCAGTAAGTACAAAGTAGTGTCCCATCCACAATTAAAGCAGTTCAGTGTAATTAGTTGGTGGTTGATCACCAGGGATTAGTGCTATATCAGAGGCTCAGTGTTGGTCTCTGCTGCTGGCAAATTTGTCACTCAGCAGTAGCTGTAGCCAAATCACCCTTAGTGAGTGGAAGTGTGTGTTGTCACGCCCATATATTGCGTCCACTTCTGCCACTAGGACAAGAATTCTGAGCATGGAACTCAGGACTCCATGTTTTCAGGAAAAGTACCATTACTTGTTGAGCTTTCTTATTGGCCTACAAAGTATATTTCAAAAAGAAATGCAACATACCAGAATAGTAATCTCAGATGTTGTCAAGTGTGTAGCTTGAAAAATGATTTCATTTTTACTTCCAGTAGATCTTGCAATGTAAACAGAGATTGGATAGAGTACCAAAAATTAAAGTGCTAGTTTTAGCATACAATACCAGCAACCAATACAAGACATTACATATCCATACACACTGTAACAAGTGAATATGTCATTAGCAATAGGCCATCAGGCATAATATAATGCTATCTTGGATTAACCTGATATCTGTCCTTGCAAACTAAGCATGGCTCTTGAAGATACTTGATGTCCCAGTGGCTTTTGGTAGCCACTGAGGGTGTTGTAAGAAAACATTACTGGCTATAGCACAGCTTGCAGTAGGAGCCTACTACTTGGGTGTTGCTATATAGGGCATCACTGAGTGGCACACTGAGCCCTGCAGTTAGAGCGTGTTGTCCAAGCATCTCACCTCACAGAACCTGTGTGCGTGTTGAGCTTGGCGGCAGGCAATGGTAATGGTAATGAGAATGGGTTTATGTAGATCTATGTAGTTCAGTATATTTAACATATCTTCAGCTCTATATCAACATTAGGTGGGTCCTTATATCTTAGATAGTTGAAAAAGAACACATTTGAAGAAAGAGCAGTTAAAGTGTATCCCAATAATAGCCTACAATTTAGAAGAGAACCCTGTGCTGTCTACGCTCTTAAAAATGTAACTTTTATACTGCTGAAAGAAATTATATGTTCTGAAAACTTGAAATCATCTCAATCATAGGAAATACTGACTTTTAAATTTTCCCAGACCATTCAGGAGAAGGTAATTTGGGTGGTGGTTTTTTTTTTTTTTTTTTCACTTAATTTTCCAAATAATTGCTGTGGTTCCTCCCCATTTCTCCATTAATATAGGCCAGATGGCTGAAGAGAGGTAGCGAAGAAGAAAAATGTGAACTTAGGGATGGAGACATGAAACAAGCTGGCCGTGGAACTAAGAACACTGGTGTAATTTCATGTAATTTTTCTAACCACGAGCTGTAACAAGCCATCCAGGCTGCTATTGTTCTTCATGTTCCTGGCAGGCCCTGCACATCTTATTTGGAGAGACTGATGGCCAAACAGTGCCTCAGTGAACCACACACTGTCCAAAGGTTAGCCAAGCTGCTGAGGGACAGGGTTGCTCCTCTTCCCTTGCTACAAGGATGGTGGAAAAGCGAGGAAACTCCCCTTCATCGCTTCTCCTTTCGTCTTTCTCTTTTTCTTTTCAGTTAATTTAATTCCTCACTTGTAGTAATCTGTCTATATTTTTCTCAACCCTATGATGTTCCTTCTGTATAGAGGATTTAATATTTGTATAATTAAGCATTTTCAAAAACAGGGATTGATTATTGGTTACATTTTTAAAAAGTATACTATGTGCAGACTATTAGATACAGCTCAGTGAAGTCTGACAAGAATGGTCACAGATTTGGAATGAGAGTCATTGAGAATCTGTGGGCTTAATTTATGATCTATATGATTTGCAAAAAAGAAAAAGTTAATTTCTCAATAAAAAACCAAACAGGACTCACCTAAACCATTGCTCCATTAATACCCTCTACAACAGTGGAGCCTGGAAGGTTGGCACATCACGGCTTTGCTCAGAGAATGTGCTTGGCATCCTTCTGTGGGGTGTTCTATTGCCCTTGCAATTGGGTATGCCCTGTTGTCTTTGGAGGGGACGAACTGTTCTTCCTGCAAATGACTATTCTAAGGACATGGAAGTTCAGCGTGATAATATGCAACATACCTGGTATAACAGGCTGCATTGATGCAATCCCATTGGCCAGAGTTTGTGTAAAATAATTACATTTCTCCATGAACTGACAAGCAGGTATATTTGGGACTCATTTTTAAAGTTACCATGGAATAAGACAGGCTGAACACTGGGCTAAATGAATAATGAATAAGACCTTCCCTTTGTCCAGCAAAGTTCTCAGTGTATTTTGGGATATGGCAATTTAAATGCATAGAGTCTATGCAGAAATATGTAATGTAATACAATAGACAGCTAGCTGTAGAATTCTATAGTAAGATGAGGGAAAGACAGGCGGCCTAACTAAGACACATCAAGAAAGAATGTGAGCCTACCTCTCATTCCCATGAGAACAGACCTCTACAAATGATATTTTAGGTTATTTTCCAACACTCGTATAAAAACGAAAGTTGTAATGTTGAATGTCCCTCAAACACAAATACTTGAGGAAAAGGTATCACTTAAAACATGACAAAGCACTACACAGATAAACTTCATGTTCTCATTCGTCCTTCATTATCCTAACAAATACTTTCTTGGGGTTCCATTGCTAGGTTACAAGAAAGATAGATGGTCCATCCAAATAAGGGAAAATATATGTCCCCCAATACCACTCCCAGCAAATCAGGGAGCATCCTTTTGATTCAGTTAAGAAACCGTGATTGTAGGAGTTCTGCATAGCAATCATCAAAGAAAGAAGAATTGTAATAATATTGTAACCATGTTGGTGGATTTGCTGAAATGGAATGAACAACAACAACAGAACAGCAACAGCAACAACCACAAACAAACAAGGTATGACAGTCACAAGGCTACTTGCCCTAGCAGTGCCTGCCTCTAAGTCCAAGCACTTTGGAGAAACAAGCCTTATGAGAACGTATTCATAAAGATAAAACCCTCAGTGATTGAAGTTGCTATTTTCCAGAGAAATAGATAAAATCAGGTTCTGTGTATATCACATTCATACCAACAATGAGAGTAGCAGGCTCCGATTCAGGCAGGAGTTGATCCTGTGGTCTTAAAAACGAACCTTTCTCTTGTTCTACCTGGGAATCTGTTTTGCTATTAAGATCATTGAATGAAGCAGGCTTATGCCTTTGAGAATGATCTCCTGCTATAGTTGAGTTGACTATACATGTTAACTATATTTACCTCAGAGGAATACCTAGAGAAAGAAGTCTTTGGTAAGTAACTGTTAACCTAGCCAAGTTGACCCACAAAGCTAAACATCAATAAATGAAAAGAACTTTGAAACATCAGAACTTACAGAAAAAAAATCATAGTAATAAATTATAACAGAAAAGCTGTGGATTAGCATATTAAAAATAATGTAAACCTGGATCATGTACACAGAGAGCTTTAAAGGTCTTTGTTTCTTGAAAATGTCATGCATGCGCCCAAGGAATTGCTCGTTGCTTTCCTTGCATCAACTCTCCCTCCTGCTAAAGTCCTTTGCTGTCTTCTTAAGAAGGCCCCTATTATTTTGATGACTGTTTTTCCTCTTTGACTCTCTGAGTTTAGTTTTTGATGCTTGCATGAGTGGGAGTGGGAGTTATAAATGGGACGTAACTACCGTAGTACTAAGCCCAACACTGTGACAACCCCAGTTAACTATTCAAGCTCCCCCCCCCCCGACTCAATGAAGGGTTGGAGATCCTCATGCTCCCTTCCCTCTTCATAGTGAAATAGTGGAGGGCTGATGGATCAGATCTTGTGCAAAGGACAATATTTTCCACACTCCTACTCAACCCCTGCCTCCTACATTCTTTCTCTCTTTCCCCATCTCATTCATATACAAGCACTTCTGTCTCTTACCATGCTAAGGCATGCTTTACCAAATCACCTTACATTGTATTCTTCACTTTTTGACAGATTTTATGACAATCAATCACTTACAGGAAGCCCATGAAGACAGGGCATCTGTCAAAGCCTCAGTGTTTCCAACTGTATATAACCCACAGTAGACTTCAGGTCTATTGTGACCAGAAGATTTCTAGTTGTTTTGTGATTCAGGTATTGAAATCTGTCACAAAGCCATTTGATCACTGTCTCCTGAAATACACAAATATAACTTTGACATCCTACTCTCAAAGATCCTCACCTATGGTGAATCTGAGCTTTTGTTG
Source organism: Uromys caudimaculatus (assembly GCA_028551405.1). Classification (NCBI taxonomy): domain Eukaryota; kingdom Metazoa; phylum Chordata; class Mammalia; order Rodentia; family Muridae; genus Uromys; species Uromys caudimaculatus. Next base: position 11,844,255 of record CM052716.1, read on the forward strand.
GTATTGCCCCACATTCTCCATAAATATTTTGTTTTCTTGAACACATCTTTTTTCTTCATGCATCTAAGAGAAACAATAGGAAAGTAAAGCAAATCTTTAGCAAGTGAGTAGCTGAGGTGTACGGTCAATCTGTATATAGCAAAACATAGGTTACTCTGTTATGAATCCTATATTGAATTTCACAATTGGTATTATAGTCAGGGCAAATTGTTCGTTCTCCTCTTATCCCATTCCTTTTCATATTTTAGCATATCTCCTCTCTCCTCAAATTTAGATTTGTCACAACCGCTGAGAGAAATGTGCTAGGCAGTCTTTTCTTCCAAGTTCTTTTAGTTTGCTTAGTAATAAAATATATGGCCTGGTGTAGTGCTGCACGTCTTTAATCTCAGCACTTGGGAGGGAGAGGCAGGCAGATGTCTGTAAGTTCAAGGCCCCCCTATTGTACATAGTGAGTTCCCTTTCAGCCAGTGCTACTAGTGAAACCCTGTCTTGATAGAGAGAAAGGAAGGAAGGAAAGAAGACAGGAAGGAAGGAAGGAAGGAAGGAAGGAAGGAAGGAAGGAAGGAAGGAAGGAAGGAAGGAAGGAAGGACAGAAGGAAGAAAGGAAGGAAGGAAGGAAGGAAGGAAGGAAGGAAGGAAGGAAGGAAGGAAGGAAGGAAGGAAGAGAAAATATATGTAATGATTTTCAGGAGCCTGTGTTTGTTCCCTGAATTCACACCTGTGTCTATTTCACATCTTGTGCATGAGCAAGTCAGATATTCCAGTAGTTATAGAGGACGCTCACCCATGTGACAGCCACCATGTTTGAATGCAGAGACCAGGATTCTCCAGAGCAAGCTGGCTACCTACACCAGCCATATTGCCAAACTCTGGCTTTGATTGAGAGTCAAATGTTGCCTCAAAGAATAAGCTAGAGAAACAATTGTCTATGATTTTTGCTATCAACCACTACCCACTTCGTGCATGTGCATACAAGAGGATGCTCATGCACACATGTACACCTACACACAGGCAAAAATTTTGCACACACATACAAAAAAAGGGCACAAATGCACAAGGACATTAGGGAAAGAAAATATGATGTGTCTTTATTTTCCATGAATTTTTAATAAAATTTAATTCTCTTTTAGGCATTGATTTCCATTTTTCAGATTAAGAATGAAAAGGGAGAACATTAAAATTAGTCCCGCTCTTTGTGTTTCTCTAGTTAAATGGCTTAAACATTCTCATAGTTGGAGCTGGAAAGATGACTCTATAGAATGACTGAGAAGACATGTGATGCTGACTGCTGATGTCCATACTCACATACATGCATGAGCATGCACGCGCACAATCTGACATGTAAACATGTATGCATGTGTGCTCTGGTGCTATGTGCAGTTCAAAGAATAAGTTAAAAGAGTCCGTTCTTTCCTATCTTGTCTGCCTGAGGAATTCATACCAGCTTATCTGTTTTGGGGACAAGCACCTTTACCTGCTGAGCCATCTCCCCAGCCTCTAAAAATTCACTCATAAAGCGTGTATCGATGAACAATTCACTCTAAAACAAACAAAACATAACCAAAAAACAAAAAGGGGGTTCCTACATATCTGCGTCTATTAGCTTTGATAGATATAAAACCAAAAGCCAAGTGAAAGTTCTAGCATGTACTTAAAACCCAGTATCAACCTTCAAAAAATAAAGTGCTCAAAATACTATGCAAAACGAGGAAGTGGGGAGACTGTGGGGGGCATTTGAATGTAGTCATGTCCTTCACAGTAGGATACATTTGAGAATGCTGATATCCCGATAATCATCACGTCATATGTATAATAGGACTTTTCTAGCAAACTTGAACATATGGTTCCTCTGTTATATGTGGGTTTAATACACAGAGAGTTATATGGGCAGACTGGACCAGTCATGAGTTGATGAATGCCCAGCTGACTAGAGGAGGCTTCGCTCACAGCCAGAAGCAGCTTTTACTTGGTTTAGAAGCACCTTAGAGACAGATGGATGGCTGAACATTCATTTTCTTCTCCCTCTGGTTTTTAATGTGCCTTAATCAGGTTACCTGCCTGGGACACAGTTGACTTTCTGTCAAATATTCCCTGTCTTCTGAAGTCTCTAGTATTTCTATATTGTATCATTTTCTATTTCTACAGTTGTTAGATGAGGCTAGAAGTTACAACCTCACTTATTTAAATTTTCTCCCTGAAGGATGAACTGTAACCTAATGTAATGATATACTGTAAACAATTCTTATAATCACAAATGCACAACAATTCAAATCACACTCAAGTAAGACAGGCATGAGCTGCAGTCAGTCAGACAGTCTGTCCATTCTCAACTCAGTTTCCTATGCTCAGTTCCTTTTCTCTGGCCATTAGATTAGTCTACTCATGTGGTAGGGTAGCTATGCCGAACCAGTTTTCTTCCAGAAGATTGTTCATTCTAAAACAACAGAGCCACTCGAGATCTACAAAGATGAGATTATTGTATCCGTCTTCTTTAACACATATAAAATTGAATATTCTATTGAAAAACAGGAAACTGAAGATTTTGGCATGAAGAGAGCTACCAAGTAGGCACAAGGATATTGACCATCTTGCCTCTTAACAATCCCCAACAAGAAGATGTTCACAGTAGTGTTGAAAATCTAAAGGTCAGGATTTTATCAACTGCAATGTGTGTGTGGTGTTGATTCAGCTCTGAATCTGCTGCTCTTGAAGCCACTAGGCATCTATAGATTTGTTCCATTGTCTTTACATACATAGTTTTTGAAGATTTTCACTAGGCCCTATGTTCACTGTATCCATCCATATATGTTCTCAAGCAGTCCTGTGTGACCCTTTATTCTTTGGGTGACATGATAATGAGTATATTAAAATGTGAACGTTAATTCACATTTTATAATTGTAGAATTCCAATAATATGTAATTAACTATTGAGAAGTATCCTCCACAGCACCGTAACATACTTCCTGGGATGCTCGCTTGCACTTGCTTCAGTCATGGTGATTAAAAATACAGGGTCCAGGACCCTATGGATCTCGATTAGAATCCAGAGCTTGCATTCTCAAATCCATCTCTTCTTTTCAAAAATAAAAAGGCCAAAGGATGTGCCCAACGATAGGAATGACTGCATAGGACTGTTAGACCAATCACATTCAATAGTGAATATAATTATTTTGCAGTGTGCAGCCTAATAGAAAGTAACTGTTCAATACTTCTCACCCATCAGTGTATCACTGCAATTTCAAACAGCTAATCATTGATTATACAAATCATTCATCCATACCAGTGCTTTATATTCTAGATATTTTAATGTAGTATCATATATATATAAGTGGTGCGTAGACATGGATGCAGACAGAGAATCCATGCACATTAAATAAGTACTAAATTTTCTAAAAGAAGTAAAATAATAAACCAATGCCACTGAATAATTATCTACAAACCTTGTATGATGTTTAAAAGAATAAATATGGACAGTTGACAGATTAATATGCACACAACTATGGAAAACTTCAATTGGGTTATTTTATCTACCTTAACTTTGTTCAGTGAAAGTATCATTATGGTAACAATATAGTTACATTAAGCTTAGCTGTATCTGTATTTTCTCTTATCTCACATAGGAAACTTAAATAAAAATAGATTGTAACAGTTTGTTTAATATTTCTTCTCTTCTTGTGCTTATTCTTTATTTTCATTTTTGATCACATATTTTGGGACCTATTAGGTTTAAGCATTCTTGAAATATACAATCAAATGTAACGGAGCTATTTCTATTTTATAACTGCATTTTGATGCTTTGTGTGTTTCCTAACAAAAGAAAAACACAGAAGTTGGTGTGGAGGCAAAAAATAAAAGATATCATCTCCCAACACTGACATTCAAGTTACCACAGCTAGGGCCTTTCTCACTTCTTTTAGAATCAATGTTCAAGATCAAGGTAGGGTGTCTTCTTGCAGGGCCTTTTTCCTCGACTGGTAGATAGTTATATCTCCCCTATGTTTGCCTAGTCTCTTAAATCTGTTGACCAATCTCTGCTCCTTATGAAAGCATGAGCTATATCGTGTTAGGGTTTAATCAGCTTAATCACCACTTTAAGGACTACTCAAAATGCAGCTTCATCTTGAGGTACCGGGGTTAGGACTTCAACAAGAGTTAGTGGTGAAAGTCAAAATTCAACCTGTAACAGTCTTATATGAAAAATCTTCGATGATCAAGTAGATGGGTCTGAAATGCCTAGAAAGATTAAATTCAAGAGATCCGCGTATTGTGCTGCTTACTGTGCATTAATTATCTCTAAGAGAAGGACACGGGAGATAGCTTACTGATTATGAGCACCTGAAGCTCATATAAAGACCTGGGTTCAGGTTCCCAATATGCACATGGCAGTCACAACTGTCGGTAACTCCAGCTCCAGGTATCCTGCTCCCTTTTCTGATCTCCAGTGGCATCTCTACTCATGAACACATACATACATACATACATACATACATACATACATACATACATACATATGTAATTTAAATAATTAAATAAATGAGTTCTTTCAAATCTGTAAGAGAAAGTAAACAATCATGATTTGAAAGATGGACGGAAGGAAGCAGAGAGAGATGAAAGAAAGAAGAAAGAATGAAAGAAAGAAAGGGAAAGAGGGAGGGAGGGCTGGAGGGAGGGAGGAAGGATAGACCAAATTCCTTTCCCTTGGCAATAATATACAGATTAAAAGGTTGCTGCCTGCCTCTGCCTAGCCCTAAGCAAGACCGGTGCCCTCCTGGGGCATCCTGTCTCTGATATGCAACAGTTTCCAGCTCCATAACATCTCCAAAATGCACTCAATTTCACAAGAGACTTTTCTTTACATATTTCATAGCATCATTGAATTTCTCCTTTGTATTCCACTAACCTGTTGGCACCAATTTTTCCACCAACCTTTCCAGTTTGGGAGGTGCTGCCGTATTCCTGTTAGGAACATTTGATCATGGATTTTTGCAACTAAATATTTCATTGAAAAGAATAAAGAGAAGGGGGAATGCAGCACAATGCTGTTTGGGTGTAGAGAAACATAAATGAACACTTTTGAATACGATTCCAGTGCAGAATAGTTACCCAGCCTCCATGGAAACAGAATTCTTTACTGGACTCATTACAGAGGCAAACTCGCTAAGCTTTTTAGGACATTAGTGCTTTCATGATGATGTTAGCTTCATTCTCTGAACTACTGCATATTTATGGTGGGTTTTTAGCAGAGTGAGGCCTTGAGAATTAATCCTCATTTAATGAGACCTATTGAGAGGTGATGAGATTCATTTACCATTGATGGAAAAGCTTGATTTAATAAATTATTTTGGAGCATTGGACATTTACCTCAATCTACATACTTGACCACTTAGGACAGAATAGTTCTGTGAGAAATTGAAATAAAATATGGATTTATGAGTAATAATTTTCAGCACCTATAAAGTGGTTCTGCATTTGCTTTAAGGGGTTTAAAATTTCACACTTTCTTGCTTTCATCAAACCTCGGTAGGCTGCACTAAATCAAATGGCTAGATATTGAGTTTTGGCTGAAGGGTGTTTTTAGTAAGGTGACAGCCAATGGCTGCATTTGGGAAAATGTAATTTATTTTAGATTAAAGTGTAATATATGTTTCATTTTGAACTCTCTGGAGAATGCCATGAATACATATTTATATGTGAAAAGTACTGTTGGATTCTCACTAGCGAGATGCAAATTTTCTGTATGTATGCCAAGGCTTTGATATAAAGCATGATTAAAATAAGATTGGATACCAAGCAATGTTTGCTTCTTCAAACATGTTATTATAATAGAAACTGTGATCCTTATATTTTATCTTGTTGCTAGAAAGCATTCAAGATTTAATTGGTGAGAATGAATGACCAAAATAATTTGCTTTGTAATTTGTCTAATACTGTATTAGGTTCTGACCTTGGATGTTGGAAACAGGCCCACCCCACCTCCATAAAGATCTTGAGGTTTTGAATCCAGTGAACACACAGCTAATCTGATCGCTCCATCTTTGTGTGGTGAACAGTACAGCAGGATGAGCTAACAGTAAACTGTTGTATATGACACTGCTTGGTGCTGATAGGCTGGGGTCCTTCTGGGATATTGTTTCCATCTATAAAACAAGCCATTTTTCAATTCTCTAATTGCTTTTTCATTGACATATACCCAAGCATTTTTTTTAAAAAGTCCATTGGATTGCTTATAATACTGATGAACATTTTATGTGCTACCTCAATCCTGAAATTGATTTAATTTTTCTGTAGTGCCGTAATTTATATTTTTAATGTAAAGGCACCAAAGTTGAGAATCTCTACAAATGCTCATATTTTGACCATCATATTGAGAATTTCATCAGAAAGAAAAATGCAGCTCTTAACTAATCAAGTCTTTGTAAAAAAAAAAAAAAAAAATTCTAAAAGAACAAACAAGCATATCCTAGTGACTTCAAAAGGTATTAATGCTTCTTAGCCCATGAAATGTATATGATCAAAATGGACATGCCTACATTTTTTGGATCTAAAATGAAACATCTACTGTTAGGGAGGTTTAGGCAGGTAAACTTCAGGCAGGTTGCTGGATGCAATAGAAATTCATTGTACTTAGTTTAAAAATTCATCCTTTGTGGCAAGCAAGTATGATGGAAGTACTTGAGACTTTGCTGATGGTAGATGGATGAGCCCCAAGTAGAAGAAAGATAAGTCTTAAAAGGCAAATAACACTATAGGGATCTTTCCTAATATAGAAATGAAAACTCGAAGAACAGGTTAATAGAAAATTTATGAATTGACCTGAAATTCCCTACCAGATTCAAGATTTACAGGGAATAGATGGGTAACCATGATCTCCAAAGCATGAAAGTGTCCTCTGAGCTATAGCCACAGACCTTGGTCTACTCTAGGAAACTCTTTCTCACCAATTCCTGTATACAACCCCTGAAAGGTAGCCTTAGGGGAGCTGATCAGCTCAGGCAAGGAGACCAGCAACTAGATTTCTGGGCAAGTGACCACATTTTCAGCAGTGCAGGTCATGGGGCTTGGTCACAGTTATTCATGTCTGTCCGGAGGTATAAAAGCAGCCAGAAACTAGCTAGCCAGGGCTGGAAAGGGCCTGCAAGCCTTAGTTTGCTCCCTGGGGCATCTGTGATAGGAGACTAATTTTGATTTCTAATTATACTGCTGCAAATAAAAGGGTTGAGGCTCCAGCGGGTCCCATAGCTGTAAGAAAACTGCACAAATGCAATTGCTCATCTGGACACTCTCAGCAGAGGCCAAACATCTGGCTGCTTGGAAGTCTAAGCTAACAAGTGAAAAACACCTATTACGTTATCATTATGATTACTGCTAAACATTCGTGTACTTCATTCCAAGAGTGATCTCAACATGTTTAAAAGGCTGGAAACAAAAGCAAAATAGTATGCTTTCCTTCTTCTCTCTTTGAATCCAGTATTTGAAAACAAATCTGATAGAGGGAACGGCCTTTCTGCTACACTTTGTGTTTCTTAATATCACGTAGCCTCTTAAAATCCCCACACGGCCAGTAAAAGGCGGATGAACCCAGGGCTCGAATGGGGGAAAATCAACTTTCTTTCTTTATCATGGCTCTTACATAAGAAGACTTAAGAAAATCCTGATGTTTTCACCCATCACTCTGCCGACCTGATAGCCTGATATAATTACTGTGGAGGGGTAAGTGAGTAGTTGTCTTGTTGGAATATCATCTCACAGATGAGAAGAGCACCTCATGTTCAACTTCCCCACCACTGAATAAGGTTCGACACATGGTAGGTCCTTAATAAATGCTTTCATGATCCAATAGCATTATTATGAATAAATTTCCAAGGGAAGAAATCATTTGTAGCTTCATTAATGAGGTTAATAATTTTACTGACATCACAGACTAGAAACAGCTTTCCCTAAAATACTTTGCTGAGTATTGGCCTTCATCTGACTGTTGTGAAGATTTCTTGTTCACTTCCCAATTATGTGTGAATTGCAAGTTGTGTAATTCCTAAGAAACACGAATCCCAAATTGGTTTAACATGACAGCTCTCAAGAAAGTGTGGTGGCAGGCTGCGGAGCGTCGTCTCTGAAGTGATTGCCTTGCAAGTAGGGGGACATGAGCTGGATCCCTAGAGCCCATGTGAAGAAAAAGGCAAGGAGTGACGGGGTGTTCTTAAAATCTCATGGTGGGGAGACAGAGAGAAGTGGGTCTCTGGGGTTCACTGGCCAGCCAGCCTAGCCTACTCACTGAGCTCCAGGTTTTTAAATTGTTTATAGAGCATTCATTGAAAAGTCAGGCCTTTTGGCTGTATCCTACCCTACCATTCCTTCCTGTTGTACATGTAGTTTACTTGATCCATTGAGACATCATTTCACTTCACTATACTAGTTAATACAGCAGCAGAGGCTAGAGAGATGGCTCATTGTTTAAGATCAAATGTTGCTCTTCCAGAGGACCTGGCCTCAAATCCCAGCACCCACATGGTGGCTCACTATTTGTAACTCCAGTCTCGTTGGATTTGACACCATGTTATTAGTTAGAGTTTTACTTCTGTGAACATATACCAATATCAAGGCAACTCTTATCAGGACATCATTTAATTGGGGCTGGCTTACAGGTTCAGAGGTTCAGTCCAGTATCATCAAGCAGGAGCATGGCAGTAACCCAGCAGGCATGATGTAAGAGGAGCTGAGAACATCTTGTTGTGAAGGCAAACAGGAGAAAACTGGCTTCCAGTCTAGGCTAGGATGAGGGTCTTAAAGCCTATGCCCACAGCGGCACACTGACTTGCCAAAGCTGTCAGGGAAGAGGTTGATCACACTGCTGGCAAGCATTACTCTTCCCCTTACCTCAGTGTTTAAAGCCACTCCTTTCTGATTTCTCACTTTCAAAGTCCTGAAGAGACCTAGCTACTTCCACTCTGGAGGCAGAAGAGAGCAGCTGCTGTTGTCTACTAGCCAGCCTTTAGTCAAACAATGCGCTCTAGAAGGTGGAGTATTTGGCCCAGACAATGAGGATGACATGTTTGCTCTTGAAGGCAGCTTGACTGGGTTTTGCTCACTAGGAACTCTTGGAAGTCCTGGTTTCAGAACTCGATATCTTTCCATTCCAGTCTCCAGTGGGATCTGGTATTTTCATCATTGCACATAGCAAAATAAGCATTTCATCTTTTTCTATTACTAAATAACCCCCTTATTCTGGTTAACAGCGCTCTTCATACACTGAGCTGTATATATAGAAACATCAGACTGACATGTACACAGTGGGAACCAGGTACCATTGAGGCACCATGTTCTGATCATTGTGATGGGCGTGAACACACACGTCTCCCACAACAACCCTAACCGCTTGCATTTTATGGATGAGGAAATCAAACTCAGAGATAGAGGGCTTCTCAAAAGCAGTAGGTTGTTAACATCAACTCTAGGTCCCACCATCCATTTCTGATACAGGAGGATGATGCTGAAAACAGTTTTCAAGTTTCCTGCTGATGTTTCTGCTCCAGAGACTACATAGGGTGTCTGATGAAAAACTTGCCCAGAGCTACAAAGCTGATAAATGAGAGAATCTAATCACACAGGGGTTCAGCCTCAGGGCTTTCCCTGGCTTCCTGTAATAACTAGACAAGTCTATATGTCTTTGAAGAAATGCTGCTTTGCATATAAACCGTTTTCTACTTTTGGAGCACACCAGTGGGTGTCTTTGTCCATGAGCAGATGAATGTACACATGTAGGTTGTAACTCCACACTCCGCTGAGTCCAATATGTGTCAACAGGAAAGAGTCATTAGTGAATTCTTTCATCATTCTCATACTTATTTGTACAATTATGATCATTAGTTTCTCTCAATAACAGATCTCTGAGCTCATCATGGTCTCTGTAACCTTTCATTTGAAAATAATGGGTCTGTGTTTTAAGAGCATATGTAATCTCATACTTATTTCCTGGTAGGAGAATAGTGCCTCCTGCAATTTGACATAATGACAGGTGTAATTAATGCACTAGAATTGGAGGTTCTTCATCATCATCTCCAGCCTTTCACTGATTCATAAGCCTAAGCTTCATGAAGCTCAGCTGCCGTTCGCTTGAAGACTTCTCTAGTTCTCTCTTTCGTGTGAGGACTGCTCTACTGACTTTCATACCTTTCCCACAGCTGGCCCAAACTTTCCTTCCCTCTGTCGGAGCCCTGTGCTCTTGGGTAATGTAGAGGTCTATCTCATGTCTCTTTGGAGAGCATCACAAATGATTAAAGTCTCCACACCCAGGAGTCTGATGGTCAGCGTTTCCTATTAAGCAGACAACATCGTCCTCCTCCTGAAGCGCCCATTCTGCGTACGATCCAGGCCAGCATTCACCCCATCTCCTAGACTCTCCAAGTGAATGAAATGTTCCCATAAATGCCAAAGGATGCGGATTCATTGCCTTGATGTGAAAACAGATGCTGAGAATAAGCATAAACCATTTTCATTGGGTGTTCCCCAAATGCATTTTGAAAATATGTAGTTCTTACCCAGTTGCAGCTCCTTCTCCAGAATGCTTCCCAGGGACTGCTTGGCCCTGTGTTGGATGCCAAGGTTCGCCTTTGTTTGTTTGCTTGGGGTTTTGGTGCCCTCTGCTGTTCTTAGTATCTATACAGCATGTGCGTCCCCACAGAAAATTCATGATGGGAAACACAAGGTTTTGTCTTTTGTAAGAAGGTAAAATATTTTCTGTGATTGAGACCAGTTATTTAACAGCTAAATAAATCGCAAAGGAGAACATTCTATGGAATTAAATAAGCATCCTCGGATTTCATAAGCAGTGCTCTGAGGCCTCGGTAACCCAACCTCACCCACTGACTGATGAGGGAAAAAAAGTTATTTTTTTCATAGGAACTAATATTGAATAGTTTCAGGATTTTCTCAGTACTTTTGTGAAGAATTCTTCCCTGAGTCATAAACTTACAGACAGTTTAAAATTTGCCAGAACAGTCTTTTCACAAACTTGACAGCAAAATTTTGAGAAGTTAAAAGAGTTTCCAACCCAGTCTGTGAAGTTCAGATTTGAACCTAATTCATTATTATGTGTTTTTATGTTAGTAAATCAGATATATTAATTTGGGGAATATGAGATAGCATAAACTTTCTGTGCTTTTTATTTAAGCCAAAATAAATAATAAACATTTAGTTAAATTTTTGGACTAATTTAATTATCTTGGCATTTATTTAAGAAAACCCATAAGCTATGTCGGGTGACTTAAAAGTCCAACTTTCAAAGTTTATTTTCTTATTATACTTGTTAATGCGGCTTCTGAACAAGTAATTATATTCATAGAACTATTGTAGTCACTCTGATTTCTGTGTGATTACTAGAAACCAAAAAAGTTTGGAATTCATCCATGAATATATTTCTTGAACATAGCCCAGCAAAGTCATGTTTATTAGTTGAAAAAAAAAGACTTTATAGGAGATATAAAGTCTCAATCCGTAAAAACCACCACCTATTTTGTTTTAAAATACCAAACAGATCCTACAACTCATCACATGAGGAGCTTTGCAGTTTATTTATTTAGGACTGTCTGAGGCTGCCACTGGCTTCTCGCCAACAGACGGAGGCCATGTGCCTCTCGGTGAAGAAGACTGGCCAGTTCGTGTTGAAATGCAAAGGTTTTCAATTCCTGCTGTAGAACTCAGGGCTAGGAAACTTTACTGTGGATGCTGCAGTTTCTGAGTCTGTGTGCAGCCAGTTTCACAGGGGACACGTTCACCCACACGCTCATTTTCTACTCAGGTCTCTCAAATCTGTAATCTAAACTATCAAAGATGTGAAATGCAAATATGCAAAAGCATTCCATCTAACAATGTAAGCTACAGGATTAGAATCTAGAGAGGTGCCTTTGCTTCTTATCTTTGCCTCTTGCAAAAGACCTGGGGGAAAGGCTCAGCAGCTAGTGACTGTCAGGTTGGAAATGAGGCCAAATATATGCTTAGCTCCTGCAGATTCCTGAGCCAGTGCAGACTGCGCTGTGCCTGAAGTTCATTGTGGGGTTTCCTGCAAAAGCCGTGGCTGGCAGGGAAACAATCTGTGTGAGCTAGAAGGAAATTCAGTTCAGCATGACATAGTTAGCTGGTATTGGTTCAAACTTCTAGATTCTGACCCCAGGGAGTGCATTTTAGACAAATTTAAACACCTGCAACTTTGAGGAAAAAAAGAGATTCCTTGTGACAATTGTTACAATAAAGCTTGAGGCATGGCTACATGCAAAGTACATGTCTTTTTCAAAATACATGTGACCTCTTCCATAAGAATAGGTTCTACTGACTAAGAAACAAAGCTCAGTGTAAAGGTCTAGGGAGGTGGAAGAGCCTGGGATACACATAATAAACTCTTTGGCAAAGTACACAGGATCTTTTCCTGAAGAGTGGGTGCTATTGACTGAAAAACAATACTCAGGAGTTTGGCAAGAGTGTGGACTAAAGATAATAATATTGAGGGTTCTAGTGAGGCCTGGTCCTTCAGATAGCAAAGATCACCAGGTTATTAACTACATCCATTCCCAAATTTCCAGGTGAAAATCTCTGTTGAAGAGAAAATCCCAACTGTTTCTGCTTCCTGGTTTTTCTAGTGCTATCTGAGCATGAGGACTGCGTGCCCTCCACAGTTCATCATGTAAGCCTCCCTGGGGAGCATCTTGTTACTTGAAATTCTAATACAAGTCAGAATCTTGAAGACATGAGCTACATTCAGAGGTGTGAGGCCTAGAAGGAGGCTTCTCTGGAGGACAATAGAGAAAGATTTGTAATCAATGTTCTCACAATCTCTGAGGGGACATTTGACCAGCATCAGCACCCAAGCATGGTAAAGTCTCTTTATCCTTTTTGTCCTCAGCACTTGCTTTAACATATTTTAGAACAGTATAGAGACAGTTTTTATTTTAAAGTATTTTAATTTCTTCTCATCTAATACTAAATGTCTGTGGTTAATATTCTCTTAGAGAAAAAAAAAATATTAGTTTTTGAAATTGTGACTATCAGGAAGCCTTTGGAGTGAGGGACCTCTAATGTCATCTGTGAACTTCCGTTTGCTTCATTCATCACAGACCCTGAGACCCTAACATGTGGCCATGCTTCATGGGTATCAAGAATAATAATATTAAAGAGATCCGAGTCCTGAAATAGCATGTTCTACCCATCCTCGGAGCGGTGCCCACAGGTTCTTATTCTTGCACTAGGTATATGTTCGGAGGATGTCAGGTCCAGCTGCCTCAGAAGGACTAGAGGCTGGGTCCTCTCCAGCATTGTGTGTCTGTTTCACCCATAAGAGCACCCTGCTTAATGAATATGTTCACCTTCTTTATGGTTTAGTTCAGTTGCCATCTCTTCTAAAAAATAAACTTTCTCGGGGCTCCCTAATCCTAAGTTGGAGAGCCTAACCCTACTCTGCATTTTTTCAATTACCTTGCCTATTTCCATCTCAATAATCAGTGTATAGCATTTAAATTACTTTCCTATTTAGATTTCCTATTTATGTCTTATATATCTTCATATTGCATATATATCTGACACACACATTAATTGAAATTATAGTCAAATACAAATTTTTATTCTGGCAATTGTTGGTGGCCATTCAGATAGTTGATGGTCATTGCCCTAGATTTTTTTTATTCTTTTCTTAACTTCTATGACAGAAACCTTGAGATGGAATGATGTATAATGAAAAGTGTTAGAGGCTAGGAAGTTCATAGTCCATGTGTCAGCATCTGGTGAGGTCCTTCTGTGGTGTCATTACGTGGTGGCACACAGAGGGTGACAGTCATACAGAAGTGCATAGAACACGGGTGTGAGCGCATGATTTTATAGCCATCCATTGCTATGTTAATTAACTCTATTAATGTTTTCATGAGGTTTGAGCTCACACAGCCCACATCACTTCTTCACACCCCCATCCTTCTGATGCTATTTCAGTACCAATCAAAATTTAACATGCAGTCTGTAGGGATCAAACGACCAGTCAATAGCACCTTCTATATGGCATGCACTATAGCCCATTTGTCTTGGAAGGATCACTCAGAGTTTCCTTACACAAAATTCAATATTCATTGAGTGCAGTTGGTAACACCTGTAGTAATTATTTTCCATCCAAAAAGCTTAAGACAACATGCCAAAGCCAAAATGGTTAAGAACCTTGATCAAGAGCTTATTTTAATGATGTAAGAGCTCAGAATCTTTTCCATGGAGTAAAAATTGTTGTCCCTGTCCTTCTCTGAAAAAGACGTATCCACTTAAGCATCAATACTCAGGATTAAGCCATAACTTCCTAAGACAATGTCTTCAAAACATTGGACTAATTCTTCTATGCTTCTAATTTAACACCCAAATAATAGAATAATAACTTCTTCTAAACTCACTGGAAGACCAAAAGCCTTGGATTTTTACGTAGCTTATGACATTTATAATTTTGAAGAGTATTCCTCCCTTTGAGTTATGGACGTTTTAAATTCAATACTGGAAGTAGAGTATGAAAAAGATATTCTTATTAGTACTAGACCCTTACCCTTTCCTCCAGCCTAGCTTATTAGGGCAGAGACACAGCTGGCTTTCAAGGTGCCCTGTCAGCTGGTTGACATCCATATCTGTATTTAACAGTGAGCTAAGCTCGCCCTTCTATCCTCAGCACCATCCTAAGACTTACACTTCTCTTGTCACCTGTAGACGACATTGGAAGTTTAAGTGCGGCCCTCTGTTGACAGCTGGTTTTTCCTTTGTTTCCTAAATTACTACTCCCTAGACACACATGCCTGTTCATATTACTGAGTTTTATAGAATGATTTTTTTTAAGAAATGTGCTATACAATATGGAACACTGCACCTACTGTGTGTGTGCATTTAAAGCCATATTTCAACACCATCTCAGAAAATAAAGGACTGCAAATGAATCACGATATCTTCCAATCCCATTTTCTTTCTAATGTGATGCGTCACCTAGGTATATGGCAGCTGTTTAACATGTGAAATCATATGCAGTTCTTTTGTTTTAGTAGTGTGGTCTCTGCACCGAACATCCCCCAATTAGCAGAGTTGTTCAGTCTTCACTCAGTTGGAAAAACTTCTGAGAGAAGATTAATTTTTATTCTGAGCAAGACCATAATTTTCTCATATTTTTGAAAATATCACCATGTAATTAGCAAATTAATAACATGAACCAACTGGGTGTTATTCTTATGAAGCTCCTGAAAGTGATTGCCATCAGGTGTTTTTTTCTGTATCACTTATATTTAAAACATGGCCATGAAATTGCATGCTATGAGGATAGGTAAGCGCAGAAGTGTTTAGCCTGTTGGCAGCCACATATCCTCCTGTTAGCCACTCTGTCATTACAGCTAAACTTATCTTGAAGCCAGTAAGTGTAGCGCATCAGGATCCTGGCTAGACCAGGTCCTCCCAAGTCCAGAGAGAAATCTAAAAGTGGACCACCAAGGTTTTTGCAAGTTTGCAAGTGTTCAGAGCTAAAATACTTTACCACAATCATGTCAGACCAGAATCCTTTTCTACTCTAACATTAGAGTAGATGTACACATGTCAGGTGCTACTAACTGAGGTCCAGTTTCTACTTTAAAGGCTAGTGATTGTTTGCCTCCATATCCTATATTACTACTAAGGTTGAACATTTTTCTGTATTAATGTTGATTAGTCCAATGTTTGTCTTAGAGCTCGTCTTGGTCCCTAAAGAATTTAGGGCATGGAAGTGTGGGGTGGTGAACGAGAGCCCGAGGCTCCACCCCCAACACTTCATAATCCCAAGGAGCAAACTCCATCTATCCTCCCTCTACCCATTTGCCTTTTACTCTGCAAAACTGCTTTTACATGTGTGAGTGTTTTCCTGCATGGACATCTCTGCACCTCATGAGTACCTGGTGCCTCCTGTGAAGAGATGGTTTGGAGTCGCCATATGGGTTCTGGCAACCACAGTCCTCTGAAAGGGCTTCCTGTGCTCTTATCTACGAATTCATCTCTCTATCTCTACCACCTTTTACTCTTAAAGTCTACTTCATCCAAACTGCTGCATTTCTCGAAACACAAGCAGTGAGGACTCAGTCCTAGAGTTTCATTCCTTCTCACAATCTTAGGACAAAATGATAAACCCAACAACACCTTCTCCATCCTATATACTTTATGAAAAATATTGCAAGTGTGGAATGAACTGGAATCAGTCATGCAATGCTTGGTCTACCATTATACTTCACAAGAGTAATGCCTTTGTTCACTCACCCCTTGAAAATGGCCAGTAACCTCCTTGCTTGTCTGACAGAGTGACAGATGGAATGAATCCGAAGTAGGTAGGAAAAGCACATGGCCACCTCTACTGCCTCCTACATAGTTGAGGACAGTTTCCTTTGTACTTTTTTTGAGTTTTTCTTTTGAAGACCTAAAATAGGCAACACACCCATGATGCATAGGATCTAGACAATGGCTCCTGATATGATATTCAAGGAACATCTAGTCTCACAGTTGGGTTCCCTGGAAAGAGATCTAAGTCCAGGATCTTCCCTGTCGAACATGAAACTCTTAGCAATAAAATCACTCTGGATGACATGGCACTATACACATAGGCCAGAGCCTCTCTTGACTCTCATCAGAGAAGGTTGTTGCTGTAGGTTGTCATTAACACAGAAACCAACAAATGGGCAATGCGGAGAGAGGGAGAACTTCAGAGCACTCATTCCTAAATGGGATGTCTTCAAATTCCTCTCCTCAAGACCCAGGGATCTATGTGGAAGGGGTTGGAAAGACTGTAAGATCGAGAAGTGTTAGACAACTGGAAGGGAACAGTCTTTTCCACATACTACAGGACTGATACACATATGAATTCGTAGAGATCATGTCAGCATGCACAAGTTCAAACCTGACAAAAATCACAGAATGAAGAAGTCAGCACCCCACAAAATGCTACCTGTAATTAAGAGCTGCTATCAAAGGGGAAATCAGTTTTCTCCAATGGAGTGTCACCAGGTATATCAACCACACTTCAGGGTAGTTCCTATGCCCAGGTGTAGTTCTGACACAAAACAGAGTCTTATGTACTTTTTTGTTCAGTTTTAATTTTGTTAGAGTATCTTTTTGTTTTAATGATTTTTTTTTTGGTCTGTTCTGATTTTTCTGTGTTGTTGTTTTCTTGCTTATTTGAGACAGAGATAGAACATGGCATTGGGTCAATAGGAAGGTGGGAAGGATAGGGAACTGTGTGAGGAGAAAAAATGCAATCAAAATAAATTATATGAAAAAAAAAAAAAAAAGGTTTTCATAGGCAAATGTTCAGGCAGACCAGAAGTCTAATAGGCTACTCACATGAAAGATAGAAAAAAAATCCCCTTTTTAGAAGTGGGGTAGTGTGCATAGCAAAGAGGCATGTTGTGGAGTGGGCAGGAAGACATAAACAACACAACATCTTTGCATTAAGAAAAAAGTCAACAAACAACATCTGCATGAATAACCCAATGTTATCAGTCTCCTGAGAACTGCAGCCTTCACTCTGCCAGGTTATGGGTCCCTGACAGGGTGGACGGTCCTTTAGCACCGACCATTCTCTCTTTCACCAGAGCTTAGACCTTCAGAGGGGGAAAAAAAAGGCAGCTGTGATTCTGTGATACCCTCCTAGTCCAAGATTTATGGTGAAAACCTTTAAATACTGCAGGATCTGGTTAATGGAATGGGCATATCTTTTTTCTTCCTGGAAAAGCTCAGGCATTTCTTATGAATTTACATTAGTCTGTCTTTGAAGACTGTTGTCTCTGCCTTGAATTTCAAAAGCCCATTTTGAAACTCTCCTTGTATCACTCTTTCCCTGAGGGCAATACATAGAAGAAGCTGTCTATGCTACTTCAACAGTGGAGAAAAACATAATAAAAAGTAGTAACCACTGAGAATAGCAGCCTTGTAATATCATGAAATATTATCATGTTACATCTGTTTAAAGCTCGCCTGTATAAACCTAGAAATCATTCTTACTAGGGAATAAGCCAAGCAAGGAAGTTACTTGTTTCTTAATAAATACCAGTTTGCCATGCCTCCAGATGAAGCTATATATTCAAAAATAAAAGAATTCTGAATAATTTTCATAAGTATACCCAAAGAATTTCCACTATACTGAGTAGTCTATTTTCAGTTTCCAGTAATATATTTACTAGGAGTCAAGTTAACCAAAATTTGGTAATGAAGCAAAGTAAGAGAACACATCATTCCATGTCACCAGTTAACAAGACCACCCAAGAATTGCATACTTCTACTGGAAACGTAACTTGGGCTCATCAAATCCTATTGACTCAAAGCCTAGTTCTATGATGGTACATGCATACATGTAGATTTTGGTCTAAAAGGCTTGTCTTCCTAGGGAGACAGTACTGGAGTTTTTGTAGCTGACCCAGAAACCTTGTCCTAAAATTCTTTCCTGACTCTGTCCAAAGTCATCTCGCTTGCTCTTGAACTTGTGCATCTGTATCACAATATCCCTCAATGTAGCTGACCTTTCCACTTGCCCCTTCTGTATTGAGTTTTTGAAAATTATACTTCAGTTTGAATAGGTTTTTAGCTTTTAAAAATTGTATCACTGTCTTCCATGGAAAAAGAATATGCATAAAGCAAATGGAACCCCTTTCTATTGGCCCCTTCCAGTATCTCCACTGCACACATGGGACAGACCTCTAGGTGCATACATAAACATAATTTAAAATAAAAGAAATCATAAAGCATAAATAACTGCCCTTAACCCATGCCTCTGTGGGAGTTCAAATGACAGCTAGGGCACTGAGAAGTGCTGTGGACCTGAGGATGCTCTCAACCCTTCACTGGGCTTCTCCTCTCTCATCAACGTGCGGTTTTTATAGGCCAAAACAAGTCCTGAGAGTGCAGACTACATAATTTCTCATTAACATTTATTGTGCATATTATACTTGTGAAGACATAAATAAACACCAGAGAGAGAAAGAGAGAGAGAGAGAAAAAGAGAGAGAGAGAGAGAGAGAGAGAGAGAGAGAGAGAGAGAATATCCAGTGGTAAAGATTTTGCTTATTCTTTAATTCCAGAAACTAAATTTTCCTCCAAAATCATTAAGAAATACTTTCATATAAGAGAGCTTGGCTTCTTACTATAAACTGCAGATTTCATATTTTAATTGTCACTTCTGCTGTTTGCTAACAATTCATGGCTTACTAGGGATAAATGTACACTATTAGTATGTCACAAATGTAAATTGTAATTTACAAATCCTTACTTTATCCCCCTTAATAAATATTCTCATTGCAAGTTATAACTTTAAGGAACTCAGTATTAATAACCACTTATCACTATCAGCAGCTAGTTTAGCATTAAAGAGAAAGGTGAATGGCCAGTACTTTAAATCAATTTTTGGAGCATTTTCTATACACTGTACCAATGTAATATGTTAAAAGAAACTAAAGTTGGGAAATAGTTTAATACATCTTAGATCAAACAATAAGAATCTCATTTAGAATTATAATATTCAATTATGTATTAAATTTAATTTTAATATGCAGTAGAAGTCATAGGTTGGTGTTAGAGTAGATGTATTAGAAAATGCACACAGAGTATAAAAGGGCTTAGTGGTATTTTATGTTCTGTCTGCTAACCATTTTACTAGACACATCATTGTCAGCTTCACAGAAACCTGCAAGGGTGCATATTGTTCTAAGTAATGGGACCTACCTAGGGCCTTACAAGGGTTATTTCATGAGTCACAAAGCCTGTGGTATGGTTTAGGGGCATCTGCTCCAATTAGGACCTGGGAAAATAGAAATGGATGCAGACATGCCATAACATAGTGTAGTCCTGTGTGTTTCAGTCATTAGATAAGGCATTTTTATATACTATTTTCTGTGTGTAAAAAAAATATTGACACCTTTGTTAGGATTTCTTTTATGTTGTAGATTTTTGAAGATCTCCAGTCACTAAAAAGAATTATCTTTGTTGAAGTACCAGAGGTGATTTCATCATCTAAAAGTAGCTGAAGACCTAAGGGGATCAGGGCCATTGACATATCAATCCTGGTCACAATGACTTCCTGCTTACAGATATAGTAGACGTTATCCTTTGAGGCATCATCTCAGGTTACCTAGTGTATGTCTAAACACAGATTTAACTATAGCCTCAATATGCTGTGTTCTGCCAATATCTGTACCATTATAGCGAGTTTAATAATAAATTACACACAATCAAAAATAACTAATCAAGAAAGAACACTTCCAACAGTATACTATATTCTAACCCTAACATATAGTTTTGAATTTATCCGTTGTCTATTTATGGAATTTTCTACTTAAAACTTTTAGACAGTGGTTGACAGTGGGACACAATGGGCAACAGAAATTTCAGAAGATAAAGTTATCTGTGAGAGACAAATGTACCTATGTAGATTATGAGTGCTCTCTTCCGCTCTATGTTCATTCACTTTTTTACTTATCCCTCAAATTTAGCTTTGTGAGCTAATTTAGATCCTGAAGACATCATGGTGGACAAAATCCAGATGGTCTCTTACTTTTGTGGGATTTGTTTCTTATGATTATGTACTATTCTGCAAAGGCCATTCATTCATGCATCCAATATTTGTTGCACAATGACTCTGTTCCAGAAATTGTCTTCAGAACTTTGAGCTATACTAATAAAGAAAATAGAAGTTCCCATTCTCTTGAACCATATTTTGCAGAAGAAGAATACAAATTAAGAGGTTAATGTGGAAAAATAATTTCAAAAATAAATTTTATCTTAGAAAGACAAAACATCTAGCCTACTCCTTTTAAGGAGTGCCCTCAGGAGAATGTTCCAGAATATGTTATATACTCATTATGTTTTCCTTGTCTAAGTGGGAATTTTTAAATGTCTCTTAAAGGCTGAGGAGATGCTCAATGAGCATAACTCTTGCTATGCAAGCATGAAGACAAGAGTTAGGATCCCCAGATGCACATAAAAGTTTGTCTACATGGTGGCCCTCCTGTTATCCATTGCATGAAAGGTATTGTCAGGAAGTCCTTGGAGCAAACCTACTTAGTTGACTAGCTGAGATGTCATGATCTGGGTTCAATGAGCAACCCTGACTCAATACACAATGTGAAAAACAGTCAAATAAGATACCAGCTGTCAACCTCAGTCTTCACACACAAATACACTCATGTGCAAATACACATGTAAACACACATATACACATGGACATATATGTATAAACACATTTGCAAAATAAATAAATAAAATTAAAGTTCATTTTAGGAACCAGTCCTTTTCATCAGAACTATTAGCTTATTTAACTTGTGCCTTATTTTAGTACTGGAAATAATAAAACTTAGATTTTTCCTTCAAATACAAAGTTATTCATAAATATACACAATACTGAACATGCTTCAAATAACAAAATATCTTATATGAGCTTCATTTAGTATGATCTTTCTTGATCATCTCCTATGTGTGTGTGTGTATGTATGTATATATACATATATACATATATATTCTTTTAACTGGATAGCATAAAAGCTCCCACATTATCCTCTGTCTTTATTACACTTTATATTCTTCATAACACTTTAATAACAGCAAATACACATTTGTTGGTTTATGCTCTTTTTCTTGGGCAAATAAAAGTTCTACATATTAAAAGACGGCATCTTCTGTTTCCTGCTGTAAGTCCCCACATAATATGAGTTCAGCAAATTCTTGAATGAATAAAAATGGCATGAACACCACCTACAATGTGGTTGATTTGCTATATATTTAAGAATATGAATAAAAGACCTTAATAATGAAAAGAAGAGGCTGGAAAGATGGCTCAAAGGTTAGGAACACCGGCAGCTCTTCCAGAGGTCCTGAGTTCAATTCCCAGCAACCACATGGCAGCTCCCAACCATCTATAGTAAGACTTGGTGCCCTCTCTTGGCATGCAGGCGTATATGCAGACAGAGCACTGTATACATAATAAATAAATAAATCTTTTAAAAATTCTCCTGAACAACAACAACAAATAATGAGAAGAAAGTGGTCTTTAGGAGGCAAATCAAGGTCTATAATATCTTTGTTTCAAATCAGTGCATGTAGGGAATGATAAAAATTGGATTGTCAAATTCCATAGTTTTCAGGAATTCTAGAAGCATTATACATTATTGAATGATTGCCATTATTTTTATTTTGAGTCTAGTCTCAAAAACCTTACAGTCAATAAAATAATTTTTTAAATGAAAAAATTCCTAACATTCTCAAGAAGACATCAGATGAATAAACTTTAATGGAGATTTATATACATTATTATGGAGATTCATGCACATATATTTTGCATGTGTATAAAAATATATATAATTTCCAAATGTTAGGGTCAAAACATTAGTAAATACTGACCCAGAGAAAGACCATGCATAGTTTAAAAAATAAAAATGAAAATGAAATGCTGTATTCCTCTGATAGATCTACTTTTGCCAGTAACTGCCTGATACGCTGTCCCCAATGGTGGCAGTTTAACACAGGAAGTGGGACAAGCTTAGTAGTGATGATCCAGAAGCTTGGATTTCTGCTGTTTTAACAGAGGGAGAAAAGGCAATTCCTGGAGAAGCTTTTAATTGCATGCAGATTGGCCTTTTGTTTTGCCTGGATACTTCCTGTTCAACTGCTAGGGAAAACGGAGTATTACTGTTCTTATTCACTCCTCAGTCTGTTTCCAGTTAACTTCCAGGCCATCCTGCCCTCTCTCCAGAGCTGTCACCCTGCAGAACCTCTAGAAGGGGATGTGGCATTAAATGGGCAGCAGTAACATTCTGATGTGTACCCTGCGTTCTTCTCTGTGGCAGTGCTTGGTACTATGAGGGTAACCTCCAAAGTTTCTTTCCACATCCACAGAGTAAGGAGAGAAAATCCACAGGGTGGTCCAGGTTTCTCTCAGTCTTGGTAAAGCAAAGCTGGGGAAGAAATGATCAGAATCCGGGAAAGGAAGTGGCTTCTATCCAGCTCCATCATGTCTGTCCCTCAAAACAGCACTCGTTAGAATCCCAGGGAGAAGGCAAGTTTGGGTAAGAAAAACTCCAGTGCTGTGAAAGGGAGATTTCATTTGGACACAGGAGCCACCCCCTCAGGGGAAAGAATTCTTAACAAATGTGGCAAATGGAAATGCTCCTGTGTAGATGAATCTCAGAATCCACCCTCTTTTCAAAAGACCAGAAATAACTGGATCATGATATGAAAAGCCCCTGTAAGAAGGCACTGTACTTGAATCCACTTCAACATTAGAATCCATCTTCTTTACCCAGGACACTCTGGAGCTTTGAGCTTAGCCGTCCGCCTTCTGTGTCACGTTCCCAGATGCACAGCCATCCTGCAGGTGGAGACTGTTCCTGCTTTTTCTTCTGCTCTGCACAGTTTGGTACCTTATTGTGCTGATCTCTCTGGTGTGTGAAAATTGTACCTTCTGAGAAATGGTTTCCATCAACATAAGGAGAAACATATTTCAATGATTTCCTTTCAGCTATTAGCAACCTCTCTGTGGTCTATTCTGATGCAGTTATCTGATCAAGAGCTTCTAATTAGTAGTTTTGCACATACCAGCCCAAATCAACATAGACCCACAATACGTTACCATTTGTGGGTGTAGAATAAGTATCTACTGGGATTTTGAACATCTAGGTTACCGCACCCTTTCCCTTCTAATCAACCTCTTGACCACAAGCCAAGTAGGGGAGAAGTGGGAACATCATGAAAAATCAGAAGGAGCTCATATTGCCAAAAGAATGTCCCTGAAGTCTAAGACATGACAATTATATTCAGTTAACTGAGACACCGTAAAATACAGTGATTCCTGTTGAAATTGGACTGAATATCATTATGTCATGACTAATCTTCCTTTAAACTATAAAATAAAAAATTACATCTTGCCAAATTGAGTGAGAGGGCATGGGGATGATTAAAGTCAAAATCAAAGCCCGCTGTCTAAAATTTTTATTTTTATTTTTTATTTTACTTTATGGGTATGGGTGTTTTGTCTGCACATATGTCTGTGCATCATATACATTCCTAGTGCCCACAAAAGCCAGAAGAGGGTGTCAGAGGACACATAACTGGAATTATAGATACTTGTGAGCTGCCAAGTTGGTGCTGGAAATCAAACGTAGGCCCTTGGAAAGGTAGCCAGTGCTCTTAATCATTGATCCACCTTTTAGGCTCCATGATCCAGTTCTGAATGTGCATAAGGTATAGTATGGGGGACTATCTTAGTTAATTAAGCATGTACAATCATTTAAATATACATATTCTCTCTGTGTATATATCTTATAAACCTACCTCACTTCTCTACTTTATGTAAATGTATTTTAATTTATCCAGTAAGCAAGTAAAACATTCAATTGTTTTAAATTTCCACTGTAATATATTTGGTTAAAAATATCTCCCTACTCCTGAAGATAAACGAATATAAGTCAATAGAGTCTGTTAGAAAACAAGATTGAGAGTGAGTGATATTTTAAAGTTTACTTCAGGAAAAAAACACTTGTAAGACAGGTAGGTGCAAACCTGAAGTGCTCAAGAGTTCCACTGAGAGAAACAGAAATTAAGCAATGTTTGATTGGTTTCAATAAGGGAGGGGCCTTATTTGATCTCTCCTCTTGTGACGTCTCAGTTCCATGATTATAAACTTATTGGCTCCTCATTGATTGATCGTTAGTTTTTTTTTTTTCAAATAAACATTTCCAAAAAGAGCTCAAGTTATGTTTGTATTTCCAAATCAAGTAAGGTCTAAGTCATGTGGCCTGCATTTCCTTACACACACACACACACACACACACACACACACACACACCATACACGCATGTACAACACACACACACAAAAGGAAGAAAGAAAGAGAGGGAGGGAAGGAGGGAAAGAGATGGAAGGAGAAAGGAAGAAGAGAGAAAAATCAGAAAATGTTGAATTGACAATTCTATAAAAATCCACACAAGTAAATATGAAAAAAAAAACAATTTGATTCTAATGAGAAAGGAATTTAGACAAAGGATACAAAAGGTCATACAGAAAGTATCCATGAACACAAGAGATGAGGATCCATTTCCATATCCCAGGATAGGTATAAACTACAATAAAATGTTTGCCCTGGCAGATTGAAAGGCAGCTGTGCCTACCACTACACCAACACAGCGCCCTATCCGATTAGAAAGTAAAGGACAAGCAGTATCAAATTTTGATTAAAAATGGAGAAATCTTTTATATACACTGTGCTGAACTTGTAGCACAAGTTGGCCAATATTCACATTGTAAATGCTTTTATCCAGTGAATGTGCTAGGCAGAATTCTGATGCAGTCTCCAGCATTATCATCTTCTGTAAGATTCACTTGGTTTAGGGTGAGCAAGACCTCTGTGTGTGACAGTGTCAATTCTCTGGACTATCTATCTATCTATCTATCTATCTATCTATCTATCTATCTATCTATCTATCTCTATCTCTGTTTCATGTATGTGTATATGTGTGGGGAGAGAGAGATACAGACAGACAGAGACAGACAGACAAGGGTTGAGGATCCGGAGTTTTCCTCTTGTTTCCCTGAGCCCTGAGACTCACCAGTTATTTCAGATAGTCTTGCCAGTGATGTCCAAGAATCATCCCTGCATCCTTAACTTTTTTGCACTAGGATAACTCATGTTATCACCACGCGTAGCTTTTTAGCTGGGTGCTTCTGAACTTGCATGGTGAGCCATCTCACCAGCCCCATATTCCGCCCCCTTGATTAGGCACTTCATAGCAAAGATGCACAGAGTTTGTGTTTGCACATAATCCCCACCTAGTTTTTTAGAAAGCGAATGTTCCTAATGAATCAGAGGAAATCTCTAATAATTAAGACAGAGAACTTATAAAGAGAAGGATCTCACTGGTGTACTTAGAGAAATTGAACTGTGCATTGTGGGAAAGCCCATAAAGGGATGGATCATGGAAAAAGTATCCAGAGAACCCCTAGGAGCTGAGTCACTGACAGTACCTGTAAGAAAGTAGACATCTTACTTCTACTGACAAAACATCATAATTCTCCTGTCAATCACATATGCTTAAAGGAGGACTCAATCTCCAGAAAGAAAAACTCTCTCGTTAATATTTCCATGGAGACTTTGTGATTCCCTGTTCTGAGATGAGAATAGAATACTTACCGACAAAAACTCTGAGGTAGTCAATGGCGGTGTTTAAATCATTGTTTGTTACCATGAGTCAAACAGTAACTAGTGACTAATCCACCCAACAAATCTGCTGGAGACATATATTAGCCAGAAATCACATGACAGCTGTAGTGTGTCATATAGGCAGTCATTTCTTAAGGTCTGTTTATAGTGGTCTGATATTACCTTTATTACTTTTTAAAAGTAATTCTTTAAATTTCGTTGGGTTTTTATTCATTCACTGTATGGAGAGAAAGGGGACAGCTTGCAGGAGGTGGTTATCTCCTTTCACCCTGTAGTTTCCAGAGATCAAATTCAGAAGCCTGGCTTGACAAGAGACACCTTTAGCTGACGAGCTATCTCTCTGGACCTAATCTGATAATTCGATTGAAAATATGGATGGCTTGTCTGTCTTTGTATCTTAACAGTGTTTCCATGAAGACCTCCTTCCTCCTTCCTTAAAGGAAATTCAGTTAGTGCACATAACATTAAACGTAAAATGGCTCCATGTTTGTCAGCACTCACGCTTTGGGGATCTGCTAAACTCAAGGGAAGACAAACGCCAACCTTTTCAAATGCTCTGCTATGCTGAGAGCCTAATGTTGGTTTCATGAGTTAAAGGAGCCCAGTTCTTCTGCAAGAACTCTGCGGGGGCTTCACCTTCATTTCACAATGACTTTTTTACAGGAGCAATAAACCCTTGACTGTTCAAAAGGAACCAAAGCTAAGGACTAATGTTTTCAAATGTGGGTTCCTTGAAATTATTCTCTCTCTGGAAAACTAAATTCAGAGTGGCAGCTGCTGAGGTGGAATATGTCTTTTGAGGTACCTTATGGCTGAATGTATACATTATTGCGTGGATGGTGGTCCGTTAATGAACACTACTCATCCGTGGTTTGTGCATGCCATTCTCTTAGGCTCTAGAAAAACCCTTGATAGGCTTCACCTGCTTCTACACTTCACCCTTTACTTTGTGATTTGAATATCTTGCAAATGTAAAACCAATTTTAACTGTATGTGCCACACAAGATACCTCCCAGGATTCCGGTGGATACATAAAACCAAAGAGCATAACCAAACTCTTCTGTAAGGACTGTGATGCTACAATAGACAAGCTGGTAACCGAGGAAGCTTCTGAGTGATTGATACAGTAAGTAGCACACAATGTGTGACACAGCATGCAAGGGTGTGGTCTCCATCTGGGCAGGATGGAGCTCTGTGGCTAAGACTTGACTGCAGCTCTCAGAATTGTGTACTATTTAAGTCATGAATTGTTTTGTGGAAAGTTTCCTCTTTGGGGCTTTATTAACCTTCAGGTAGCTCAATCTGTAGAAAGAGACATTAAGGATAAAGAGAATTACTTCATAGCTAGTTGCACAATGCTCTTTTGATCCATTTACCATAATTTTAAATAAGCTCTTTCATTGTACCTGAGGGAACCCTTGGACTGCAAGCTAATAAATGCTTAGTAAATGAATTATTACAAGAAGCAATGAATTAGAAATGAATCACTATTATTTCAAAATACAAGTTTCCGTATATTACTTTCTGTTTTAATCTCATGAAATGAAAGTAGGACGCTATGACAACAGTTTATCTGAATCAAATTTACATAGTTAAGCTTGAAGAACATTACAGGGTTCCTGGGCCTGCTTCACTTGCTCTCGGAAACTTGTGTATATTAAAACTCATTCATTTTCCCCATCGTCCATAATTGGCTCCTGTGAGATAACTGGGATGCAGCGTCATCATCAATAAGCTTGCTGACTTCTTAATTAGGAGGGACTAGGATTTGAATTGAGCAGGCTGGTTGCAAGACCCACCTTTCTAAGTTCCACCTGTTCGTTGTTGGATCAATAACACAAGTCTCACCACAAATGGGATAAGAGATAGTTTAATCTAAATATGAGTGACCATGCCCTAGAAATAGAGGTTTAAGTTACCCCAAATTACATATTCCAATATGATAAGCATTTGATGAAATTTTACAGTAACTGAACAGTGGTCTTTAATCCAAGGTGATAAATTAAGCTACTTTTCAAATACACTGGTGGAAACATTAGGTATGTGTGTTAAAGCAAAGTGGAGGAATCTTCGCTATGGGCCTCAGATGCTATCTAGGGACGCTTGGACTTTTGGTGGATGGAAGCTAGTGATCTGTTAAGTTAATACAATCCAGAAAGGTTTTATCTGTTAGTCACAAACAGTGTAAAGTCAGACTTAGAGGTGGGGAAGGGGTGGGTATTAAGCAGAGAAAGATAGCCTGGGGCATACTGTAATTAACCTTTGGCTGTACCACATTCCAGCCTCTCCACAATCACTGAAGTTATCCTTGCTTCACCTTACAGGATGTACACTGCAAGGTAGTTTCCTCTCAAGGAACATTCACACCATACGCCATCCCTTCAAGGAAGCATGTCATCTTGGATGAGCTGACTTGTCCACACAATGATCTGTGCTTTTGTCATTTACTTTTTCTCATATTTTCTTGTAAGAACTCTGCGGCTTAAGAGTCAACTTGGACTTCCCTTTGCCATGTGTGCTGTGTTCTCTGCTCATGTTTCCTTCCTCTCCCAGGACTCTCCTAAGCCCCAGTACTCCAAAATCCTCCTCTGCTGATGCCCACTTTGCCTCTTTGCAGACGACCTCTGTTCGGCTGCATTTGCTTTTCCTTTTGGAAACGCAGCCCCGAAACAGCTTTTTCTTGATACAGAACACTTCTTGTGGAGCTATTATGTGTGCTGTCAGCAAGGATATGCATCCCCGGCCATTTCCTGGAGAAATGCTGCCAGAGCAGTTCACAGTCCTTCCTTTTGTTCGGATTCTATGTGTCCATTATGAGAGTCTCACCACAGTTCAGAGAAGTCTTTGTCCATCAAGATCTTTCCGTCTGATGCATAAATGGCCTCTCTTCAAGCTCTGCCCTGTTTGCAAACTGGAGTCAAGTTGAAAGCGTGCATGCTTCAGTCAAAATCATTCACTCAGTAGCTTGTACTTGAGAACATCACAGCACAGAACATGGATGTTGCCCATTCAAAGCTTTGCCTTTCTTCTCCTGTCCTGCAGCAGTCTAGAACTCATGTTCTCAGTAACAGACGTGTTTGAATTAGTGAACTAATGGACTATTCTGCTCATTTAAAATATGGTCTACTACATAAGAACCTTCCCACCCTCTTTTGCATGAGAGCTGAGCTGCCATGGATCTCTAGTATACAGTAATTCTCAAAGTCAGTCTGGCCTGAATAGTTTTTCATGCCTCTTGCTTTATAGCTTCCAGTTTCCTTATAATTCTTTCTGATGTTCAGTTAACATCGTTGTAAGGGCCACAGATATCTAAGGATAAATTTTAACCTGTACACATCACAAAATGCCAAACTGCAGTAGATTTTAAATAAGCTTAAGTTTTGTGCAAGTACCCAGTGGTCTCTTTTCTTCATCCCTAAAAATGGACTTAGCTAGTTCCCTTTTTTATTTAGGGAAGGATTTTAGAATTTTAATGTGGTAATAATTCTAGGGTTGAATCCATGAAGCAGGAAGAACTCACTCACCTTTGCAAGCCCTGCCAACTTTGGCAAGGTCGAAGCTGGCTAGACCTGTGTCCGTGCAGGGAGATAAATGACAGAGGGGAGCCATTCAGCCCGTGAGAGAGGGTAACTCACTTGGCACTGTTCTTGTAGACCTTGGAATCTCTCTCTGGTACAGAATTGGTTGCAGTGGAAAGAGCTAACTTTTATGCACAGGAAATAAAGATTTCCATCCCTGAGCTTTACCTATTGGACCTGTCACTTTTCATCACTAGGATGATTGGGGGCAATAAAATCTTTTATTTATTGTAATCATCAAAAGAAGGAGTGTGGAGTGTGGGAAATTAATATTTCTGACTTGTTCCCTTCACCACAGGGTGTGTAAGTGATCAGCACAGGCAAATTACTTTCCCATCCTCTTTGACTCCAATCTACCCACGTGAGTGAAGAGAGAAGGAGTCGCTTGATAAGGTTTGGAAATCAGCATCTGGTTGTCTTAGCACTTCTGGATGGATTTATCAGGCATCCTGTAAGTTACACTTCCTGTTGGGAACAATAAGAGGAGACCCTACAGAGACATGCAGCATGTGGGTGTTAGTTGGGGCCACTGTCACAGCTGTGCTTTTGGAAGGGCCTCTGTTTGCAGTGGGCTAGAGTCAGCTGCATGGCTAATCATTCCTTCCCTGGAAAAAAAGTGACACTCCCTACCCACGTAAATGCTTCTGTACAATTCCATGAGCTTGGAGCTAGCCTTGGTATTTAGATGCTTCCAGTTCTAGGCATTTTTTTATGGTTCTGAAGTTATTCTTACTTTGCAACTTCATTTTGGCCACTGTGTAAGTGAAACTCAATGCATCTCAATGCATCTGTGTCAGGGATGTAGGACCTGCAGCTATCTAAGGTGTCTTTTCTGGAGAAAAACAAATTTAGACCTAAAAAATTAAAATTGAATGTAAGCAGTTACGAGTTGAGGTCCATCAAAAGTGACTTGGGAGAATTAGTTTATTTGATCTTACCCTCTGTGAGATAGGTCTGTCTCAATATGTGCTTTACAGTAGAAGAAATAAAGGCAAATTACTCACCTAATGTAAGCCTGTTTGAAAGTAAAGTCCTAGGGTTTTCCAGTGATGGGTAGCTTGTTCAGAACCAGTATGACATGATGTCACACTGGTGACAGTGTCCAGGGGTGGGTACTGTGGTTTGGGGAATATTTTTCATTTTATTTTAAATTTTCTTTTTTGCATGTGAGTGTATGTGTGTGCATATGTGTATGTGTGCCACAGTGTGTGCTTCACAATAATTTGAAGAAACTGATTTTCTGATTCCATCATTTAGGTTCATGGGTGGGACTCAAATCATCCAACTTGGTTGGGCAGCAGGCGCCTTTGCTCAGTGATCTTCAATACTGCGCTCACACCTATCACCACTGGGTGCTGGGATGAAGCGCAGGCATCTGGGGGCTCGTGGGCACACTCTAGCTATGCTTCTGAGCTTTCAAGGAAGTGACATCTTAAAGGGGAGAGTTAAAAGAGGACATGAAGCACCTACCAAGGAGAGGATGCGGCTCAGCCAGGGCGTCCAGTTGAGAAATGGTACAATGGTGCCTGCAGGAGGTTGGAAAGAATTATGGGAAGGATCTGTCTCGGGGACCAAAATGAGGAGACAGTCCTGGCTAATGGCCATGACAATGGACATAGTTAATGTGGGGTAACTTGGACATAGGGACCTTATGAGGATTGTGTCACACTACCCTTCCACAACACAGGCCCTCGGGCCTAATCTTTCAGGTAGAACTATACACTGACTTGAAATCCCAGCCGTTCATAGGGTAGGGTTCTTAAGTGAAGGATGGGAAAGAGGACGGGAAGTCAAGGTGATGGGTCGGATTGCAATCAAAGGGTCTCATTCTTTAACGTCAATATCCTGGAGAGACTGGCTTTAGACAATCAGTGCAGCACTACCATGGAGCTTGCATTTGTTAAGCAAAGAAATCGTAATTTCCCATGTATCCTTTCGGCTGTTTTCTTGAATGACACGGGGAAGTTCTATTTCTGCAA
The DNA here is from genome assembly GCA_028551405.1 of Uromys caudimaculatus. Classification (NCBI taxonomy): domain Eukaryota; kingdom Metazoa; phylum Chordata; class Mammalia; order Rodentia; family Muridae; genus Uromys; species Uromys caudimaculatus. The sequence continues at coordinate 11,876,018 of CM052716.1, forward strand.
GTCTCCCGTCAAACAGACATGGAGACAGAGCAGATTGCTTTCATCAACATTTAGAAAGTTTCTCTCTGCCAAGTTATTGGACCAAATATTCAATAAAATAAAGTGGACCACTTGGGAATTTCTTTACTCTGATTTCATCTCTGTCTCTAGAGAGATAGTTCTGGCACCGGAATATGCAGCAGACATAAGAGGCAAAAGATCTGTGATATCCATACCATAAATAAGCATCTGTTAATAATTCATGCAGCAAATATTTATCCAAGGCCTAGGCTTGTGGGTTCATCTGGACATGCAACACTAACAAGTGTTTTTTACCACAGAATTATGCATATAATAGTCACTTATTGTTAGTAGGCTACCTAAAGGTGAAGCCAATCAAATTCCAAAAACCATATTATTTTAAATTTTTGATGTCTGTCTAAACCTTGGCATGTGTGCCCATGACCTTACTTGACAATTGATTACATTAGCATGCCTTAGTGGACAGGAAAGAAAGCAGACACTGGAGGAAGCAGATCCTCTGGATTCTAGGGAGTGACTCGGGTTTAAATTAAATGCCTTTCTACCGAAGAAAAAAATTAAATGCTAAGATTCCTTAATCCTCTTCAAATCTGAACATGTGAAGAATATTAAACTCCATGTGTTTCCTCCATGTTTCCCACCTGTTACAAATTTGTGCTTCACCTTGGAGTAGACCATTCTGTTTGAAAGCAGCCACAAACAGCCCCTACATCTGACATCAACTTATTATATTAACTTAACTACAATTTTTAATTTTCAAATTAAGTCCTATTGGAAACGGGGCATTGTGAAGGCTTTTCCCTGCTCACAAATGACTAATAAAACTAAATGACTCCATCATGACAAACTCAGACCAATTGCAGAAAGCACATGCTATTCTCAACATAATATCCATCAACTGTTTGATTAATGTCTCATTGAATTGTTTACAATGAAGCAAGAGTATTGAGGTGCATTGCTGGGATGATAAGACCAACGTGTTTCCTACTGCTAGAAATAAGACCACATCCATTGTTCTCACTGCCTCTTCAGAGTTCATGTGACCCCCATCCAATTATGGAAAACACAAGGCTCATGCTGGTAATTTTGACAAAAAGGGTCTTTCATCATTAAACTCGTTACATTTCGAACATAAGGAAAAAATTTGCAATATACATTGTGCATCTTATTTCAAAATAAATTCTATTTTTAATGTACAAAATGTGACCAGCTCATAAAATAAATACACATATGTGTAATTTTGTATATTAAAGGCAGTCATTATTCATGCTGAGGGGAGCATGCCTTTCCTGCTGCTTTTCTGCAGGGAATGTCTTTATCAAGAAGCAACTTTCCCACTCAATTATACAAAGCTCTGCTGGATATAGATGGGTGGGGACCCAAGGGCTATGTGCATATGCATGTGTCTTAGGGTTTCTATTCCTGCACAAACATCATGACCAAGAAGCAAGTTGGGGAGGAAAGGGTTTATTCAGCTTACACTTTTACATTGCTGTTTATCACTAATGAAAGTCAAGACTGGAACTCATAAAGGGTAGGAACCTGGAGGCAGAAGCTGATGCAGAGGCCATGGAGGGGTGCTACTTACAGGATTCCTTCCCCTGGCTTGCTCAGCATGCTTTCTTATAGAACCTAGGACCCCCAGCTCAGGGATGGCACCACCCACAATAGACCTTCCCATCCATGGCCACTGATTGAAAAATGCCTTACAGCTGGATCTCATGGAGGTATTTCCTCAAGGACGGCTCTTTCTCTGTGATAACTCCAGCTTGGGTCAAGTTGTCACACAAAGCCAGCCAGCACAGCATGTATTCTGAAATTACTGTAACCTAGTACTCATTCCTACCATAACCACTCATCCTTTCTTTGGATGATGTTTTCCTGTGTGCTCTAAAAATAATGATCCCAGGAAAGTTGATATCTTGAAGAAAGAGTACGGCTAAATTTGCAAAACATCTCACCCATGGAGCAAAAGTAAAAATATTTGTCACAAAATTTGCTTTGATTCTTTAAAAAACTAGGCTTGCTATGCAAATGCTTTATAATGAACAGGAAATGGGGGGCGACAACTGTGGTTCCAGGAAATCTGCAGTATGCTAGGCTTGTAACAGGAAGTTGTGATTATCTTTATAAGTCAGTCCTCACTGTGAGAGAGTTCAGTTCTACCCACTGCAGAATTAAGAAGACTAAGATCAGAGATCCAATGTTTTCTCTTCAGTCCTACAGAGAAAAGCTACAAAGAGAATTTGACTTTGTGCTTGTTGCTTTGAAGAAAAATTTTAAAAGAAATTGTTTGCCTGACTACCAAAGTAAAGTTTACTCATGTTAATATATTTGTAGGCTGAAAAATGTCAGGTATAAAAATTCTATCTGTAAAATAACTATTGAGTATCTGGAGAGTATTACATGCATTAAATGTATACATGCCTATATGTGTATATGCACATATACCTGTGTGCAGAGCATGTTGGATGTGTGTGTACACACATGTACAAAGATCTGCATGTTAGGTTGTCATTCCTTCCTGTTTTATGTCTTTAATGAATCCTGATACAAACTACCTGGGAAATTCATCCCTATGGGCTGTGTACTTCAGTGTGCTCCAAGCTCCTTGTAAATTGGTAGAAGTTAACATAGGGTTTAGACAGTCTTAATCCTAAAATGTATGTGATTCATGTCATCACAAAAATATTTTAATGCAGAGTTAGTATAGTGTCTACTATATTTATCTTCATGCAGATACATTAGCATGTTGTAAAGCTAAAAGCATCTGAAAGTGAAAACATTAACACAGTACATTCAAATGATATTTTAAGGCTGTCTTTTGGAAAAGTCTGACCAACTTGTGCACTGTGTAGAAGAATTGCCTTCACCCTCTCCATTCAGATATAATTAATAAACCCTAAATTCAACATAAGCAGAACAGATGTTTCAGCCTTCTGATTTGCCATCTACAACACCAAGATTAAACCTGTAATGCTTTGCTTAGCTCATTCATATTATTAAATATGTAAACAATAATAATTATCATTATTATTAATACTTCAAAACTCCAGCTACTGATCTATGCAATTATAGACTCACTTAATCCTAAGTCTGTGGTTTACCTAACAATTTGATTAGAAATCCAAATGAGAAACTGAGGCATGGAGGGAGACCAGATGACTTTATCCATGTAGTAAGAAACCATGCATCCATTACAGTCTGGCAATATAGACCTAGAGTCCTAACTTCCTCCACTCTAACCTCCCAGTTACTCTTATGTTCTAAAAAGCAAGCTGTTTTCAAGAGGTTCAACCAAGCACACTTACAAACAGCATTCACAGAAATGGCATGAGTGTAAGAAACCCATATATACCATCAACTGTGAAGAAAGAACTGGATTGGGGATTTTCACTGAGAAACAACTCAGAGCACTCAGTGGGGGGTCTGAAGAGTAAAGAAAGAGAGAAAAAATGTGAAAACTTTGTATATTTGTAAGCAAGCAAAGGAGACTAAAACATCAAATACCATTTGTTATGGCAGATAGGACATGCCCATCTCTTCATTAACACAACATGATCCATGCTTGGGGTAGCACACACTCAGACGAGAAAGTCACCTTCCCAACCTTCTTTGAAAATCAGATTGATGGAGTACCATTTCTGACCGATTAAATGTAATTGAAATTTCTTGGGGGTCTGTAGACCATAGGCCACTGTTTTCTGCAAACTATAAAATCTAGGAGATCAGAGAAGCTTTAAAATTGCTATGAGATGGGGACACAAACAGAACTGAAGAGATTTCTCAGTGAAAGTTACTAAAATGTGAGATATAAGTGATTCATTAAAAGAGTAAAGTCAATTACAGTTACTTGGAAAAACTGGTCTATTTACACCTCCATGAGTTAAGACTTTCCACTGCAATGGGTCACTGTCTCAATTTTTGCTCCATCTGTATATGGAATCTCATTCTTTCGGGCTTTCTTGGAGACAATGGGTCTTTAGGAATTTTGACACACATTATTTGCTTCAAGCATCTTGCTTTCCTTGTTACTGTCACCAGAAAGTGTTCTCCTCTGGACCCCAGCTCTGTCTGCCATCATCTCCTTTATGGGGCTCACATCATTGCTGTCATGCTCACCTTGTCCCTTTGCAACACGAAAATTGTGCCAACTGCCTCCACTGCTTTGTTTCATAGGGACCATTTGTCTTGAATACCCCATGCTCTCTCTCACCTCTCCTGTCCTGATGCTCTGAAAACTTCATCCATGAGTTCTCCACCAGCCTTTATTTACTCATTATTTTTGGTACAGAACCCTGTGAAGAACTCCTTTCTTTCCTCCCCCTTTCCTGTCCCCTCCACTCAAAGCAGACTAAGAATAGCCCCAAACTGAAGATCTTAATTAAAGAGTGAACTCTGCTGAGGGCTAGGGAGAGTCCCAGAGATTAAGAGCATTGTCTGCACTTCCAGAGGACCCAAGTTCAGTTCCCAGAACCCACCTGGTAGCTCCCAAATGTCTATAACTGGAGTCCCAAGAGATCCAATGCAGCCTTCTGGCCTATGTGGACACTGCATTCACGTGGTAGTACACAACCTTACATGGAGGCTGGAACTCATACACACAAAATAAAATAGATAAAATATACTTTAAAAAAGAGTCCCTCATTCCTTTTCCGCTATCCTTGGGAAGCTCACGATAGCTTTTGTCTTCCTTAAAGAATATCCATATTCTGTATGTTCCATGGACTGAATTGAATCTGTGTTTAAAAGGGTTGAGAGTAGAAAAAGCCCTTACACCGATCCACACAACCACCCCATAGGTGTTAGGCCTTACCTCCCTTCCACAGAACCATCCCATGTGTTCTAGACTGCTTCTCATATAGGTCTTGCAGAACTCTAGAGATTTTAAGAAAGCAGTCTGAAACTGCACAGTGGTCTTTATACACAGAAATACTTAAGGCTATTTGTGAGTGCCTTGGTAAAGTGGCCAAATAATTTCTTGTGTTCCAGGGCAAAGTGAGAAGTGAAATCTATTGGATTGAAATCAAGAATAAATTTAAGCTTAGCTTAATGATGGAGAAATAGATGATTTTCTTACTGTTGCATAAAGTTATGCATCTTATAACTGTTGACAGAGACATCCAAGCATGTTTTGCAAGGAATGAGTTTCAGTGTTGCACATATAGCTTCTGATATATGTGTGTATATGTGTGCAAAATTATTTGGCATGTCTGTTTGAAATGCTTGTGGTTCAAGGACTAACAACTATAAATAGAGGAAATAGAAAGAGACAAGTCCAACAATTGTTGCAAGCTGGCACACTGGCTCAGGATAATGTAGTTCTCATCAATAAGGCAATTTGGGATTCTTTCCAAGTTTGTTGTGCAGTATTCCAGTCTGATTCCATTTCTTTTTTCATATTAAAATTCTGCAACACTCTAAGAGAACTAGACTGCATTCTACTCTTTGCCGTTCTTAGAGCAGAGAAATGGAACAGGGAAATATACAGATATAAATCATCTACATATAAAGCATCTCAGATGTGTCAGACATTCAAATAATTCATCTTTATGACAAATAACCATAAAGGACATGTCATCCTATGTAGCTGTGATAAAGGATTGTTCTATATTAAACCATTCTGCCAGCATTTTATTCTGGGAAAAAATGCTTTTGCTAATCACTTGATAAAGGAAAGGTTCCAATAGCCAGCTAAGTGCTCATGTTGAGCCCACAGTTCAGTTCTCATCTACAGAGTTTGTTACTAGATATCTCTGTTCTGCTCTTTTTTTAAACAACAACAAAGAAGAAGGAGGAGGAGGAGGAGAAGGAGGAGGAGGAATTAAATAAAAATGGAAAAAGAAAGAAAAGAAGGAAGAAAGAAACAGATATGTACTGGCTCGTTTTGTGTGTCAACTTGACACAAGCTGGAGTTATCACAGAGAAAGGAGCCTCTGTTGAAGAAATGCCCCCATGAGATCCATCTGTAAGGCATTTTCTCAATTAGTGATCAAGGGGGAAGGGTCCAGTCCATTGTGGGTGTTACCATCTCTGGGCTGGTAGTCTTGGGCTCTATAAGAAAGCAAGCTGAGCAAGCCAGTAAGCAGGAGTGGAAAAACAGAATGCAAAGCTATAAAAGCTCTAAGAAAGTCCCTAATAATTAGAAATTTCCAGTACCCATATTTTTCACTCACATCTACTTTCTGATAATCTTCTCATGAGCTCAGTTTTCTTAAATAAGGACTTAAGATGATTTTTTTTTCTCGCAGAATATAAGGTCTTGTTCACATAATTAAGGTAGAAGTTTCAAAAGTTTCAAGGCTAATTTGAGCTATGTGAACTAAATTTTTAAAATATCTGCATGAGCTCCTTGAACAATGGTGGATGTGACCGAATTTTGATGACCAAAACCCTTGCTGTGTTCTGTTTCTGTACTGTTGTTGGAATGTCTGACAACTCTGTCATTGATATTCCAAGGCTAAAGCTATGAGCGATATCCTGCTATATCTTGGATATGATTTACTTGTTCTCTGTAGCTTTGTATGTACAAATAAATATCACCCATTGTGAAGTGATAAAAAGGTGAACATCAAGGCTGGAGAATTAGCTCAGTGGTTAAAAGCACTTGCTGTTTGTTCAGTTCCTAGTACCCATACCAGGGAGATCATAACTACCTGCAACTCTAGTTCCAGAAAAATTTATGCCATCTGCTGGCACCTCACAAATGTTCACAACATATAGATACAGACAGATACAGATGCATGCTTGCACACAGAGTCAGATAGACTGACATGTACAAACACAGAATTAAAATATAGATATTTTTTTAGAGAACTTGGAACCCCATTTGACTATGATATCTAGAAGTAGGCCTTTGGGTTAGTTCAATAAGAGAAATCCTTCATGGTTGAATCCTAGTACTGTCATCGAGACATAGAAACCAGAGGAGACCCCATGCGTGCTACCTGTCTTTTGTCCTGTGATGGTCTTCCAGCAGATGGACATTTGCCAGATGAGGCCCCTAGACGTTGCACCACCAAAGTCAAGACAAACTTTTTGTTCTTTGCAAAGTAGCCCACCTCAGATATTTCATTACCAGAACAAGAAACAGAGTAATGAGTTCCCTCACACTGATGATCTGCTAGGTGGTTGGTGAGGAATGAAAGGTGGAAAATAGATGAGATAGGAGGATTTTGTCTTCTGTTCTCCCAGAAATAAGAATAGACCTTGGCAGAAATAATTTAATGCATGTGTCATAGAGAAGGATGGAAAAGTTAATGAAAGAAGTCAGAAGAGCAATTTAGATTTGTTAAAGCTGAAACTCAGCCCAGCCTCATGCTTTATGTTTCAGTACATTCCGATTGCTGTCAGCATAAGAAAATATTAAAGAAATACTTTATTGTGTTTAAAAATACAAGGAGTAAAAGGCAAGCTTAAATTATCCTCCAAGATAAACACAGGACCTATTATAGGTGCAAAAAAAGTTAGAGTGTTTTCTTGCTTCAGGCTGTCTAGGATGAGCTGTTCTATCTAAAGTCTGAGAACAGATTCTTCCTCTAGGACTTACCTCTGCATTCTGCCACTTTCATTAAATGAAGAATTCTCTTTGTGTTGTTGGAAGTATTGCTTTTTAAACTTAAAATTCAAAATATTGCATACCATCTCTGACTTCAAGGATCCATATTAGCTCTTCATAGGCCTGCAGTGGGAGAAGATGATGTGTACAGTTTCCATGGTGTCAGGGAAGCATTGATATATGCTTGCATCCACAGCCTCGAAGACACACAGCAGGTCCCAAAGGAAAGCCTCCAAAGAAGACAAATGTAAACCATGGAGAAAGATTCCAGGATCTCATGAGCACCTGGTCCCATAGAGAAGGGGCAGCAGCTTCTAGAGCAAACTAAAGCTAAGCAAGATGTAGAAAGACAGACAGCATTTATTGGGGTGTATACTTCTCTGTGAACCAAAAGATAAAAATCTGAATTGAGAATATCGTAGTTTTCTAAGAATCCAAAGCAGAGGAGCTTCTGTGACTTTGACTTTACCCTAGTACAGCATAAACTAATACATCAGCACTTCGCAAAGTCATCAAGGAAGCTACGAATCTATGCCAGCCTCTACTTCCTTCTAATCTCCTCTCTCCTCATCCCTTTGTGCCCTCATCTAATATTTTGCTCTCTTTTCTGTGTTCTCTATTACTCTGCCTTTTTCTTGTGCTCCATTCTTCAAGTCCTATCCCTGTACCGCCCTCTTCTCATCTTCTGTCTCTCTTCGCCCATTCATCTCCTCTTTCCTTTTTCCTTATTCCCCTTTTCTTCTTTTAAACTAACTCTTTGTAAACAGTATTCAGTAGAACCACCTGGTGAGGACAGTTACTTTCTATTTATGCATACTCAGAACCATTTTCACCATAATTGCTGCTGAGATTAAGTAATAGCCTTTCTGTGTTGAGGAAATTAAAATTGTTTCAAAGGTCATAGAAAACAATTCCCTAAATTCTAGCTGCGGGGAAATGCCCACATAAAATAACTGCTCCCTTCCTGACACAGAATATGTAATTGTCAAATTTTTCCCAAAGAATAGGTCTCCTATCCTATCTTATTATCTTCAAAGATACAAACAGTGGAACTGCCCAGCCCAGGAGGCCTACCACGGCCAAGCAATTCTTACAAACAAACAATGGTGTGAATTTCCCTTCAAGGGACAAAACCTACATGATCAAATCAGACACTGGAGGAAAGATCACTGTCCCTACAAACGGTGTATAAACCTGACAGATGTATTGTTGGTTTTTAATTAAGCAGAGCATGGCTGTAAGATTGTGCTTTGCACAAGTTGATACAACACTGAGCTTTGAATGAGCAGTTACTAAGTGAGTGAAGTTTCTAGGTAAAGCCTATGAATTAAAAATACCCTAAGTAGAAGAGTAAAAAGATGTATGTATGCCATGCATGTAGTCTTACATAATTAAAAGACTGTAGATATTACTTCTGAGGAATTGTTCTGGTACTGTCTAGTTTTATATCAACTTGACACAAGCTAAAGTCATCAGAGAGGAAGGAGACTTAATTGAGAAAATGTCTCCATAAGATCAGGCTGTGCACAAGCCTGAAGCATACTTTATTAATTAGTTATTGATGTGGGAGGGCCCATCCATTGTGAGTGGTGCCATCACTGGGCTGGTGGCCCTGGGCTCTATAGAAAAGCAAGCTGAAGAAGCCATGGAGAGCAAGCCAGTAAGCAGCACTCCTCCATGGCCTCAGCTTCTGGCTTCACAATCCTGTCCTGCTTGAGTCTCTGCCTGCACTGCCTTTAATGGATTGTTACATGGAACTGTGTATGAAATAAGCCCTTTCCTTCCCAAAGTGCTTTTGGTCATGGTGTTTCATCACAGCAATAGTAACTGTAACTAAGACAGTTTCTATAGATTATACTTTGATTTTATCTGTGAGTGTGTCCATTACTTACACAGAATGGGGTTAAAATCATCAGATATTTTCCCATCCCTACCACAAAACATAGAAACATTAGAGAGCCACATTATAGTAGGCAGCACATTTTGATTCTGTTAATCTATAAAGAAGCATATATTTCCCATGTGTAAGTAAATCGTGATTTTTAAAATGTTCTTAGTTATAAAAGCTTGTGAACATAAGGCCATATGGATAAAATTCCAACCCGAAGCTAACTGACCTGCAGTTATTCACACCCTGTTTCCTTAGAGCATGTGGTATGTGTGAGCTAACAGAACAGTTCTTTAAACCAAGCATGATGTTGGTCAACTCTGTGATTTTGCTCAGAGTCTTTTCCCCTGGAAATATTATCCATAAACTCTGTATGTCTCCTACTTAGCTGTGATTCACTTCAAGCCTATTCCCTGCAGAAATCCTGATTGACAGTTGACAATCCTTCGAGGATATTTGATCCCAAAGAAAGCATCTAGCACATGATTCAATCATAGCAGTAATTAGCTCACCTATTAGCTGATCACAGAATCACCTCTATCCAGTATTTTCGAAACTGTTTCCCCAAAGTGCTCTTCTGTGGAATGTTTAATAATAGTCCCCAAATTTCCTAAGATTTAGGACTAGGTGTTGTATTGTGGCACAAGTGTGCTTGTGGGTGAAATCATGATTATAAAACTTAATTTAAAGAGATTAGCCTGGATTTTCTAATTCGCCACAATCTTAACACTGGAGTCTATAAAATGGAAGCAGGAAACCAAAAGGCATGATCAAATAAGATACAAAAGAAATTGGAATCATAAAGTGTCTTGAACAGTTATGGGGGATGTAAGCATAGAGGAAGGAGACAAGAGGCCATGGGATGTGAGTGTTCTCTAGAATCTTTTTAACAGCCTTTCAGTAGCATCCAGTGAGGTAACGGGATTCTATGCCCTGCCAATCAAAATCTACATACGCAAAATATCTTCTAGCACATGAGTTAACATAAGTACATGTGTTTGCCCAGAACCTCAGAAGAAATTGCGTTCCTTTAGAAATGTTTTTTGTCTTGCAAATATTACCCTTTTCTATGGCTAATTAAAATTCTATTGTGTCTTTGAACCACTGTTCCATTACCTATTCATCTACTGGTTGCTGTGTACGCAGGCTACATTACCTGACTGCTATGAATAGAAAAAAACACTCAATATCCTAGCCTGGTGATGTGATTTGGAAGAGCTGAACTTGATTGCCTTGGCCTTTGAATGGATGCTGTCAGATAGCTGTCTTAGGAACCTGGGCTTGTATCATGAGAAAATGTAGGTAAGTCATCCAGAGAAGAGTTGCCACAGGAGAATTGTTCATGTTGGGGTGTTACACATCTGTGCTGTTTGCCTAAAAGAATTCTCTTTAGAAGTGTCTTCCTAAGTAACCTTATGTTAAATTTCCAGTCAATGGAGCTGTGTCAGTGAGACCTTTAGAGACAATTTATTTAAAAATCACATGTCCTTTACCGGCATCTCCATCACTTTGAATTTCTTCCCTGCTTTTTCCCCACTGTAGCATTTTTCACTGCAATGATCATATGTATTGGTTATCTACTACTGGATAATAACTTTTTCCAAATCTTAGCAACTCAAATAATACCCATGCCCTGTGGTCAGGAGTCCAAGCCCAGGATAGCTAGCTGGCTGTGGTTGTATGTCTCAAAACTCAAATGAATTATAAGCTTCTCAATATACATGAGTGACTTTCCTTCAGAGTTCACTGTGTGCTGTTGGACCTACAGGTTTGCACTCAGTGTTGGCTGTCAGCCGAACTCAGTTACAGACCACGAGGGCATTTCATCAATCTCATCACTCTCCCTGGATTCTGTTTGTTACAGGGAAGTCATCCAGTCTACCCTGTTATTACAGAGACATGATATGCAGTGTGTGAGTAGCAGTAGCAAGTGTCCTGGATGGTCTCTGAGAAGGTATCTACTACAGCACACTGCCCAGACTAGGAGGGGATTAGTTTAAACTGATAATTATTAGTGTCATTATCAGTTAAACTTTCTGTTTACAGATTTTTTTCTTGACATACATACCTGCTCACACAAATACACACAGAGACGTGCATATATACACACATGCATGCGTGCCTGTGCGTGTGTGTAATTACATACACATGATTCTCGTCAGGTTAGCACTTTCTCACAACAAATCCCTAGTTCTCTGGCTGTTAAAATCCTTCTGTTTCCTCGTCCTCGGTGTCCTGTGAGCCCTAGATAATGGTGTTGGCTAAGTAAGTGTATGGATTGGGCTGGGCTCCACAACTCTGTAGTCTGATATTTTAGAGTACATTAATACTACATTATATTTAAATTAGTATGCCTGCCACTGTGAGGTTCTTGACAGGTTTCTTTCCAGGAGTATTTAGGCCTTTTCATAAGTATTTGAATATTTCCCTACTTATTTATGATTATAGTTTTTGGTTACAGGATGAAATTGAAAAGCATGGTTGATAATTTGAGTGGAAGAATTTATTTACTCAATCATTTTGCAGAGTCCCTGTTGATTTGTAATGCAATACCTGCATAAAAGTTAGGCTAATATAAACAGTGACAGAGACAGTAATTCCATTTATGTTGCCTGTTAATTTATGTGGAAGTCCCATTTAATCATATTTCTACTCTATGGAGATAAAAGAGATGCAATTAGGCAAACACAAGCAATCCATCCATGTTCTAGTAATGCTTTGCTGTTCAGAGCTGTGCAATAGCAAAGTAAATAACACTGAATAATGAAGGAATTTAAAACTAATATTTGAACCATCTCTCAGGATGTAGAAAAGACCCATTCTGTAAAGCAGGAAATTAACAACCCAAACAAAGGAAATTAGTAATAACATTAATTTCTCCCATCCTCTCTTACATCTGCACCGATGAGCCTGTCTCTGGTGCTGATTCCCTTTAAAATGATTTGCCGTGCTTTCTCTTCATCTACTGTTATGATCATTGAGTTGCTAAAGGGTTTGCTACTGTTTGTTCCTATTTCACAAAGGATATGATGCTTAGGACGGGGTTTTCTCTGGGAAAATGTCAGTCCTCCACATCAAGGTTCATCCTGTTGCGTGGTACAACATCTAGTTTTTTGGACGCTCTCTAGCCCTTTTCAACATTCTGATCTCTTCTAAAGAGCTCATAGGTGTAGGCCTCATGAGCATGTTGCTTGGATCCATAGCTCCTGGGTCAATAAGAGATTAATCACTACAAAGGAACATCTGACATGGGTCACAAGAAGCACATTAGTTCAGAATTCTGGGGGCTTTAAAGCTGTGGCACTTGTATCAGCTTAATTCATCTTAAGCAGATGTACAGTATGGGTGGTGGTGGTAGCAACACATGTTGTGGCAACATATTGAGCCACAAAGCAGATAGAGTTGGGTGAGGCCAAACTCATGCTTTTCTCACTGTCTTCTGAAAACTTCCATGTAACCACAGAACTCCCCTCATACTATCCATGATTAAGGACTTCCTTTAAGGCTCCAGGACACCTTTCAGTTTTTCCCCACTAGAGATCAAATCTTCCATCAAATGAACCTTTGGAAGGTATAATCGGGCCATAGCCAAACTACAGCAGCTGCAGACCAGCTCACAAGCTAACCCAAAATTATCTGACCTAGAATGTCAATAGTGTGAAAGAAAACCCTTCAGTTGTCTGACAGACCATTCACAGAATTCCCCACCCTCAAGGTCAACTATATAAGTCTGGATAAAGAGTAGTACAGAAGCTCCATGACATTTGTATAATGTTTAAAGTAACAGGGAAATGATGACATAACACTTGTAGTTGAAGCTGGACAGATGCTAAGTGCATAGATAGATAGATAGATAGATAGATAGATAGATAGATAGATAGATAGATAGATAGATAGAGACATAGAGACATAGAGACATAGAGACATAGAGACATAGAGACATAGAGACATAGAGACATAGAGACATAGAGACAAACACACATAGACACATAAATAAAAGGAACCCAGTAATCTTTTTTTCAAACTTCTGCCAGCTGCTCTACACTTGGGGTACATCTACTCCAAGAATAACATAAGAGAACCATTTGAAAGAAGAACAAGGGAATGTCAAGGTGGGAATATGGGGATGGGTGGGCGGGTGGGTGGGAGGTGGAATTCCCTCATAGAGGCGGGGATGGGGAGGGGATGGGGATTTCCAAAGAGGAGACCCAGAAAAGGGGAAACATTGGAAATGTAAATAAAGTATCAAAAATTAAAAAAAGGAAACAAAATAAAATAAAATAAATCATATACTGAAAAAAAAAATGTCAGATGGATCCTGACAGCAATTCAAAAAAAAAAAAAAAAAAAAAAAAAAAACAGAAAGAAGAACAAAATGGGTCTGGACTGTGTCCTCACATTCAAATCACTTGGGTAGCCTTTTAAAATGTTGATGTCCTGACTTCATCTACAGCAGTTCTTTCACCTTCTTTGGAAGTAGGACCATGCATAAGTCACTTTGATATACTTGGCTGAAAGTTTCACTTGCTATTTCTTGCAATGGTTGTCTTCATCCGTGCTGAAAACTATACATTCAACATACTTTACTCAGTGCTTATTGTTTCTGGTGTTTCATTACATTCCTACCTGTTGCTCCCTGCAGACTTTATACAAATGTGTCAGCATATCAAACAGGATGCTCACAACTCATGATGGCCAGAAGTTTCTCAAGACAGTAACCTGTTTCTAGGAAATTTGGAGGAAAAGGAATCCTTAGTCCTAATCATCGCTTTCCTAAATCTGAAGCAGCCTTAAAAGATAGCCCTACACTCCTGACTGTAGTTGGCCAGCACTGGAATATGTATCTCAGGGCCTGCTAATACCATCCTTACCCTCTATGGAGGTTAGAGATACCATTAGCAATTGAGCAGAAAATTACCACTGTCACCCATTAAATGACAGGAGACTTCAGCTTGAGCCGTCTCCTACATGGGTAATCAGCTGTGGAGAATGAAATCTTTACTCACAAAAGAACGACTTTCCCTTGTAAATCTACCTAGTACAAAAAGGATAACCTGGGAAACCAATTTCCTTCATAATTGTGACAGATGGCTTCCCTATTAGCTCATGTCACTTAAGCTTTTAGGCAGAAATAAAATAGCTGGTGATTTTTGAGCTAACATGAATCATGTCTTCGGTATATCATAGAGGAGACCCAAAAGCAGTCCAGATCTAGAGCTATTTAATAAGTTATACACAGGTATATAAAGTATATGTACATCCATAAAATGGCCAGGTGTGATAAAATGCCTCATGGTAATTTAGGCTGTCTCTATGATTTTGATTTTAAGTCCATGCAAGTCTTAGTTTCAAGAAATATAAATGAGTGGATAACTTAATCAAAACTAAACTTATAAATGACATCTGTCATGAAAGATGTCTAATGTTAACTCCCCAGAAAAATATGAAACCAGAGAGACTCTGTTTTAGCAACAGCAGCCCCTAGGTTGGCAGGACACTGAAGGAACATACACCCAGGGTACTTCTAGGGACCCATCAATTCTTGCCTGTGATTGTAGAAAGCACTGCTCTGGCTATCACCAATTCTTCTCCTGCTTGCTAAACCTTACAAATCTGTGTGTATCCGAGTGGTCCAAGGGGTCCATGGGCTGGGGCTGTCTGCACGAGTGGCTGAGCATGCAAGCCCTTTCAGCACTCACACTCAGACATATGCTCCATGTTCAGAAGTTTCCCTTGTAGGAAAAGGCATGGGTGTGCTACAGTCTGAAGACAGTTGCCAAGTGTGTAGACTTAAGGTGTGTGTGTGTGTTTCTTTTATTTCAATTTTATCATAATTGATTTTGGTTACATTTTATGAAGTGTGAAGTCATTTGACACTCTGCTGTAGTCGAACCACTTTAAGCTTATTCCCGACTAGCTTACAAATAAATGATACTCAGACTATTATTATTTTTTTTTTTAGCTTTGAAAATTACTGGGGGAGGGGGACAAGCCCTAGTCTACTTTTCTTACTGCTGGCGTGGCTACTGCCCAAGCAGTGTACCTCAAGTACTGCTGTTTTTCCTGGCCATGTGCTATTGGTGCATATCTCCCCTCATGGCTGCTTCCTCTCTTCCTGCTCTTCTTCCTGGTAGAGAAGGAGGAAGAAAAGAAGACAGGGGGAAGCCACCATGAGGGTAGATGAATGATGAACACATGGTCAGAAAAAACAGGAAGTATTTGGGGTACACCCTTGGGGAGGTAGCCAGGCCAGTAGTTAGAAAAATAGACTAGGAGTTACTTAGCCCCAGTAATTGTCAAAGCCAAATAAATTAACTCATTTATTTTGTAAGCTAGTCGGGGATAAGCTTAAAATAGTTCTACACCTTGTAGGTAGGTAAGATAAGTATTTTTTGTTGGAAAAACTAATGGAGCAGGTCCATAATGTAGTCATCCTGCTGGCCAAATTGCCACTTCTATTTGTTGATTGACTTTGTCTAAACTCAGAAAAAAAAATTTATTCATTGATAAAGTAGGATAAGAGGATAGTGCTAGGGCCTTTAAATCAAATAATTCCTAAATCTTGTTTATGTCTTAAAGGATATTCCAAGTAGAAACAAACTGCTTGTAAACATCAAGTTTACTCTCAAAAGTGGATAATATAAGCTCCATTATGGTTAAATGCTTAATAAATTGTGGATTAATTTTTATAATAAATAATCTTTCCCTTTATGTAATAAAGGACTCCTTTCTTCAACTATACACATTTATTACTGATAATCTATCTTTTTGTTATTGAAAGAATAAAAATACCATAATATTATGTAGCAGAAGTCCAACTTGATCTTCATGCAGGTCCCCCAACCACTGAAGCAGGGACTGTCTCTGAATCTGTGTCCTGACTGCAGATTGAATTCTCCTAGCTTGGTAGCTTGGTCTGGCCTCAGTGGGAGAGAATTCACCCTGTCCTACAATGACCTGCAGGGGAAGAGACCAAGGGGGACTCCCCTTTCTCAGAGGAGGCCAGGAGGGGAGTGGGAGAGTATCTGTTTGAAGGGGTATGGGGAATAGATGGGGCACTGATATTGGGATTTAAAGTGAATAAATTAATTAATTAGTAAAAAATTAAAAATACCATAATATTAGTAAATATTAGTCAGCTTTAGCAGTCATAATAAAATGCTGATTGGGTGGTTTAAATGAAATATATTGGTCATAGTTACTGATGCTGAGAAGTCCAGGATCGGGCTTCCACTGAGGTAGCCTTTGTTCACAGCCTCTTCTGGCTTGCTGGGGGTGCTGTCTCTCTGTGCACTGGCAATGTTTAACCATGTACCCTCAGAGATACAGAGACTTCTCTGATGTCTCTTCCTATAAGGGCACTAGACCAGTTGGATCATAACCCCATCCTATTACCTAATTCAATCTTAACTGTGTCCTTAAGACATAATCTGCAAATGTAGCTTTACTGGAGTTTATAAAATTTTGCATATACACACAAAGAGACTTCAGTAAACAGTAGATAAAAATGCAGTTTATGTACAGTGTAGCTCCAGAT
Source organism: Uromys caudimaculatus (assembly GCA_028551405.1). Lineage (NCBI taxonomy): Eukaryota > Metazoa > Chordata > Mammalia > Rodentia > Muridae > Uromys > Uromys caudimaculatus. The sequence goes on from CM052716.1 coordinate 11,893,022, forward strand.
ACACCTTGACCATGGCCTTTCCAGAAGCCAGGACCAGAGAGCTGGTGCTGAAGCTGTGATAATTACTCGGTTTCATAGACTGACTTTATGATGCTTTAGTCAAGAATATTTTAAAATGGAAGTCTCTTACCATAGAAGCTTTCTAAAATATTATCATATAGTCATCTAAAAGGACGTTAAATGCAGTTAGCTCATAATAGGAGGGCGATGTCTCTCCCAGATACCAAAGGCTACCAGATAGAAATCCCAGTGCCATCTCCAGCTTACCTCATTTTCAAGTTGTTGATCAGTGGGTTCCCATAGCCTCCCCTCAGAATATCCCAGGCTATTGTCATTGTTCTTTCTGTAATTGTAATTATCATTATACTTTCTAGAACTTGATGTTAACACACTATTGCTGAAGACGTCACATACTTGAATCATAGGAAACTGAAAAAATCATGCTGGTACCAATTTGCATGCTCCATTCCTACTGGCTAGCTTTCATGCAGGTGGAAGGTCCTGTGCATGCCACTAGGGGAAAGAGTCATCATAGTCTTGCCCATCAATATACCTAGGAAGCTACAAGAACAACCATCCTGGTAAGATATGCCCATGGGTACACTGATGGCAAAGATGTTACAGGAATAGGCAACCGCTTTCTGCTTGTCTTTAAATATTTAATTATTTAATATTTATACATTTAAATATTTAAATATTGCTCCACAAGACAGAACTCATTATTTTTCTATTAAATGGACATAGCAATAAACTGCCCTCTAAAGTCTTAGTTTATACCTATAGATTAGTGCATCTCTTAACCTTCATTAGATAAGTTTCTTGTTGCAACAGATGGTGGTTAATAGAGATGACCTACAACTGACTTATGGAGTGCTTAGCACTAAATACATCTGTGTCACAACCCTCGTTCCATGGTTCAGAGGAGGAGAAGGAAGAAAGACTTTAAGAGCTAGAGATACTGTAGCCAAACTGTGTTTGCCAGATATTACAGGGCCATAATATCACAGCAGCTATGGCTTCCTGCACAAAATCTGAACGAGATCAAGCCAGCCAAAATCCTGGCACGGAATAGGGAGGGGCTCATGGAGTCCCACCCCTACGTGAGGAGCTGTTGACAATGGATGGCTGCTGAAGGAGGAAAAGTCTGTTTTCCTCATGGATACACAGTCTGAGAGGCTCCCGATGCTCTGACAGAAGGTCCTACACACGTGCTCAGATAGGAAGCAGCAAATAGACTCACTGGGTTTAAAGGAGAGCATGATGCTGGGAAGGACAAATGCTGGTGACCATAGGGAGGGGACAGAAGGGAGGGTAACAAAGTGAATTCAATCAAATCATTGTATACGCATGCATGAAAATCGCAAACAATCCAAAAACATTTAAGAGTTAAAATGTAGCAAATCTATAATGTGAATGGGTAAAGTACAGTTTCCTGAGTAATGAATTCGGTCAGTAGGTGACAGTTTTTTACCACTTGGATCAGTTATACTAACAAACTCTTTCAGATAGGAAAGAATTACTGAACCCAAAATAAAACATTTAAAATAGAAAGGAAAGTGAGAATAAGATGTGCTAAATTTAAATTGTGTATATGTACAGTTTGTCTTTTCATCACTTAAAATTTGCCAATAAACGATAATGTTTCTAGTTCTTCTGTATAACAAATCACACTAAATTGGTGTAGTTTGTTGTATATTGGCTAGTTTTTGTGTACTTATTGCTATATAACAAATTACATCCAGATCTGTAGCTTAGAACACCACCACTGGAATTAGATAGAAGGCTTTCCAGGGGGTAAGAGCTCTTGCTGTCCAAGAATGAAGACCGGGGTTTATATCCCTCACATCCGTATACGAAGCTGGTATGACTGCTCAGGGTCCCATAATCCCAGTGCTGGAAGATGGGTGTCCAGTCCCTGAGCATTACTAACGACTAGCCTAGCTCCAAGTTCAATGAGAGAACTTGTCTTGAGGGTATAAGGTAGAGAGTGATAATGGAGGACCATGTAACAGAACAGCACACAGGATGCCTGCCTCTGACCTCCGTGAGCACACAGGTAGGCATGTACACTCATATGCACATACACGTGTGCATAAAGTGTGTGTGCAGACCACACACATGATGGTGTTTACTAGCATAGTGTTTCTTAGAATCACTAATTAGCAAACTTCTGTAGAGCACCCTCATGCCCTGAGTACGGCCTAAGGCAGTGGTTGGGATTTGGGAGATACAGTCATCTGAAGGCTCACCCTCGAAGGCTCCGATCTGACCTCACTTGTGTGGATGAAGGAGGTAGCTCCTCACTAGTTGCTTGAGTGGTTTCATTTCCTCATTAGCTGCTTGCCCAGAGGACTCTTTGCTTTCTTGCTCTGTGGGCATCTCTATGGGACAGCTCCCAGCATTACTTCTTACTGCCCCAAGTGACAGAGTAAGAAAGAGAAAAAAACAAGCAAGGTGTGGGAACAGGGGAAGATACAACTGTTTATTAAATAACATCGGGACCAGCTCCTTCAAATTTCAGCTTTCAGGATGGCACTAAATCTAATTCATACTCAAGGGATGTGATCATACAAATCACTAAACACCAGGAAGCAATCACAAATGATGACTGGATTTCCCCCCATAGCCACAAATGGGAGGAGGTATGGAAGCCAAGTTAATGTTCAAGTTGCAGGCCTCAGATTCTACAAAGTGCTATTAATATAATATAGACAATACAAATATATGTATCTACATGACATTGTCGTTCTGATACCTGGCTCCACTTCTGTGCTAACATATAATATATAAAGTCACACAGGACAAGTTCAAACTTCTAGTATCATCATAATTTTCAAAATGGCATGTTCTCATTTGATGTTTGTGTGAGAGTAAATTACCAAAGAAGCACAAGAAGGAAGAAGAGTTATCAGCTTGAATTGTTGAAATATTCTGTGATAAATATAGCGTGGATATATAGTGTCCTGGTTTCAGTTTCTATAATTCTGCTGAAATTATTCCCAAGGCGTAACTATTTGTACATACACACTTGTGTGCAAGTTTGTGTGTGCATGTGTGTGTGTGTGTGTGTGTGTGTGTGTGTGTGTGTGTGTGTGTGTGTGTGGCCATGTGTATTTTTACAGTGAGAACACACACAGGGCAATGGATCTATGCCCCAGTGGGTGGCCTTGTGTATTTACCTTGCTTCTTTCTCACTGTGATCATAAAACGGGGCATGGGGACTTTTAAAACTCTCCTGTTAGTCCTGTCTCCAAAAGGCATTTCCTTTCTCACAAGTACATTATTTCCTTTTGTATAAGCAGCAACCCCAGTGTATGTTTGGTACATCTTCAAAGTTATATTTTATCTTCAATTAGGGACTAATTTTAGTGATTCCTACGTTGCCCCTTCATTACTCTGGTTTATAGATGACCATCCTGCCAACAGGAGCTTTTCACCCCATAAACCAAGGGTATTCCACTTTGTTTAATTAGCATTGCTACAGACAGTGGATACAGAGCCAAGGGGGAAAATCCTTTTGCTAATAAAATCTGACAAAACCTTGGGAATTGCATATGTGTTTGCATGTGTGTCTGCCTAACCTCCAGAGCACATATTTTCTGTGTATAGCAGTTCACAAAGCAACATGGCTGATCTCACAACTCCAGGACTCTATAAGATGATTTAAAGTGCTGTGAAGACTTCTTTATACTCAGCAATTTCATTGTGACTCAGATGCAATTAAATGGCTAAACGTCACTTTGCTTTGCTTTGGGCTGAAAGAGGAAAGAGAAAAAGATTTACCAATCCAAGAGACGGATAAGTTGCCTTTTCTAAACAAAGACTCATTGCACTTTTAAACATGGGGCTCCCATAATTTTTTAAAAAAATAGTTTATATATGAGGATGAGCCTTGTAAACAATACAGTGTAGACAAGGCTGTGGTTTTGTCCAATGAAAGGACTGGACTTGACAAGACCACCAATTGTTCTGTTGTGTTTTGGAAGCTTGATCCAAGTTTACATTTCCAGCCAATGTTTCACTCCTGTGTTTATGATAACACAAAAGAGGTCTGGGAACTTCTCTAGGGAGAGCCGTGTCTGTGTGGACTGTCACTAAAACGGCAAGCAGGGAAGAGAGACTGGAGAGAGAGAGCACGGATAATACATGATCTCTCTTGGGTTAACTTCTAAATCCCAAATTGGATTCTGCCACATATCAAAAGTGAACATATTCTCAGTGTTTGTACATAACTAGGAATTGCCAAATGAATATTTAAGTCTGGAAAGTACCACAACATGAACCATTTGCACAGCTGTTGTTAGACATGGCTCCACACCATCTCAATGTGTCTCATAAGCATAAATATTGATGGTGTGCATTTCCAGACTTTGTTAAGGGATGTCCCTGGTGACCACGAGTCAATAAGTACCTTAGTAAACGCACATCTTCCAGTCCTCTCTCCGCCACCCATGATGGCTGGCTGGCTGAAACCTTTGAGTAGTCACAGATGAACTCCAGTGGGGAATATCACAAGTATCCCACGTGGCTTTTTGATAAATTCAGTGTTTGCATTGTGTGAATATCCATGAAATCATTTTAAATATACTACTGTTGCCAACAGAAAGGAAGAAACTGTGATGTTTTAATATGTCTATGTGAATGAAATTTGCAAAGAATAGTTTTAAAATACATATTTAAAAATGGTTAACCTTGCCTGGGAGTCTTTGCTCCTCCATTTCTGCCTTGTATACACACGTTCTTGATCTCACTCTAAGCGTTCTTCTATGATGAGCCTCCAGTATGTGACATCTCGTAGTGGCACAAACTCCATGTCAATTTGATCAACACTTCTTCCTCAGCCAATAAATCTGAGAAATCATGTGAAAATGTAGGCAGTGTTTCTCAACTTTCCTAATGTTGTGACCCCTTAATATAGTTCCTCCTATTGTGGTGATCCCCAACCATAAAATTATTTTCATTGCTACTTCATAACTGCAATTTTGCTATGAGTGTCTGTGTTTTCCACTGGTCTGAGGTGACCCATGAAAGCGTTGCTAAACCCCCAAAGGAGTCGACTCATAGGTTGAGAATGACCTCTGTAGGGCATCTCTAAAGTGCTTCACCGAAACAAAAGCCAATTTATTTTACATCTTTTAATCATTTAGGAAAGTTTCAGTGATAGTATTCATAAGCTATGCAGTTCTGCTGAACTGAGTACTTTATTCTCCTACAAGGCACTTAACTTTATACTCCTTTATTTAATCTTGGTTCAAAGCACTAGTCAGCTTTCTCCTTGCTTTGACCAAGTACTCAATAGCAACCTAAGGAAGTAAGATTTGCTTGACATGGAGTTCCAGGGGGTTCCATTCATGGTTGTCTGTGGCCTTGTGCAAAAAAGAAGGCCTGTTCTTTGGATGGACTGCCTAATTGCCCCCTCCTATTCCTCTTGGGCCCCAGCCTCTGAGATGTTGCTACCCATATTAGGGTGATCCATGTCTCATTACTGAATCTTCTCAGAAAATAAGGTCTTAAAAACAATCAGCAATTAGTACATTACTAATCTAATAAAATCTTGCTAACCAAACTGATAATGAAAGTTAACTATCACAACCAGTGGAAAATATGCATACATACATACACATACATGTATATTATATATAATATAATTAAGTTTTATAGTATAACATAAGAATAATATACTATATATAATATAAATATATTACATGGTAATATATGATATTACCATGTAAAGTCCCCAAAGACTTGGAAAAATATCTGATTAGAAAATGAAGTCCAAGACATGCAAACTACACCATCCCTGAAGCATCATCTGCCTCCCAAGGCTAAATTTTTCTCTCCTTTATGGAAAATGGTAATATTGGTCTTTCTCTTCCTTAACTGATGGTGCATTGGTCAGTACCAAATCCTATTTATAGTTTCTTTCTTCATGGCTTTGGAAGTATTTAAACTTTGGTTTCTCCACATTTCTGGTAGCCAGTGTTAGTCCAACTGGACAAAGATAGACACACACACACGCACACACACACACACACACACACACACACGCAGGCACACACATATGCATGCATGCACGCATGTGCACGCACACAAAGTGAAAAGGAAAGCATTAGTAGGGCTGAGGGTATGAGTCAATGGTAAAAGACTGCCGAGCATGCAGGCCCTATAATTCAAGGGCATGTGGCAAGCTGAGTTTCTTCTTCATTGGTACCAAGAAGGCTTACCTGGGACTAAGATAAGGCTTCCTCATATGGAATTTACCACAGTGATGCTTGCGTGCAATTTCAGAATGTCTTCCTCATATGGAAAGCATAAGCTCCCATTTCTTAGACAAACACTGAGCCATAGAGAGATATGAGCCAAAGCGGAGAACTACAAAAGATGGTGTTCTTAGAATTAAGACAGCAGATGCCATTGGTTCCTAGACCTTCAGTAAAGGCACTCCAGGATGCTCAGATCCCAGGAGCCTGCTGTGCTCCAGCTCTTTTCCATGTGAGACTTCCCAGGTAATGTGAAAAACAAAGCAAAAGAAAACAAAACAAAACACTGTGGTACCTTTGTACTTTATATACTATCAAATTAAAGTCTCAGGGGTAGAATCCAGGTATCAGTGTTGTTTTAAACCTTCCTGTTAATTTCAGCATACAGCCTTGTCTGGAAATGGTGCATTTGTAAGTGTTTTCAGGTGCACAGCACAGCACTTTGTAAATTTGTGCCTCCAGGGTCCATTGATTCCTTCCTTCCACAAGCAGGATTATTTAGCTGCTATTCCCAGCTGAAAAATAGCACTAAGACATAAAATCAATCAACAAACAACTAACCCCAAACTGACCAAGTTGCCACAACCCAGGCTTACCTAGGAATTGCCATGGGAGACAGCCAGACAGTCTATATCCAGAAGTAGAGTTCTCTTAGAGCTGACTTTAGAATGAGTAAAATATTCTAGGGAATATCAAGTTTCATTCTGTCTTTTCAAGCAAAGAGACCTTGGTGGACCTTGCCTTTATGGGAATCTACAAGCCAGCCCAAAAAGAATGTCCACTTACCAACCCTGCCTTTGTCCCTGTACTTTTTACACATGATAAACAGATTCTGATTGAGGTAAAGTGTTCACAAACTAGTTCATAGTAATAAATTTGAAGAAAAATATTTTAAAATAAAATTATTCAAGTAATGATTTATTTTAAAACTTAATTGACAAACCTTGAAAATCAAGACTATCTAATGCTTGCCAAAATCTGTCATATGGGCAGAAACATCTCCAGCTTCATTAGAGTTGTTCCTTATGTTACTATTGATATTTTCGTTGCTTAATTTGGCTTTTTATAATGCTGCTGACATAGATTAGTATTTGTATACCCAAGGCAAGAAATACTGATTTAGATTTTTTTGAAAGACTTCCAAAAAAGCTTCAGTTCCTAATTCTACCATATCCACTGAAATATGTCAGAACAATAGAATCCTCAATTATTACTTCTGTACTTTTCCCCATTCTTGTAAGAAAATTCTGCAGCAAAAACAATTCAGTAAAGAGTTTTAGCCAGGCAATGGTGGCGCACGCCTTTAATCCCAGCACTTGAGAGGCAAAGGCAGGTGGATTTCTGACTTCAAGGCCAGCCTGGTCTACAGAGTGATTTCCAGGACAGCCAGGGCTACACAGAGAAACCCTGTCTCGAAAACAACAACAACAACAACAAAAAAAAAAAGAATTTTGTCACAGAGTTTAAGAACGCTCTCCAGTGATTCAAGGCACCCAGGGTGTGAAGCCACTGATGCACAGTTCATCCACAATCAGAAAGCAGGGAGCAATGAATGTTTGTGCCCAGCCAGTGTTCACACTGTACAGTAAGCGTAACCTAGGTGATATAACAAGACTAACCAGAACTCAATAGAAGTCAACGGTTTGATATTACGATAATTTCATTTTCGGCCTCCTTCAGTTCCAAGCTGCACAGTTTCTGCGCATGTTAAGGTACAAACCTTTCCATGTAAAATTGTGGAGAGAAAAGTAGAAATTATTTTGTCTCTAAGATTACAGCTACTTAACAACCACTTGCTAACCACATATTTTATAGAACCTAGAAACTGGAAACATGAGAAGAATAAAGGTAAGGAAAGCGAGAGGAAGAAGACAAGTGTGGTGTCCATGTGGAAGGCATACTTTGGGGGAACTAGAAGGGAGACGATTGGCTCCAGTAGCCCAGACATGAAAACAAAATTTCAGATTTGATATTAAAGTGCTTGTAAAAAGTGAACTCAAGAATTAGGAACGTTGTTAAGGAAGCAGAGCCCACTGTCCTCTGTGCTTGTGATTATATTACATCGGAAAACCTATCATAGTGTTACTATTTAGTTCAGACATTTAACAAATAGCTATGAGCAAGGAAGATAAGGATATTTACTAATTACTATGTGACAATTAAAATCCTTCAGTATTTTAAACTGAAACTGTCCACGTTTTTTGCAGTGATATTACAAGTTTCTGGTTTTGCAGATTCATACTTCAAGCCTTGGAGACTTAAAGTGATTCAGGAGTAGTCACTTTGTTGGGGGCAAGTAGGGTAGAAATCAGTTTAACTCCAAATCTATGATCTTACGCTAACCACATTGACTCCAGTAGGAAAGTCTGGAAAGAAGCTGATTATTTTGTAACAACTGATAATCGCTCTACCAGTGTCTCTTTCAAAACGTGGAGGGAAATTATGAAAAAAAAGATCAAAGTTAATTTGTATCCATTTTAATAGCAAGAAATGAGCATTATGTGTTCCAAACCAGTACTGAGTTTATAAGCACAAAATGAGCACCATGGGACCTACAAACTCAGCACCTCAACAGTTTGTTTTAATTGCAGAATCAGCATAAAGTAGAAAGGTGGCTGTAGTGCGTTAAGTACCTATTCAATTTGAGTGAACCTATTGGATGACCTGAATAATAATGGTTTCCAGTTTAATTCTGAATGAGCCATTGTCTATAGGACCCAATTGAAAAGTAATGATATAGCGCTTTCTTTGTACATTTCTAATTCAACCTTAAGCCAAAATTAGTCAGTTTGTTTAGATGGATGTAAGCCAAGTTCCTCATAGCACAAATTATGCTTGAGCACATAGCAATTTAGCATGAATTGAACTGGGCTTCTTTGTTATGCCTTGAAATAAGAAGTAAGGAGACAAAGTCAGGTGCAACTAAAGCACCCAAACAAGAGTGGCATCGAACCAAGATCAATTTCTCAGTTGAGCAATAGTCTGCTCAACTGGGAAAAGCCACCAACATGTAAAAAACCATGGTGAATGGGGTTCATATGATATCAGTCACACTGATAGATACATCAAAAGAACCTAGGGAAATTGAGGGGGGTTGTTTTTTGGTTTTTTGGTTTTATTTTGGTTTTATTTATTTATTTTTTATCATACAGATATCTCAAAGAGAATGTTCTAATAACAAGATAACATTTTTCTACTAGGCCATATTAAAATACAAGACTTGTCTGTCTAGCTATTGATGGGCAACTCCGACAGGAAGCATCGGTCTCAGAAGGCATGAAGGCTGTCAGAACTGAGGGGGGTTTGTTGAGTGATAGTGAAGAAATAGTTCTTCACACATAAAAACATTTCTATACTACTTCCATTTAACAATGTAGGTAAAGTCTCATCTGAGGAATTAATGCCATGAATTATTTCGAGGAAAAGATTCTGCCATGTGCCCATTAGACATGCAAAGACTATGTCATATTTTTGAAGTACTGATGAGTAGAGACTTTTTTGTTGTTAACTCTTATGAAAAGGTAGATTCAAGAAGGAAATATGAACTCTGTTCAACAACTATGCACCAACTGTGCCATCAGGGTAATGAGATGCTTCTTAAGGACATTTTGTTATTATTTCATAGGGCGGATATAATCTTTAAAAGACTCAAGCGAGCTGCTTCACAAAATAAGATAAAATAGGCCTTCAAAACAATCCAAAGGTGAATCATGACATTTCAGAGACAATGAGATATTTCCTTTTATAAACAAATTATCAAATCGAAAGTTAAAACATCTATGCTTCTGAAATAGTTCGAAGTTATCAACAAGCCCATGTCAACTTGTCCTGTGTGTTCTGTTTATTTATCTGTCATTCTACCTAGCCATGATTATAAACATGCCTTTCAGAATGCTAAAGTGATTGAGAACATTATATATAATTATCCTTATCATCACGATAATCAACATTTTAATGTTTGTACTAGACATACATTATTTATTTAATTGGCATCCCGTAAGCAATTTCATAACTTTTAAATCTAGTTAATTTCAGTAACAAGGAAAGCAAGCAGCATGTATATCCTAAACTACATGGGATGAGGTATAACTGAAGCTCTGCAGGGATTCTTAAACACAACTGAAAATCTATCCTGGAAAATATGTGAAATTAAAACACAAGGAAGAAAGACGTTGCTGTAGGGTGGAACCTTTGCATATAGTCAGTGTTTTGTTCAAAAATATTACAGCTTCTATCTGAACCTTCTGATTGCTGTGCCCAGAGAGGACTTTTAAACTTTCCCACTCACAGCTGCCTTTGCCAAAGACTCAGTCCCCTCCTTCCACCATGTATTGGTGATGGAACTCTGGTCATCTGACTTGACAGCAGACATCTTTACCTGTAGAGCCATCTCACCAGCCCTAAAAGGAGAAACTTCACAAACTTAAATCTGTCTCTTTTATACTGTTTCTTGATTCTTACTCACATATTTGCCTGTAAGGTGTGTGGTGCTTTTATACGTGCTGGAAAGTAGCTTTAGATCACACAATCAGAACACACATTGTCATGGGGTTCAATGTCTATGATGTAGAATGGTCAGTCCATGTTTTCACTAAAATACAAAGTGCTATGGTGATTTAAATGAGGCACACATCCATGTTGGAAGAATCAGAGAAAAATGACAGAAAATATAACATCTCAGTCAGACATAAAAAATTTTCATTACGATGCAAGCTCTCAAAAAAGAAAAAAGAACTGATAAATAAGAGGATTTCCTGTGAGCATCATAAGGGCAGGAGAGCTAAAGTTGGCTCCAGTTGTCCTACAAAGTTAGGTCACTGAAAAAAGAGGAAGGGACTAAGTAAAGGGGTGGCTGGACAGCAAACATGTTTTGAAAGGACGGATCCCGGAAGACAGGATTGTGGTTGGAAGTCAGGGCAAAGTATGCAAAACTCACTGAGAAGCCTTCACAGTCCACCAGTATCTTTCTGTCATATGCAGAATAGAACCCTGGACCTTGAACATTCTAGGCAAGCACTTTAGCTCTGAACTACCAACCTCAGTCCAATACCTTTCCTATTATGAAAGGTATTCATAATACCTTTTATATTATAGTAACCGGACACATTGCAAAGTCCTCATGCAAGTGTAAGGCCCTTGACATACAGACATAAAATGAAAATACAAAGGTCAACACTACAGTGTTCTCTTCATAGACACCTTTATTCATATTAACTGCGTAACCCTTCAGTCACATCACATGAGCTCAGTACCACTAGACATTTCATGAGCTAGAACATTTATTCAGGTTGAAACTGGTTACTCATGTATGGCTCATTCTTGGTGGCGCAAGAATGACTCTGCCTGTTCCTTCCCCGGAGCATGAAAAATTCTATTAATTTACATGAAAAAAATAAATGTATGAGTTTGACAGTGATATCTAGTGGAAGCACAATGCTAGCCAGAAGCTTGATTTATTTAGAGTCCCATTACACACACACACACAAGCACGCCCGTGAGTGCGTGTGCTCAAAAGAGAAATGAAGTCTGACATGAACATTCTTTCTCAAGGACATTTGTTCTTTGATTCCAACAAAGTAGTCCTTAGGCATAGCCATGGGAAAAGTGTTCATATGGTACAATTATAGCCTTCAACCAAGAATGTGTGTCAGAGGATATAACTCTGTATCTAAAATAGTCTCCATAGGCATGTGGGTAAAACTGAATGCGACTGTAGCTCTGCAACCCAGGAAAAGCTGCAGCTTGGAGCTGAAATCTGCACCATTCCAGATCACGTGCATTCTCAATGTCATTTTCCAGTTTATTTCCCCGTTAGACTAGAAAGTCACTTTGTTTCATCCGCTTATCTCCTACAAAGTATTTATACTTTTCCCAGAAATTTCTGTCTCTCATAGGGATATTTTCTTTTCCTTTATTAAAAAACCATACACACACACACACACATATATATGTATACATATACATATACATATATATATATATATATATATATATATATATATATATATATATGTATATATATATATATATGGGGGAGAGAGAGAGAGAGAGCATACAGAACCAAGAATGTCTGTGTCATGTATATGATAAACATAAAAACAATATAATGGGAATTTTTATATTATATTGCTATATGCAGTTGTCCACAGTGGGTGAATCTAAGATCCTTCGTGGATATGATGCTCCAGCATTCTCAACTGCTGTATACATATCTACATAGAACATACATATGTGTTCCTGTACACGTTCAATTATATTTACTTGACTAATAATATGTAATATAATGCAAATTCTATCTAAGTAGTTGTTACTCAGTATTATTCAGGGAATCATGGCAAGAAAATATATGTGCATATTCAATACATCTTTCCTTTAATAATCTCAGTCATCAGTGTTTCCGAATCAAGCCCTAAGTAGAGAGAGGTGACCACATAGACCATCACACTGTTTTCAACTCTTCAGTTTTCTGAGATATTGTACTGCTGCATGGATTCTACGGATTGAATCATAGCCCTGAGATCATCGACATGGAGGAGGGCTTGCCACTGAAATAAGCGAATTTCAAAGAACTTTTCATAGGCTTTACTTCTTGTCTGAATACTTGAGAAAAATCGATTTAAGGACCATTAAAATAATAACCTCCCCTGAGCCAAAAAAAAAAAAAAAAAAAAAAAAAAAATTAAGAGTCTTTTTTTCCTCCCACAGTTTTTAAGACATAGGGAGCAACAACATGTAAGAAACCCAGAAGGCTAGGGCCAGGCAGGTCTGGCCCAATCAAGAGCTATTCAGAGACTTGATCAAATTTTAACAGGTAACAAGAGAAATCATTCATGCAGAGGGGAAATGATCAGAGCTGGTGAGGAATTTCCTCCAAAGAACGAGAAGGGGAGATGCTCTTAATAGGCACAGTGTAAGATTCCTAACAGAATGGTCAGAGACGGGGAGATAACGAGGGCTCAAGAACGGCAGGGTTATGTCTTTTGAATCATTTAGAAAGTTGCTCTGGGTCCCAGGTAGTGAGCTTCAGTACCAAGACCGATGGCAGCTAGGAGACTTAGCTGGGAAGCCTAGCAGGTTACGCTCACTGCAGCCTGACTGGCATTCTCAGGTTCTCGGCCTGATCTGCTTCAGTTCTTGATTTTTCTCAAAATACAAAGAAAGATACTGTCTGAGGCAACCTGGCAAAAGAATGGTTTATTGATAGTGTGGGACCAATGACTCATTACTCTGTAGTCCTTCTCTGGATCCTTAGGTGTCCATCTTTGAACCTGGGGATGCAGAAGGATGTCTACAGATAAAGGCTTTGAACAGAGACAGTGAAGGGAAGTCACCCCATCACTCCCCATCCCCTTCCTGAATACTTTATGTGCTTCTTTCTCACATACCGAATCTTCACCACATAGGAAGAGCAATGTGTACCTAGTACATTGAAAGAAAGAAAAACATCATTTTTTCATGGTTCTCGGGTCAGTAGGCATTATTCCCACTGCTGGCAAACAAGCCAGCCAGGATGACAAGCTGAGACATTAAAAGAGAATCACTTTGTTTGGAGAAGAACTAATTTTTAAAACTTCTGAATTAAGTACTTCCAATTCCCAAGAAATGTGCCACTGTATATTTGTTATAAAAACCAAAACAACACATAAAAACAAACCACCTAGGGGAAAAAAAAAAAAAACAACCCTCTATCACTCTATCATCGTCAGAGGGGACACTGAAGTACCCCATTCTTATTTCCAATAAAATAAATGAAAGAATAGTGCTAAAGACTCGGGTAGTATTGATTGGCTGAAATGGAAAGAATTTGATCTGAGGATAAAGAAAACTTACTGCAACTGCTGGTGATATCTATAAACACAGGCACCCGTTGGCCTGAGTCATAGATCTCTAATTTTCTAGAAGCCAATTTTACTTCATATTCTAAAGATAAATTTGATGAATAACTTGTGACAACTATCTAACTGGAAATAAGAGTCTTTAGAAACAGAAAATTTTAGATTCTTACTAAAACACAAATTCTTTAGAAAATGTCTAGCTAGAAACCTATTTGGCTTCCATAACTCATATACAGAATTTTGCTTTATTTTTACTTTTTTGGAGATTATAATTCCATTATTTCTTCCTTCCCTTCACTTCTTCCAAATTCCCTCATGTACCCTTTCTCTCTTTCATATCTTTCTTGAAATGGCCTCTTTAATTGTTGTTGTTGTTTTAGTATGTGTGTGTGTATTTCATATATAGATATAGATAGATGGATGGATGGATGGATGGATGGATGGATGGATGGATGGATGGATGGATAGATAGATAGATTGATTGATTGATAGATTGGTATATTGATATATAATATATATTCCTAAATGCACAAATACATGCTGCTCAATCCATACGTTATTTTATGCACATACTTTAAGAACTGACCACTTCATTTTGGATAACCAGTTGGTGTGCTCTTCCCTAGGGAAGACTATTCCTCCTGCTCTCAGTTTTCCTTAGTTGCCTGTGGTTCCTCTTTCTAGACTTGAGGCTTTGTAAGCTTTCCGCCATTCATGAGACTTCATAGGTGTAGCCTCTGACATTTCTAGAAGATGGAATCTCCCAGCAGACTTCCTGTTTTACAGGCCCTTATATTCATTCTACTTCCTCTTGCGCAGTGTCCCCTGAGCCTTAGGCTCAGGAGTTGTGTTGTAAATATATTAGTTGGGTCTGGGCTTAACAACTCAGCATCTTAGTTAAGTGGTTCTCTGTGATGATTTTCAACTGCTGCAAAAGAAGCTTCCTTGATAAGTAGTGAAGACTACTTATCTGTGAGTATAAGGACAAATACCTGGAATATAAAGTTAGAGAATATAGTGGTTTAGTAAAGTGTAGTTGTGTACTCTCCTCCAAGATCCATGATTTATTATTTCATGGATGGCACACATACTTTGATATAAACGTAAGTTCTCCAATTGGACCTAAGACCTATTCAACAAAAGGAAAATGATGCCTAATACTGAAAACCAAGCCAACTACCAAGCGCTATAGAATTAAAAAAAAAAAATTTAAAAAGTAGATTCTTTAGTGACCACTCTAGGATTAGATTCTTCATTGTTCACTTTAGTTTTCTCATTGTTGAATATATCAGTCTATTCATGCTGCTGTTAACACAGATACCATAGATGGGAAATCTATGTGTAGCACACATTAGTGCTTGGAGTTCTAGTAGATAAGAAGTCCTAGATCAAAGATCTTCAGCATCTAATGAAGATACACTATCTGGTTCAGGGATGTCTGTCTTCTCACAAATCTTTACATGGCAGAAAGGGGCAAAAGTGTCCTCTGGCATCTCTTTTAGAAGAGCAATACCTTCATATATGATGACACTACTCTCCCAAAGACACCATATCTAAGCATATCATTTGGGCATTAGGTTGAACATTCAGTCCATTGAGCTAATAATTATGAAGGAGTCAAATAATCTCTTTTTGTTATTATTTTTAAATTAATAAGCTATAATTTGTTTACTTACTATTATGTTTTCTGTGAAACACAAGACATTAGAGTAAATAAAAATGACATAAAGCTATAGATATATATCTCCAAATTACATGAGACTTTCCAAACTTCTGCTTGGGATTTGGGTCTCTATAAGTTCCTACATCAAAAGGACTTTGAAGTATACCCAGTACAAGACACTTAGTATTCACATGTGGATATAGAATAATTGGATTCTAATTTTTTTTAACTAATTTTAATCTGTCTGTGATTTTCTGTTTGGCTGCAAATTGTACAAGCCTATTTTTTTTTCAAGTTAATATGCATTTAGAACACAAATGCACAAGTAATTTAACTGTATCCTTCAGTAATAATTCTTGTTATCTAAGGTGATGTGGCGAAAGTAGGGACAGAAACTGTGTTTGACTAGAATACATAAGCTTCACTCTGATAAACTCACCACTCTACATCTGTGTTGGTTTGAATAGGAATGGGCCCGCATAGACACATGTGCTTGAATACTTGGCTCCTTAAAAATGGCACTGCTCTGAGGTGGGGCCTTGTTGGAGTAGGTGTGGCCTTGTTGGAATAGGTGTGGTCTTGTTGGAGTAGGTGTGGTCTTGCTGGAGTAGGTGTAGTCTTGTTGGAGGAGGTGTGTCACTATGGTGGCAGGCTTTGAGATCTTATATGCTCAAACATGACCAGTGTAGTACAGTCTCCTTCTGCTGCTTGAGGATAAGATGTAGAACTCTCAGCTCCTTCTACAGCACCATGTCTGCCTGCACGCTGCCATGTTTACCACAATGACAATAATGGACTAAACCTCTGAAACTGTAAGCCAGACCCAAATTAAATGTTTTTCTTTATAAGAGTTGCTGCTGTCATGGTGACTCTTTGAAGCAATAGAAGCCCAAACTAAGACAACGTCCTATGGAATTTTCTAAAGAAGAAAAGTCTGTCATGGCTACCTTTCAACTTGTTTCTATCCATCTTCTTTTATTTTTTTGATACTTTATTTACATTTCCAATGTTTCCCCCTTTCTAGGTCTCCTCTTTGGAAACCACCTATCCTTTCCCCCTCCCCCATCTCTATGAGGGAATTCCACCTCCCACCCACCCGCCCACCTACTCCCATATTCCCACCTTGACATTCCCACTTACTGGGGCCTCTCCTCTCCCTGATGGCCAACAAGGCCCTCCTCTGCCACATATGTGGTCCGAGCCATGGGTCCCTCCATGTGTATTCTTTGGTTGGTGGTCCAGCCTCCAGAAAGATGGGGCGGGGGGGTCAGGCCAGTTGACACTGTTGCTCCCTCCATAGGGCTGCAGACTCCCTCAGCTCCTTCAGTCCCTTCTCCAACTCCTCCATCTGGGATCTCACTCTCAGTCCAGCAGTTACTGTAAAGTGAAACTTGGGTATTCCAAACGTTTCAGCTAATATCCACTTATCAGTGAGTACATACCATGTTCGTTCTTTTGTGACTGAGTTACCTAGCTCAGGATGATATTTTCAAGTTCCATCCATTTGCCTGCAAATTT
>CM052716.1:11910797-11959608 GCA_028551405.1 Uromys caudimaculatus
TATAGCTGGGTCCTCAGGTAGTATTATGTCCATTTTTCTGAGGGTCCGCCAAACTGATTTCCAGAGTGGTTGTATCAGCTTGCAATCCCACCAACAGTGGAGGAGTGTTCCTCTTTCTCCACATCCTCGCCAGCATCTGCTGTCACCTTCAAAGTACACAGTAACAATTTTATATTGGCTGTATTGCTTCCCTGTGGCTCTGGTCTTTCTTTATTTGTAACAGATGTCTTGTATTTGGGACAGAATATGTTGTTGAGTAAAACTATGGAGTTCTCATTTCATTTTCCTTGCCAGACACCAGTACCCCAACATGCGAAACCCAAGAGCTTTGAACATGTCCCTGAGAAAAAGTGCCTGATATCACATCTGTGTCCACGTAGTTATTACCTAAATAAGCTGATGCTGTGAACCAGCACAATTTTAAACTGATTGTCACTATACTGATAGAAGGCAACTGATTTATTTGCAAATAAGTACCGAGCTGCTTTGGATAAATAAATTATTAAATTCTAAACACAAATAAAATGTCATAGTAAAACTCATTATTTTGGGTAACTGATATATACTCATAAAAAGTAGTAAGTAAAATTGAATGACTTTGGTTCATCTCTAGGCTTGTTGATATAGACAAAATATCCACTGAATTCTGAGTGCTGTCATGTGGGTAGGGGATGTCTCAAGGCAGCGTGCAGAAAAAGGCCTGGCTGGATCAGGAATCCCCTACAAGTTCCTTTACGTGCCCAGGCTCCTCCTCACAGCATGACATGGCCCAGTACCAAACCACAGCCTCTTAGAAGGAACTATAAATACAGGCAACTAAAGGAAAACATCCACGGTCATAAAAGGTCTATACAAATGGCGGGCCAGAATTTACCAATTCTATTTATTTTGTAACTAAGTATAAGTCTTAACATGTTTAAACTATAAAAAAAAAAAAGAAGAGATTTTTCCAGAAATGTGAATGTAAATAGAACCTGTCTCTACCATATCAAATGTATAACATTTCATCCTTCATTGCCTGTACATAAAGCATTTTAAAGTTAATATTGTGACTAAGCGATAAGATTTAATCACTGGTTATCACCACTTGTTTAAGTAGAAACTTACATTTTTAGTAAGTTTGATACTGTTGCTGTATGAATAATGATAAATATAAGCTTGAAAATGTCTTCCTATAGAGAAGCATGATGCACAAACCATAGACCACTGGGAGATGGGCTCTTTCAATGGTTGATAAAACGTCCTGGTCACACACTTATACAGAGACTGCAGTTGCTACAGAAGAAAATTCCTGGAACATTTCTGTTTGCTTGAGTTTTACTCTGTAAGTCTGCATATGAGTTTGCCAAAGTTATTGTTATCACCTTAAACGGAACAAGTCCTTTTTTTAAAAAAGAGAAAAGAAAATAAAAGTTTTGACAACTGGAATGGTCAATCAAAACTGGGCCAAAGTTCAGGCAGCATAAAGTTCTGACAAAAGCCCCTCCCCCCCCCCACACACACACCCCAAAGACAAAGATGCATTGCAAAATTAGTCCTGGTTTGGGTTAGCACCGAGTCCATTCTTAGGGAAAGACCAGACTTAGCTGGTGCTCTTGGATCTGTCAAAAGCTGCTTTCAGCCCACGGAACTCCCCAGGTAACCTGTATCCAGGGTCGGTATAAGATGAAGCCCTTCCTCACCACAGCCAGAACCCAAAAAGCCAGAGAGAGAGGCACAGTTGGGAGATAAAATCGTATGTAAATGTACTAAATCCCTTTGTTTCTTTGTTTCTTTGTATGATAATATAGAAGAAATAAACTTTTTTTCCCTCTATCTTATTGGGTCATAGGTTTTCCTAAGCATTCAAAAATATTAATATGATTATTTAGCATATGTGTTTACATGTATAGGACACACAGAAGAATGTTTTTTATGTAATAAATGCTTTCCTATTAAAATTTAATTAAAAGAAATCATACAGAGCTCCAGCAACAGAGAGCACATTTCCAGATGTCTAAAGAAATAAAGGAATTTTCTGATATTTGGACAAGTTCCCATTAATTATTGATCTTTTACATGGGCATAAGTTGAGTGGAGATTTATCTTTGTCTCTCTCCAAAGTTAAATGTGTGTGTTGTTCTTGCTCCCCAAGGTGCATTCATTCTTTTTCTGCTGTGAACTGAAAAGTTCTAAGCCCCTCTTCCCTGCCTTGTAAATTCAAAGTGCCCCATGCTTTGCACTTTAAAGAGTGTGATCATGGAGTGTCTGCAACTCTTCCTAAAGGGAAGTGAGACCAAAGCCTTGCCTGACAATGGAAGATGGTAAACAAGGCTGACCTATAAAGAGCAACATGAAGGTTGAAAATTAGAATTCTAAGCCTTTGCAGGAGAGTCTTGGTTCTGCTTCCCTTATCATGACAAGTGGTGGCTCCTTTAGCAAGCTTTGCAAAGCTACCTGTAAGCTCTGGAGCACTGCCAGGGATAGACAAATACTGTCTCTCCCACCATCAAGGAAAAGTCTATTCAGATTATTGCTCTTGATACACGAATCAGTTGGAGAAAGAAAGAAGTTCTTGTCCCATCTTGGGTAACTGACCAACTAGAAAATAGGCCTTAAAGCTCTAAATGCAAAAGGGTCACGCTTCTTAATATTTTTGTGAGTTTTTGTGCATTGTTTTTATGAGAAGTTAAGTGTCAGTGTGGCTGATAACAGACATCAGGAAGAAAAACAATCACTACACATTTTGACTCTGATAGTTCCTGTGGTGATTCCTGTTGGAGATCATTTTCATGTGTGTTTGTTGCTTTTATATCAGATTCTATTCAGAATGATAACACTAAACTAGGTGTGAGCGCCACATCAGCCTAAATTAAGTGGAGAAGCAAAGAGAAAAGGTCCGTAGATGAAATGTTAATGAATGTTAAGGAGATGTGTCAGCTTCTTAGGTCTGCAACATTTAGTTCCTGCTGGTAGTCCTTGTCAGTATTTCCAACTTCAGCCAGCAGGGAACTGCATGGGATTTGTCTCAGAGCAAGGGATATAGCAGGTTTGCTTTGATGTGTTAATTGGGCAACTTTTGAGTGATTGAAACCAGGTAAGACTGGATGGCTGAGAGGTAATAAAGACAGTTCCTGGCTTCAAGGTAACCACTGTACCTCACAGGAGAGGCACTGTCCGAAGTGGGACAGGGTGGAAGATAGATATGTTTGCGCTCAAAGGAAACACTAAATGTAGCTAAATTATTTCATTTGAAAGTTCAACAGACTATCTGACAATATTAGATAATAATATTACAAGTTCAACAGAATACCTAACGATACTACATAATAATATTACAGTAGTGTAATATTAGAGATCTGAGCTTTAGCTGAGAACTTACTATTTATTTTGGAGAGTAGACCTCAGCTTGGTGAGCATCAGCATGTGCTTGGAGGTGGGAACATTGTAGAAGGATCCCATACACGCTCTAGAAACGTCACTGTTTCCCTTGGGTAGTGCATAGTAATGCTTACATAGAGCAGCCATTCAATAATGGCAGTGAAGACGGGCTTGTATGTGTTTCCTGTGACTCGTGTACTGGAAAGGTTCTGTCTTGCTTCCACCTGTTCTTCATGTGTCATCTGATTACACTATAATCGCCTGCAGCATCAAGCATGCTACCATATTTATTCTATCTGTGTCATTCCGAATCACTCTAGTTTGCATTCTTATAGGACATGTCTCTGTCTTGTATTCTTACAGGACACAATTTTAATGAGTTAAAACTCATCTTTGTAGGGCATGCCGCCATCTTAGTTGGCTCATGTCCATACAGAACTTACTTCCAAATAAGGTTTCATTCACCAACACCAGAGTTAAGACTTTAACCTGAGCTGGGCAGTGGTGGCACATGCCTTTAATCCCAGCACTTGGGAGGCAGAGGCAGGTGGATTTCTGAGTTCGAGGCCAGCCTGGTCCACAGAGTGAGTTCCAGGACAGCCAGGGCTACACAAAGAAACCCTGTCTCAAAAAACAAACAAACAAACAAACAAAAGACTTCACTGTCTTGACTCTGTTAAGGGAACACAGTTTCCTCCAAAGAAACAGTTGTACTGACTGTTTTTGTGTCAACTTGACACAAGCTGGAGTTATCACAGAGAAAGGAGTTTCAGTTGAATAAATGCCTCCATGAGATCCAGCTGTAAGGTATTTTCTCAGTTAGTGATTAAGGGGGTAGGGCCCCTTGTGGGTGCTACCATCTGTGGACTGGTAGTCTTGGGCTCTATATGAAAGCAGGCTGAGCAAGCCAGGGGAAGCAAGCCAGTAAGGAACATCCCTCCATGGCCTCTGCATCAGCTCCTGCTTCCTGACCTGCTTGAGTTCCAATCCTGATTTTCTTTGGTGATGAATATCAGCATAGAAGTGTAAGCTCAATAAACCATTTCCTCCCCAACTTGCTTTTTGGTCATGATGTTTGTGCAGGAATACAAACCCCGACTAAGACAATAGTTTAACCTAAAACAAAAAGAAGGAGCTATTTAGGATTTGGGCATTGGAAAATATGTCAGTGTTCTAGAATGCTAACTCTAAATGTAGAATGGATGATTGTTGGAGAAATGCTGGGGAGAGACCAGAATCAGGAGTGTCATGTAACAAGTTATTGAAATTATGAGAAAGGAGAACTTGAACCAATATAGAATGGTAGAGACCAAATAAAATGAACGCTGAGATCAATAGATATTTAAACTTTTTTTTTGAGCCAGAAATTAATATTTAATTAGCCATGTTAGATAATAAATAAGAACTGTGAAGAAGACAGAAAAAGTCAATGTTTAGATATTTAAACGTAGAGACTTGGCATCCGGTCCAATACCAGTGTGTGAGGATGAGAGAGAAGTCCAAGGGACACCCAGGTTTTAGTTTGGGAAGCAGCTGAGTCACAATACCATGAATAACAATACAGAATGTAGACATAGGAAGATGCTTTTCCAATGACATTGTCGAGTTCACCCCTATACATGTTGTACTGTAAGTAGATCAAATATCCTGTGGACAGTACACCAGAGGACTAGTACAGCATTGTTCATGCAAGTCTCTCAAGGAGAAATTTTCAAATATATGCAAAGTAGCTACATGACTATGGAACTCATAAAATGTGCCCAAGGAGCTAGGTTTTCAAATGTGATACACTCAATGTTTAATAGGTACAAGTGCCGATGGTTGTCATATTAGATAGCAGTGCTTAAACAGGTACAGGGCAAGTGGGCTTAGTATTTTACAGACAGGAGAGGTACCAACTACACACTGATTTGGAGGGCTTATGAACAACAGGAGAGACTATGGAAAGTTCTCAGGCACAGAGCTGATACTGACAGCAAGGCTGTAGCTTTTAGGGCCATCAGTCTTTAAATGGTCCACAACAGAAGAGGGCCTGGAAATGGTTGCTGAGAAGAAAAAAGAAGTAAAAGCTGACATAATGTTGCACAAACATGGGAAAATTCTCGAAAACGAACCCACCATATCACAGACAAACAAATCTTATTAAATAAACCATGGGAAAGAGCTTACACAAATTCAGACTTGTTAAATAAGAGAGAGAGGCCATTGTGCTCTTGCCAGAGGCAGTGCCTTTCACCTCCACACATGAAAGACATCACAGAAGTTTATGGAAGCAAGAGTAGGGAAATTCCAAAGAAGTAAAAACTCCGTGGAACCCAGACTGTGTCCCTAAAAACAGACCCATACCAGAAGGGCCCAGAACTTCTCTCCCATGACATCACCAGTAGAGGTTCCATGACTTTTAATGTCTCTACTAACAAATGATGCTACTTTCAGAAACGTTGCCTAAGTGTGCAGAGAAATGGATGGAATTGCTTCCAGCTTTCAAAAGAGTAATTTATGGAACATGGCGTTTCGGTGATTTTCCCTGCTCATACAAACTTCCTGTGGCAGAAAACATGTGAGAATTCAATTAACTATCCTTTCACAACCAAAATCTCCCCTGAAGTTAAGACATTTACACTCTGCAGTAATAACTGTTCTCGTATCTGCCCACCACTTGGAGCATTATTCAATTAATGGTTTTTAACATAAAATTAGATTATTAAAGTAATGTGGGATTGCATTGTTGTATACGGAAAACTAAGTAATTTTCCATAAATAGGGGATGGAATTTAAAAAAAATAAAGGTGAATTTTAATGACTACAAATATTGTGTTACTTTTATCCAAGAGATGTGAACAAACGTCTATTCATCTTGGATGGGACACAAAGGACAGAACAAAGAAAGGATTCCACTGAAGCCTGGCTTATGGAGCGTTTTTGTTTTCCATAACATTTATATATTTTATATGAGTACACTGTCGCTGTCTTCAGATGCACCAGAAGAGGGCATCGGATCCCATTACAGATGGTTGTGAGCTACCATGCGGTTGCTGGGAATTGAACTTAGGACCCCTGGAAGAGAAACTGGTGTTCTTAACCACTGAGCCATCTCTCCAGGCCCAAATTGAGCCCATGGAGCTCTTAATTTAAATAGTAGTTACTTACATGCATGTATTGTGTGGGATTACTTACAAGAATATGAGCAACATAAAGCTAGCTATACCATTGAACCAGAAGCCCTCATTCTCCCAAGAGAGAGTTAACGAATTTTCTGCACCATTAGGGATGAGGGGAGCTTCATGTGTCTCATGTTCTTTCTCCTCTTCCACAAGAGAGTGGAAGACCGAGATCGCAAATACTCCACCCCTTCTGCCAGCTCTTATATTCATTATGCCCCTTGCTGTCTATTGTTCTTGAGCCTTGTGGTGTGTGTGTGTGTGTGTGTGTGTGTGTGTGTGTGTGTGTGTGTGTGTGTGTGTGTGTGTGTTATAGATATATGTCTGTTTCCTTTCATTTAGGGGGGAAAGAAGTGAACCAGTATGCCACAGCAGCAACTTATTGCCAACAGATTGGCCACTTAATATGTCCGTATAGAAACTTCCATCTACTGCAAAAGCAAGCTTTCCTGACCAATAGCTGTTGTGTAAGTTTTCCTGGGGAGACATGATTGAGGATGCTCCTCTCATGTCTTCTTAACATTCTACTTTACATGAGAAACTTTCTTTCAGATAGACTGATCAGCCTCATGCCTTTTCACAAATACTAAGGGCAATGCAGCTGCTGCCATATTGCATGCATGCTTCCATTCGGGGGTTTTGATACAAGTCTGTAGTTCCTCAGTCATGTGTGAGGCACCTTCATACTCATATATCAAACACCACCCATCAGGAAGGTGGCGCATCCAAACTAAATAGTGGAGCCTGTCCTAGCAGGATTTCTCCTGCAGATATTTCACCATGATTTTCTCATTCGGGGACAATTCAAGCCTACTAGTTTAGTTGCCAAGGTAGCAGTGGTACTTCTAATAGACTCTTCTTTGGTTCTGTAATGTCCCCATTTGGACACCAAGTGTTACAGCATTTCTTCTGGGGAAATATGAGCAAACATCTATTCATGAAGTATGGTAACCAGTGGCAGACCAGAGAAATGATTCTGTGCAAGTCAACCGTGGTGAACCAACGACTTTAATCAGACTCCCTACAGGAGGCTGGGTGAGCGGTTATTTATGGGATCATAGAAAGCATATGGACAGGTACACAAAAGAAAAAGCCCATCTGCAATGCCTGTACATATGCACACACAGACACATACACACACACACACACACACACACACACACACACACACACACACACACCAGGAACTGTTAACTGAGTTCAGAGATGTATGTGGCCTCATGTACTTCTTGATGACACTTAGGGCCCAATCTTGTAAGGGTCTCATATACTTGATCACAACTGTTCTCATTTCCAGGTGACAACATCCATGTCTCCCTGGAAGACAGAGCTCCAGTGCAAGTACAAAATGTATTGAATAAAAATATTTCTAAGTATTAAAGACCAGGCAAATCAGCAATCTAATGAGATCGTATAATCATCATAGATTGTGTGTGTTTAGATAGATTATTAGGGTTTGAATGGCATGTCCCTCCCTGTGTTTGAACACTTGAGCTCTGGTGAAAGTGCTGTCTTGAAAAGTAAGGAGGTGGGACCTCTAGAGGAAACCAGGCGCTGGGGGTGCATCTTGGGGTTGTACAGCTCAGTTCCATTTCCTATGCACACTGCTTCGTCTTCCAAGATGAGAGGGATCTGAACTACACAAACCTGCCATCATAGAGCCCACGCACAGACATGCCGTGACGAACTGGTTCCCCTCGAAATGTAAGCCAAAGTAAATGCTTCCTCTATTAATTCTCTCTTATGTTGTTTCTTGTTCGCTCTTTGATCACAGCAAAAGGGAACGTTAAGTAAAAAATCCTGTGAAAAGGGAAGCTTCTAACAGCAGATGTACCATCTCAGGAATGATGGCTGCATTCTTCCCCGTAAGGAATAATTTAAAGTCATACTACTGTGACATTTTACATACAAGAAAAGAACGCAGATGCTAGAAGTCATCATTGAAACAGAAAAATCAAGTCAAAGCAAATCTGTGAATTCTGATCAGACTTGGTTTGTTAGGCCATGTAATCTTCCTTTGGATATGACATTCCTAAATGGTCCTTTTTGGATACTCATGTTTCAGGCAAGGTCCAAAGATGTGACTCTGAACATTTCACTGACTTTATTTATGGGTTATAGAGCAATGAGACTAACCTACTTCCATAACAATCTGAATATTTGCTTCTGAAAGAGCAGAAGGCAAATCAGAATGAATCAAAGTCGCATGCTACATAGCTTTGGGGAAACAAAGTTCAAGCATTAAATGAAGAGTTGTATATCAGAATAGGACTTATACACTAGTGTAAGAAAAGTCACATTATTTTCATTGAGATTTCACAAGCCAGTTGCCAGGGAGATACTCATATGGGGATGGTCCATGTGGCTGGCAAAGCAGGTGCTTTCTTCTTGACAAGACTTTAAACCAGCATTTATTTGATTCTGGAGGCATCACCTTGTGATAGCAGTTCCGACAAGAACTCTTACATCCTGAAATCGACTCTCTCCACATGAAATGCAAGTTTAACCTTCCATGTATAAATTTCCACTTTATAGCAGCCAGTGCCTAAGTGGGTTCTAGGCTGTTTAGATGATCTGAACCACATTAAGAGAAAATATTTTTAAGTAAAACAAGGAGATAAACGATAGCTTGGAGTGTATTGTTTTTCCCCAGCTAGGTTTTATAGATCTATTTTCTTAAAGCTCAAATTTAAGATAAGAAAGGAACCCTTGCTTTTTATTGCAGTAGTTCTTGAGAAGATAGCTGAATTGTAATGCAAGCATGTCTCAACAAAGCGTTGGTCATCCATCTTGGATAGGGAGGGGAGGGGAGGCTTGTAAACTTTGACTGTGAAAACTCAGAGTCATGTTAAATAACGTTGCTGGAGTGTATACAGCAGTGGTTTGAAAGTAAAACTACAAAAGTAGGCAGGCAGCTAGTTATAAGAACGGGCAACTAACAAGTGTGTGTGTAAGATACACCTTAAATATTTCAATATTGTACTGATTACTATGGATGTAAAATTGATTTTTGAAACTATGAAAAAAAATATGATCCTCTCCAGCAAAATGGAGTTCGTTTTCATATTTATATATTCAGAGTAACTCAAGAATTTCTTTAAAAAGGCATTTTCCTATACCAATCAAGTACTTGAAAGTAATTTAAGTAATCAATAAAGCCAGGAAAATTTTAAAGAATCTACAATTTCTTATTTTTTTCAACATATGACTTCATAAAGTATAATTATGTTTATTTTTGTTAAGCATAACCATTATGTCAAGATTTGCATTTATTTTTTACAAAAGTACAGAAAAGCTGACTAAAATACTGTTTAGCATACTATTTTTCACTGTTAGTAGATTCTATATTCATTATTTTATGTTGTATGACTGCTTCATTTTTTTTTCAAGACTTAGACAAACTTATCTGTCCCATACTATACCATGTTGTCTGTTGTGGGATTTGGGGGAATCTTCAGTATAGTCATTTGTCTGTCTGTTTCCCCGGAGGATTACAAGAAATTGCAGACAACCGAGTGTGAACTGTGGAGACACCATAATGGGGCCGAGGGAAAGACAGGAGTTAGACTCAGGATGCGTGGTTTATAATCCAGTCAGATACAGTCGCTCCCTTGCTGGACCTCAGCGAGGCGTGAGAAACAGTGTATGGTAAATAAGTGAGAATGAACACCGTCCTGCCCGTAGCCGTGTAATCCAAGAATCTACAGCAGCACGGTTTATTACACTGAGTTATATAAAACTGATATGCCTTGCCCTCCCTCGGCCCTGCCTTCCCTAGCCAGAATATCTCTTGAATCCACTCTGTATCCCAGTGATACCAATGTATTTTCCCCCATCCTTTGGCTTCATCCACCTTCCCAGAGTCCTCAGGAGACCGGCCACAAAATCCACATTTTATTGTTAGACTATGCCATTTCTCGTTTTCATCTCCCGTTCAACTTTCATGACACTTGAACTATTCCCATTTCTGTCTTTTCCTGTGCTCTTACATATTTATAATTGACAGTCTAGTCTCTGATTTTTTTTAGATGTGTGTGTTTACGATATGTGAGTGTATATGTGTATGTGCCTATGTGCATGCAGACATGTTTGTACTATGACTCATGTGGAGAGGTCAGAGGCAAAGCTTGAGTGCTGTTGAATAGCATTTCACCGTATTTGCGACAGGGTTCCTTGCTCCCACCGGTGTGCATACTGGATTGTCGGGCTGGCAAGCTTCCAAGGGTTCTCCTGTCTCTGCCTCCCATTCTTCCATGAGAGTGCTGAGCTCAGCTCTACATGGTTTCTGCGCCTCCAAACTCAGGTCATCATCATCCATGTACTGCAACTTATTGTATCTGCTGAGCTTTCTCTCAGCCTGTCATTCCAGCTCTGATATTTGATCCTAAGCAGTGTGTCCTTTTACATTCTTTTTTTTTTTTTTGGTTTTTCAAGACAGGGTTTCTCTGTGTAGCCCTGGCTGTCCTGGAACTCACTCTGTGGACCAGGCTGGCCTCGAACTTAGAAATCCCTGCCTCTGCCTCCCAAGTGCTGGGATTAAAGGCGTGCGCCACCACTGCCCGGCTCCTTTTACATTCTTGATCTGCTTTTCTCTGTTAGATTTCTCTGCCTACCCACCCTACTGCAAAGTTCACCCTCCCTCACACACCACATACCGGCAGATCCGTATGCCACAGAGCACATCATTAGACTGTTTTACTGTTGTGACAACAGCATACAGAAGTCATGCAGGCTACGAAGGCTACGATTAATAAACTGACATAATGTAATGTGGCCATTGTCAGACATGGCATCTATAGTTGATGCAAATGTGATTATGTGGTACATTTAATTTGCCCTTAACAGACTCTATTACCATTTTATGCACTTGTTTATGTATAAACAAAATATGTTCAAAGAGTGTCTGCTGGTAGAGCAGTAGCCTTGATGGAGTTTAAAATGTCACCAGCCTTTATAGAAGCTTTGGAAGATACAATATGTTGTGAAAATGTCCTCCTCATTTAGGATCTGGGTTTCCTTTACTGACCTTTTTCTTCAAATAATGATCAAGAGTCATTTGCTTATAATAGAATTCTAAGAATTGTATTACATTGTGTGTGGAGGGATTTTGTCGACATGTATGTCTGTGTTGTATGCATGTTGGGTGACTGCCAAGGCCAGAAGAGGGCATCAGATCTTCCGAGACTGGAGTTATGGACTGTTGAGTCAATGTGTGGGTGCCAGGAATTGAACCCAGGTCCTTTGGAAGAGCAGCAAGTGCTTAACCACTCGACCACCCTTTCAACTCCCATAAACTGGAATCTAATAACAACTGGTGCTGGCAATGACTAATTGGGTACTTACTAGAAGCATTTGGTCCCGAATATTTGGTTTGATACTTTTTTTTTTGGACAAATCTCATTTTCCCTTTTCAAAACACCCCCTTGATAGTGTGTAGCTAATTCCTTATACTATTTAGAAATGTCCTCATCTCACTCAGGGGAAAGGCAAAGAAAGGTAAGGTATGATAGCTAATTTTTACGTAAATAAATGCAAAAGCCTATCCAGTATTAAGATGACCATTAATGTCCTCTCCGAGTTAGGGTTAAATTGTATTTTAGTTCAGTACATACCACATTTCTGCTAAAATAAACCACGGCCTTTTCATTCAAGGTAGCAAATAGGTAGACTTTTACTAAGACTAGATATCTAAGACTGAAAACAAATTAATGTCTACAGAATCTAAGTTCACACATAGCTGGCCATCTTTTTATTTGCTGTATCCCAGTGTTGGAAGACAGGAGGAGGTTGTCTTCAGTCACTGTATCTTCTCACTACTCTTCCAAGTGCATTTGCTGTCTTGGCATAGAGGTCCTTGTGTCCTCAGACACCACAACCAAGAGGTCCATTTAGCTGCTAAGCCGCAAAGGATGGAAGGAAAGAAAAATTATGTATAAAGAGTAGAACTGGTGTTTCTGCATTCCCTGGTGCACATGATAGATGCTACCTGAGACATAAGTGGTTCCTATTTGAAGTGGAAGCCATATTCTGTTTTTCCAGTGTGCCAACATGGTGTGTCGTCTGTTTCTACAAACCATATCTCGTGCCAGCAAATAGCTCCTTGACTTATTGTCTAGCAAGCATTTTATTTATAATCAAATATAATCAAATGCATGTCTAAATTTAAATGCATACACACACACACACACACACAGAGTGAATGATAAAGAACTGTTGACTTCCTTCTGGAGTTCCTGTGGATAAACTCTAGGTAGGCTGCAAGAGGAGCTATCAAAAAAAGAGCTTCCTAATTTTCCCAACCCAGAATATTCCTCAAAGTTGTGAGAAGCTGTCATCTCATTCTGGGTATGGAGTCCTATAACACCCAGGTATGTTTATAGACAGAAAAAGAAAATGACTAAAATAGTCATTACAGGCACAGCTGTGCTAAGCAATCTGGATGCATTCATACTATCCCCCTCAGGGCTGAGGTATGAGAGTGAAGAAAAGTGAAGCTTGGAAAGACTCCTGTTGTGAAGTCATCTGTTCCCCTTCACTAAACTTAGTGTGAGTCTACCTTACACTTAAGACCCTCACTGCACAGTGTTCCACAGACACTCTTAAACTTCTCTCCAAGGTGAATGAAACCTAGGCTCACAAGAAAGAGATTTCAGAGCCTTCATAGCTCCTTAAGCAGGGTTGAGAGCTTCAGATTGTCCCTCCTTCCTGGCCCAAAGTAAGTTGTTCACTTTTTGTAAGAAAAATACTGACTGGCGTCGGAGCTGATTCCTCTGGCCACGTGACAGTGTGGATTGGTAGTATGGTAAGTTGGAGGCCGCTTTGAGATCCATAGTTTACTCTTATGCTCAGGGCTTTCCTTAAAGACGTACTGTTCTTTGTCTCTGAATACCCAAAAGAACTAAATCTTCAGACCTATAATGACAGTGAATATGATTGATTCACAGTTTAGCCAAGTATTTTATCTTCCAGGTAAAAGAATATATCTTTAAAATAAATTTTCTGTCTCCATCTCTACACACATAAACACATATGGGCATATGAGTTCATAAATGCATATTTATATAACAGATATTGAGTTCATTATTTTATAAATAAACTTTATATAAAATATATACTAAGTTTGTTTGTAGAGAGAGACTAAATTCTTGTACATAGAAAAGTGGAAATGAACTGGAACATTCTCTATGAGTAATATGAAGAATTCTTTCTTTTAGATTTATTTTTAATTATGTGTATGTATCTGTGTATGGGGTTGTACATGTAAGTGCTGGTACCCACAGAAATATCACAGGCCCCTGCAGTTAGAGTTACAGACTATTGTCAGCCACCTAAAATCAGCGCTGGAAACTAAACTCGGGTCCTCTGAAAGAACAGCACATTCTGTTAACCGATGCGCCATCTCTCTAGGCCTCGGAAGGATTCTTTGAAGCTACCTGTGTCCTCGTCCAGTGAGGTCTCTGGTTTCAAGAAACAGAATAGGGCTTTCGTTGTTGGAATGCAAAGTGAATAAAATTAGTTAGAAGAAGAATGAGCTCCCGAGGACTTAAGCCTAGCCTGATACAGAAAGCCTGGTGGCTCTCCTACTCTGGGAAACTGTCCTCAGACCCCAAGAGTCAGCATGGCGGAGCAAGTGAATACATGGAGCCGATGGGTTCAGCATTCATGCCCTAGACTCTCTTCGGAAGCCCACCCCTGTCACTTGTGAAATGCGTGCAATCAACTACCTCTTCAATGTATGTTAGGAAAAACCGGGTCCTGGTAAGGTTTCTCCCTAGGAACAGTGCAACTTTGGAGTTGTGCCTTTTACATAATCAACACTGAGGGAGATGGGAGGACAGGAAAATGAGGGAATTTGTCCCTGGTCTGCACGATGACCTCTCCAACTGGTCTATTTATGTGAGACAAGGTTGTGGCGGCCATGCCTGTTCCATCTCTGTTGTTCGTGACTGCGTGTGCAGGACCTTAGCAGGGTTGAGCCACTGAAATGAAAAGAAAGCCTAGGCCTCACCAGTGAATGTTGCAGTTTGCTTACCCTGGTGTGGAGCATGACTGCTAGAAGCTTCAGAAAAGGGCGGGGCATGTTGCCTGGGCTCGGAAGGAGTCTAGGAGTGAAGGCTATCAGGGAATGTGACCGTTGCCCCTGTGTGTGTCTTTTCCTTCCAGCTCAAGGTTCTATAAAAGCCCCCGTTCTCAACATTTTGTTCTCTTTCCTTTGCCAGATTCTGACTTGAGCATGCGCACATTGAGCACGCCCAGCCCAGCCTTGATATGTCCACCTACTTTGCCAGGATTTCAGAATGGAAGAGGCTCATCCACATCTTCATCCTCCGTCACCGGGGAGACTGTGGCAATGGTTCATTCCCCACCCCCGACCCGCCTCACTCATCCACTCATTCGGCTTGCCTCCAGACCCCAGAAAGAGCAAGCCAGCATAGACCGGCTCCCGGACCACTCCATGGTGCAGATCTTCTCCTTCCTGCCCACCAACCAGCTATGTCGCTGTGCACGTGTGTGCCGCCGCTGGTACAATCTGGCCTGGGACCCGCGCCTCTGGAGGACTATCCGTCTCACTGGCGAGACCATCAATGTGGACCGTGCCCTGAAAGTACTGACCCGCAGGCTTTGCCAGGACACCCCCAATGTGTGTCTCATGCTGGAGACAGTCATTGTCAGTGGCTGCCGACGGCTCACAGACCGAGGGCTTTATACCATTGCACAGTGCTGTCCAGAACTGAGGCGCCTGGAAGTCTCAGGATGTTACAATATCTCCAATGAGGCTGTCTTTGATGTGGTGTCCCTTTGTCCCAACCTGGAGCATCTGGATGTGTCAGGTAAATGGAAACTGATTTCTGGATATTCCCAATGTACCACCTCAGAGTAGTACAGATATTACCACCCCATACAGGGTCGCTTTCTTTTATTAATATTTATTTTTATGTTTTTTTTAATTATGTGTATATGTTTATCTGTGTGTAGGTATGTGCATGTGAGTGCAGGTGCACACAAAGTCCACAAGAGGGCATTGTGTCCCCTGAAGCCAGAGTTAAAGGCAACTAAGGGCTGCCTGTCATGGTTGCTGAGATCTAATCTAAGGTCCTTTGGAAGAGCAGTGCATTCTTCACTGCAAAGCCATCTCTCCAGCCCCCAGGGTCTCCTTACCAGGGATATACAGTGAATGGTAGATAGGCTAACTGGTCAGAAAGTATCTCACTATAGAATCATAACCCTGAAGACCAGAAGTAAAAAATCAAGCCCTTGCGTTTTAACATCTGCTTCTTGAAGGAACTGGGGGCACCTTGGTCCTGATGGGTCTAGTCACTATACCGTAACTATGTCCTTACACTCCAGAACAACCATGCATAATGGAAAGCAAATCGCTAATTAAGGTAGATGGAAGGAAATAGCTCATTCAACAGGTAGTTCAGAAACCTTGGTATGTATTAAGTCAGTAGAGCCTGTGAGCCATGGCAAAAGCCACAGCAGTGCCCCTGAACGCAAATCCTGAACTGACTAGTCAGCCACAGGGAATGAAACACAGGCCTGGGAGCTATGCTCACAATGACTTGCCTTTCCCTAATCACTGGGGAAATGTGTCATGGTCAAATGATGCCCCCCATTCGCCTTTCCTTTGGGTTAGTTTTACAGCATGTTCTCAGTTCCATACTACAAGGCCAGGGTCCATTGAATCTGACTTTTCATTCTTTTGAAAATGGAAGGAAATCCCAGTTTAATTGCTTTACTTAAAAGTCTCTCTTAGGCAGGAAGAATTAAAGCCCAGAGTCAAACTTTGGCGCCAGACAGGACCCAGCCTGAATAGCAGTATAGCACACACACACACACCCTTTTTTTTTTTTTTTTTTTTTTTTAATCTCATCTGCTGTACAGTCAAGACATGAACATTCAAGAGGTTAAAATGTGTAAGATGTGTCAGAGAGTTTTAAAAAATCAGAAGTATGAGCTGTGACCTCAGGAATGGTTGGGGAAGGGTCAAGAAGTAAAACCCACTGTGTCAGGCAAATAAAGAGAATTTGGGATTTACAAGAATCTGGGGTAAATGATGCCCTTTAAAAAAAAATGGGAGGTAAAACAGCTTCCAGCCTGTTCTGTCTTTCAGAAGCCGACATCTGAAAATATTTCAGCTGACAGCCCATTATTTTTGCAGATTCTTTCCCTGGCTGGAAAGCTGCTTGCTGCTCTTCTACCAGAACTGGCTTCAGGACAAAGCCATCATTACTGTGTGTTCGATTAGTCATGAGCAGCCATTGGCAGACAGAAGTAGGAAACAAGGAGGCTTTCTTAAATTCTCCCTCCAAGGAACTCTGGAAAACATGGAGTGTTGTGATGACTAGTTTCTAAACCAAGATTTGGAACAATTCACCCAGATCTTAGAGCGATAACGTGATGTGTTTTCTCCTTAGCTAAGAAATAAAACTGACAAACTCTTGACCATTCTTGCCATTGGAACACTTCATTGTATTTTTCTCAGAGTAGAACATGACTTGTCTGGAATCCCAACTTTATCACAGAATGCTCCCAGGTATCCTTTATAGAGAATGCAAGTGATTGTGGTCTCTTTTTTGAAGTCCTTTTGAAATTCTGAGATGGCTGAAGCCACTTGGGCTATTTAGGAACGAGATTATTGAGATGTCTGGCCTGAATGAGCTTGCTGCACCATTTGACTAACGTTACTAAGTCTTGCTCATGGTCCTCTACCTCGATGTCATTTTCTGGCTTATACATATTTGTATAACTTCCTGACAGTTTGTCAATAACACCACAGATCTATACTTCTATGCAGAAGAACAAAAGGGGCCCGTGACTCACTAACTTATGATGGAGTTTCACATATGGGTAGGTGGAGATGGGCTTGAAAGGTTTAGCAAATTGGACTTAAGGATGGGATTTTCCTCAGCACTTGCTGAAAGTTTCTCCCAGTAGAGCAGTATCATGGTGCCAAAACAGACATAGAGGCCAGAAGGGTGCCAAAGGGGCTCTCACCCACCAACCGGCCTTGGTTTTAAGCTGGCTTCAGATAGTGGCTAACTCTCCAATAACAGTAAACTTGAGTTTGAAAGTCTCACTTTCTGATCTAAATTTCAAATCCTCCAGATGACATGAAGTTACCTGGCCCAAATTTAGCCTAGCAGAAAGGGCCAGTGTTTATTATTACATTTTCAAATCACTGGTAATTACTATAGCCAGATATGGTATCCTGATAATGTCACAAATTACCTTTTATTAGTATCTTAAAAATAATTAGGGTGTATTAAAATCAACTAATTTTCAAAACATAAACTGTAATTGTTACCAGTAAAGTTCCTTCAAAGTTGTCTCGACAGGACCCTGAGACCAGCCCACTTTCTCCTCCTAATTTTTTCCTTCCAATGAGCAGAATCCCATCCAGGCCACCGTCAGTTCCTAGCACCTTGAGTCCATGCCCTCTCCTCTACCTGCCTGCCTGCAGGAATACTAACTACTCAGCTGCTCTTTCCAGCACCTCAAGTGACTCTCCACCTATCCAACTTCTGCAGGACCTTTTGTCAAGTTGAAAGCCTTAATTTTCTTACACAAAACCTCCAGTTGCTCTCCATCTAAGACTTCACTGAGATTTGTGTTTCTCCAGAACTCATGCAAGGCCCCAAAGAGTTGCCCTTCCAAGATTCAAATCCTCATTCTTCTATAAACAGTATCTGCAGAGCCCCAAACACAAAGTGCTATGCATACGTTAAGGGGCATTGACCTATGTGAGCTCCATGCTAGCCCCTTTTCTGCTCCCGTTCCAGAGCTTCTCAACAACTCGCTTAAGAGATTTGGCTGGTTCTCAGGTGGGACGTCACCGGGGCACAGCCTTTCATGCCTTATGCCTAGTGAGCCAAGGATTTGCTCTTGGTGTCTACATTTTCAACATCGCAGCTAGAACACCATTGGATTTACATTCTGGTGCTTGCATGTTTTGAGGTCCTTTTTAAAGTCAAGAGCTGTTTTTATGGACGGAGAGGAGGGCTTTTTATGGTGTATGCTAGGATCTTGTGATTAAGTGAACATGGAAGTGCAGAAGCCTGGAGTGCACATCTCGAGAGAGCACACGTCTCCTTGGTGACTGTTCCACTCAGAACTGCTAAAGCTGCAGAGCACCTGTGAGGATTAGGATCCCTTCTGCTTCAGTGAGTCCATTGTGTTGCCGTTGCACCTGCTTTGCTGAGAAACATGTGACCCTCAATGAACAGCAAAGACTGCTGTTTTATTATTGTATCGCTATCAACAGGCTTAGAAGTTACGTGGATCAGACTCTCTTGCATTCTAGAGAAAGCAAAGATGCATACCTGCACACATGCATGCACAAATGAGAGTACATCATGATGTAAAGAAAATTCATGAACACTGCAATTGAGACTTGTTTAACTGTTACTGTTCGTCTTGGTGAAATAATGTTCACCCGTGACCCCTTTATCCACCATAACTTTAAGACAATGCCCCATGTTCTGGCCCCGGCCAGTCATTCCTTCTTTTCCGTTAAATCCTTCCTGAAACCCAAAGTTCTGCCCCATGAACATTCCTCACTCCTCCAGTCACTCACTAATTTCTCGCTTCTCAAGTTTGTCGTCCTTTGTTTCAACATCTGGACTTCCTATCTATGCATCCCAGTTATTTCTCTTCGATGATCTCCTTAAATACAGCCGCTTCGAAGAGCTCACTCACCTAGTGTCTTCATGTTTGCCTTTTGATGGCACGTCTACTGCAAATCTCTGTGCAACGCTCAGGTCTGTGCA
The DNA here is from genome assembly GCA_028551405.1 of Uromys caudimaculatus. Taxonomy (NCBI): domain Eukaryota; kingdom Metazoa; phylum Chordata; class Mammalia; order Rodentia; family Muridae; genus Uromys; species Uromys caudimaculatus. Next base: position 11,930,089 of record CM052716.1, read on the forward strand.
CATTATAGTCATGCCGTACCTCCCTCTTGTCATTGAAGCTGTGCACAGTCATGAAACTTGCTCTAGGCTGGGTGTAACAAAGAGGAGGCACATTCTTCATCTTGTAAAGCTGGTTTAAATGAGCAATTTCTAAGACACCCTTCATGTCTTTAAAATAGGAATACATGAACTATCTGTTAGTATTACTGAACCATGAAAAAAATGTATGTTCTTTCCAATACAAAGTCAACAACCCCATAAAACTTAGAGATAGCCATAACATTAAAATTTATTGATAGAGAGCAATTCAGGCATATCAAAATCATTTACTGCAACTGTACAAAACTAATATTTTCTTAAATTCGAAACTCATTTTAAGACATTTTTCATCTAAATATTTTGTCCTTCCTGGCACACAACAGAAATTCTAGATATTAAGAATGCAGAAGGAAACTAGAACCAAAATAGAAGAATAAAATTTGTTATGGAATAGAATAAAAGAAAAATGCCTTCACAGGCAACACAGACAGGAAAAAAAAAATCAAGATATTCCAGATTGCAGTCATCTCAAAGAAAGGAACGAAAGATCAGATTTCAAAGGTAACGACCTCCCAGAAGCCACATTGTCCCTCACTGAGCACCTGTTTTCTGTGGTTGGATATGTGCTTCAAACCTTACATGTCTTGCCTTGGAGCACACAACATTTGAACCCTGTTATTCCCAGGACCTCTGCTTTATCAGAGTTTTCTGGAAATCCTACCAGAGAGTGAGAGAAAAGTCAGAAAAGTCCACAGTAACACTGCGATTCTGCCACTCACAAGCATTAGAGATTGAGTTGAGTTGCCAAAATTTGGGGAGGGATCTGAAGTGAGGTACCTGGTCCTGCATCTTCAACAAGGATCTGATAAGAACAGAGAGAAAATGAGAAGAAAATATATATAGTAGAATAGGATAGGCTCTAAATAAATATATATTTCTATAGTATTTGTTAGTGGATATTGACTATTAATATAATATAAACTGGCCTTATATGTTTATAAAGTAAGATTTGATGAATATTTCATTATAATATGCAATCTTTTAATAATTAAACTGAAATATATATATAAAGACTGATGTCTAGTAATTATCCAAAAATATCTTCTTGGGTATTAACATCCTGGTCTTTAGAAATATTAAGAATCAGATAAAAATATTCATCAAAGAATATAGTAAATTTCATAGTCAACACAAATAAAAGGCATTTCTATTAACTATAAAATAAACTATTTTCTGGTGCAGATATACTTGAGCTCACACCAAAGTCTGAAGACATGTAAACGTTGGGAGTTCAATTCTCCTGTCTGGTCTACGATGGAGAATGTTCCTCTGTAGATCCTTTCTTCCCTTCCTCATTTATTCATCCAGCAGACACCCATTGATTGTCAGTTATGAACTGAGTTCAAGAGTTCTGCAGATCGACTTGCCTGAGTCCTTCCCCTGAAGAGCTTGCATTCCAGAGTAAGCAGACAGCAAGTAAATAACTGGACAGATACACATGCGATGCTACCAACAGAGAGATTAAATTAAAGAGGAGAGTCGGGGTGCTAGATTATACAGAGCAGTCCAGAAGTCCTCATTCATTAAAGGAACATTATCTTGGGGCCCTAGAAAGTTGAAGGTGGCTTCTGGAGCTGTCTGAGGAAAACTCCTTCCATAATGCAGGCCCAGAGGCTGCAGGCAGGAACAGAGGCAGGGGTGGGGACTGGGAAGTGGCAAGGACACAGGGTTAGTAAGAGCACAGGGAAGCCCTTGGAGGACCTGTTACCCTAGAACTTACACTTGATGCAGAACGGGTACTGCCTTAGGTAGGGTTTTACTGCTGTGCACAGACACCATGACCAAGGCACGTCTTAGAAAGGACAATATTTAATTGGGGCTGGCTTACAGATTCAGGGTTTCAGTCCATTATCATCAAGGCAGGAACATGGCAGCATCCAGGCAGGCATGGAGCAGGAGGAGCTGAGAATTCTACATCTTCATCTGAAGGCTGCTAGCAGAATACTGACTTGCAGGCAGCTAGGATGAGGGTTTTATAGTCCACACCCACAGTGACACACCTACTCCAACAAGGCCACACCTCTAAATAGTGCCACTCCCTGGGTCAAGCATATACAAACCATCACAGGTACCATTCAAGGGCTTTGAGCAAAGGTGTTTTGGGTGCCATTTCTATGCCTCCAATTACAGCTAGCTGTATTGAGATACTGGGGATAAGGGCAGAGCAGAGGAGACGGACAGGTAGACAGGTTAGGGCACTGATGTAGATGAGACTGCTCTTGTCTCCTGTCAATGTCTGTTATGTCAAATCCCAGACATTAATTTCAATAGACTAGTAGTGACACAAATATCTCATGACTTTGAAAGTATTTTCTTACCTGTTACTTCACTGCATGTCATTCTATTCCTCAAGCATTGGATTGCCAGCCAAACATACCATCTCACTGAGATGCAGCCTTTGACTTCGTGACTGAGCAGTAGAAAGTGATCCTAAACTAACTGTAAATGCTCAGCCTAGGGAACTCAGAAGGGTCTTCCCAACCAAGTTCCAATGCCCCCTCCCCCACCTTTCATTTCCTTGAATCAAGAAGCTACTAAATCACTGCTATACCTTTAGGGACTTCCTGAACTTTGTAGGGTTACAGCAAGAATTTTAGGCACATGGTCTCAGTCCATTACAGCTTCCTTGAAGACAAGAGGCTGTGACCATTTTAAAACAAAGGAAATAAAGTGTGATTTGCCCCCCTGCCCCCAAGACATGTAGCTAATCTTGGTATTTCCAGCTCTGAAGCCTGCAAATCTCTTAAGCCCAAAATTCAGCAAAATTGACAAATAACCCTACAAGTAGAAAACCGTTCTGAAAATGTTTCTCTATAGAGATCAAGACCAGAAGTGTTAACCCCTGGGTTTGGCTAGAGAGAAAGTTAAGAATCAGTTATGGCTCCTTGGAACCAAGTTCCCACTCTGGCAAGTCTATCTGAGCATGTGTTCTGTGTCTTTATGCAGGGTGCTCCAAAGTTACCTGCATCAGCTTGACCCGGGAGGCCTCCATTAAACTGTCCCCCTTGCATGGCAAACAGATTTCCATACGATACCTTGATATGACGGACTGCTTCGTGCTGGAGGACGAAGGCTTGCACACCATCGCCGCCCACTGCACACAGCTCACACACCTCTATCTGCGCCGCTGCGTACGCCTCACGGATGAGGGTCTCCGCTACCTGGTGATCTACTGCACTTCCATCAAGGAGCTGAGTGTCAGCGACTGCCGCTTTGTCAGTGACTTTGGCCTGCGGGAGATTGCTAAACTTGAGTCCCGCTTGAGGTACCTCAGCATCGCCCACTGCGGCCGCATCACGGATGTGGGCATTCGTTACGTGGCTAAATACTGCAGCAAATTACGCTACCTCAATGCGAGGGGCTGCGAGGGCATCACGGACCATGGTGTGGAGTATCTTGCCAAGAACTGCACAAAACTTAAGTCTCTGGACATTGGCAAATGTCCCCTGGTCTCTGACACGGGCCTGGAGTCTCTGGCTTTGAACTGCTTCAATCTCAAGAGGCTAAGCCTCAAGTCCTGTGAGAGCATCACCGGCCAGGGCCTGCAGATCGTGGCTGCCAACTGCTTTGACCTGCAGATGTTAAATGTCCAGGACTGTGAGGTTTCAGTGGAGGCCCTGCGGTTTGTGAAGCGCCATTGCAAGCGCTGTGTCATTGAGCATACCAACCCTGCTTTCTTCTGAAGGGACAGCTCCCATTGTGCAATGAGAACCAAACAGTGCTTTGTAAAAGTGTCCCATGTAAGCACCCATACCCATTCACAGCAGCTGTTTTTCTTTCGGTAAGGGTCTTAGGAGTCTGGCTTTTATTTTATTTTATTTTATTTTATGTTTTTATTTCTCATGAGCAAAAGAGGTCAAAAAAATGAAGGGGAACCCCAAATTTCTACCATGGTCAGTTAATTTTTAGATAAATGTCACAAAGGATGCACCTCAGCAGGCTAGTCACTGTGTCTCGGATATGTACCTTAGCCCCTTTTCCCCTTTTCCTTTTCCCTTTCCCCTCCTGTCCACAAGCCACACCCCAAAGTTCCACACTCTTGTCTTCCAACCCTGAAGCAGCTGCAACATCAACCATTGAAGAAGGCTCTCCAAAGCTGCTCCTTAAACTAACTGATGATCATAAGCCCCACTGCTAAATCTCACACCAAGCCAATTAGGGTCAAAGTAATATTAACACTTCATGGTTGCAAAGAGCTTTCCTATGTTAATACATTTCCGCAAACCATATGGAGTAAGAGGCAACATGTTTTCTCTCCTAGCTCTGCCAGTAACTAGCCTTGTGACCTTGGTCAAACCCCCCCCCCCCCCACCTTTCTGAAATTTCTACCACCAGGGGTGAGGGATTAGCCTCATGCCCGTTTTCAAATTGAGATATGCTCTGCCTAAAGATGCCACCAGGCAGAAGAGCTCTGTCTAAAGCACAGGGCTGGCACTTGTGAGAGAACTGGATATGGAAGTGAGCTGTTGCTTTCAGGAGGGTCCATGGGCTCACTGGAAGTCCACACTGAGCTCTGCTCAGGTCTCCCTTTGCTCTCATCTGAGAACCAACACTCCTGGACGGTGGGCTAGGCTGCTGCACATCCTTTGCCATGTTGGAGGCTGAGACTTACATCCACACATGCATTCCCTCTCCACTTCCTGCTCAGGCAGGAGGGTGCCTCATCACAGGAAGCCCCTATCTCTGTCAGTGTGCATCCTCTGAGCATTTTCAAACCTAAGTAAGAACCCTTATAATTTTTAATTAACAAGTGAGGCCCAAGGGAACCCATGTCCTTAAAGGTTTTTCTAAACCTTCTCAGCGCACATATGCTATGCTATGCCTCAGGCACATCTGTCCTGCCGCCAGTGGGGACAGGCACCTTGGTCCTTTGTCATTCCTGTTTCATTGTGATTTCTCTTTTATTTATCTCTCCATCACACCAGGCCTCCTGGGGTTAAGTTTTTAAGTGTTTAATTGTAAGAATGCCACCTCCCCCACTGTCTGTGTGTTTTCTACTGGATGTAAAACAGACATCCAGGTGTTTTAATATTGTTCATTCAAGATGCCAGGCACAGGGAAGAGGCAACACACTCGCGAGACAGATGTTGGTCCACCCACCACGGTTTTGGAACAGAACGTTAAAATCATTTCGAAATTTGAATTTTAAGTTGATGGGCTCTTAAATGGTCCCTTCTGAATAGAAACCAATTTGTTAGTTTCGCTTTCTTTTTTTTTTTTTTTTTTTTTTTTTCTTTGGAATCAGATAGCCAGAAAAAAGCCTATTGCTTGTTGTCATGAACTCCAGTTGTCTCTTTTTAGTAAACCCAGGTCTTCCTGCAAAGTATTCTCTGGCCATATCCCTTTCCTGTCACTGTGGATAGTCCACCCATCTTCTCCTCAAAGTGCTTGTCCCCCAACCCCAGAGCCTTTCCTCCTCCAAGCCAAGCATGCTACATTCGTTACAGAGCAAGCTTATGCACTGCTCGACAACTGCACTCCCACTGTAGGCTCCGGTGTGTACTCTTGTCTTGTATTGGGAAGAAGTTAAGTGATAAGCCAGCAATTCTTCAGGAGGTTGCTGTCATGGATCCTGTGAATCCCAGCTTCCTGTTCAGTTCATACCATCATCAGGACAGATGGCTGATCATGAGTGTCAGAAAAGAAAGGAACAAGTTTTGGCTGGGGACAGGATCTAGGGACAGCCCCTGAGTTTAGAATCACAAAAGAAATTGAAGGTAGCACCCCTCTGCTCTCTGACTGTGGCTTTTCCTAAACCTTGTGATTTGGAGAGTCACAATGGGTTGTCTGTAACCATTGACACTGGGACATGCCAAATGATCTGGTTCAATAGATCCCAGAATGAGCAGGGGGTCCAAAATGGATCCCTGAGCCATTTGTAATAACTTTATCACCACTGACCGAGTACATCACCTGAACTGTCTCTCATGTGAGACCCAAGGCATGTTTCCCACTTGCTGCCTGCCCAGCACATATGTCTTTCCCAGTTTCCCCCTTTCTCCATCTTCTTCATGCACTCTGCTCTCCACCCTGGGTGGAGGTATGGATCTATGACAGAGGTTATTGGGAACAGCTCAGCAGATTTTTGAGACCAAGCAAATGGCCTCATTATTAAGAACTTTATCTGTTTGGAAACATGGCTTCCTTCCTGGCTCTGCTAAACTGAATGCTCACTTGTTGTTGTTGTTTGTTTGTTTGTTTGTTTGTCTGTCTGTTTCTCTTTAATCCTGATGTTCAAATCACGTTGTGCTGTATGACTCTAGAAAGCCTTAATTTACTTCCACCAAGAAATAAAGCAATATGTTGGTAATCAGACTCAGTTCCATTTTTTAATATTACCTGAGGAGGGTGCTGTTCAGATTGGGGCACTGAAAAGCCTGCAAACAAGCAAGCTGTAAATAAATACTTCCTGTTGAAGACAGAACATGTAGCAGCTCACTGCTGCTATTGCCGCTTCAAAGCTGGATCCAAGGTTCTATTGTCTCCATGGACCTTAGAATGTTGCCTTTAAACTGACAGGTAAGTGAATAAAACATTATAGGTTGACCCAGGACTTCAATTCCTCGTCCAAACTCCTCCCCTCAGATTGTGGAATTGGTAATTTTGCATTTTAAAAGAAGTTACATTGGATGGATGTTGAATACCACAGAGAATCTGGGACAGTACCCTTAATTAAATATATTAGCATTCTGTACCAGTGGATACAGCTCAGTGCAATTAAGATTATTAAAGATGATACATACCCTTGTATTAATCCATGCTGGTGTTAACATGTCAATTTCTGCAAAAAAAAATAATGAAAATATTCCCTTTTCCAAGAAATCTATGGATTTCAGGATTACGGATGAATATGTGTAGATTTCCGTACATCCTGACTCTAGCTACAAATTGTTGAGAGAATCGTCAACATTTTGCCATCTATTAGTGACTTGAAGTACTAGGATATAGGAGAAGATATGGTTACCAGATGCAGAAGAAAGTACTAGAAGTAAAATGTCAAATTGCTTTCTTCCTTGCCTGAACCCTTAGAATTAAATTAGTATGGCTGAAAGGAAGCAATCGTAAGGGCTTCACCCTATGCATCTAAAAAGATTTTAGGGGCATCAACTTATCTATTGTAAGTGTATTTGTCCTCAAACAACTTTTCAACCTGCATTGCTTTGACAGTTGTCAATTAAACTAATAGAACTGTTAATTGCCTTATAGCATTAATTTTGTTGACTCAGTGCAATTCTTATCAAGATTTTAGAGTAAGGCTATTACTGGGTAAAATCTATTCACTGTGAGACTCCTTGACTTCTTATAGTTTCAGCATTTCTTCACAATGACACAAAGCCTTCCAGATACTTGGTGTCTTAGTCTGAATTTCATTGCTGCGAAGAAACATGGTAACCAAGGCAACTCTTATACAAGAAAACATTTCATTGGGGCTGGCTTATAATTGCAGAGGTTCAGTCCATTATCTTTATGACAGGAAGCATGCAACAGTGACACACTTCCTCCACCAAGGCCATACCTACTCCAACAAGGCTATGCTTCCTAAGAGTGCCTCTCCCTATGAGCCAAACATTGGAACACTTGAGTCTCTGAGGGCCATAGAAACCCTAACTAAGATGAGTTGGTACCAGTGTAGTGGGCTATTCAGGCCCCCCTGGAAGAAGCCTGGAAGACTCCTCTCCTTCTGGAAACAGCAAACCTTGCTGTAACCTGGTTTATCTGGCTCCTGCTGTGTTGGCAGGGCCACCTGGTCTATCTCAGCACAGCTGGAGCTGGTTTGAGTAAGCCTGTTCTGTGTCTGTGGAAGGGACAAACTATGTGCCTATGGAAGGGGCAAACTGTGTGTTGATTGTCTCTCTCTGTGTTCTTGAACCTAGACGCCTGCCCATGGCAGGGACGAGCTGTCTGTTTGTTGGTATCTCATTCTGTGTTCTTGGACTTAAACTGACTGACAACATTTTTTGGGTTTTTGGTGTTTTTTTGTTTGTTTGTTTTTGGGTTTTTTTGACATTGGACAGACTGAATTTACCCCATTAAACATTCTAGTTAACCACTGGAGGGAAGTTAGGGAAAGAGGAGAAAACTAGGAGGGGGAGAATCTAGTGGAGAGCCCCCTCCCCCCTCGTAGATAAAGGCCTTTCTTTCCCCCGAGACCCACCTCACAGGTTCTGGCCATCAGGAAGAACGAAGCTCAGGAGGAGAGATCTGGACCTGTGAAGAAATCGATCCTCCAAGACCCTTCAACAGCAGACCTATTGCTCTAAGACCCTCCTTCTCCATATCCCCCTACCCTGGCCCCTATGGCCCTGCCAGCACCAGCACTGGTCCTGAGATCCTCAGCCCATATGGGACCGGGGCCATTGTACCCCTCTTTACCAGAGGGAGGAGTGGGAGGAGACTCCCTCCCACTTTCCAAGGGGCCAATTAATCTCTTTGAGAGTATCTTATTTACTCATCAGCCCATCTAGGATGATATCCAACAACTCACGAGAGTGATCTTCACAACCGAAGAGTAAGAGAAGATAATGCAGGAAATTAGAAAGAATGCCCCCTCAGACACCATCAATGGACCAGGCTGTCATCGACAGCGGGCTATCCCTGACTATGGCAGAAGGTAAGGGGCACCTAAAGGTCCACCACCAGACTCCATTGGCAGGTCTCAAGGGGGCTGCATGACGACCCACAAATCCAACCAAGGTACATGAGGATAAGCAGGGATGAGTCGCCCAGGGCCTTTCTAGAGTGGCTCATGGAGGCATTCCACCAATATACACCCTATGACCCCAGCAGCAAGAAGGACAAAGCTACTGTGACAATAACTTTTATAGGCCAGGCTAGTAGAGATAACAGGGAAAAGCTTCAGAGTCTAGAAAGACAGGATAGGCCATTGAGGGAGTTAGTGCAGGTTGCTGAGGAAGTCTACCATAATAGGGAGACAGAGGAGGAGAGAAGGAGCAGATAAAGAGAAAGGAAGAAAAGCAACAGGGAGGGAATCTACAGAGAGTCCTGACTCTCAAGTTAGAGGATGAATATAAGTTGTTTGAGACCTCAGACAGGGCACCCCAGGACCTAGACTGGTGGCTCGAGGGCTTTCCCCAGGCCTGGGCTGAGACAAAGGGATGGGAAGGCCCACCAATCAGCCCCCCCCCCCCATCCATGTAGAGCTCAGAGCCCAAGCCCTCCAGTGTCTGTGTACCAACATCCAATGTCGAGGTAGGCCTGGGATGGAATCAGGCCCCATATTACCAGGCTCCTAGAACAAGGAATCCTGTGGAAGTGCCAATCAGCTTGGAATACTCCCCTGTGCCTGTGAAGAAACCTGGGAGCCAAGACTAAGGAGGACTGTCTAGAGGAGGCTAAACGCCTCTTGGAGGAGCTGGGAGGATTGGGATACAGAGCCTCAGCCAAGAAGGCCCAAATCTATCAGAGAAAAGTAAGTTATTTGGGCTACCTGCTGAAAGATGACCAGTGCTGGCTCACCAACTCTGGAAAGGAGACCATCAGCACATCCCTCCTCTGCAGGGCCCCAAGCAGGTATGAGAATTCCTGGGCACAGCTGGTTTCTGCCGGCTATGGATTCCAGGGTTTGTTAACTTGGCTTCCCCCCCCCCCCCGTCGACCCCCTGACTAAAAACGAACAGCCCTTCATTGGGAGGAAGAAGAGCAACAGGCTTTTGAAATGATTAAGCAGGCTCTGCTCAAGGCCCCTGCTCTAGGACTGCCTGATTCCAGTAGACCTTTCCACCTTTATGTGACTGAAAACAGGGGGATAACCAAGGGGGTGTACACCCAGTGGCTGGCCCCTGGAAGCACCCGGTTGCCTATCTGTCAAAGAAATTAGACCCTGTCACTGCTGGGTGGCCTGCTTGCCTACAGATAGTGGCAGCGGTGGTAGTTCTAGTCAAAGATGCTGATAAATTGACACTGGGGCAGAACCTGACTGTGACACGCTTTGGAGATTGTTGTTTGCCAGCCCATGGATTGATGGCTGACCAACACCTGCATGACTCGTTGTCAGACTCTGTTGCTAAATTCAGATTGGTTGACCTTTAAGTCACTAGTGGCCCTCAACCTGGCCTCTCTGTTACCTGATCCCAACCTCAACCCGCCAGCTCATGATTGCCAGCAGATTCTAGCTAAGGAACAGGGACAGGGAAAGGACCTGTCAGATTGGCCACTCCCTGATGCCGAGGTGACCTGGTTCACTGACGGCAGCTGCTACCTTGTGGAGGGACAACACAAGGCGTGGGCCACCATTGTGGACTGGTGCCAGGTGGTCTGGGTGGAACCACATCCTTCAGGAACGTCAGCCCAAAAGGCAGAGCTGATAGCTCTGACCAAAGCCTTGGACCTGGGGGCAGGCAAAAAGATCAACATCAACACGGATAGCAGGTAAGCCTTTGCCACAGCTCATGTCCACAGGGCTATATGCCAAGAGAGAGGACTGCTCATTCCAGAGGAAACAAACAGGAAATCCTGGATCTCTTGGATGCCCTAATGAAGCCAGCAAATGTGGGTCTTATTCACTCCCAGGACATCAGAAGGGAGAAACTCTGGCCCACGGCAATAAACAGGCAGATCATGTAGTTCGAGAAGTAGCTGTGCAGAAGCCTATCCTAGTAATGGGCCTGCAAGAAACACCTGCTGGGAAATGGGACTGGACTAAGGGATGGCCTGACTTAGAATATAATGAAGAAGAAAGGACTCAGATTGCTAGCCACTCCACCAACTATTACCTAGAGAAGGAAGGACAATGGTGCCCAAAAGAAAGAAAACTATGCTTCCCAGAAATCAAGCAAAAGATTTACTAGGCCAAATGCACAGATGGCCTAAGCAGTTAAGGGACCTAAAGTATATATAATAGGACTCAGGTTTTGGGCCAGAAAGACAGTAGAAGGGTGTAAGATATGCCAGCAAGTGAATGTTTATGAAGCCAAGAATAAACAGGGCAAAAGACCTAGGGGAGAACAGCCTGGAGTATATTGACAGGTCGATTTTACAGAAGTTAAGCCAGGAAAGTGTGGTTATAAATACCTTCAGGTGTTTGTAGATACTTTCTCTGAATGGGTTGAGGCTTTCCCCACCAAGCAGGAAACAGCTACCATGGTATCCAAGAAGATATTAGAGGAAATTTTCCCGAGGTTTGGAGTGCCCAAGGTAATTGGATCAGACAATGGCCCTGCTTTTGTCTCTCAGGTAAGCCAGGGGTTTGCAAAAGTATTGGAGACAGATTGAAAACTTTATTGTGAGTACTGTCTCCAAAGCTCAGGGCAGTTAGAGAGAATGAACAAAAACCAAAAAAAAAGAGACCTTAACTAAATTGACCTTGGAGCCTGGCTCGGACTGGGTGGTGCTCCTCCCCTTGGCCCTGTTCCAAGCCCGGAACACCTCCTACCATTTTAACCTGACCCCTTTTGAAATCCCTTGGTATCTACTGGATCCTCCCAGGAGGTATTCCACAGCATGAGATTTGTCACAACCCGTCTGCCTTAAATGCTCCAGGGATGCCAGAGATCCCTCACCACTTCCAGACTGGTGACTGGATCTATGTAAGGAGGCATTAGGCCCAGTCTCTGGAACCTCGACGAAAGGGCCCCTTGCTGGGCTGCTAGCTACTCCCACAGTCCTCAAGGTAGATGGTATCGAGGCCTGGGTGCGTGCTTCCCATGTGAAACCTGCAGACACCCCACTCCCCAGAGACCCCCGCTGGATGGTACAGAGGATGGACAATCTGCTCAAGCTCAAGATCACTGACCTTGATCCTGACTGCCTGGTGGTACCTTTGGACTGCACTCACTGTCTCTCTTCTGTTGTGGTTGGGGGTCACTGGGGCAGCCACCAGGACTTCTGCTTTGGTCTTACCAAGGGCAAATTATGACAGTCTGAGGGCAGCCATTGATTTAGATATAGAGAGAACAGAAGGTTCCACCAGTCATCTTAAAGACTCACTGACTTCCTTATCAGAAGTAGTCCTACAGACTAGGAGGGGATTAGACTTAACTTTTCCTCCAGCAAGGAGGGCTATGTGCTGCCTTAGCTGAAGAGTAGTGCTTTTATATAGACCATTCTGGGGTTGTTAACAATTCAATGGCCAAGGTGAGAGTAGGGTTAGCCAAGTGAGAGAGAGAGAGAGAAAGAGAGAGAGAGAGAGAGAGCGAGCAGTCAGGGTTAGTTCAAGTCTTGGTTTAACTCCTCCTCTTGGTTAACCACCCTCATATTTACCTTGTTAAGACCTTAATTGTTCTCCTGCTATTGTTGACTTTTGGCCCCTACATTTTGAACCGCTTGGTTGCTTTTGCTAAGGAACTCATAGGTGCAGTACAGCTAATGGTCTTAAAGCAGAAATACAAAGAACTAGATACAAAAGACCAGGAGTATGAGTTGCATAGCTATCAACAATAGCTTCAGGATTGAAGCTTGCACAAGAAAAAGGGGGGAATGAGAAGTCAGCTCAGGAACTTTGGGATATTCCACCAGGACCCCTGAGCACATGGGCAGCCCTCCCCTCCTGGAAGAAACAGGTTAGAGAGCATGTAGGCTGGAAGGGAAGGGCTGATTAAGCCCCTGCTACCTCATTTCCTAAATATCCATCAGTTTAAAAGTCACACTTTTCTGCTAATCACATTTTGCCTAATTGCTGCTGCTCTAAAAACCATATAAAAGCTCACTTAATGGGCTATGTGGGGTCGTTCTCCCCTGCCTTGGTGTACAGAATGACCCCAGCATTCTGGATCAATAAATTCCTCTTGCATTTTGCATTGATCCCTGACTCCATGGTGTTCACTCCGGGGTCTCCAGTAAGTTAAGTCTCCCCAGAGTCTTACAAGGAAGTTGAAAAAAAAATTAAATCCTAGATGGAGAAGAAATATTAAAAAATATTACAATGAAAATACACTAAAAATCTGTTTTCTTCTTGCATGCTATCAGTCTATTGTATTTTGGGGTTTGATATATATGTAGGAGATTGTTCTCAGTGGAGAGAAATGTCCTAAGCAGGGAGCATGAGTCACTTTTTTACAGTAAATGCTGATGTCATCACTAAGTTGTACTACCTAAAGAACAACTTGGGCTTGGTTCACTAATATAACCACCAGAATAGACAGGTATATTTACTCCTTTTTTCTCTTCAGTGAAACATTATTTTCTTGGGCCACAGGTTCATCTTCTTGGGCCCCCTTTCTCATCTCCAGTTAACAGACCAGGTTTCATTTTAGCTACAAGAGATGAAATAACTCAGAAGATATGCAGGATTCTAGATAAAACAGATATGAATCTGCCTTGAAAGTCCAGGAAATAGCCATATCTTAGATGCCAATCTCATTGACTACTTAGAAAACTTAGCTTTCTGCTTTGAATGGTGTTCAGATACCACTCAGTATGTGAGGATAGCTGTGAACTGTTATATTGTCCTATTTCTGAACGAAATATTTTAAACAAATAATTTTTGTGTTGTGAAATATTTGCCTTTGCAGCTGTTCAGCTCCTGAATTTTATACTTGTGAAATAGGTACAGGCAAATTCTATACTAGAATACATGCTAATTAATACATGTTAATGGACACTGGAGAGTTCAATCATCTTTTCTCATGAGCCAAAAAGTGCTCATGATAAAAAAAAGAATGAATTAACCATTTGTTGATCATCTGCCATATGTCAGATACTATTACAATCCATGGGAGAATGAGTATAACACAAACATTCTAAAGTCACCCAGAGCAAATGACAACAGTGCAGCATATTAACAGCAATATGGACTCCCATGCTGACCTGGCAGGCAGTGTGTGCCCAATGAAGCAAGGGTAGCATACCTGTTTGGGGAGGAAACCAACTGTTTCTGTCTAGATGTGATGTCTGCATCCCAGAAGGAAATAACTACCACTGTAAGCCTGGTCAAAAATCTAAAGCAGGGAAAGAGGAGGGAATTAAAGACTCCAAGAGAAAACACACTACTGCAGCCAAACTGTTTCTTATGTTTATATTCATACACTAGCATGTCTCTCAGCTGGGATCAGAAAAACTTCTTTTTGTGGAGGATAATGATTACTGCAAAGACAAATTATTAAAGTGCTAAGAATAAGTGCCAATTGAGTGGTCAGCTTCAAATAAGCTATCTGCATTGGCCCTTCTAAGACCCAGGGAACAGCATGTAAAAGTAGACAGAAATATGTGAATGCCAAGCAGACAGACACTAGCAGTGGAAAGGCTGTCTGCTGCACATGGCGTGGCCATCACAATCATGAAAACACAGCAGATGTGGCTACCTGTACAAGATCTGTGCATGTGTGCATGTGTGCAGGTGCATGCACATACACACACACACATGCAGGGGCACACACAAACAGGCATGCACACACACGGACATGCATGAGGAACACACGGGCCGTTGCATGCACACATGTGTTTGAGGGATTTTAATAGGTCACAGAGATAATTTAATGCTTTCAAACATTTCTCCTCTCAGTCAGCTCCATGAATGCTATTTTAGACCTTCAATCTTTTCCCATTTTGCTACTGTGTAATACCCAATTTATCAGAATGGCAAACACACCCTAAAAGTCTATTTCACTAAGAGGTCCCTGATAGTTGTATGTCTCTTTTAACATTATTTTAGTAAATTCTAGCAAAGCCAGACTCTTGATGGCAGAACATAAGCATCTCCCAATAAACATTTGTTGGATTAATGAATGAATATTGTCATGATTTTCCATTGAACTCTGTGACCCTAAGTTTTTAAATGTTTTAAAATTTTTGCCAGTCTTTCCCACATATAGGATACATTGTGATCCTGTTTAGACCCCTGTTAAATAATGTCTTCTACTCCTACTTCCATTATGTACCTCTGTCTCTGTCTCTCTGACTCTCTGTCTCTGTCTCTCTGTCTCTGTCTCTCTCTCTCTGTCTCTCTCTCTCTGTCTCTCTCTCTCTGTCTCTCTGTCTCTCTCTCTCTCTCTCTCTCTCTCTCTCTCTCTCTCTCTCTCTCTCTGTGTATGTGTGTGTGTGTTGGGGGGGTAGTTAAAATCAATGTGAGAAAAAAGTCCCAGAAACATAATTTCTTCGGAAAGCTAAGACATGAAAAGCTAGCCTGTCCCTTTAAGCACCATGTGTATTAATGGTACAGTCATGGGTGGCCCATGTCCCTAAAAGCCTGCAATCAGGATTTCTAATAAGCTAGCTCTTCCCTCTCTCAATTATCCCTGAAACACTCAGAGACAGGCTAATGTTTGGTGCTCCTGTAGTAACACAGACCTGTAATGAGGATGATTCAAATAGCTGAGGTTCCTCAGTTCACTGTGCCTCTCACTGGAAATGGACTGTCAGTAATCTTAAACAGTGGGTGGCCTAGGAAAAGCTGATGAAGCACCCGTTAGCACTGACTCTAATGTCATTAAGGATGAGTTCTTGGAAATCTCATGTGTCATTAGGGTGGCAAATGTGAACTTATTTGTTCAGAGCAATAATGACTTAACTAGGGAAAGCCACCACAAGTGCAAAGGCGACAAGGGGGCTTTTGAATCCTGTCTCTAGGCAGAATGATGGTTGTCATGGTTTCCCAGTTTTGAGTGTTTCCCAGAATCTGCAGGCCCTAATTAAGCTCATTCCCAGAGAGTCATGCAAAAGATACAGGAGAAAGGATTTCTAGTTACAAAGATTAGCCAGTAATTGCTAATCCATTTAGTTCATTACTCATTCAAACGCTGAAGCACACAAAGTCACTCTCTGTGAATGAAATGAAAGCAACGACAACCAAGTATTAGGATTCGCACCATGTGTTTTTTTCATGATATTTACACTTACAATTTAAACAAACTTATCATGGCCTTTTTCGTTTATGAGAAGGTAGATAAAGGCATACAACCGTCAGAACTGACCACCAGCCTGCTGCCCTTTTATCTGAGAGCCAGTGGTGGGTTTTGTTTTGTTTCGTTTAAAGATATGAAAACCAAAGTAGAAATACTTATTCTTTACAATCTTATATTTTTCACTCGTTGAGAATAACTGACAAACATTCTGAATTTCAACTCCACAGTTTCGTAGCTTGCAAGTATATACTGAGATAATCAAGATATGTTGACTTTCCATATTCTTCTACCACTTAGTTAACTGGCAGAAAAGATTGTTCACCCAACAAATCCTCAGCATCAAACAGAGTGACAGAGTTCAGATCTTTCCTCTTGTACTCTCTGCAAGCATGTGGCTAAACGTGTGCTTTATGATTGATCTCTATGAATGGCAGCTGTGCATCAAAGTCTTTCCATTAGCTTGTTGGGTCTGTGGGACTCTCTTCTGTGTTTATAATTTTGGAATACCCAAAGAATAATGAATGGCCACAGACATGCTGCAAACCTAGAGATCAAGAGACTGTGGATTTCAAGAAATGGAAAGAGCTTCAATAATAGCCTCTCACTCAGATAATTAAAACCAGTCTTCTTCCAGATTTCCAAGCTGACACGCTATTACTAGTACCATTGCCTTGAGTCTCCTGTGTGCATGTGTGTGGTGGTCCTCTTTGAAATAGCACACACAGGAAAAATACACAAGGCCATGGCTGGGCCTTTTAAAAATCTATACAAGTTTCAAGTTGATCACACAGGTGATCATGGAACATCATGGCTGCACCTGTGTAGGTACTAAGGCGTTTTGTTTCTTTAATTTTCTCAGCCTTAGTGTAGAGAGCTTCTGTCTCTGAAGGAAAATCCTTCACAGCCAATAGCTTGTTATAGACAAGGAGAAAATTGACCTTTTTATTTTTTACCAGGTGTTCTGAATGGTGCAAAAGTACCATATCAGTAGTATACTGGCTGGTTTTGCATGTCAACTTGACACAAGCTGGAGTTATCACAGAGAAACAAGTTTCAGTTGAGAAAATGCCTCCATGAGATCCAGCTGTAAGGCATTTTCTCAATTAGTGATCAAGGGGGGAGGGCCCCTTGTGGGTGGTACCATCTGTGGGCTGGTAGTCTTGGGCTCTATTGGAAAGCCCGATGAACAAGCCAGAGGAAACAAGCCAGTAAGTAACATCCCTCCATGGCCTCTGCATCAGCTCCTGCTTCCTGACCTGCTTGAGTTCCAGTCCTGACTTCCTTTAGTGGTGAACAGCAATGTGGAAGTGTAAGCTGAATAAACCCTTTCCTCCCCAACTTGCTTCTTGGTCATGATGTTTGTGCAGGAATAGAAACCCTGACTAAGACACAGTAGTTTCACATGTGCCGGTCTCCACATGGACTGGAAGTCAATGTCAAGCTGTAGCAATGTATTGGAGTCACAAGCAAGACTTGCAAAAAATAGGGCTAAGAGTGTCTTGTAGCTGAAATTGACAGTCATTGTCACAGGAATCATAAATTAAATTATTTAGATGTTTTTAAAGGTCATATTTCTTAGTTTTGGTGAGATAAAATTCCAGGAATCTCTTTTCATATCTCTAAGGATCAAGTTGATTGCCATTGCTGTAACAAGGAAATACAAATTCAGATTTGGGTCCTAAGTTTCCAGATTTTACAATTTTGGTGGGGACAGTCTTATTCATTTTGGCCCTTCCTTTTGCTAGCTGGAATTGGTCGCTTGCATATGTGTTGTGTGCCATTTTCAGAAGAAATTCATGTTCTCATTTGAACTTCTAATATCCCATGAAGGTTCATACTTTTAATCTTTGGCCCATACAACCAAGACTATGTGCAGCCTCTCAGTATTATCTATTTGATGGAGTAGTTTGATATGACTATGGAAAGACACAATAAAAGGGGTATAGACACAAAAAAATGCTTTAAAGATATGAGGGTACCACTTCATCTTATATTGTTACTATTTCATAGCAAATATTTTCAAAAACTCATGGTCCATTTGGAACTGTGAAGTAATGTTCAAATGGAGAAGAGACTGTTATGGATTGTTTCTTCAGATTATAGATGGCATGAAGTAATGTATGATAAAATTTGGTTCCCACTGATGAATTGAACTTTTAGTAGTAGTAGTAGTAGTAGTAGTAGTAGTAGTAGTAGTAGCAGCAGCAGCAGCATTATTGCTTAGGATCTGAGATACAGCATCCTCTAAGCTGCCATGGCTGACCTATTACCTGTGCAAGCTCTTAATAAACAAACTCCCCTCCTGTTTGCTGGTACCTGAAATCCCGACATCGTAATCCCCCATTGCTATGAACAAAGCTGCATCTGTTGCTATGCTCTCCTTACCCTGACAGACTAAAATCTCTTCTAAACTCACGATTCCAAATAAACCTTCCCTGTCTTCATTTCTCTCTGCTAAGTAGATTTGTCACAGCAATACAAGTTTAACTAACATAGAAAACTGGTGCTAGAAATGGAGTCATTGCTGTGATGAAGTTGAGTGTATAATTCTTAGTCATTCATAACTTGTTTTCAGAAGGAATTTGGAACAATTTGGAGATGTGTGTTATAGAAACCACAAAATTCTACAAAACAGAACTCAGGTGTAATTTTGGAGAGAATTTAGGAGATCAGCCTTCTGATAAAATAGGGCCAGTGAAGACTGGGGTCATGAGGTTTCATATCAGAACAGAGCTCTCTTCAGACTTGGACTAGCAGCCATTCTTTTGAAAAATTGGCAAGGAACCTGGCTCTCTTTTATCAATGTCCTGAAAGTTTAAGGTATGCTGAAGGAAGCCCCTACGTTGTACAAATGCAAACTCACTTGGAAAGCCAGCACTTTTGAGAAGGAGAGGGGGAATAGAAAGAGGAGCTGTGTGAGAGGGGAGACGGGGAGGAGAGGGTTTCAGATATTGGAATGTAAAGTGAATAAATTAATTAATTAATGGAGAAAATGTAAAGAGAAATCAGATGTGATACCACTCACCTGTAACCATAGTACTCAAAAGACTGAGGAAAATGGTTGGTAAAAGTCTGAGTTCAGCCTAAGCTACATAACAAGTTCCAAACAAGCCCAGTAGTCAAATAAGACACTATCTCAAGAAAAAAAAAAATTCCAGGTGGGAATGGGGTGTTTTGGTAGAGTGGGGACTGTGTAGGAATAAGAATGTGAATCTGAGAAACTTCTAGAACAGAGACACCTAAGTAAACATTTTCCTATATTCAACCACTAAACCATTGACAGCATGCTTGGGTGGTTCAAAGGAGGTTGACGGTTCCTCACTGGTCATGATTTTGCTTCTTATATTGCACTTAGATATCTAGAGACCAGGTTGGAAGGATTGTTCTGGTTGGAAGGGTTGTAATTGTACTTCAGTTCACCTGTGTCGTTGGCATACCTACTGCTTCTGCTTCCTTTTTATTTAGGACTTGAAGTTTCCAACATACATAAATCATAAAAGCAGTACATGCTGTCAATTTTATGTCAAAATGCTTCTAATTCACAAGTAGATCTTTATCTACTTCCAGTCAGCATTGAGCAGGTACATTTAGTAAGACTTTGCACATGTGAACCTGTAATGCTCCAGAAAACCACTTTTAGCTGCCTTCCTGTCTACTTGGTAGACTTTGAACTGCTTTATGGTCTTTTCTTCATCATTCCTTAAAACCTGGAAGTAGAGAAGTAGAGAGCCTTGCCAAAGTCTCAGAAGGAACAGAGTAGGTCCATTCTAAGCTTTTCTATTAACAGTTTCCCAGTGTTTCTAAATTAGTCATGGTCCACACTTGATGATTTCTAAAGTTCAATCTCTCTTGTCAGAATTTCTCTTGACATTAGGTACCCTTGATTTTAAAAAAGCCTCCAGAGGAGTCAGTGACCAAGATGAATCTCCACCCTAAGTCATCACATACCCCAAAGAGCAAACACAGAAGTAAGGTCAACTTCTCTCCTGGAACACTTTACAGGTTTATGAAGAAAGTCTTGCTTTGACTTATCATAACAAGATCAGATCTGGCCATGTCCATTAATCATAAAATTAGGACAGAACAGTCCAAAAGTTGCTTGTGGATTCTGCCATTGATTGTGTATCAATGTTTGGAAATTTTTCTAAATTATTGGATGTAAGAACAACAGTGGCTAAGAAGGCAAACATTTGAGATGTATTTCCATTGTTCATATTTCCATGGTAGATGAGCCTTCATATAAAAGAAAGACATGGACACACACACACACACACACACACACACACACACATGCTTAGCTGAAAAGCACTCAGCATTGATACTCATCACAGTGAAGATGATGTTCTTTAGAATTTTGCTTCTGTAGTATTTAATTTAGCCTTAGGAAACATAATCATTTCAAGATTCAAAACAATAAAAAGTGAGCCATATTTATAAAACTATGTTGGGCATTGTGTCTGCCATTCTGTCTTTATCAACATTGTTCTAAGTCTTGTCACTCTATTCTGCTAGAAAGAATAAAAGAATAAGATACACTACTGATCCTGGAAGAAAGACAAAAAAGATGTTTGACTCAGCCAATAAAATTGAACTGCCATAAGAGAGAGCCAAAAGAATAAATAATGTTCTGAAAAGGATGCAGACAGAGTTTCATGTCCCAGATATTTTTCTCAGTTCTAGTTACTGGGAGTGGAGATGAGTGTATTTATCAATGGCATTTAAAAGTTCTCCTTTTGCCAAATACAATGTTTGTTTGGTACTTTTTGCCAATGTGGTAGTATTGAAATGTGTCCTCTGTACTGACTTTTCAAGTCTGCTAGCCAAAAAGTAGAGCATAATGCATGCTGTTGATAACCAGAAGTAGCCATTATCCTAGAGAACTAATTTCCAAAGCACACAATCAAACTTTTTATGTGCAGCCTCTTAGTATTCTCTATTTGATGGAGTAGTTAGATTTGACTGTGGAGAGAGAGGATAAAAGTGGTCTAAACACAAAAATACTCTATGAGGTACCACTTCATCTTAGATTGTTTCTATTTCATAGCAAATATTTTCGGTCAATGTCTGTCTGGAACTGTGAAATCGTGATCAAAGTGGAAGAGACTGTTAACGAGTAGTTTGTTCAGAGTAGAGGCTACAGGAAGAAAAGTAACATAAAACACACACACACACACACACACACACACACACACACACACACACACATACACACACACACACACACACAAGCCTATCATGTCCACCAAAAGGAAAACTGAGCCACAACTGAGGAAAAAGTCCAATGCACTTGCCAGATTTTCAACTAACACACAAAAATCCCTTAGGAGCCTGTAGAGTTGAAGGTGATCTGGGTGTTTAATTCAGAATGCCTTCACTGATCATCTTCCCTTTGCTTCTGTGATAGACAAATAAAAGCACATACCACTCTTGCCTTCAAGGTGACCATCAGCTATTGATGAAAGAGCAGCACTAAGAGATATTTCAACTCAAACCGAGAAGAGTTTCTTAGTCCTAAATGGGACATCTATATCACCACTCACCCCGAAGCTCAGATAACATTGAGGCATAAGAAAGGCTGTCAGGGAAGATGTCTTCTGGACATAAATGGAAATTGAGCTCATGAACTAATAGGAGTCTTTAGCTATCAAAAGATCTGTCCAAGATCAACCCAGTCAACAAGTCATTACAGACAGCTCATGAGGTCCCCACTCATAGCTGAGAAGCTGCCATTTGTGGTTCATGGCTGCCAGGGGAAGAAAGGTCAACTGTCTTCTGGGATGTAGCCCATGACAGGTTGCACATGCCCCGTTGGATGCTACTCTACGCCCATGCATGTATGGGTAGAAGTAATAGGACTCAGTGTGTTATAGCAAAAAGATAAGAGGCAGAGTAAGAAAAAGATGCAAGAGAAAGTTGGAGGGGAATGGAGATTGGATAGAGTCTAAATATGTGAAAAGAGAATGGACTTCCATATAAATTACTAATAAAATTAAATAAATAAAAATAAGTTTTTGAAAGAAAAAAGTTATTAGATGCCCACTAAAGGATGGCACTTTTTGAGGCACTAGAGATAGAGGTAGAAACAAAGACAAGCAAATCCCATGCCCTCATGGAGCTTACATTCTAAAGCCATCACAATCTGTCAGACAGACTACATATATTTACACACACACACACACACACACACACACACACATATCCTAGCATGGTGGTACATGCCTTTTTTTCCAGCATGCAGGAGGTAGAGGCAAGTAGATTTCTGTGAAATTGAGGCCAGCCTGGTCTATTGTAGCAAGGCCAAGGTTACATAGTGAGGCCCTGCCTCAATATAGGTATGTAGGTAGACAGATAGATAGGTAGATAGATGGATGGATGGATGGATAGATAGATAGATAGATAGATAGATAGATAGATAGATAGATAGATAGATAGATACTATCATTAATCTCAGCACACTGCAGGCATAGGAAGATATATATATATATCTCACTGAGAATGTCAGACTTCAGACCCTGAACTGTGGGTGTTGCTCAGTAGTAGACAGATTACAAGTGGATATAAATCCCCAGTTTCATACCAGCATCCCCAGCAGGGAGAGACAGGGAAGTGAGAGAGTCATACCCCTAATTTAACAGAATTCTTAGATTTAAATTTGAGAATCATTTTTTATTAAAGGCAGAAAATAAAAAAAAAATTGTACATAAAGAATGTATATATGGTTGAGAGTATTAATGTATATATGTATACAAGGGACTGTGAATTCTATAGTGAAAAATACATAACAGGAAGAAGGCTGGTGATAGAGAAACTGTGTTTTGTTTTGTTTCAATGATAGTTTAGAAAGTATCTTTTCAGAATTAGCAATGAGAAAAGATGTGCAAACTGGCCAGTTGGTTGCCTTAAGAAGACAAGTCTGAGTTCAAGTACTGAACGCCGAGCAAAGGCCTTCTTTGAGAATTCTAGACTCAGAGACGAGCTTCATAGAAGAGCTGGAGGAGGGAGAGAGAGGAGGAGAGGGAAGGGGAGGGAGAAGAAGCAGAGGGCAGAAGATCATGTCAGACAAAGTAGAGGGAGACTGTAGGGTCTTAGAGGCATTATCATAGCTTGGATTTTAAAAAGAATGGACGGTTACATCAGTTCTCCTCGCAGGGAAGATTCTGGAAACCAACCGATGGAACACCTGTCCACCTGGATCCTTGTTCATCTCATTCCTTAGACGCCCTGACATCTCCTCGTTGTATGTTTTTGTTCTCTTTACCATAGGAACCATTTATTGTGACCCAGCCCTCACTAAGGACTTAATTAACCCTTCAACCATTTTAACTAAAGTTTATTGAGACCAACTACATTCTAAACACTCTGTGATTCTGAACAAATGAGACAATGCCTTACCTTGGTGAAATTTTCTTTGCTGAAAGAAACAATTGATGAACAAATAAACAAGATAGGGTAGTGATAATGGCTGTGTTCTAATAGAATGCTTGGAAAGTTTTCTCTGAGAGGATACATTGGAGAGAGAGAGAGAGAGAGAGAGAGAGAGAGAGAGAGAGAGAGAGAGAGAGAGAGAGAGAGACTATGTTTGCTTTGTGGTAATCAAAGCTCAGCACAGTTTCCTCCAAATGAAATTAATTAAAACAACATTGATCCTCATACCGTTTCATGGTCAGGAAATTGTGGCCAGTTTTAGTTAAGTGTTTTGATTCTTTCAGTGAGGACAGAAGTCTACACTGTCGTCGTCGTTGTTGTTGGACACTTTTGTAGGCTGAAAAATGCAATTCCAGCTTCATTCTGTGGCTGCTGGCTTGAGGACTTGGTTTCTGGCTAGTTGGACCTCCTAGCAACTTAGGACACAGCATCTGGTTTTCCTTGAGGTGAGTATAATTCAAGGAAGAGTGCAGAGGAAGCAAGCAAGTTACCCTGTGTCTTGTTTAACTTGTTTTAAACTAACATTCTGTCACTTAAGCTATATCCTACTGGTCACAGAGTATGCATAAGGGACCCAAGGAAGATGTGACGTCCAGGAAGGGATGAGTATTGGCAGCTGCAATGGAGGCTAAGTGCATCCAGCACGCGGCATGCCATACTTGAAAACTACCCAATTGTTTGCTGTGCAGTCCTGCCACTAAGTTGATGCTGTCCCTTGTCCTCTCTCACAGGCCAGAGAATGAAAGAAAGAAAGGAGGAGGAAGTAGAGAAATCAAGGAAAAGTAAGACACCAGCGATGAAAGAACAGAAGATAAAAACGTATAGAAAAGTTTCTAGTTTCTCTGGAAATCTATTTAGTTACACAGTCCTATGCAGACATCTTAGGCAGATTTCAAGGGCAAAACGTCATCAATGGGCTCTGATGGGAATAGCTTCCTCAGTGTCTCGAGGTTCACTTCTTCCACTCACTGTCACCACAGTTATCACAAGGAGGGAGTTTTGAAAATATTTTATTTCCCCAAAGGGTAAGAATTACACCAAGATTTTCTTTTATAAGACTAAATCTAGCTATAAGACAGTTTTCATTATAAATAATTGCTTTCATTAAATCTATTTGAGGACATTGGATATTTTATGATCTGCTATCTCTTGTTCAACATCTGACATTCTTAATTCACTTAAGTTTCTGCAAAATGCCTCACACAATAAATTTCTCCTTGGCTTTAGTTCCAGGAA
Organism: Uromys caudimaculatus; assembly: GCA_028551405.1. Classification (NCBI taxonomy): domain Eukaryota; kingdom Metazoa; phylum Chordata; class Mammalia; order Rodentia; family Muridae; genus Uromys; species Uromys caudimaculatus. The sequence continues at coordinate 11,954,625 of CM052716.1, forward strand.
AAAAAGATTTACTCTGCAGACAAGTTTGCCTGCTTTTTTAGCAAGGGAAAATGGCATATCTCAGTGAGTTTCTTTGTCTTCCTTTGTTTTGAGGAAATAAAAACATTATAGGCTCAGGCCCCATCTTAGCCCTTTCCAGGTGATATCTATTGCTTCCAAAGACTTTCAGCTGATTGCCAGTCTTTTGTTTTTCATTGCTGAAATTGATATACTGTCTTGAATCCTTTTGTAGACAAGATTTATATTCTAATAAATGGTATATTGTAAGAGCTTTAGTCAAAAGAAAATGATTCCCATTTCTGACTTGAATGGTAAGGTCTGTTGCAAACAGGTATCTTGACATGCTGAAATACTAGTAAATTTGCTGCTTTAGATTTTATTGTTGTCATCGTTGTTGTTGTTGTTGTTGTTGTTGTTGTTGTTGTTTTTCATCATCATCATCTTCTTCATCTTCATCATCACCATCACCACCACCACCATTGGTGGACTGCTGAAGATTGAGAACTTTGAGCTGATCCCTCTATTACCTCAAGACTGCTATTTTTATTAGAGTTCTTTCCTAAAACCAGCTACTTTTATTAGCTGAAAAAGCTACAAAAAGATAATACCTCTTCAGAAAATGTACTGAACCTGGATGCTATCTATTAATGGAAAATTGTCTCCATCATTACTATAAATTCATATATATATATATATATATATATATATATAGAGAGAGAGAGAGAGAGAGAGAGAGAGACAGACAGACAGACAGAGACAAATAGAGAGTGGAGGAGAGGGAGTCAGAGCGAGAATGAACACCTGCTGTGTGCACTTTTGTTGCTTGTGTAGATATAGTTTCAGGGCTGACCACCATGCTAAATTGGACAACCAATAAGAGAATTAGCCCTTGTAGAGGTTAATTCTTCTTCTCCAGGTGGTTATTAGTTACCTGAGTCTAGGAATGGGGCTGTGCAAAGTTTTCTGCTTTCCATAGTAGCATGCCCATTGACCCTGCCATTGTTCTGGTCTTGATTATGTGGCATTTTGAGAAGAGACTGTTTCACGCAGACTTCCTGGTATTGTCTCTTACAATCTTTCTGCCCTCACTTTTGTTATTGTTCCCTGAGCCTAGATGCAGAAAAAGCCATCAAGATTCTGTCATGGGAGTTTTACACTGATATCAATTTTTTCACGTGTGTGCGTGTGTGTGTGTGTGTGTGTGTGTGTGTGTGTGTGTGTGTTTTATGTATGCTGGTGTACATGTATTCACATCTATATGAACACATACATCTGCCTGTAAACCTGGGTTCATGTTCACATTATGTACATATGAATGTGGAGGCCAAAGGTTGATGTCAGCTGCCTTCAATGATCTCTCTTCACATTTACTGAGGTCAGGTTGTTTTACTGAATCTCCTTGCTCTGGGGAACCCTTGTCTCTTCCTCCTGAATGTTAGCCATAAAGGTCGGCCACCAGATTCATATAACTTTATTGGTGTGTTAAGAATCCAAACTCCAGAGCTTATGCCTAGATATCAAGTAACTTTGTCCACTGAGCCATCTCCTCAGCTCCTGACATTAGTCAATTCCTTATTTCTCTACCTCTGAATGCCAAAGTTTGATTAGCATTCCACACTCGTAACACAGCACAACTGAGACTATATTTCAACATGTGAAGTTCAAGGGTAGAGGATGGGAAGACTCAGTCTATACTCAAACCATGTAGCTAGGTATGAGCTATATCCCAACTTGAGTTCCAGTAATGTCGTAGGTAAAATAGAAGAGGTGAGACTGGATTATTTATGCATAAATAAAGATGATTTGGTTCCTGGATTTAAAGTCATCTGCTTGTTCTTGGTGAGGGCCTCTGGCGGCAAGCAGAGAAGTAGTGTGCTAGCAGGAGATCATGTAGGGAAAGAGGAAACAGGGAGCCTAGGAATCTTGATGTACTTTATAAATTCAGTCTGCAGTCAGAGCAACTAATCCATGCTGCCGAGCTGAGAGCTTTGAACAAAGCAATGATTTGTTTTCTTAAAAATATAATTGATTTTTTGAATACCTCAGCACTGGTACATGGGGAACTGAGACACAGGAAGAATTTTTATGGAAACAAACCATATTCAAACCACAACAGTGTCAATGTCATGCTCAGCTTATCAACAACTCAGTCCCCTTAAACTTCATGGGTTTAGGTCATGAAAAGGAGGGGAAGGGACAGGTGCCTATGAAACAGAAGTGTCTTATTCCTCCATGTGGTTGTAAAGTACCATGATTCAAGATCATGATTCACCAAAAGAATCATCGCTCATCAAAAGAATCAACTCTTTTAAATTTATTTTAAATCTCTGTACATGAAAAACCACTTTCCTAAGCCTATATCTTGGTTGAGACCTGGAGTTGTGAGTAGAAGGAGATAACGAATCATGGGCATCACTAGTCAATGTTGACATTAAAAATGATTGACATGTCCTTCCGGCTTCCCAAAGCAGACAAGAGTAATCCTGACTCAGGAAATTTTTCATTGTAATGCATGGCTGCTAAAATTATGTCTGAGTAACCTTACCAGCAGTGTTCTAATATTGTAAATAAAAGGAAACCATCACAAAGTGAAGATGGCTGAGCACGGGCAGCAGCAGGAAGTGACGGGAAAAGGTTTACAACCAGGAAAAAGTTGTTGCAAACAGATAAGGTAAAGATGCACAGTATTTCCTTTTATCCTATTATTGTTAAAACATACACACACACACACACACACACACACACACACACACACACACACACATACACGCACACACAACTACAGTAGTTGTTTCCTGTTATTAACAAGGATGTAAATATCCATGCATCCAGAGGTGGAAGTGCTGTTGAGACTTAGATTATTTTATTTTCTGAGGAGTGTGATAGATACAGAGATGTTTCAAATATTTCCAGGCTGGTATGCCCTGATAAACATGTTTCTCTCCTAATCTCATCAGTTGCAGCCATCCATGCAAGGATGTGAGCATTTCCATGAGGAAAAGAAAGTTTGTACATGCTGTCTCAAGTACACAGATGCCAGAGAGACACATCCTAAGCCTTGATGGCTCTAGACAATTGTTTGCCAGTTGTCATGAATGAAGGACTAAACAATGGAACCACTGGATGCTAATTTTTAACTGAAGGATGAAGGAAGTACATGGTGGCTGCCTTTTCCCTGTCATCCCTATCTCTTATGCCAGGACTAGCTGCTCTCAGTAACTGTTTGCTTTCTCATTTATTGGGACAAAGAAGCATTGGTCAGAGTGTGGTAGTCACTTCTATCTCTGGACATGGCAGCTACCATGGTGAATCGATAGGCTTGGAAACAAATGCATCAGCTCTCTGTCTTCCTAGCTATATTCTCTTTATTCCCAGTGGCTGTAAGATGACCTCAGTTATGCCACCGTGTACCTAAGGACAAGTCTACACTCATGTAAGTTTCATAACTCTCTGCTGCCTAAAAGTAATGACTCCCAAAACAGCTCAGCTTTTGCAAATTCCTTTGCCAGGCTGTTACTCACCTTTCACATAGAGGAGAAGTTGATACCATATCCAGACTGTAACTGTCACAGGCAATCATATCTCCCACCTACTCTATAAAGGACTAGTTTATCTTTTCCAAAATCCATAGGCATTTCTCTCCCTTCCTTTTCTCACAAGGTATACAGATTTCAAATTCTAATCACTTCTTTGAATGCTCCCATGTGCATGCAGCATGTACACGTTGACAGACTTCTTTTTGAACTTTTCTTGTTAATTTGCTATGTTCCTGGCCAGCGAACTTAGGGGAGAAGCAAAATATTTTACCCTTGCTTCCTTATTCCTCACTTGTGAAAACTTGACCCAGATTCCTGCCTTAGGTAACAGGGTAAGATGTGAGAGATGGTTAAAAAAGGGTTTTATCAACCTCAGTTTTGTTCATCCAGCATTCATTGTTTTCTACAGAAAGACTCTGATGATTTGTTTTTAATTTCTATAGCATCCTGGCTTCTTAATCCTATGTCATAAATGTGTATATCAACAGATGACATGAGCAAGCTAAAAAATTCTAACACTAACTCAAAAGTGATAAAGCATTAAGGTGTTAGTGTGTATTATATCTACTCTACAACTACTAAAATGATCTTGATGTATGTAAGATCTTCATCCAAAAAATACAGTTCCTTAGCGCAATACAGTCCATTCTTTTTTTTTTTTTTTTTTTTGTTATTGCAAGTGGAGCTAGGGAAGAGGAAGCAGGGTTTAGAACCTCCACTATGGTGGAGGTTGGGTGTGTTCTTGGTTTTTTTTTTTTAATTTTTAAAAATTTTTTTATTTTTGATACTTTATTTACATTTCCAATGTTTCCCCTTTTCTGGGTCTCCTCTTTGGTAACCCCCTATCCCCTCCCCATCCCCGCCTCTATGAGGGAATTCCACCTCCCACCCACCCGCTCACCCATCCCCATATTCCCACCTTGAAATTCCCCTTTACTGGGGCCTCTAACACCCTCAGGCCCAAGGGCCGCTCCTCTCACCCTGATGGCCATCAAGGTCATCCTCTGCCACATATGTGGTCCAAAACATGGGTCCAGAGAGGTGTATTCTTTGGTTAGTGGTCCAAACTCCAGGACAACTGGGGGGTAGGAGGGTGTCAGGCCCATTGATGCTCTTGCTCCCTCCATGGGGCTGCAAATTCCCTCAGATCTTCAGACCTTTCTCCAACTCCTCCATCTGGGACCTCACTCTCAGTCCAGTGGTTACTGCTAAGGGAAACTTGGGCATTCTGAACTTTTGGGCTAATATCCGCTTATCAGTGAGTACATACCATGTTCCTTCTTTTGTGACTGAGTTACCTCACTCAGGATGATATTTTCAAGTTCCATCCATTTGCCTGCAAATTTCATTAAATCATTGTTTTTAATAGCTGAGTAGTACTCCATTGTGTAGATGTACCACATTTTCTGTATCCATTCCTCTGATGAGGGACATCTGGGTTGTTTCCA
>CM052716.1:11960108-11980978 GCA_028551405.1 Uromys caudimaculatus
AGAATGAGGTCCCAGATGGAGGAGTTGGAGGAAGGTCTGAAGGAGCTGAGGGAATTTGCAGTCCCATGGAGGGAGCAAGAGCATCAATGGGCCTGACCCTCCCCCCCCCAGTCGTCCTGGAGTTTGGACCACCAACCAAAGAATACACATCTATGGAACCATGGTTTAGAACACATATGTGGCAGAGGATGACCTCGATGGCCATCAGGGAGAGAGGAGAGGCCCTTGGGCCTGAGGATGTTAGAGGCCCCAGTAAAGGGGAATGTCAAGGTGGGAATATGGGGATGGGTGGGTGGGTGGGAGGTGGAATTCCCTCATAGAGGCGGGGATGGGGAGGGTATAGGGGGTTTCCAAAGAGGAGACCCAGAAAAGGGGAAACATTGGAAATGTAAATAAAGTATCAAAAATAAAAAAAATTTTAAAAAAAGAAAATTTGTTATATCATACATGTGTGTATCACTTATTCTTGTTGCAAGATAAGCCCACCAGAGACCACCATGTGGCCACTCTTAAAGTCCCAAAGGAAGTCTTTATTTTCAGCCAGTAGTTGCATCAGAAACTTGCACAAATCATATGTCCTGAGTCTTTGTCCTTACGCACAAAACCATTTCCTAGTTGTCACACATTCGTTAAAAGGAATGGCAGAAGCAAAGAAAAAGCAAAATCAATACATTTAGGGACTTTCCTAGAACTATGGACCAGGTATTTGATGAATTGGGTCTCTGTTCTTGTTTTAGAAGGTTTTGAGTCTGCATGCTGGGTTTTGAGTGCAAAATGTTGCCTCTAACATGGTGCCAGTTGTTTTAAAGTCTAGGATCTTGGATCATTCTGAACATAAAGCAAGCCAAACTCTAGTCAAAGAGTCCATAAGTAAACAACTTTAAACACCTGTGGGTAAGATTAGCCAAAGCACTTGAAAATATCCCTGGAAAACTCTATTATCAGGAGCTGTATTCTAGATCAAGAAGGACACAGAACTTTCCAAACATCAATGACAAGTTGGAAAATTGAAGCTTATGAAATATATTTTATTAGGATAAAAAAATAAGAAGTATCTGCAAAATGTATGCTCAGATGTAATGTTGAAATTTCACACATATACATATAGCACAAATTCTTAGGCACATGTATTATATTTTAACCTATCTGTTCTGCTGAGACACTCTCTTATCTCATATTTTTGGAACAGACCTGACCCCACATCCTTCTTCTATGCATTTCTGGATTCCTTCTGAAAAATGTCTGTTTTATCCATAGGTCTCTGAAAGTCCAAAAAAGAAGCCCTAGGACCCCTGGCTATGTTGGACTGAGTTGGACTGCATTCAGCTGATCAAGCTGTGTGATCTTAGCAATGTCCTCAGCCTTAGTTACTTCATTTTGAAAATAAGAATGGCTGTACTTACCACATGTGTTGTTGTAATAATAACTCATCACTTGAAGACAGGTAAACCAGATATCTCAAGAGAGCGGACACAGAAAGTGTGCCGTCTTCCAAGTCTCTGTGGCAAGGTCTGAGAATGTACTCTGTCTGTACACATGTTGATTTCGTTTTTGATTCTAAGCCACTAGTTTTCTTTTAAAGAACAGATGTTCTTGAATTTTAGCAGAGTCACTTGGAAGTCTTGTTAAAATGCACATAAATGGGTCTGAGCCCAGATCTTTTTTGGTCTTGGTTTGTCCAAATAATTCTCATCACCAATAATTTTTAAGGAATGCCGATATTGCTGGAGGACCACACATTGAGAAACGAGGTTACAACAACAGAAAGACATTCTTTCCAGCAACAGAAAGACGTTCTTTTGGTAAAGCAAACACTTTTTGTTGCAAATGGGACAAGATCAGGTTAAACTAAATAGATGTCTCTGTGGTATATTTCAGATAACTTATCAGAATCTACAAAGCAAAAATATACGTTTTTAAGACTGATGTAGCATATTATCTCCTGTGATGGGGAAGCTCAAGAAAAATTGAAATGTGGAACAATACGACACAGATCTGGTTGTAATCTTTAAATGCAGGTAACACTCTCGCTTGTTCTTCAACTTTGAGTATCAATTTTACCTTGTTTTATAGCTATCATTTCTGTTTGCAAAGCCACGATGAGAAGCTGAGAATGTCTTGGGAACTGTGAGGTTGTAGGAGCACATGGATGAATCTAGGGCCCAGTGGTCTTTTCTTCACTTCCCTCAAAGTACCAGCTGCAAGAACTTCTGAGATCACAGAGAGAAAGAAAATCTTGTCCTCTTAATGGAAAATGAAAATCCTTGTAGCATTTATGAGACTTGGAAAGGAAGTGGCTGCCACTTCATGATATGGAGAAGTACATGAGGCAGGCACCCAAAACTTGGAGCCTGCTTTCCATCACATTACACACAGAGGAGGGACACAGACATGCCAGATAGTCTGTATTGGATACAGATGTCCTAACATGAGCACGTTTACTCTGTTTAACTGCCATGGCAACACCAGCTGCTTATGAAATCATGCAAGGGAGTAAGGGGGGCTACATGATCAGACATATATTTACAGTGATTTTTACAAACCTCATTATTTCCAAAGAAGAGCAAGATGAAAGCAGCCTGCTTATAAAACCAGACTCTCCAATTAGGCCTACATTGCCCCACTCCCTCAAACACCATTTCTGTAATATCTGAACTCGCTGGAGAATTGAAGCAATTACCAGAGTGTCCAAGAAAAGCCTGCTTTGATTCCATCAAGTGTCTGCTTCAGTAGACAGACAAAACTTACCCAAATGGAATTGAATCATCCTCTTATCACCAATGATGGGCTCAGACTTTTGGTTTTCAAATGACATCTGGCTAGCAGTTACTGAGACAACCTCTCTTAAAAGCATCTGAATTTTGCCTCACTTTTGGAAAAATTCTGGCTAAATATTGAAGAATTAGCCAAGTGAGCAAATAATAAAGATGCATAATAGCTCTGAAAAATCAGATTTATTTAGAATATATTTGTAATTTGAAAATGAAATAATGCATTATGAAAAGGGGTATAGTATTTGCTTAGGGACAAGAAAGGTAGAGAAAAGATCAATCAGAATATTGGCAAAGAGTTTCACTTTTGGTTGGCCATGCCAACTGAGCCACTAAATGTAAGTTGGAGATTTGGTAGCATATGCACACTCAATTCACTGGATACTGAAAATCTTCCTATTTTCAGTGTTTGGTTTTTTTTGTTGTTGTTGTTGTTTTGTTTTTTTGATACAAAGAGAGGGAATGTTGAATATACCATAAGTACTGTAGCAAAGACGAGATCAGTATAAACATAAAGTCAATGGACCCAGTTTACTTTAAGTGACGGTTACTTTTATGTTGCCTGGTCTGATTTATAAGATGTTCAGATGGCTAGGAAGGCATTATTTCTGGGTGTGTCATATAAAGACTTTAGTATCTGGCCAGAAGAGTGAGCGAAGCTAAGAGAACTTAGCAGTGTGGGTGGGCACCATGCTGAGCTGGGACATCTCTGGCAATGGACAAAGAGTTCTTATTTCTTGGGTGCTGAGGTCCCAGTATTGTACATCTACTTCTCAGGCCCCTGACCTTAGACTCAGATTTTTACCCTTAGTTTTCTTGGGTTCTGTGACTTCAAGTACAGACTGAATCCCATCACCCTCTTTCTAAGTCTCCCACTTGTAGAAAGTATCTGTTGGCCTTCAAGGACTCTATATGATGGAAGAAAGTTTTATAATGAATGCCTCTTGCATGCCATGTATATTTCATTGTCCTGGCTAGACTTTTTGTCAGTTTGACACAAGCTAGAGTTATTTTGGTAAAAACAATAATAACAACACCCAAAGAAACAAAACAAAACAAGCAAACAAAACCCCAAAAATACCTCTCAATTGAAAAAATGTTCCCACCAGATTGGCCAATGGGAAATCCTGTAGTAAATTTTTTCTATTGTTGATTGATATGAGAGGGTAGATCTTACCGGGGATGGTGACACCATGGAAACATAGTTCTGCAGCATATAGAAAATCAGGACATGAGAAGCTATTCAGTAAGCATCACTCTTCCATTGCCTCTGCATCAGCTCCTGCCTCCATGTTCCCGCCCTGTTTCAGTTCCTGCCTTCACCACCCTCAGTGATGAGCTGTGATCAGGATATGTAAGATGAAATAAGTCCTTTTCTCCCCAAGGTGCTTTTGGTTGTGACATTTTATCACAGCAATGGAAACCTTGGCTAAGATACTTTGGTGATTCTGTCTCTCAGGAAAACACTGACAGATCCAGACAAACAACTCTTGTAGAGAAGTTCCTCCTAGCTAGATAAGTCATCTCACTCACCTAACCTCCCAGCCTGGAACTCTGAACATCCAAGTCAGAGAAGAGGTCAACCAACACTTTTCTTAACACATCAGAGTTGTCTTCAGTACATTTCATTACTTTGCATTTCCTGAGTTTCTAGGAGTTAGAGTACAGTGCTTTCCTAGTTTACAGGTCCCAGTGTTGGTAGTAATCAAGGCCACAGAGGAATACAAAAGAAGTTGATAAAAGAAATAACAGAGAAACAGAAGTTTGAGTGAACAATACTTGTGTCCTTGTAAAGACTCCTTAATTGTAACCATCAAAGGATTTATAAAAGCCAGGTCCTATTCAGTAGAGCAGTGAGAGCAACAGAGATTAAGAAATGGACTAATAAAATAAAATTATTTCTTTGGGGAAACCTTAAGTTTTCTCCTTAATATATTCAATTGATTAGATAAAGCTAACCCATATTACAGAAGGTCATCTGACTTATGTAAAGATAATAAACTGTTAATAGTAATCAGATCCATAATATGTCTTCAAAGTCATAGTACATGTAAACTAATATTTGACCAAAAAAATCGACACTTTGACACAATAGCCACTCATAGAAGGCTTAATAAATTTCTATTTACATAAGTATAGGGAGGGTAGAGGAAATAAAAACTGGTAGTAGTAGACGGTTAAAGAGAGTAAGAAAGGTTAAGGGAACAGTGAGTGGATTCTAGGGTCTGGGTAGAACTGAGTAAGTGAGGGACACAAGGAAGCCATGAACTCACACCAGAAGACCAGAAGCCCTGAGAAGGGATCCAGAAGAAGCAGTGTCCTAGCCCTACTCTCTAAGTAGAGATTTCTGTGATCTTAGCCTAAGGAAAACCAAGAGCAAGAGAATTCCTGAGAGACTGGGCATATTGGCACATGTCTTTAATTCCAGCATTTAGGAGGTAGAGACAGGCAGATCTTTGTGAGTTTGAGGCCAGTCTGGTCTAAATAATGTGTTCCAGGCTATTCAAGATCACACAGTGAGACTATGTTTCAAAAATTAAAAATAAAATCAGTATTAGAAATTATAGAGAGATGGCTTAGTGGTTAAGAGTACTTTTTGCTCTTTCAGAAGACTTGGGTATGGTTCCCAGCACCTACATTGGAAGGTTCACAAGCATCCCTGAATCCCTTTTCTGAACTTCATCTGTACCAGATGCACATGAGGTCCACATAAATACATGTAGGACAACATTCAGATAAAATAAATACATCTTATAAAACAGGAATCCTGGGAATCTTACATTCAGAAACAGAAGCAATCCTCAAGGCCTTCACCAACAGCCTGGTTATGATGCACGCATGTTTAAGTTGTGGCTAAATACTTTTAAGCATCATCCTAAACTCAGAGGAACAGCAAAGTTTCTTTAAAAACTATTTGCTATTGTAGTTGTAGAGAATTTGATATTAATAGAAAATACAAATTAGATGGAATGTCAGAGAAGACAAATCACAGAACCCAATGGAGTGACTCACAAATGAAAGGAAGAGGTGATCAATCAGAAGAGCTTCACACTATAATCAGTTAAAACTCACCTTTCTGCTGGAGGAAATACACGACAGAATTGGTCAAGTGTAAGTATGAAGGCCGTGGAAGGGAACCTGGAAGGAACTCCCTCACAGAAGCAATAATCAAAGCTGTGCTTGAAAAATACACTTCTGTGTTCATAACTCTGATGAACTTGAGTTTTAAAATGTGAGGTACAAATCTAAAGAAGTTATGCTATTCTAGGGGGCGGAGGGAAAATCAAGACGAAATACACCCATTCTCCGCCAGAAGCTTTGAGTTTCAGAGATAAAGAAAAATGTATAAGCCTCTAGGATATGTTGAGTAAAATTCGCCCTTGGCAACTATTAATAATTTTCTCCTCTGTAACTCCAAGTACATGAGAACCTTGGCTTCACAGAAAGGTAGAAATATGCAGCCTACAAGATCAATTTTTCAAGGATCCAGCTGCATAATCCACCTGCCTAGAAAATTATACTTCCGCTTGGATTAGCATGAATTGGATCAGAGACTAGTCAAGCTTTACATCTAAGTTAAAGTTTGTCTATAATGCTGTCAATTATGTGCCCCCCAGCACACTGATATGGCTCATTATTTGATCCCATTCTCTCTAGCCCACTGGTCAAGGAGGTAAAGGCCATGTGATCCGGTACCTCAAACTCACCTTGCCATGCCTTCCCTCCCATAATGGACTATGACTCTCCATCCATGAGCCAAAACAAAACCTCCCTGTCTCATGCTGGTTATTGTCAGGTGTTTGTCATAGTGATGAAAAAGTTAGCTAAGGTAAAGGTACCAGGTGTGGGATCAGTGTTGTCATAAATCTGACCATGTCATTTGTAGGCTTTTGGAACTGGCTTGTCAGAGGAATGGAGAAGAGCTAGGAAGGATGGCACAGAATAGAGCAAGACTACAATAGAGAAGTACATGTAAGTACAGATATATTAGATAGAGTAGATGATAGATGATAGATAGATAGATAGATAGATAGATAGATAGATAGATAGATAGATTTACAGATTATGGAAGACCAGAAGGCAAATATAAAGACAGTAAAAATGTTCATGAGGCTTCAGAAAATGACTTTATGTTCTAGCAAGATCTTAGATTAAAAGTCATTTGGTTAATTTGAGATATGTGATAGATAGATAGATAGATAGATAGATAGATAGATAGATAGATAGATACATACATACATACATACATACATACATACATACATACATAGAAAGATAGATGCTAGATAGAAAGATAGCAAGATAGATATAAATATATTAGATGATAGACAGATAGATAAATAGACAGGCAGGCCCATTTCCTGGAAACCTGGCTGAGTTTGGATTCTAAAAAATAATTTTCCTAAGTTGCTCAGTGTAGGAAATTCAGGATAGGGGGACATTCATACTGTAGCCTGGTTATTTTATCATCATCATCATCATCATCATCATCATCATCATCATCATCACCATCTCTATAAGTCAACGAGAGAGAGAGAAAGAGAGAGAGCAGAAATACACCTTAATATGTACAGTTTGGCAAAGAACAAAATGTGGAGATGTTCAGAGTTGCAGATAAGGTGGATAAAAAGGAAATGACTGCAGTTTCTATAGAGTCCAGCAAATTTGAATAAACCTCTCCCTCTGCACTGAGACAGTAGGAAGGATTTTCCTGAAGCACCACATTCATTTCAAAGGAGAGCACCTGAGCCGAGTGGAGATGTTGCTTACTCTAGAACTTACTTTAACTCTAAAACAGTGCTCTCATCCTTTCTAATACTTAATCCAACTCCCCATATTGTGTTGACCCCCAACAATAAAAGCAACTTGTTGCTACTTCATAACTGTAATTTCGCTACTATGATGGATCATAATGTAAATATGGGCTATGCAAGTTCCAAAGGGGTTGAGAATTGCTGCTCCGAAACAGCAGCCTAGAGACACATTCTCTCAGGTTTAGTCACCAAGGCACACAGAGTTCATTGCAGCTGTTTTAGGAGACTAGGATACATCTGTCCAGAGAATGTGTTAGCATCATTTATATGCTGGTTCTCAGGAATGCAAAATGTGAGTTATGGGGCTGTGGTGGCTTACAAGAAGCTAGAAAGTAACTCGGTGAATGCAAGGTGAGGCACAGTCAGGGACCCTTTAAGACTACACTGAAAGCTCATGTCGATGCATGATGTGAAGCTTTAGTTACAATGGAGACCCTAAGAATTTAGAGATTGCAGGACTATGGTATATCCACCAAGAAAAGCTACCAGCACTATGTAGAATCCACTCATGGAGGAGGCTTTATGCTCTGTAGGTGTCAGAGCTAGAGGGATGAATCTATGTAAGGTGATTGGATCCCAGAGAAGTTCTTAATAAGATCCAGGTTTCATGTGGGAAGCTGTAGGGTTTGGTATTTCCCCTGCTGAGTTTCACTATTGATCTGGATTGATCTGACAGTAGAAAGGATCTAGAACCCCCTAGGGAACAAACTTCTGGACATATGTCTGAAGAATGTCCCAGAATAGGTTAACTGAGATTGGAATACCCACTCTGATTACAAATGGCATTATTACATGGGCTGTGGTCCCAGACTCTATAAAAATGACAAAACAAGGTGTGCATAGCATTCAATTATTCTGCTTCCTGATAGTGGGTGTGAGAGATCAACCGCATGCTCCTGCCATTAAGTCTTCCCCATCAGAATAGACCATAACCTCAAGCCGTGGGCCAAATTAACCCTCCCTTCCCTACGTGTTTTGTTATGTATCTTAACACAGTGACAAGGAACTTAAATAATGTCTGTGTCCTCATCCGATGTTCCTGGATTGGAAATATCCTTCTGTGATACTTAAGAGATTGTCTGAGGTTCAACAAATACTCTGAATGTAGACTTCTGAACAACGTTAGAACTTTCCCATCTTTGGAGAACTGGGAAAATTGATTACATCATTTCACATTATGAAATTAATGAAAAACTTAAAGACCCTGGTGAAACGTCATGATTTAAAAATGATATGTTTGGGTGGCAAGTGCAAGAATGAAGTTGGCATGTGTCAAGCTGGCAAGAAATGGGTTTGGGATCATCACTCCTCATTGTCTGGACTCCTCTCTGGGGTGTATTTGGGGAGATGTTACCATGGAGGTTTAGCTTAAGAGGGATAATCCCCAACGAGTGCGGATGACAGTATCCCAAAGGCTAGCTTCCGAAACTGACTACAAAGGGAGGAGAGGACACATGAACAGGAGTGCACATACTCTCGCTTACAGCACACACAGTGTGACCAGCTGACAGCACACACAGTGTGACCAGCTGACTAGTGCAGCCATTGCCTTGCCTTCTCTGCCATAACTGATGATTCACCTCAAACCATGAGCAAAAAATAAATGTTTCCTCCCTCAAGTTGCTTATTCTCAGGTATTTGGTTACGGCAAAAAGAAATATTACTAGCATACCAAATATGTCTACTCTCAGGAATGTAAGAGATTGAATCAACAAAGAACTAGAAATCTGTTTTTTATTTATAAAAGCAAAGACATATCCACAGGGTAATGTCAGATTGCATCTCAAGTTATTTGAATAACAATTTTTCTTAAAATTTAATATGAAGATAACTGTTTATTAACTAGAAAAATTAACCAATGTTCTCAGAGGTTATTATCTCTCAGTAAATTATACTTTTTCACATAGGATCGTAAATGTATTCTGTTGTTCAAGATTAATTTATTGTATATTGCACAATTTAAACTATTTTTCTTTAAAATCATGGAAATAAATTTTATTAAACCATTTGAATTCTTAAGAGCTACATATTCTTAATACTTAGAGATATATTTTATAAGTATTTCTATTTTTCTATACTGTTCTATAATGAACACATTTTATATACTTTATTTTATTTGCACATGTACATCTCAGATCATAATAAAATCTAATTAAAAATCAAGCATACAGCATATGTTACACAATGTCAACACAACCACATAAAACTCACAGGAAAACATGAAAAATATGTATCAACAGGTTAGTAGTAGTTATTAGGTGGGGGAACAGGTATTGTTTTCATTGCTGCAATATTTTTAGACATGTTGACAATAATCGTGTTTTAGATTTATAAGGCCATATAAGAAGAAAATTTGGAAGCAATTTAACAACGATGTGCCTGTGCTATGCACTGAGCAGTAGATGAAAGAATAGTCCACAGGTTTCACTGAGGAGTTTTATGACCCAATAATAATAAAAATCATACTCATAATAGGAACAGTTACAAGAGGTAATTTTTATGTGAAGGATATTATGTGTTCAGGTCTGTCTGAAGTTTTATAGTCTTATTCTTATTTTACTTTGAAAAAACAACCTCATGAGGCGAGGTGTATTAAGATGATGACAACCATCTTACACACAAGAATCAAGGTTAAAAGGAAGTATTTGAGAATACATAACTTGTCTGTCAGCTAGTGAAAGGGTAAGTCAATATTAAGGAGAAAATTCCTGGTTCCGAACCAAACAGGAACAGGTGGAAATAGGAAAAAAAAAAAAAAAAAAAACACCCCCAGCAGCAGCAGCAGACAATGCTCATTCGTATCTAATTCAGAACCTGTGCATCTGCCTGAGAGTTGCTCTCAAGGATAAGGTCTATCATGCGAAACAGATGTACCCAAGTTGTGAACATCATCTTTTGACACTTTACAATAATATTGTGCCTGCTCCCTCACTCCCTATGTGACCCTAGCCAGCTCCTACCCTATCAGCATTGGTGTAAAAGTCACTAAAGAACATATGGAACACAGAGTGAGAAGGGAAGGTAGAATGGAGGGGAGAGAGAGAGAGAGAGAGAGAGAGAGAGAGAGAGAGAGAGAGAGAGAGAGAGAGAGGTTGTAGTGGTAGTGGTGGTGGTGATGGTCATGATGATGACCATGAAGATGACAATGACAATGACAACTAGGACAATGACAACAATGACAAGGAGGTTCAGAGAAAGAGATGGCGATTGAGAGAAAGGGAGAGAGTGAGAAAGGGGGTAATGGGAAGGGCTGGAAATGACAGAAAGGGGGGAGGGAAAGGGTGAGAGAGCAAGAGATGGGTAGTTCACAACTTTGAATGGGTCAATTATCCTTCAGGGCATCCTCTGAGATCTAAGGGCTCAGGCTTCTCAGCCTTTCGCTTCCTGGCTAGTTCACGTTTCTTTATGACATTGGTTTTTAATTATCTGTCCTTCTAATGGTTGTAAGCACCACACATGGGGAGGCCCAGAACCAGAATCTGTTGAGGTGAGTCCTGATTTCTCTAGCATGACTTCACAAGTTACATGCTTCTTATTATTTCCCCTTGTGAAATCAGACAGATCTGCTTAAAATAGTGAACTATATGGAAAGTCTAGTTGAGCCTAATTATGTCTCTACAGCATGCCTGGTTCATTTTCAGAGCTTTCTAAATAAGTACTAAATAAAGTGATTCATGAATGATGATCTCTCTCTGCCAACTACCTAGAAATGTAAGTTTTAACTCTCATTTTCCCAAATGCAAATCAAAAGCTTTTTTCTAACAGGATTTTTTCTTTTTTTTTCTTTTTTTTTAGTTTTGGAATTTTTAAAGTCAGGTTCTCATTACATAGACCAGGCAAGCCCAACCTCACAGTCCTCCCAAGCTTACCCCCAAAGGCTGAGATTATAGGTGGGCACAACTAGGTCTAGCTCTAAATAGCAATGGATGAATATTTCTCAAGGAGATGAGCAATGAAATATGTAGTTTATTTGTCACATCCTCTATGTGGGATTGTGAATTAATAATAGAAGCGGAGAAGTAACGGTAAAGGTGAAAATTGGTTGATTAAAGAAGCTGAGGAGGAGGGCGACCCCAGAGGAAGACCAGCAATCTTAACTAACCTGGACCCATGGGATCTCTCAGACACTGAGCCACCAACCAGGCAGCATACACCAGCTGATATGAGGCCCCCGACAAATGTACGGCAGAGGACTGCTGGGTCTGGCCTCAGTGAAAGAAAATGCACCTAACCCTCAAGAGACTTGAGGCCCCAGAGAGTTCAGGGGCCTGGTGGGGTGTTGGGGGTATGGGAGAGGTGGGGACATCCTCTTGGAGTTGGGGGGGGGGATGGAATGAAGAACTGTTGGAGGGTAGAACAAGAGGGGGATAATGACTGGACTGTAAAAAAAAAAAAAAAAGGATTAAAGATGATTTTTAAAGAGGGAGTCACCTTATCATAGTCAACCAATCTAGGAAGACGCATGTGACTAGCTGCAAAGAGAGATCATAATGGGGAAACGCATGTCAAGCTTGGAACGGGGCAGCCTCAAAGCCTGTGCTGGTGTTCAATCACCGCCTTCCAATGCACATGCCAAGTCACTTTCTGTTAAATGTCTGGGAAGTGACCTTTACCTGACCTCATCAACACAGCTCATAGCATAATGCTTTTCCTCTGACCCTCAACCTGTGGACATGAACTTTCTTTTTGCTCTGCATCCTCCATCATCATTAATAAGTGGCACTACGCTGTTCTGGAGAAAGGT
This sequence comes from Uromys caudimaculatus, assembly GCA_028551405.1. NCBI lineage: Eukaryota > Metazoa > Chordata > Mammalia > Rodentia > Muridae > Uromys > Uromys caudimaculatus. Next base: position 11,972,438 of record CM052716.1, read on the forward strand.
ATTCTCAGTGGCATACCCTGTCTGCACATCCCTATAGAAGGCAAAGCAGTGTTTCTTTCTGTCTTGATTTATTATGTGTTGATATCCTCTTCTGTCTGCAGGGCACATTGCTATGTATGGCCTCTCTTACTGTAGATAATACTGTTTTGCTGTCTCTGCTTATGTCTCATTGTTTCTAGCCTAGGAAAGAAAAGGGTATAATTATTTAAATGTTGATGCTAACGTCATAGAACTAAATGTTATTCAAAGAATTCAAACCATACTGTGTATTAGCAGATTTACAAAATCTACAAGCAAGCAACCTATTTTAAGTGACATTAGCCAGACACAGAAAGATAAGTACTTCATGAACCCACAATAGCATCTAAAAATGTTGATTTCATAGAAGTACATAGTGGAATAGTGGTTACTGGGGGCTGTGAAAGTCAGGAAGGAAATAGGCTAATACCAGTTGAATAATTGAGACACTTAGATATAAAACATACATTATGGTATCCTGGTGCACAGCAGGGTGACTACTGTCAATGATAATGGTTTATATATTTCAAAATAGGTTGAAAAGATAATTTGAGCAATCTTACCACCAGGAAATGATAATGTTAAAGATGATGGGTATAATGCACAGTTATGTGTTATTTTAAAATGACATCTTAAAAATAAATGTAAAATATCCACTTGAGGAGGCCCATCTTGGTCAGGCAATTTTTGATACTTCGGTTGTTTTCTACTGCATCCCTGGTCATCAATGTGACTGTGCAACCTCTCAGACAGAGGTGAATTAGCTGAACTTCAGAACGACTGAACTTTCAATATGGAAATTCTCGAAAGCAGAACATAGAATATAATTGTGCATATATGAAGAAAATGGATGCAAATTCTATGAATCTCTACTTCCTGAGTTACCAAGCTTTGTCTGCTGTTTCCTGATCAAACTGCCATCTATTATGATAGTCTGTGCCATATCGACACTCAGAGTTTCTATCGTATGCATCTTTTCATCATCATATGCGTCTAGCTCAAGTTGTCTGTAGCAATCAAACAGCAGACGATAGGGCCTTTCCGTTGCTGGGCGTTCAGTTTCATTACTGTTCTAGCCATTTATGTTTTCCCTAAGAGTTTGTGTTTTTCTTTTGACACCAATTTTCAGCAATGGAGCCCTGAAGACTGCAGTTTCCCTATCAATTTGTGAGAGAACATCATTGATATGAATATGGAGACCTGAGATGAGGTACAACCACCAAGCTTCAAGCAAATGCTTATTTGTGTAATGGTTCATAAAACATTCACCTTAGTTCAAACAGACATGGATTTAAAACCTGACTCTGCCATTCATCTCCTAGAAACCAGACTTAGCAACTTCTCGTTTGCAAAGATTAGATTGTAATGTTTATTTCTTGGAATGCCTATAGAGAAAAGAAATGAATATGAAAGCACTATACAATTCGTTTTCAATACAAGATAACTTTAGGTTCTTTATTTACTAAATTTCACATTCAAGAAATTAATATTACCTCTGAAGCCTGCCCACCTGCCCCGGCATTGCTGGCTGGGAGAAGACACCCAGAGGCCCCGAGAGGCCTGTCCACCTGCCCCGGCATTGCTGGCTGGGAGAAGACACCCAGAGGCCCCCAGAGACCCCAGAGACCCGCCCACCATGTGGCATGCCCACAGGAGCCATGATGATGAGCAAGTATGGAGAGATGGGAGAGAAAGAGAAGCAGAATGTCTTGGGTACGATGAAGAGAGGTAGAACTGGAGAGATGAGAGGGTAGAGGGGAATGTCCTGAAGTGAGTGGCCTGCCCTGACACCTACGGCTATGGCGAAGTCCTAGCTGTGCTGCCATTGAGGGACACATCTGGTCTGTGGCCATTCAGCAGCAGGGGTCTGGGTTGATGTCTATAGCTCGAATTACCAACAAATACCATGCAGACATTCCTGGTCTGGGCTACTGTAACCTGGTACAAAGTTGATGTTCAAAGACTGTTCAGAGCTGACCCTGCCCATAGATGGCTGCACCACTCGGGAGAGTGGACCCTGCACCAGTACTAGGTACCACAGTAGAGATAGCTCTAGTGTCAGGGGTAGGGATGAGCTGGCCCTGAGGACAAGAGATGAGGAGAGCTGGCCCTACTCCTCATTTGCTATGTGGGTACATGGGTGAGGGAGAGATACCATAGCACCCTTTACCCTGTGGCAGGTAGAAGAGCTGGGCTTGGTGGTCATGACAGCAAGAGAGGTAGCCCTACCTTTTGTGGGCTGCAGCATTGGGTGAGCTAGCTGAGGTAGTGTTGGAGAGCTTTCCCTTGTGGTGTGGGTGCAGGAAAGCTGGCAGACTGACCAACTTAGCTACCACACATGCCCAGATTCTGGGCTTTGAGTTGGCCCAACCCAATACTTACCCCATCTATGAACTGCTGGAGAGTATGAAGGGGCCAATTCCGCAGATCCAAAGCTGCAGGATATAATGACAAAGGGCAACAACAGAATATCTGAGAGGAGTCCCTGTGAGAATCCAGTATAGATAGTATAACAGGAGCCAGAGGCCTCAAGTCAGACCAATGACTCATTGCAATGAACATTTGCAAATAAAGAACTGTGGACGAGAGGGTGTGCTGTGGGATATACTGTCACTGCAGCTTCCAGGAGTTGGTTTTTTGATTGGCTTTTTTTTTTTTTTTTAGTCTGGGGGAGGAGGTTGCAAGGGAAAGGGCAGATATGAAGGGACTGGGTGAGGAGTAGGACTGGGGTACATGATGTGAAGTTCACATATAATCAGTAAAAGGTTTTAAAATGAAACTTACTTTAACAATCATTTAAACAAAGATGAAGAGATGGCTCAGCATTTAATTACTTCCTGTGCATTCATAAGGACCAGAGTTTAGATCCCCAGCATCCAAAAATTCCAGGCTGTAACTCTGGTGCTAGGAAACAAAGAAAGGCAGATATTGGGACTTAATGGCCAACCAGTCTAACCGAAATGGCAAGCACCAGGCTCAGTGAGAGATACTTTGTCTCAAAATATAGCGTGAACAGCAGTAAAAATAGACAGTCTTACATCAGTCACTGGTCTTTCCACACACATGCACACACAGGCACAAGCAATGCTTATGCCATGAATACATACATACATACATACATACATACATGCATACACATAAATCACGAAACCACAAAACTTGGAATGAAGGCATGAAAACTCATCTTCTCTAAATGCAAGATGTTAAATTGTAGACGTTCCAGGAAGCAAATGAATGCTTGGAATAGATGCATTTCTAAATGCCCAACAATGACATATTGAACAGCACAAGGCACAGTTGCCTCGGAAGGTTTAGAAATAGCTCTTATAGTAAAGTGAGCCAGTGGCTTTGCTTCTGCATCACCCTAACCCCCCTCTTCCATCCCACATATGCTCAGTTTCCTGTGTGCATACCCTAGAGAGATAAGCAGACGCCGTTTTCACTGAGAATCCAGGAGACCACGAGGTGCGAATGTTACTACCAAACAATAAAATCCAACAGGGAAACTACAACCCTTGGCGTCACCTGACAGTTCTGTGTAGTTGTGGTCCCATCATGACTCCTGAGGACATGTGGTCTAATCACCACAGACTAAAACAGAGGAGACATCTGTAAGGAGGCTGATAGATCTTAAAATGGGTGGTTCTCATCCCCTTCACCCAAAGGGTGGAAGGTAAGGGAGGTCCTTGCACCGTGTAGCTGTGTCTCACATGCTCGCCGGTCACCCAAGAGCTTATTTCAATGTCTCTAGCCCCATATATCCTTCACTCCTCCCTTCCGGCTATAACTTTATGATGTGTCAGCTTACTTGACTAGCTAACATGGAGTCTGGGATTCTCTCCCTATAATGTGTCTGGGTGAGAAATTCTTCTGTGAGAGTTAGAGGAAGGGATAAAGGAAACAGGCAACTGGTGGTTCACATACTTCTCCAAAGTGTTTGGCCTAAGATGTTCTGTTGAAAGCAACTTTTCGGATGCAATTAAACCTTAATCAGTTGACTTATGGTAGTTAAGAAAACTAGTCTACCCTTGGGTAGGCATGACTTAATTACCTGGAATCCTTTCACAGAAACCCTAGAGACCCCAAAGAGCAACAGAGTCATCCTTTTTGCCTGGCACCATTCTTCTGATTGTCCATCTGTGGGCAACAGCGTGGCTCTGGACCAATAGACTACAAATTATGTGCTAGGAATTAAGCTCAAGTCTTCTATAAGAGCAGTACGTACTCTTAGCCACTGAGCGATCTCTCCAGCCCCTTATCTGCTTGCTTTGAAATCAGGTTTCTAAAAGTTTACAAGTGTGATATTTAATGAACTCCCACATATAATTTATCTAGATTCACCAATTTTTAACATTTTGTCATATTTCTCTTTGCAGATATATATGAATAACTGAGTGCATGTATTTATCATTGAAAGAAAATTCTACCATAAATTGTTAAAAGAATATTGCAGAATAAATCCAATCCCACATATTCAATGACTTTGTCCTTTCCTTTTCCATGTTTTAGCATGGACAGGTGAAGACTTCATGAGACAACTTCACTATTCATAGATCAGCATGTAGAAGACACTGCCTCAGTGCTGGTAAGCATGCATCTGCTTGCTTTAGAAACCTTTACTCTATACTCCAAGTTGAAGGTCATTCCTAACGTTCAGTTCTTGAAGCGTGACGTTTATGGTGTCTCCCACATTTGTGTACTTCCCACCAGTCCTAGTAGAGTCACAAATCATGGACTCATCAGCCACATCATCTTCTCAAGACAGAATGAAGCATGGGGTAGGCACTAGGTTTCTACTGATAGGGAAAGAATTGGTACAAAAACACAGAATATAGACTATAAAGTGTATTTTTAAACTGTAATCATAGTACCCTAAAATGCAAATGTCAACCCCAAAAAATCACACACAAAAATTGGGGTTACCTTCAACATTCATGTATAACGTTTTGTATACTGTATAAAACAATACTGTCTTTAAATTATTAATTTAAAATGTGGTACTTTAGCCAGGCAGTGGTGGCGCACGCCTTTAATCCCAGCACTTGGGAGGCAGAGGCAGGTGGATTTCTGAGTTTGAGGCCAGCCTGGTCTACAGAGTGAGTTCCAGGACAGCCAGGGCTACACAGAGAAACCCTGTCTCGAAAAACCAAAATGAATGAATGAATGAATGAATGAATGAATGAATGAATGAATGAATAAATAAATAAATAAATAAATAATAAAATGTGGTACTTTCATACATTTGCTTAGTAACTTCTCATTTTGCTTTTATGTAGCTAAAAATGGGTATAGTTATGTTTTTGTACACATTGTATAAACATACAGTTTGTAACATTAATGGTGGAAAGGGTTGTGGGCAGTCACAAAAGAGCTTCCCATAGGTTGTTGAATGGTATAATTAGAATGCCATAAGGTTAATCATAATTAGGATGCCAAGGCAATTGCCCCTTGATAAGAAGCAGTAAGGTACACCCAGAAACACCACTCCCAGATGTATACTCAAGTTTGCCTATATTGCTACAGTGATACTTTCATGTATATTCCATGTATACTCCATGTATATTACTACATATATATATATATCCATGCATATTATTGCTGCACTCAAAATAGCAAGGAGAAGAAGTCAGCTTCCATGCCCATCAACAGATGAAAAGACAATGAAAACGTATAAATAAACAATGGAATTTTACTCAGCTGTGAAGAAGGAAGGATAAAATTATGAAATTGGCATTTTAAAAGGAAACTGAAAAGTATTATACTGTATCAGTTGACCCAAAATTACAACTTTTTAAAAAAAATGTATTTTCTCTATCCTATGCAAAGTCTAATTTATAATGTATTCACAATTGTAAACAAGTGGGGTAAATGTGGGTAAAGCCTCAGAAAAATAGAGATGAGAGCAAGGGAGGGTAACAGGAGGCACTGGCGAAGGAATGACAAAAAGGATACATTTGACATGGAGACTGGGGACAGGATACAAAGGGGATGGCATGGATCCAGTGGAGAGGAGAATCAACCGAAGCAAAGGTTACCTGAAGATGCAATAATTGTTCCTAATACTTCGTGTGCCTTTAAGAAATTGTCCTTCCTTCCTTTCCCCCTTTCTCTTTCTTTCTTTCTTTCTTTCTTTCTTTCTTTCTTTCTTTCTTTCTTTCTTTCTTTCTTTCTTTCTTTCTTTCTTTCTCTCTCTCTCTCTCTCTCTCTCTCTCTTTCTTTCTTTCTTTCTTTCTTTCTTTTTCTTTCTCTGTCTCTCTTCCTTCCTTCCTTCCTTCCTTCCTTCCTTCCTTCCTTCCTTTCGTTCTTTCTTTCTTTTGAAGAAACAGGGATAGACCGAAGGAAGGGCCTAGAGTCTCCTTGAGACACAGAGGAGGAGCTGTCCCTTGCAGGGAGCTAGCATGAAAAGCAAGCTGCTCTAAAGCCCGAGTTGGTCCCAAGGTCTCACTGGCTTGTCTATTTGGAGATGAGTGCCTGGGTTCTACAGTCCCACCATCTGTCCTCACCAGGAATTGCTCCAAGTTGCTTCTAAATGTTTGCCTGTCTAGAGATTTCATTGTAATAACATAAAGTAGACTAATACTATGGTTGCCATAATGTTTTCATGAAATGTAAGTCAAGGAATGGAGTGTCCTCCCAGGACACCTACATCTCTATCACATCCTCTGTGTGCACACCGTCATGTGGAATCTACTGCACAGATCAGAATGCATTAGTGAATAACTGACTTACCAATAAAGCGTTCATGTCACATTGAGGAATCAAATAAAAGCACTTCCCTCAGAGCTGTTTAACTGAGAGTGAGGCCAGGTTTGGATTACCTGTCATGCTTCCTGTGCCTTCTGCCCTCTGTCATCTCTTACATGAGTCCAAATTTGTGCCTTCCTGAGGCTATCTATCTGTTGTATGAGCTCTGTGTGTCTATATGTGCTCTATGTATCTATGTGTGTGAGTGGTGCCTGTTTTGTGAGAGTGATTTTTATTTGTATTAGTCATCTCTAGCAGAGAGATACATTCTTTATGGAACAGCATACAAGTATCACATGGGGAAAGACATTTTAAGAGAGTTTTACAAGGGCTTAATTCATTGCCTCCAATTGACCCCAACCGACTCAGACTGAACAAACACCATTGTTTATCAAACAATGCCATAAAGTTACTTTCAATCTTTATGGTACATTTTAGAAACCTGCATTCAACTCCTGTGTTTACAAGTTCCAGCAAATGATATGCATGCATTATCTGGATCAGGAATGAGGAAGTGTACATAATTAAGATTACAGCTATACACTTGCTTTGGTTGTAAAAATTGATTATTTGGGAAATCTGAGGCAAGTAAGACTGATTTTTCCTTGTTCTCAGAAAGGCAGGTTAAACAGAGTGTGAGTATACAATAGGCCCTCAGTCTGTAGTGACTTCAAGATGCATTATTAACTTTGACTGTGAGGTTCAGGAAAAGTTGCAGTCTCTTAAAGCATAAGAGATATTTTCATGATATTGCATCACTGCCATCCACATCATTTTTTTGCCATGGCCTCTAATACACAGCTCCTACTTATTGCTCATTTCTCCAGATGCTGGTTCTGAAGCTCAGAGGGCAATCGCTCTCAGACTGCTCACAGTCACATAGGCCTGGAGTCTGTTCACTTTCCCTATGTTTGGCGTTTACTCCCACTTGGAACCAGATGTAAGCAGACTGCAGAGCAAAGCACAGAAGGATTCAAAGGAACTAAACTGAGCCTTTGGGAAGTGCTTTATCTGATTTCACTTATCGAACGTAGACTGCATTCTTTATCTCTGGGGTCCTTTCTGCTCAGACTCACAGAGCGACTTTACAGGAAATTCAGCATAAGAAGTTAGTAGCAAGGAACTGAAAAGAAAAGGTAAACCATTTCCATGCCCTGTGGCAGCCTTAGGAGGAAAGCCAGCTTCTGCCCAAATTCATAAATTTTGGTGAAGAAGGTAAGTTGGCAAGCTAGGGAAACCACTGTTCCCTTTGTATCATGGGCTATCTCAGGACTCAACACAGTATATTAAAATGAAAACCTAGATACAACAGAAGAAAATGTGACAGGATCTGTTTAACTTTCTTTTTCAAAGAGAGTTTATGTTGTCCTATTAGAAAGAATGGCGACATTTTGAAATTGCTTGCATTTTGACTGGCCACCTATGTTAGGTTCACTGCAGGATAATTACAAAACAAGAAGGTGAACACTGAGTCCACATGTGGTGGTAAATAGTAATGCTCTATGTGCTGTTGAGTTTTTAATTTTTTATTTTAAGGGATCTTAATGAAAATGCATTTTGACACTCAAAGAAAAAAAACCACATGGTCATTTCATTAGATACTGAAAAGGCATTTGACAAAATTCAACAATCCTTCATGATAAAAGTCTTGGAAAGATCGGGAATTCAAGGACCATACCTAAACATAGTAAAAGCAATATACAGCAAACCAGTGGCCATCATCAAACTAAATGGAGAGAAACTTGAAGCAATCCCACTAAAATCAGGGACTAGACAAGG
>CM052716.1:11981478-12051186 GCA_028551405.1 Uromys caudimaculatus
AGGTGGAATTCCCTCATAGAGGCGGGGATGGGGAGGGTATAGGGGGTTTCCAAAGAGGAGACCCAGAAAAGGAGAACCATTGGAAATGTAAATAAAGTATCAAAAATAATAAAAGAAAAAAATTCATTTGGAACAACAAAAAAATCCCAGGATAGCAAAAGCTGTTCTCAACAACAAAAGAACTTCTGGGAGAATCAGCATCCCTGACCTCAAGCTGTACTATAGAGCAGTAGTGATAAAACTGCATGGTATTGGTACAGTGACAGGCAGGTAGATCAATGGAAAAGAATTGAAGACCCAGAAATGAACCCACACACTTATGGTCACTTGATCTTTGACAAAGGAGCTAAAACCATCCAGTGGAAAAAAGACAGCATTTTCAACAAATGGTGCTGGTTCAACTGGCGGTCTACATGTAGAAGAATGCAAATTGATCCATTCCTATCTCCCTGTACGAAGCTCAAGTCCAAGTGGATGAAGGACCTCCACATAAAACCAGATATACTGAATCTAATAGAAGAGGAAGTGGGGAAAATTCTCGAACACATGGGCATAGGGGAAAAGTTCCTGAACACCAATGGCTTGTACTCTAAGATCTAGAACAGACAAATGGGACCTCATGAAATTGCAAAGCTTCTGTAAGGCAAAGGACACTGTCAATAGGACAAAACGGCAACCAACAGATTGGGAAAAGATCTTTACCAATCCTACACCCGATAGAGGGCTAATATCCAATATACACAAAGAACTCAAGATGTTAGACTCCAAAAAACCAAATAACCCCATCAAAAAATGGGGAACAGAGCTAAACAGAAAATTCTCAACTGAGGAAATTCGCAGGGCTGAGAAGCTCCTAAAGAAATGTTCAACATCCTTAGTCGTCAGGGAAATGCAAATCAAAACAACCCTGAGATTCCACCTCCCACCAGTCAGAATGGCTAAGATCAAAAACTCAGGTGACAGCAGATGCTGGTGAGGATGTGGAGAAAGAGGAACACTCCTCCATTGCTGGTGGGACTGCAAGTTGGTACAACCACTCTGGAAATCAGTTTGGCGGACCCTCAGAAAAATGGACATAATACTACCCAAGAACCCAGCCATACCACTCCTGGACATATATCCAGAAGATGCTCCTACATGTAATAAAGACACATGCTCCACTATGTTCATAGCAGCCATATTTATAATAGCCAGAAGCTGGAAACAACCCAGATGTCCCTCAAAAGAGGAATGGATACAGAAAATGTGGTACATTTACACAATAGAATACTACTCAGCTTCTAAAAACAATGATTTCATGAAATTCACAGGCAAATGGATGGAACTTGAAAATATCATCCTGAGTGAGGTAACTCAGTCACAAAATATCAAACACGGTATGTACTCACTGATAAGTGGATATTAGCCCAGAAGTTCAGAATGCCCAAGTTTCACTTTACAGTAACAGCTGGACTAAGCATGAGGTCCCAGATGGAGGACTTGGAGAAGGTACTGAAGGAGCTGAGGGAGTTTGCAGCGCCATGGAGGGAACAACAGTGTCAACAGGCCTGACGCCCCTGATGCTCCTGGCGACTGGACCACCAACCAAAGAATACACATAGAGGGACTCATGGTGCTGGCCCTATATGTGGCAGAGGAGAGCCTTGATGGCCATTAGGTGGAGGAGAGGCCCTTGGGCCTGAGGGTGTTAGAGGCCCAGTATAGGGGAATGCCAAGGAGGGAAGACAGGAGTGGGTGGGTGGGGGAATACCCTCATAGATGCAAGAGGAGGGGGAGGTGGGATGGGATAGGTGGTTTCCAAAGGGGAGACCTGGAAAGGGGGAAACATTTGAAATGTAAATAAAGTATCAAAAATTTAAAAGAAAGAAAGAAAGAAAGAAAGAAAGAAAGAAAGAAAGAAAGAAAGAAAGAAAGAAAGAAAGAAAGAAAGAAAGGGAAAATGCATTTTGACAACTTCTTGCTGGATGAACTTCTAAGATTTTGCCAGAGAGGGGAAAGTGCCTTCTACCAAGAGTCAGTTACTGCACACATGATATATCAATTAAAGACTTAAAAAGAACAATGGCTTCCCTGCAGTTTTAGCTTTTTATTGTAAAAGACAGAAACTTGCAAGATACCTCAGCAGGAAAGGGACTTGTCTCAAAGCTTGTGGACCTCTATTTAATCCCCAAAACCCATATATTGAAAAGAGAGCATCAACTATTCCTCTAGCTTCTCCACATGTCCTGTGGTATTCAACACACACACACACACACACACGCACACACACACACACACACACACACATTAAAAATAAAATAAAAATTTTAAAGGCTTCAGTAGACAAACTTTGAAACTTGAAGCACCATTTATTTTAAAAATATTCTTCAATTCTGTATGATATACGAATATACTGCAGACATAAGAGTCAGGGGAAAGGCTGAAAACAGATGAGAAGAATGCGCATGACAGGTTTATATTAAACAGGAATCAGATTTTTACAGATCAGGATGTACAGAAAGGTAGATGTGGTATGGTCTCCCCAAGCTGAGTTGTGAGTTAGGAGCAGTTTCTATGGAATTAATTTGTTAGCAATTGCTCACACATCTTAATGCTTCCTTAGAGCATTGAGTAGTCACAGCAGGCTTCCATAAGATGTCTCCTTTCACCTATGTTATAGAAGCAGAAAAGATTTATCAAAGAAGCCACCACCAATATAATGTATACTGTTATTATGTACCTGAACTTCAGACTCAGTAGATCTCATTAGTCTGCCCTTATCTCCAAGATTCAGGAGATGGGATTTCCTGTTGCATAGTGCATCTGAGTCTCCATTCTCTCTCTCTCTCTCTCTCTCTCTCTCTCTCTCTCTCTCTCTCTCTCTCTCTCTCTCTCTCTCTCTTTCTCCCTCCCTCCCTCCCTCCTTCTCCCTCTTCCTCCTCCCCCTCCCCCTTTCCCCTTCTCTGTGACTGTCTCTCCTTATTTACCAGAAATTAGAAGAACACTGGATACCTATTTTGAAGAATAATCTGAAGTTTGGATTTTTCCTAATGCTTTTTCATCACTAGACTTAAAAGCTGCATGTTTGGCATGTGAATGACGTACATAAGCCCTTCTCATGGCAGTGACTCAGGAGGACCATAGGCTTGAGGTATCTCATATGATGGGTGATAACTACACTAATCTATGTGTATAGGACCATTATTTAGAATGTAATTAGAGTTTATGCTGTTAAAATGGACTGGAAAAAGACCATGAGGTGTCAACCCTATAGAAAGAATTATAGGCAACCAAGAAATGCTGAAAGTGGGAAAAATAATCTTTTCAAGAGATGATAACATCAATTGTTTATCCAACACCTAATGGTCAGCCCTAAAAACAAATATAAAGTTACATTATATAGATTTGGCCCATTGTATTTAGGAATATATATGTTTACATACATGGATGTAACAACAATTAATGAAAAAAGAGGCCATTAATCTGAAAGAAAGTTAGAAAGAAAGGTGATAAGATAATTGAGGGAGCTTAAAAGGAGAAAAGGGAAGGTGGAAATGGTGTGATCATATTATCATCTCAAAAATTAAAAAGTATAATTAAAACACAGATTGTATCTCCCAGGTCTTTCTTCTTAGTACTTGCTGCTTTATTTTCAATAGGTATTTTGGGTGAAATCTTCTCTCACTGAAAATTTCATGATTCTCCTCCATGTTTTGTGTGTGTAAGTGACCATTCATTAGAAGATTTCGCCTGCAGTGGATACTGCTGTGGTATCCTAATGGTGACTCTGTATTTCTAGGGTCTCTTTTATATTCGTGAATTTTTTTGTTGTTGTTTTTTAAAAATTAATCTGTTGAAATATGTTTTGGTTTTCTTCAGATTACAATATATAATACCCCACCCTTTTCTTCTCTCCAAACAATCCAATGTACTCTCCATCAAGATCATTTTAATATTTATGGCTCCTTTTTTCTTTAATTGTATACACACACACATACACACATATGTATGTATATATATGCATACATATTTACATATATACAAATATATGATATTATATAAATATATATATGCACACACACACAAATTATTCCACAAAACCAAAACAGCAGGAACACTGCCAAACTCATTCTATGAAGCCACAGTCACCATGGCACCTAAACCACAAAAGGACTCAATAAAGAAAGATAATTTCAGACCAATTTCCCTTATAAACTTTGATGCAAAAATACTCAAGATAATACTTGAAAACAAAAATCCAAGAACATATCAAAGACATCACCCACCGTGACCACGTACGCTTCATGTTAGGAATGCAGGGGTAGTTCAATATATGAAAATCAATCAACATAATCCACCATTTAAACAAAATTAAAGAAAAAACCACATGACCATCTCACTAGATATAAAAAGTGCTTTTGACCAAAATCTAACATCCCTTCATGTTAAACGTCTTGGAGAGAGCAGGGATTATCTAAACATAATCAAAGCAATATACAGCAAGTCAATAAATGGACAGAATTAAATGGGCAGAAAGTTAAAGCTAAAATTGGGGACAAGACAAGGCTATACACTCTCCCCATATCTCTTCAATCTTAAGTACTTAAAGTTCTAGCTAGAGCAATAAGACAACTAAAGGAGATCAAGGGGATACAACCTGGAAAGAAAGAAGTCAAAGTATCATTATTTGCAGATGATAGGATAGTATACATAAGTGAGCCCAGTAATTCTACCAGAAAACTCCTACAGCTGATAAGCACCTTCAACAAAATGGCTGGATATGAAATTACCTCAGAGAAATCAGTAACCCTCCTCTACACAAGGATAAACCAGCTGAGAAAGAAGTTATGGAAACAGTGCCCATCACAATAGCAACAAATAACATAAAATACCTCGGCGTAACTCTAACCAAGCAAGGGGGAAAATGTATGACAAGAACTTCAAGACTCTGAAGAAATAAATTGAGGAAGATATCAGAAGATGGAAAGATCTCTCTTGCTCATGGATCGGTAGAATTAACATAGTGAAAATGGACATGATACCAAAATTCCAACTCAATTCTTCACAGATCTTGAAAGAACAAGTCTCAACTTTATACGGAAAAACAAAGAACACAGAATATTGATCCTGAACAATAAAAGAACTTCTAGATGTATCACTACCCCTGACTTCAAGCTGTACTACAGAGCAATAGTAATAAAAACTGCATGGTATTGGTATAGAAACAGACAGGTGGATCAGTGGAATCGAATCAAAGACTCAGAAATAAACCCACACACAATGGACACTTGAGTTTTGACAAAAAAGCCAAAACTAAACAATGGAAAGGAGAGCATCTTCCACAAATTGTTCTGGTCTAAATGGATGTCGGCATATAAAATGCAAATAGATCCATATCTGTCACCCCACACAAGACTCAAGTCCAAATGGATCAACAACCTCAACATAAAACCAGATACACTTAATCTAACGGAACAGAAAATGGGGATAGCCTTGAACTCATCACTACTGGAGACAACTTCCTGAACAGAACACCAATGGCTCAGTCACCAAGGTCAAGAATTATTAAATGGGACCTCATGAAACTGAAAGGCTTCTGTAAGTCAAAGGACACTGTCATCAGGACAAAATGACAGCCTACAGATCGGGAAAAATTTTTCACTAACTCTACATCTGACAGTAGGCTAATATCTAAAATATATAAATAACTCAAGAAGCTAGATACTGACAATCCAAATATGTAAATAAAGTATCAAAAAAAAAAAAAAAGTAGGTGGGAGGAGGAATTCCCTCACAGAGGCGGGGAGGGGGAGGGGACACGGGGTTTCCAAAGAAAAGGGGAATCATCGGAAATGTAAATAAAGTATCAAAAAAAAAAAAAAAAAGAAGTCAGAGTGAAGATACCTGATCGACTCTAAGTAAAAATGGGAACCTGAAGAAGCCTTTGCATTTTAAAATAAATGTGAGTTGAAAAAAAAAAAAAAAAAAAAAGTGCCATACATGGCCAAACAGAAAATTCGCAGTAGAGGAATCGTGAATAGCTTGAGAGGCACCTAAAGAAATGTTTAGCATCCTTAGTCATTAGGAAAATGCAAATCAAAAGGACTCTGAGATTCCACACTTATACCCCCAGATTGGGTGAGTGGGAATGGAGGGAGGACTTGGGTGAGGGGGGGAAATTGAATTGTAAAGGGAATAGATAAATTTAATAAAACAAATACATAAATAAGCAAAAAACAAATTTTAATTGCTGATTTATAAAATACATGTATATTGTTAATATAAAAGATTTATGGCCTCCTTCAAAAAATTGTAAATATACATATATACACATATATTTATATATATATATACACATACTTTGCATACATATGTATGTATAAATATATACAAATGTATGCAAGATAAACACACATGAACTTCTCAGTCAGCATGTTAATTGTAGGCATATGTTTTCAGGAGTAATTAATTGTTGTACCCATCGCTGGAGAAGGCTATTTTTCCTTGTCTCAATCTTGCTTAGTTGCCTGTAATTCTTATGCAGGGTGAGACTTCCTGGGCTTTCCTATGCATGTCTACTGGTAACATCTTTATTCAGGTCATGTATTACCTTTCATGCTGATTAGACTTCATGGGTTTGGCTTCTGACATTACAATCTTTCTGCTCCCTCCCTAACGACTCTTAAACCTAGGGCACAGGCATTGTTTTGTAGATACATCCTTTGGGACTAGGCTCCAGAACTCTCTCTGTATCTTCATCAGTTATGGCATTTTGTATCCGTAGCTACATTCCAAATATTTTTCTTTATATTTGTATATAGCTGTAGTTCCCCCTTCATTGGGGAATCTTCTCTTTGCAATATTAATGAATTTCAAGAGCTGATCTTCTTAGTTGTTTATTTATTTGGTGATTTTCAAACCATTGGCTTATCAATGTTAGCGTAATGTCCCCGGTTATTATCCGTAATACAGTATCATGAGCTGATGCATGATTCGGGCATTAGGAGCTCCTTGACTTGTGAGCTTTGAAATGGGCTCACTTTTTTATTTTTATTTTTTAGTACTTCCTGACCTGCTGGACTACAGGGTGCTCTATCTTAGCTCCTTCAGGTTGCTCCAGGTTCATTTTAGGCTGCCTGCTCTTCCCTGGTACTGACAACTTCTGTCATGTTAGGAGATTTGGAAAGTAGCTTTCAGGTATTTGGGCTGTAAAGATTTTTTTCCTTATTTGCTTGGATGTCATTGATTTGGAAAACCATTGATGTTTATATTTTCATCAATATTTTGATCTCTTTATTATGTGCCTTTATATTATCTTGAAATTCTATAGCATGAGAGTCTGAACTCGATTCTTGTTTCAAATCGTCTTTGTATCTTACGTTATGCTCATTCAGCTTGCCATTTTGTCATCATCTACACAGTGATCTACTGAACATTTCCTAGAGTTTGCACTGAAGCTGTGGATTATTTTGTTATAAACTGACCTCAATGTTCCTGAGTCTTCTAGATGCTTACTTCTTTTTTTCCTCTTTATGTGGGCTTTTGCTCAGGCCATTCACTGTTGCTCAGCTCTTAAAGGTCCCTCAAAGTTATATGTTTTAAATAATTATTCTCCAACCTTGGTAGGAAAACTATAATTAGCTAATGTAGGTAATAGAACCCTCGGCGGATGGGCCTAGTGGAAGGAAACCAGGTCACTGGGAATGTGTTTTTTAAGGGAAAAAGCTGCCAAAGTTCCTATGATTTCTTTTTGCTGCCCATAGTGCCATGAAACAAACAGATCAGTTCTATCTTGTCTTCTCCCATGTTGTTCTGCATTGCCATGGGGCCAGCAGGTTAGAGATAGCTAAACAACTCTAGACTGATATCACTGAAGCTTTCAGACAAAAGACCTTGCTTCTTCCTAAATTAATTTATTGCAAGTATTTGTCACATTGATACAAACCAAACACACTCCTAATTTCCTAAAAAGTCTCCTTTTTGAAAGAAATGGAAGCCAATGCACTAAAACCCTATTTAAGGAGTCTGATTTCAGAAACAGATTCTTTGAATTGGAAAAAAAGAGGACCATAATGAAGTTCAAAATAGTAGCTCAGTGAGTAAAGGTGCCTGCCGCCATGCCTAACAACACAAGTGCCCCTGGACACAGGGAAGAAGAAGAAACCCAATTTTTACAAATTGTTCTGTGACCTCCATACATGCTTTGTGGATTTGGCATCCTCCCCCAATAAATAAAATATAATAAAAACGATAGATCATGATATTAGGTAACCTAACTTTCGGGTGAACAGCATTTCATGTAGTCCTTTTTAATTTGATTTTTTTGTCTCTCTCTTGTCAACAATAGATAGACGGAGAGAAAAAGAGATAGGAAAAGTATCTCTATAGGGTAGAATAGTAGGAGAGTCATAAGAGGATATAAGTTTTCTTTTAATGCCTTTAACATCATTCGTTATGCCCAAACTAAGATACTGTCAAATGCTCAGTGCTCTCAGAACCGTAACATCTTTATTTGTAAATAATGTTAGTACATCTCCTGTATGTTTCCTTTCTTATGCTAAATGTCCATGACATTTTGGGTTGGGGAGATGGAAAAGCTAGGATAAGATAGCAAATATGTGGAATTATTTTTTCACCATGAATTCATTATTCGTTGGAAATACCTTAGATTTCATTTATTGCAGGAGCTTAGGATAATCGTTCCCAGTACATCTATTGTGGTTTGGAAACCAAAAGAAGACATGCATGTGGTCTTTTACAGACCATTGAGTTTTGAAGATTTTCAAGAATTAATGTGTTCGCTGACATTCTCTTTTCAACTTCATCCAATTCCACACAAGTTGCCCAGTTGGGAGAGTGTAATTAGGCCTCTGTCATAGCTTAGAAATTAGCTATGCAAGGCAAGGATGGCTCAGAACAGTCTGAAGAGAAAACCCAAGAGGAAGCTCAAATGACATACTTCACTTCAAGCAGTGTGTATTCCATTGCTGGCATGGTGGGTATTTTTCTGATTAAGTAGACTGTGCTGTGATGTGGTATACAGTATGCTCTGTGGTTTCAGCTGATGGTTACCTTGGTATAGAAGTTAAAGGGAGGGTAGGATTATCTGTTTGAAGGAAGGCCACCAGTGGATAATTACTATTGATTTTATTTTATAATAAAAATGTGATGAAATACACATAGTGTAAAATTTACCATCCTGGTCTTCTTCAAGCATACGGTTCTGTCTCATTAGGTGCATCCATATTCCTGGGAAACCTATACCACTATCCATCTGCAGAACTCATTTCATCTCACAAAACTGAAACTCTATACCCATTAAACAATAACTCTCCATTTTCTTCTCTTTCCAGAGCCTGGCAGCCACCATTGTACTTTTCAATTTTATGATTTTTGACTACTCTAAGTACCTCATATAAAAGAAATTATATAGCGTTTGTCATTTTGTAGTTGCCTTATTTCACATATCTTTAATTCCTTAGAGTTCCTTCATTTGCACATTCACAATGCACAGCTAAGCACTGTGTTTCATCATAAGGCTGAGTAGTATTCCACTGTAGATGTATGCTACATCTTGGGTGCTCATTCACTCCTTGATGGACCTTTAGGTTGCTTCCATGTTTCAGCTATTATGAATAATACGGCTATAAACATGGGTATGTACCGATCTCATTAAGACTCTACTTTCAGTTCTGTGTAGGTTAGTTCCAGAAGTGAAATTGTTGGATCTTATAGTCATTTCATTTTAATTTTTTTGAATATCCAACATTCTGTTTTCTGTAGCAGCTATGCCACTTACCATTCCCACCATCAATGTACAAGGTTCAAGTTTCTTGAGAAATAGTCCAAGTACATTTATGGATAACCAGTGTGCTGCTACTGGTGTAAATAGTGCTCTGTCTATTCAATCTATCTGGTCTGCTGTCATTTGAGCTCTCCATTTCTCCCCTGTCCTTTCCTGTCTGGTTGTTCTGTAACTAACGGTTGAACATTAAAACCTCCAGCTGTTATTACAGAATTATCAATTTTTCTCTTTAACTTATTAACTTATGATTAATATATTTAGAAGGTCTCTTATGTATGTAAAGGTTTTTAGTGTTTATATCTTCTTCCTGTGTTGGCATTTGTTGTAATATAATGTCTTTTGGGTGTTGTGTCAACTTTACAATTTTAATGACTATTTACCCTCTCTGTTTGCTTCTCTGCTCTTGATACTATCTTTTCCTTTTCCTTTTCAAATTTTATCTTTGTATTTGAAATGAACTTCTTGTTGACAAGATATAGTTGGATTATTTTTAAAAGTCCATTCTACAGGTCTCCATTTTTAAATTACAGAGTTTAAAGTATTCTTATGTAAGGTAATCACTGATAAAGAGGGACTTGCTCATTTTGCCAGGCACTCAGGGTTTTGTTCCCTCACTTCTGTTAGTCTTGTCTCCTTTTGTGTTAGGTTGAGCAATCGCTGTGGATTTCTTGAATGTCTTCTTCCCTTTGTGTTAGGTTTAGCAATCGCTGTGGATTTCTTGAATGTCTTTTTCCCTTTGTGTTAGGTTGAGCAATTGCCGTGGATTTCTTGAATGTCTTCTTCTCTTTGTGTTAAGTTGAGCTGTCCTTTTGTTTTTAGTTTTTTGAGAAACCTCCATAGTGATTTCCATAATGGCTGTACTAGATACTCACCTACCAGCCATGAAAAAGGTCTTCTCTTCTCCTGTATCTTCTACAATATCTGTTGTCCTTCGTCTTGATGAAAGGCACCCTGAGTGGAAAAAGATAGAATCTCAGAGTAGGTTTAATCTTCATTTCCTTAGTGGCAAAGAATGTTGACCATTTTTTGTAGTTATCAATTCAATACTTAATTAAATTGTTCTTAAACGTTCCCTTAGTTCTTATTGTTACTCTAACCTCTAATACGTGAGACTTTTATTTTCCTTCTTTTGGTTGTGATGGTGGGAGGAGTATTCTTAAATTATACTCAGCTATAGCAGCCAGGATGCCAGGAGGTGAAAATATAAAAGAACTAAAAGAACCAAACACAAGGCAAAAAACAATGTTGCGTGATTTGGGGTTCTTGTGAAAGGTGAGACACAGGTCCTTCTCCCCTCTTCTACTGTCCAATAGCTTGAAGGATTTGATCTACACTACTACTATCTGATGATAGCAAACACAGCCAAAAATGCAAATACTGATTTCCAATACTGATAATTAAGAATTAATTAGGAAATGGATATTAAAACCAAACAGAATGAAATCTTTTAAATTTTGACTCCGTAAGTGTGCATCTGGGAACAGAATCTTTCAGTAATGCTGAGTTACTGAGCAGCAAGCAGAAGAGCAGAAGACAGAAGGACAGGAGACAGTCCCCTTGAGGAAATTCATTAATGAGACCATTAAGTGTTTACAGAATTTGATCTAAGAATCCCTTTCTAAGAATGGATGACCAAGATTTGAGAAAGTTCATCAATGCTCAAATAAATGCATATATCTATATGATAATATGTATTTGAAAAATATTAGAAAAAATAAATGTATAAAAATTGGAAATATTAACAATATTGTTTAAGTTAATACATTATGTAAGACAATATTTTCTTTTTATTTGAACCTTAACAAATTTTAGAGTTTTTTTTTAACTTCTGAAACTTTTTAACAAAGCATAACAAAATAACAAAATATAACATAAAACAAAAACCATCACATCAAGTTTAGACAAGACAAACCAACAGAAGGAAAAGAGCCCCAAGAGAAGGCACAAGAATTAGAGATCCACTAATTCACACACACTCCAGGGTCCCATAAAAACACAAAACTGAAGGCTGTAATATATGCAGAGAAGACCTGGTGCAGATTCATGTAGGCTCTTTCTTTCTGTTTCAGTCTCTCTCAGTTCATATGAGATTTGCTCAGGTGAGTTAGGGGACTTGGTTCTCCTGGTGTTCTCCATCCCCTCTGTCTCCCACACTCTTCCTGCCTCCTCTTCTGTGGGGTTCCCTGAACTCTGAGGTGTTTGATGGGGATACCCATTAGAGCTGAGTGTTCCAAAGTTTGTCTCTGTGTGTACAATGTCTGGCTGTCGGCCTCTGTACTTATGTGGTACAACATTTTCTTAAATGAGTGATAACTTAGACTAGTATAACAAAATAGAAAACCGTCAATTCTCACAGTTCAGGAGACAGGAAGACCAAGGTGAAAGCGCCTGCAGATCAGGATCCAGAGAAGTGTCCTCTTCCTTACCTTTATAACAAACAAGTGATAAATATTTGAGTAGATAAATATGTTTAGTCATATAATCATTACATGGGAAAAATCACATATTAGTTCAAAATTATATGTAATTTTTATGTATCAGATAGAAATTATATGTTGTTCATCATTTTAAAAACCTTGAGTATAAAATTTAAAAATTCCATGACTTCAAATGTCAAAATTAAAAAAAAAAATCTCCCACTTCAAACAGTTCCCTATACACTCTATGACTAGCAGACTGAGATATAAGTGAATTTGGAGCACATGTGAATCTTTTGAAAATGTCATAATATTCATTTAATAAAGTTCTCATGGAAATTCACTTATACAGCCACAGACTGAGAGAAGAGGCAATCTCAGCCTGTTTGAATTTATGTGGAATTCTGAATGAATTCTAATTTACACAGTCACTGGAGCATCACAGTTAGATACACTTATTGAGCTACAATAAGTCATGGTGACCTTTGGGAACATTAGTGAAGCTCTTACATAGCACCTGCGGTGAGAGAGTTCATCAGACAAGACAAATGCTGAAGAACTGGCCCAGAACCAAATCTAACTTTCACATATTTCTGAAATTTTGTGCCAATGTCCTTTGAGCACAAGGAAGGGAACAGCCTAGTGCTTTTGCAAGAAGGATGCAGCAATTGGCTTCTCTACTGCCATTCAGACCATCATTGTCTGGGGTGGAAATAGCCAAAGAGCAACTTAAGGTTGTTGCCAAAAGGCAGACTGATAAAAAACATCAAATTCATACTTATTGTCATATTTATATATTACCTTCTCCAATAAGGCCAGAAAATACTGCTAAATAGTAACTATGGAGAATTAAGGGACTTATGATCTTTTTAATTGAAAAGCTAATGGGGAAATCTCAGAATTTCCTTCCACATGTCTCTAACATCTCTTTACTGTAAATTATACTGGGCTACAGCAATCTGGCAATCATAAGTATTTTGCACTGCTTTGCATGGTTTGGCCTGCACTGGGCTCAGTTGTTAATTTTCTACCCTTAGATAGAGACTGGACATAGACAGGATGTAATATATGGAACCTGTGTGTGATGTATGGAGCCTGTGGTGGGTTGGGCATTGGGCTGTCTTGTTGACCATTAGGAGAACTTACATTCTGAGGAACAGTAAGTGAGCATTCCTTCTTCTTCAAATACTTCACAGCAGTTGTTAAGATTTTCTCCTTTCAATAATAACCGTTCGCAGTGCACACCCCACTCTGGTTCTGACTTCTGTTCACTTACTGCTTATTATGTTTATATTTTTCATTTATCAGAAGCTGCGTGTGTGTGTGTGTGTGTGTGTGTGTGTGTGTGTGTGTGTGTGTTTTCTAGAAATGTCTATTCAGACTTCTTGTGATTTAAAATTTGGTTACTTGATTATTTTGAATTCTGTGTTTTCTAGATACTAATCTCTTGTCATATGTATAATTTGCAAATATTTTCTACCATTAACTGGCTTTTCTGCTCAGATGTTTCCTTTGATGGAGAATCTTTTTGAGTTATAGTCCTAAGAATTAAATTTTCATCTGTTTTCAATCAATATAGGCTTCAAATACATTACTGTATCCAATGCTCTGAAGCTTATTTTCTGTTTCCTTCTAGAAGTCCCATGGTTTGTAATATGAAGCTCAATTTTTTAATTCATTTCCAGTTGATGGTTGTAAACCATGAAAGATGGGAGTCCAGTTCATATGTCTGCATCTGAAGTGTCCCAGGACTATGTATAAATGACTGTCCTTTCTTCATTCTGTGTTCTTAGATCCTTTTACCAAAATGTCAATTTGAGATAGACAGGGCTTCTTCTGGGTTCTCTGTTCTATTCCTCTGTTCAGTGTGAGTTTTGAAAGTGGCTGTTTTGATGACGTAATCTTTGTCATATATTTTTAGGTAGGTAATGACTCCAGCTTTGATCTTTTGCTCAAGATGCCATTTGGCTACCAAGAAATGTATATCAGTTCTTCTGTTATGGAGAAGAGTTGTAGATTCCTTAAGAACTGAAAACTGAAATTCCATATGACTGTTGGATATACAGCACAAAGAAATGAAATTATTTCATTAGAAAAAATGTACTTTCATGTTTAATATATCATCACTCACTATCAGGCTATATCTAGCAACAGACAAATAGATAAATACAAGGTGGCATATAGGTACAGTGCTTTCTATTTAGCTATAGAAAACATAGAATGCTGTCATTTGCAACAAGATGTACAGATCTGAATGAAGTTAGGTGACATGAAGCCAAACATATAAAGACAAACGTGGCACAGTCTCATGAGTGAGATCTAAACAGGTGGACGTCATAGAGTAGAGCGCCCTGGTGGTTGCCAGAGTGTGGAGAGAATATGAGCTCCGTGGGAAGAGGCTGTTGCATGGTCACATGCTACTGACTGAGAGGAAGAATAAGATCTGGAATACTCTGAACAGCCATGTGTTCAGAACTGACATCGGTGCAGTGCACATCTTTCATAATAATGAAAAGAAAGGAATTTGAATATACTCACCAAAGAGAAATAAATGATTAAAATTTGAGGATAATTACAATGAATTGACCATGGCTCAAAAACCACATAAACTGAAATATAAGATTATATCTATAATAAATACAAATACTCATCAAAAATAAACACACAAATGGAAAAAAATACCTAGTCGGTGTCTTTTCCTTAAACAAGACATTTAATCTTTATGTTGTCTCATGAATAATTGAGGACATTGATAGAGGGTAGCTTCCTGACAAAAGAATGAAAAAGTGTACACACACACACACACACACACACACACACACACACACACACACACACACATATTGCTGATTTAAGGAAATGCTGTATGATTTTGAAGTTATTGCTAGACGTGTTAACTTGAATGCATTCCCTCACTATACTTGCTTCTTTTTGAATATGAATGTCTCTGACAGTTCTTTTGTAGGTGCCTTTACTTACCTTACCTTTATTCCTTCCTGCTGCGGATCCCTCTGTGTTCCCAGGGTTTTGGTTTGGTTTGGTTTTTTGTTTATTTGTTTGTTTGGTTTGGTTTTGGTTTGTTGGTTGGTTTCTTGGAGTGTTTGTTTTTTCTCATGTTTCGTTTGTCTTGGCTTTCTTTCATCACTTCTTAAAATCTTTTGAGGGTTTGTGTCTAGAGAGATGGCTTAGTGGGTAAGAGCACCGTGCAAGCATGAGGAACCGAGGTCATATCTCCAGCTCTGATACAAAAAGCCAGGAAGAGCCTACCAATAGTTATTCAATATATAATGGTCAGCCCTATGTGTGAACAACTTTATACAGACTGAGTTGTGTGTGTGTGTGTGTGTGTGTGTGTGTGTGTGTGTGTGTGTGTGTCCCTGCATGCCCACGTGTGTGTGTTCCAAGGATGGGGGGAGCCATGAGATCAAAAGACCTATGTGGTAGGGTTTGAGGTGAGAAAAGGAAGAGAAAAAATAATGTAATTGTATTATAATCTCAAAAAGAGGCCAGGCCTGGGTGAGCCTGCAGCTCCAGTACTGATGTCTCACGGGGGTGAACAGGCAGGTTGACTGCTGGCCATTCTAGCCAAAATGGCAGGCCCCAGGTTCAGGAAGAGACCAGTGGGAGAAATTTTTATCCCATCTCTCCTTAGTTGTCTGTCTCAGCATCTAAAATAATCCTAATACCATAAATCTGGTATGACTAATCCTCACACTTGTATTTATGAGGCTAAAAGCTCATCTAGCTAAAGAAAAAAAGTTAAAATCCATTCCACAGAGGACGTCTTAGCATGTAACAGTGGTGTAATTATAACTGGGGCGGGAAGTAAATGCTTCGGTGACCTCAGGCATCTTCATGTAAACTACACTCACTTTAACTGCAGTTTAGAGATCCAGCTGCTTCAATAGCAGTTCCTGTCCTTCGTTATTAAGCTATAATCAACACATCAGCACTGTGGTTGAAGTATATCCTGGTATTAGAATGCTTGCCTAACATAAAGAACTCAATCACTTAAATCACCAGCACCATTGTGTGTGTGTTATGGACGACTTAGCATATTAAAATATGTATACATTATAAAACAGTCACCACAGTAAAGTCAGTTAAAATAACAATTATTGTACATGCCTACCATTCTCTTTTTGTTCATTAGGTGTGTGTGTGTGTGTGTGTGTGTGTGTGAAGGCACTTATAATCTATCTTCATAGCCCATTTCAAGTATATATATTAACTATATTTACTTAGTAGCATCATATAGGATTCAGAATATTTTTACCATGTGTAATAAACACTTCATATTCTTTGAATTTCATTCTCCTCCACATATATCTAAGTATATCCCCCCCTCCACTTCTGTGGGCTTGGCTTTCCTAGATTTCATACATGAGTGAGATTCTGCAGACTTGTCTGCCTCTATCTGGGTTGTTTCACCTACCACATGCTCTTTCTTTTCATATGTGTGGTCACGCTGGAAGATTTCCATCTTTGAATAATATGCACCCCTCAGTGCAGGGGGGAAAGAGCGAGGGAGGGTGACTTTCGTTGTTCACATATCTTGGATACAGGGAATAATATCCTAACAAATATGGAAATGCAGAGATCTCTTTGATGTTCTGATTTCATTTCTGTAGCACACGCTCTCAGAGGTGGAATGCTGGGTCATGTGGAGACCTTATTTTAACGTTTTGGAAACTTTCCATGCTATCTCCCAGTGTCTCTACATGGTCCATGATCTTATGTATGAACTTCGATGAGCATTCTGGGTAGTTTTCTATTAGTTTAGCAGAAAGACATATATCACTACTTGCTTATAAAAATATTGTTACCTTCACAGAATATCTTGGTGTCTGTTTAGCTATTTAAAAAAATAAATTCTGTGAAAATTAATTACTGTTTGCAAAGGAGCAAAATCTTGGAGTTTTAACTCCTTTGCCCATTTCAATATTAACAGTTCCTGGAGTAAAGAAAGAGGATCTGTTCCTTCTCTGCAGCAGGAAGGTGGCCATGAGATGAGGGGCCCTTATGTAGAACCGACAGTTGTTCACTTTGGAGGTTAGTTGAGAGCCATCGCAGAGAGTTCCCACAGACTCTCCAGTGGCTGCTGGTAATTCTGCAGAGATTCAAGGTCTGAGAAGGCTCTCAGGCATTAAGATACCAAGTCCCCAGTTTATTTCAATATAAAGCAAGAGTTGATCAACATAGATGAAGAACTGAATCCTTGTCCACAGGGACGACTCCACCTCAAAGTAATAAAATCAGAATCTCTAGGGCAAGGATCCTCAACAGTCTTTCCATCGCATTCCTTTCTATATTTAACTGGCCTGTATTCCTTGTGTGAAGCACTGGAGTTGATAAGGACATTTTCCTGTAAATATGGAAAGTACTTTGAGTATGAATATACTCATAAATCTACCATCCTATACCCTCTTGCCCCTCAGCATCCTAGTCAGTTCCCTTTGCTTCCCTAGACATTTTGTCTCCAGTTTTATGCAACGTATACATACAGTATTCCATGTAATGGCATGAAATGTGGGATCTATAAAGTGGAGAAAATACGACATTTGTCTTTCTAAAACTGACTTAATTACTTTAAGATAATTATCTCCAGGTGACTTTTCTTACACATATTATTATAGCTTTGTTCTTTTTAACACCGACAAATCCCTCTTTGTGTTTACATACCACATATCTTCTATGCACCCCTCTGTCAATGGACATCTCTGTCTGTTCCATAGCTTGTTACTTGCATTTTATATAAGCACACCATATGTGTGCTTGGTGCCTGTGGAGGTCAGAGGAAGGCATCAAAGCCCCTGGAACTGGAATTATAAGTGGTTGTGAGCCACCATGTGGGTCCTGGAAGCCAAGCTCAGATCCTCTCTGCAAGAGCAACAAGAACTCTTAGATGCTGAGTCATCTCTCCGTCTCCCTTCAGCAGTATTTTTAAGCTCTCCCGAGTAATAACAATTCATGACCTGGATTGGGAACCTCTGCCCTAAAACAGTGGTTCTGGGCCAGCTGAACATATACAAAGTCTCTCAAAGAGATAGACGTAGAGATGGATGCAGGTAGCACCGTTAATTTCAGTCGTGTTCTTCAGTGCACTAAACTCACACTTCTGTCTGTCGCTGGTCATAAGTGTCTTTTATGCGTTTGCTTTATTGAGTTCCTCATATCCTTTTAGAGGCGCTGCATCCTACTGCTGCTGATGATGCAAAGGGGAAAAGTGGTCCCTAGGGAGGTTCAGAGAAGAGAATATGGAGCATTGAGAAGCAGGCTTCCACAGATGGCTTCCAGCAAATAGGGAGCACCTTGTGCCCCTGCCTGGGTATAACGTCCTTGCCTAAAATGGAGCAACATTTACATGGTAGATCTTTAAGAGTATGTATTGAACTAATGAATTCCCTGGTGATGTGAACCCCTGGCCTCTGAGGTGTTTATTTGCACAACGCAAGTCTTTTTAGAAGTTGTGAAAGAGTTTATGGATAATAACCAGCCTGGGCTGACAACTCCCAGGGCCAAGGCATCTCATCCCACTCCTGTTGCTAGTGGCAACATGAGAAAATGTTGCCTGCCCTCCTCTCTCCAGCAACTATCAGTCACTCATTTCACACGTGGAAGAGATAAAGCCTGCAGTGTAGTCTATTACGGGAGTATCTCTTGGCTTTCCAATACCAAAACCTGGCCCCAAGCTGAAAAATGAGAATCAGAACTTGCCATAGGGGGTTCTGAGAAACATTTTTGGCTGTTCAGGGTGCACGCATTTTTGTGGATCATCAGGCATTTTTATTGGAAGAATTTATATTCTTCTTATTCAAGGCCTATGTGTTGAAGCCCCATAACTCTACTTCCTAAGTTAATGTTGACTCATTGGCCTAAAAAATACTAGGAATTTCTGTTGAATGAGCTAAATACTGGCAATATTATCGCTACTGGCAGGAAGAAATGAGGTGTGTACCACAGACAACATCAAACCATGAAAGCAAATTTAAAACAAAATGTAGAGGGCAACAAGGCACAATTTTGCAACACTGAATGCATGTGAGCAGTCTGCTCCATGGACAGTGCTCTGCACACTTTGGTGCTCACCAGGCTCTCCTGGTAGCCACTCTGGATGAGAGTTCTCCTCGAAGCCAGAAACTTCCACACTTGGAATTAGCTTTTCTAGCCAGCCCAGAGAAGATCAAGGCAGCATCACCAAGCAGAGCTACCTAGTGCTATTCAGTTCCTGGTGATCCAGAAGGAAACAGAACCAAGGGGTGATTTACCTTTGATTTAGGGACTGATGAGCTAACACTGTAATTCCTTTCAGTTAGATGCATGTACCTTTACCCTTTCAGAGAAGTGTGTTCTTGAACAAGAGTGCCATCTATGGGATAAATTGGATTATATAGTTTTCTACCCTCATATCTGTAATGAACAGGACACCAGGAGTTCTCAATGAGGCGGTGACTCTATCCACCAGGGAATTGTGGGCAATGTCTGGAGAAACCGTAACTAGAGTTGTAGTGTGCTGGCTTCCATGGGTATAGGGAAGTGATGCAGCCTAACGGCTGCATCACACACAACAATGCCTCCAAGAGTTCTCCATGCTGATGAGAGAGTAGGGAAGTCTGCTTAGAACATGAAGTGGTAAAGTTTCTGCTTAAAGACAAGCTGTGAAGAAAAAAGATATATTTAAATCTTCTCATTCTTACCCACCACTTCTTTCAATTTCATATCTCCCTTTATTATATTGGTAATTGAAATGTTTCACCCTCATTTGCTAATGATCATATATATTATGAATATCGACAATATGTTTGTATTTGTAAAAATTAAAATAAATAAAGGAGGAAGAAATAATTACAGCAAATCAGTTTTAATGGGATAATTTTAGTTACTAGTTCCTGAGCAAGAACACAACTTGGGGTCCATATGCTTTGCTTGTCATCTTCCAATGAGCCAAACCCACTGTCATGGATGGTTATGTAGATTGTAACATGCAGTGTTTACGCCATTGTATTTGACATCATAACTATGGAGATATTTATGATAGATACATGACTCGATGCTGAGAAGATTTTTATCTGTCTTAGACTTACCACACAACACACACATTCAGCAAGCCATCACTCCGTGCCAACAGTGGTTCACTGACTAGGACTCTGTAAGAAGGGTAGGCTAAAGTTTTGTTCCAAAGAGGTCCACTTTCTATCCAAAGAGAAATGTACACTCACAGTTGGTGATAGAGCTGAAGATTAACAAAACAGAGCCAGGTTCTTCTGTTCTAAGTTTTGTTGTTGTTTATTTATTTGTTTGGTTGGTTTTAGACTAGAACTCTCTGTGTAATCCTGGCTGTCCCGGAACTTGCTATGTAGATCAGGCTGGCCTCAAACTCACAGAAATCCTCCTGAATACTTTTGGGTTAAAGAAGTGCATCACCATACCTGGCAAAACTTTGAAGTCTTACATACTCAACTTCTGTACTTTGATTGACCAAGTTGTGCTCTTTGAAAAAACAAATCAGTGTTCTAGTCTCAGTATCTAGTATATTATATCCCACTACAGGAAACTCTACTTCAAAGATGTCACCTACAAGAAAGGAAAGGATATGTCCATTGGCCTGTTGAAATGTCCATTTCATTTCAATTACATAGTGTGTTTCTCCTCTCCAATAAATAAGTAAGCATTGATCTTGCTCATTAAACCATAGCTTGTTGCAGGCTCATGTTTCTATTATGTGAGCTATGGGATTGCAGAGATGAATCAAGCAGTTCTACTCCATGAGATTTCCAATGAGGCTTCTTTAGCTGTCTTCTCTGAATGCAGAGAATTTTTCTTTTATGTCATGACACCAAGCTCTGCAAGTATGCAATTAAGGGAAATAGGCATTTCCAAAAGTTATCCGCCCATCTATTTTAATATAATAATATTGTTAATGAACAATAGCAATTACACCTTGGAAGTCAATAACATCCTGCCTAGCTCTTCTGTACAGTATTTAAATTTCTGCACTATGACCAGAGTAGACAAGTGTGTAGAAAGATGTAATTGAGCATCCTAACATTCATATTAAATGAGTGATGATTTAATAACTTTCTTCTTGAAGTGCCATCAGCAAGAAACTGTACAGTTTTATGGAACACTTGATTTATTGGTACTGAAGATTGCCTCAATGCAGCCAGTTTGCCTCATAATTTGTGGGAAAGAAATAAGATTTAAAAGAAATTAGAAAGGAAAAAATGAGCTTAGGAAAAACTGGCAACCAGCCGCGTGCATGGGAGAGTCATCGCTGATCCCAGAGCACTTTTATGTACTATGGAACTGATATATCTGCGTTACAAAACCTAGCAGATATATGACTGAATACACTCCAGCATGTATAGGCACAGTAAGCTTGGGAAATACTGGGCTGTTCTCTTCCCAAGAAGGACTTGATACAGTAGCTATAGGAGAATAAGATGAAGGAAAATAGACATATTATTTAGGATAGAGTGGAGTGGAGTGGAGTAGAGTGGAGAGTGGAGTGGAGGAGTGGAGTGGAGTGGAGTGGAGGAGTGGAGTGGAGTGGAGAGTGGAGTGGAGTGGAGTGGAGTGGAGTGGAGTGGAGTGGAGTGGAGTGGAGTGGAGTGGAATGGAATGGAATGGAATGGAATGGAATGGAATGGAATGGAATAGAATAGAATAGAATAGAATAGAATAGAATAGAATAGAATAGAATAGAATAGAATAGAATAGAATAGAATAGAATAGAATAGAATAGAATAGAACAGAACAGAACAGAACAGAACAGAATAGTGAAACACTATATTCATTTTAAGGTCAGACTTTCCAGCATGTTCAAACACTCATTCTATTCCCAAAGCACAGTGAACAACTGTGAACCAAGACAACTGGCCAGGCCTGCATCTGTTCCTAGATCAGTTCACTACAATTCAATCAAAAATTAAGGAGTTTGATAAAGATTCAAAGGCTGAGTTATATACATATAGTCTCATAACAATACTAGTTGTTAATCAAAATGATGCAGCCTTTTGATTTGCTAGAAAAATAGCTCACTTCTTCCTGGAAAATGCTTTAATAAATATTAATACCATGTCTAGATAGTAGTTATAGTGCCATGAATATGTAATTGCTTTTGTTACCAATAAATCAAGGTTAGCACTTAAGCAGTTTGGGTCAATTGCTCAGATTTTTCATGTTCCTTTTGAAAGAGTTGCATTTATTAAATCATAACCCAGTTGTTAGGAGTTTATAAAGCACCACTGTTTCAGTGGAAAAACCCCATGCACTTCAAACAGAAAGGCTAGAATATCTGTTCAGCACTATTTTTTTTTTCCAGAAAGGAACAGATGACTGAAAATAACAGGTTTTGTAATTCTGTTTTCCAGTAGAATTTTGGAGTCAGAAACGCCAAAAGGCATTACATGAGGCCATCAAGGTTAAAGCAGCTGTTACCCGAACCTTCCAGGGAGTGACTTGTCCTGCTGTACACACCCCTGGAACAGATTTAACCACTAAAATCAATGTGGTCTATAGTTAGTTTAGAATTTTTAGCACTTGAAATTGTCAACCTTGGCCATAGACTAGTGCAAAGCCAAATTAAATGTACGTGTGTATACCTGTGTGTGTGCGCACACATGCATGTGAATATGTGTATGCACATGCATG
The DNA here is from genome assembly GCA_028551405.1 of Uromys caudimaculatus. Taxonomy (NCBI): domain Eukaryota; kingdom Metazoa; phylum Chordata; class Mammalia; order Rodentia; family Muridae; genus Uromys; species Uromys caudimaculatus. Next base: position 12,004,333 of record CM052716.1, read on the forward strand.
TGTTAGTTTACATGCGAGTGTGTGTGTGTGTGTGTATGTTTGTGTCCTCATGCGCACACACACATGCACCTGGATGTGTGTGTGTCTGTGCCTGTGCACACACACACATTGGTTAGTTTATGTGTGAGTGTGTGTTCGCATGTGTGTGTGAATTTGCACATCCTCGGAGGGAATACATAAGATATCTGAAGGAACCATATTGGTTGTCATAATCTGTGACTTTCTTTTTTTTTCATCTCAACACTTTCTCAATAGGTCTTTAATTAAATATGTTTCTTAATTTAACTTAAATGTAAATAACTTTTAATGAGTTGGCTCACCTCTTCACAGCACATATTTCTTTATCTATGGACAGTCAAAGTCTGGCCTCCAGAAGGACAGTAGTGTCTGAGTGGTCTCATCATATGTAAAAGGGAACAATGTTTCCTCTTTCATTCATATTTCATCTCAATAAAATTTACTTATGCAGCTGCTTTGTGTTTATATAAAAATGAACTATGAATTCATCTTTATATCATTCAAGTGTTCAATATTCAACAAATATCGAGTTCTCAAGTAATACATACAAACATGGATTCATACATGTGTGTTTTGAGCCGAGATGAGAATCCTCAAATAAGACTATGTTCCCTGGGATGGATGTGTGACCTAATGAAATTCCAGCTTCTGACTTTAAGTTAAAATCAACATGCAGACAAGTAAGGCTGTAGAACACATGGCACCTCCAGTCATCCACTTAAGTCTTTGCAGGAATTGTTCCCAAGACAGAAGCTAATCATGCAAGCTGATGGCTTTAAAAATCGACCTTATCGGTCTTGTTGAAAATTGTATGAGTGTTCCCCCTCCTGACACATGTGGCATTCACTTACTCCATCATTGATCTGCTCCATTTTTCTTCTCAAAAAATGTGCTACGCAGTAAATTAAAATGGTCCCGTAAGGAAGGCAGAGAAGAGGCGCCCACTGGGGGCACCCTTCAGATAGAGGAACCCTTCAACTGATGTGTCACAGCCCTTTGTCTAGCTGTCACCACAGGATGATGACCGGTCACATCTCATCCCTCACGGCACTCTTCCGTTGCCACCTGTGTGCTCTGGTCTATCCTTGGCAGCACCGCTCTGCTCCTTCTCAGCCTCTCCCAGAGATCATGGCACATGACTTATTACTTTGATTTAAAAGCGGTCTGGAACATGAGTTTTATCTGAACTTTGTTTTTCTCCTTCCCCTTCCCCCAGAACAGGACTTTGACCTCTTAGGCTGAATTTTTATCATATGTAAAATGAGGATATTAATGAGCATCTACTCTCAAAGAACTTCTGTGAAGATTACATGAAATAACTCACACAAAGTACTTAGTGCAATGCCTGGAACTTTGCAAGAAACCCATAAATCATAGCTATTATTAATGCTGGTCTTTGGAAAGCCATAGTCTGAGCCAAGAAAGTGAAGCAGCAGGAGTTTCCTTTTCATTTCTCCGTACATCTTATATTTTAATTCACATCTACAAAGAGGGAGGCGTCTCTGTTAAAATGACAAATAGAACTGAAAAAAAAACTACACAGAGTGTGATCTCACTGTTTTTCAACATATAGCGTAATTATCCTATATGTATTCAAATGATGAGTTACTCTATGATCATTCTCTTCTATAGCATTCAGGAAGCACTTCATCTTCAGGATTTTAGTCTTACTGAAGTCTTCTTAAATGGTCTTGACTCCTGTCCATCTCTTTGTGTGGTTGAGGTATGTACTTGGAATATGAGTTCTGAGTATTGATCAACCACATAAAGCCTTTCATTCATTCAGTTCTCCCAACCTTTCCTTAAACCCCTGCTACACCCATCAAGCCGGATCCTTAAGCTATCGACATTTTCTAAAGCACTATAACTACTTCATAAAATTATTTTGAAAACTATCCGCTACAATTCAACTCTCCTTGCTCATCAGACTCGAAGCTGAAGGAACAATCTTTCAGTATGCTCCTTTTGCAGTTGGGAAAATTATCTTGGAAGAAAGACTGATCAGAACTTAGGCATACCAAGCTTCTGTTTTTGGCTTAAACAAGTACTTATTTTCTCATAATTCTAAATAACAGAAAATACAAGATCAAAGTTGTGGCAGGATTTGTTTCCTGGTATAGTCTCTCTTCTTGGCTACTTTCTTATTGTATACCCACATGGTGGTGAGAGAATATTGTAACTTAAAAGATAAATGGTACTATAAATGTTTAGCATATAACATTGTATTCTGACAAGTTCAGACACAGTGAAAGTTGTTTTCATCAAACAAATTAACATATTTGTCATCTCACAGCTACTTTTGTGTGTGTGTCAAGGAAAGATCATTTAGCCATCAATCTGAGTAGAATATATTATTAATTATACTCCTGTGTTATATACTTTTATTTAGATTGACTCATTTTCCATATCTCTGACTCTGTGTCCTTTGACCTACATTTTTCATTCCATCTCCCTCTTACCACCTCTAGTAGCCAATTTTCCTTATCTTTTTATGTTTTATAGTTTACTTCTTTTTTTTCCTGTGTGAGAATCCACCTATAAAGTAGGTCAACGAGGATTTCTTGTCTATGCCTGGCTAAGAGACCAAGCCTTTACTGTGACATTGATGATTGACCAGCTGTGATTGCCATGAAGCGTCATCATAAACTTGAGGTGAGTGTTTCTTTTTAACTTCAGGTAATTTTTGAAGATGGTAGATATTTTCAGGTATCTAGAGAGACATGTGTTTTATTTGATTGAAAATAGATTTCTTCAGACAATACATTCTGAATAGTTTCCCTCCCCAAGTCCTTTCCTTCCAGTTCCTCTACTTCTCTACTCCCACACAGACCTGTCCCTTTTCTGTCTCTCTAAGGAACTTTTCTGAGGAAGAATAATAAAATACAATGAAACAAAAATAAATACTTTGGAATTGGGCAAAACAAACACATGGAAGAAATATAGACAAAAAATAAAATGCATGAGAAACACATATTGATGCAGAGATACACATATTCACACACTAAGGAATCCCATAAAAATACAAAACTGGAAACCATAATATAAATACCAAGGACATGGATGGTTAAAACGAAAAATGCCCTAACACAACATTATGAGACAAAGAACCTCAAAAGATGCCAGTGAACTTGTTTTGTGTTGGCCATCTACTGCTGAACAAAAGGTCTTGGGCTCTATCCTTAAGAGTGGTTTGTTTCTCTAGGAGACTTGCTAGTAGAAAACTAATTTTTTTTTTCATTTGCAAGTGTTTATCATTAACTAACATAGCTTCTGTGTCAGGCATGGGAATGTGTGTCCACTTTTTCTCTCAGCTCTTGGACACTAACTGGCGAAGACCTGGGCTGGCCCTGTACCTGCTGCCAACGTCTCTGTGAGTTCACATGTACATTGTTCTTGCTGTGTTTAGAAAGCTTTGTTTCCTTGATGTCCTTTATTCTCTCTGGCCCTTACAGTCTTTCCAACTTCTCTTTTATGGGGTTCACCAGGCCCTGAGGCAGGGATTTGATGGAACGGTTCCACCTAGTGCTGAGTTTCAAGGTCTCTCATGCCTTATACATTCTCTAGCTGTGGGTCTCTGTACTTGTTCCTATCTGCTGCAGGAAGAAACGTCTCTGATGATGGCTGAGCAAAGCACTAATCTATGAGTATAGCAGAACGTTATTAGGAGTCATTTTATTTCTAAATTTTTCAGCAGATCATTTAGCATTCAATTTTGCCCTAGGTGCCTGCCCTATGGTTCTTGGCCAACCAACCAGTGTCAGGTATGGTTTCTGGCTCATGGACTGGGCTTCAAATTCATGCAAAGATTGGTTGGTTACTCCTATAAGCTTTGTGGCACTATTGTAATAGTATATCTTGCAGGCTGCTCAGCACTGTAGATGGAGGAGTTTGTAGCCATGTTGGTGTTTACCTTTCTCCTTTGGTAGCATGCAGAGTACCTTCCAGGATCATGAACACTAGTCTATAAGGGTGAAGGCTCTAGGAAGGCACCAGCTCAACGTCTCCATGTTGAGTACGTTGTGTAGGTGTTAGAGAGACATGTGTTTTAGTTCCAAAACTCTTATGTCTCAGAATTCACTACAGAAACTCAGCACAACTTAAAAAGCTTAAAGGGCTGAAACATTAAGAGCAGCTGTGCCTGCAATTTGCCCAGGGCTGGATCCTGTACCCTTCCCCTTCCTTTGATAACCGTGTCTCCCTGGAAGCTTTTCCAAAACCCTCACAACTTACAGTAGTAATTCTAAGCATCTACTTCCCAAGAAGCAAAATTGTCAGTTTCTCCCTTCCATCATTGATATCTATGAAGAAATACCTGTTTTCCAGCTCTGACTGCAACAAATCCTAAAAACAACTCTTGCTGGACTTTGGCACTATGCCATATATGTCCTAACTACCCAGGAAGCATAATGCCACCATACTGGACCACACAACTCTGAGTAAGTCCTTCTCACCTGACATGAAATACAACTGCTCAGTTCTGGAGTGGGTGTCTACCCTTACACCATTATCTTTGAGCAGTGAGATATGACAATGTATTTCCCATTCAGTTCACACATACAGTCAGGATTGCAGGACTTTCTCAGTCCCACCAAAAGTATTAAATAAGACATGGAGGCTACTAATGAAGTTTAAAGCTTAGGCCTTTTGCTTGGGCAGTCTCCCAGCTACAGTTTAAACTTAACCCAATTATTCTAGCCTACGACTGCCAGGTGGCTAGCGCTATCATTTCTATGCTCCACTCTGGTCCATGTCTGTCCCTTTCCTTGTGGCTTCTGCCTTTTTCTCTCTGCATTCTCCTCTGCCTGGAAGTTCTGCCCTACTACTTCCTGCCCAGCTATTGGCCGTCAGATCTTTACTACAACCAATCAGCAGCAAGGCAACCTCTGATAGATCTCTGGATTGCCTTTAGGCAGGTAAGGAAGAATGAGTATTTAAAAATAGAAAACCCAATGATGGGCCATAGAAATGACAATGCCAGAGTCCTGCCAGCATTTAGCTCTCTGCCGATACAATATTAACAACTGAAGATACAGAGACACAGCTTCACACAATGTGAAGAAAGAATATTCCAGCATCTCAGGAAAAATAGATTCCCTAAAGCATGTGAGGGTAACAGGCCAGAAGTGGCACTGGATAGCTGTAGAAACCCAGCCCTTCTGTTGTTGATTCCTGTTTCTCTTCAGCACTGCCCCATCCACTCACACACTCCAGCCTTGAGTCCTTTCCATGCAGAGTAAAGGTGACTGCGTCCTTGTTTTCTTAAGGACTTGCTGCTTGCTGCTTCTGGCTGTGTGAGTTCAAGTTTATTGGTTTTTCTTCAAAACATAGAAAGGTTTATTTTTGACATATTACTCTAGTACTACAATATTTTTTTCCTCTTTCATTTACAAGCGTTCTGGCCCTCACCCCTGACTTACTTTACAGACCTTCCATGGATCCAGTCCATGAGTGTTTATTTGAACAGCAATGAAAATGTGCCCATTGGTTGTGATGTGCAGCCCAGATTAAGAATACTGTTATCTTCTGGTCTCCTTTGGCTGTTTGTTGTTTTAAATTCTGACCTGCCCCTTCCCGTTTAGCTGACTTATAACCAAAAATATACTCAAATAAATATGTGCAAGACCCAGACATAGTCTTCTCAGTACAAGTGAGAGAAAGGTTATAAAAACAGATTTGAAAGTCCCATTGCATCCTGAAAGTGAGCTATCTACCAAGGCAATCACTAGATGACAGAAGAGGGTCTAAGGACTAAGCTAGCCCTGATGCTCTTTGAACACTTAGTCCTCAGTGTATTGACTTCTCCTGTTTAAATTAAAAGAGTTCACAGGGCTGAGAGGGTTCTAGATCAGCCCCAACACAGATTCAAAGGAAGTGGAATTGCTTCTAACTGTCCCACCAAGGATGAAGTTCTGTTGATTCATCAATATACTGGTAAGCCACCATGTCAGTCTGCTCTGTTCAATCCGTCCTATTTCTGATAAATTACCTAGATATTGCATCGATTTTGATGCATCAAAAAGGTACAAGAAGGAAGAATGTATCTTGAATCTTAAAAATATGGACATTTAAAAAAAACAAACAAACTTCCTCAGGAAAAGATCAGAAGGAAAGAGAAAATGTCTTCCCAAGTGTTAAGTCCTCACATCATCTGGGTCTGATAGCCCAATTTTTTTCAATACTAAAGATAGAAACATGGAAGAGTTAATATGTAAGGACTCTGTACTGACATTTAAGGACTGTAGAGAAGACTTAACACATTATTATTGCATTTCTTTACAGCCTGACAGACAGAAACATTTCTTCATTCCATTCTGCATATGAAAACTCGCTGTGTTCTCTAAGTCTTGCAACCCCAGTTACTTAACACTGGGGATGAGAATTAAACCTGACTTCAAACAGGAGTTCCAAATGCCACCTAGAACTTCCTTTGGCTTGACCAGGGTATATGGTTGTTAGTGAACCTATCAAGGACCATTTATTAAAGGAGCCTTTTAAGATATGCTCGGAAGACTTTCAGATCTATTGGTGTAATAACTTGTTATATAGAGTATAGCAGAGTTGTGGACCACGCTAGGTGAAACAGGTAAACAGCGAGTTTCTTTCAATGGGCAGCTGTTCGCAAAGTGGTTCGCAGTTATGCTGTGTTCACTGGACCATGTAAACTAAAGGGAAATAAAGAGTAAGTCCTTTCAGGCTCCTTTTTCGTCTCCCTTTTGTTTATTGATTTAACCCTTGAGTGATAATAGATATTTAAGACATAACTTTAAGCTCTTGAGGTTAAATATCCTTGGAGAGTTTGATTAAAAAAAGTAAGAATGGTCTCTGTAGCCACATGTTCAAGGTGCTCTCTACATCTTCTGAGACTCGGAGAAGTCCTAAGGAAGTCTGTCTCCAAATTGTCTCCTGTACTCAAGAGAACAACAAACTTAAGAGACTAACAATAACAGGGAGATATCCTCTTGGCTTCTCAGGGAACTTCAGCTCCATGATTGAGGCCATCCCTCTCAAGTATCAAAGTTGAGTCCTGCTGCAAGTGTGGCTGCCACGTAGGTTTGTAGGGACTACAGCATGGCTGTGTCACACATGGTAGACCATGTACCCCAGCACTGCAGTGCTCTGTATCTGCCAAGATAGGCTCCTCCTTCTAAGTTGCAAGTGCGGGGGCATAGCTGTGCTCTGTGACAGCTAATTTCTAGATTATGTTGCAGTCAGAAATGACAGGTCTATGCAAAGAGGCCCGGATCAGCTCATACTACACCCTCCCAGCCTTGGGAGGCTCTGAGTCATTGGACATCCTAAGGTGAGATCAATCTATGTCCAGGCATTTCCTTCTGTCCCCTCTCCATTCTACACTTAGCCCCTGAGACAGTTGAGTGGGTTTTCTTGCTATTAACCAATGTCATCAGTGTAGTTTTCTAGTGATTATTTTTCAGAACATATGCTTGATACAACCAAGAAACATTTCCTCCTTTCCCGCACAATTTCTTACTTGCTATATGCAAACACATGCAGTATCTTTAACATAATAAATATATTTCCTTCTAATAATAAAGGTCAGACTGGTTTCCCCTTTCTAGGAGTGGGTAGCATGTGGTGAAGCTTGTTACATCTTATCTCTCTGGTTTGATTTCAGTAGTGAATGAACAACACATTTTTAAGCATGCCAAGAATATTTCTGAAGCACCTAAAGCAGTAATTCACAACCTGTGGATCAATACCACCCAGGCGTCATATATCGGATACCCTACATATCAGATATTTACATTACAATTCATAAGAGTAGCAAAATTACAGTTATGAAGTAGTAACAAAATTACTTTATGAGTGGGGGTCACCACAACATGAGGAACTGTATTGAAGGGTCACAGAGTTAGGAAGGTTGGGAACCACTGACCTAACATGTTCTATGGTAGACAAGGACAGAAGGAGGTGATGGCCACTCTGGACTAGCAAGATGCTCCTAAAGAAGAGACAGGCACTGACTACTATTGGGACCTTAGATTATTTGGTTTGACTCAGCTGATTCCAGCTTCTCGTTAACAAGAAAACTGTCCTGGGTAGTTAAGAAAGATGAGCATCAGTGCAAAACCACAATCCAAGAGGGATTTCAATATCTTCTAAACTTAATACTCTACACCTTGACAGACATGCTAAGCCTTGGATGTTTTACATCTGAGGGAGGATGAAGAAATTTAATTTTCTGACCTTCAGAAGTAGGATGTAAGGTGAACATGGTTTTACCTACCAATAATCTCAACACCTTGGAGGCTGAGGCAGAAATATTACCATGATATTGGGACCAGCATGGATTATATAGTGGGTTCTAGGTCAGCCTTACCTACAGAATGGGATCCTGTTCCCAAACAATCAAACTAATAACCATAAAACAAACAACAGCAAAGGATGGCAGTATGGACTGGGGCTAGAGTTTTCCAGCTAAAGACTACAGTTCTTGAACTAGTAAGGAGACTGACCTTCAAACTTCAGAAAAATAAAATGAGACCATAGGAGTCCAGGGTGCTCTCTAAAAACCCATTCTAAATCCTTATTTCTTGTCACCTATGCTTTCTCTGAACCTGGCTTGTGTGTGTGCTTTGTTTCTTTACCTAGTCCTCTATATGCTGACTCTTACCCTGTGTCCTTACTCCCAAGTGTTGTGTGTCATGTGGGTCCATTATTGTGCCACTCTGCAATGCCTCATAGCCAGAAGACAGCATCTTTCATTTCCAGAATATGTCATGTCATTTCTAGATTTTTTAGACCAAGTGTTGCATGTTATATTCTGCCATATGACAGCTGAAAAGACACAACCAGACCATATTTCCCAATGGGATCCTCCCTGGCCATGGAATGGCTTGTCCAGTATCAAAGTATGGCTGTAAGTTCCATAATGTTGGATGCCTTCCCTGGAAGCATGATAGTGTAGTATCTGTTACTTTTGGATCATTTATTCTGTGAGGAATAGCTTCAAGGTGAGAAAGACACTGAAGAGACCTGAATGAATGAGTCTATGTGGCTCCCGTGTGACTTCTGTCTCTAGATCAGTAACCCTTTACCCAGACAGCATAAACAGGGCTCTGTGTGCACTGTCTATGTCGGTTTTAGAAGGAAGAACTTTTAAAAGCTCAGAAACCCTAATGGTAGGTCTTAGGCAGATTTGACGTATCCTTGAAGCAAGTTTTGATGTCATTAGTCTGTCCATTTTGGCAGCCTGGTGAATTGTTTCCAAAGAGTTCAAATTCAGCACACCTAGCATTTGATTTTCATTTTATGGGACAACATAACAAAAATAAAACGTGTCCTGGTTCAGGAGAATAATATGAAGCAAAAGAAAAATAGTCAGGAGAGCAGCCCAGTGACCTCAATGAACATGACGGGCACCACTGTGCCGAGGACTCTTCTGTCAATAATGACCAGGTTTAGAATTGACAGCTGCTACTGAGGACCACAGCATTTGTGGGAATGCACCATCCTGATGGCAAAGGGCATAGTTAGATGGCTTTTATGAATATGGCAACAAATGTTGTCAGATCCCTTCTATTATAATGTATTATTCGGAATCACATGTGATGCACTTATTTTGGTGAGATTTGGTACTTTGACATACACAATCGATGTGCATTTTTATTATTGAGGAAAATTAATATAATTTTGAACGGATCTAAAAATAGATAATTCCTCTCAACTGAGAAGTCCCTCTACTTGCCTGAAGTGCTTTGTGAATGTGGGTCTTCATGAAGTCAAGTACTTCCTCCTCTACACAGGTGAACATTATGAGAGAAGATATTTCTCATAACTTTGAGGGAAACAGATTCAGCTGGCTGTCTATCTTCAAGTCAGACATACAAAAGGATTTGGGAAAAAAAACATTAAAATTAATGAGAAAGTAGGATGTGAGAGAGGTTAATTTTTATAATAATTCAATAGTTGATTGACAAGCTAGAAGAAAATAAGACAGGAGCTATGTAAAAGCAGCTCACACCAACTGGGAACAAGAAAAGAGGAGGAGGAGGATGGGGAGGAGGAGGAGAGGTGCTCTTAGTTTATAGATTGCTCTAAACATAAAAGGTTTTTCTTATCATAATATGCCTTACTTATCTTTGATGGCTTCATTTTAGCACAATGTTCAGTCTGTGTAACTGGGTATTTACTTCATGAGTTAATCAGTTCTATTGCTTATCTTTTAATTCTAGTCCTGTGAATTTGGACATATTAGTAATATAATGAATATCATGAAACTCGCAGTAAGTAGTGATATCTACTTATACAGTGATATCTAAGTGGCATTATCTAATCTCATGCGTGATAAACAGAGAATGTTTACCCCAATTTCATATATAGAGAAAATGCTAGAGAATATCCATATAAAACATTAATGGAATTCACACAAGTACACATGCCCCACTTCAGGCAGAGGCTAAATGAAAAGCCGAGATGAAATGTAGCCCATTTAAGCTAAGCTGGTCCAAAAGAGAAAAGCTGCAGGGATACAGGTCTCCATTTTAAAATTAAAATGGGCTGAATTCAGCCAACATTTTGAGTGAGGTCAGAAATGGATTTAGTCTTAGAATCCATATACAAGTTAAGATGTTCAAATTTAGGCATTTTAGATCTCAGAGAAGAGGACCCAGTATAGGTCCTTTGAAATTGTGAGATATTGGTTAAAAATTGTTTCGAACCTATAGCTTTGTGGCAGTGTGTTATAATGTTATTACAGTCAAAGCACAGCCACATCCAGAGAGGGAGGTCCTTCTGCCTACTGCTTGCCATGGCCACTACAGAGCAGTGAAAAATTTGTTCCAATATTTCAAACTTTTCCACTTGATCAAAATGGAAGAATACCAGCTGTCATAGCAGAAATTTAATTAGAATGATTGGAGTTGAGAAGATTAACAGAAAACTTATTCTGAGATAAAACAGCCATGGGCAAGGCTTAACTGAGTTTTCAAATCTACACAGACTCCAAGTGATTCCTTGAAAAACATAATGTAAATCTGGAGCTAAGGAATGGGATGTGTTTATGGGATTAAGACTGTAAATTTTCCCAAGTTTCTACCAAAAAAACCAAGGAATTGTAAGTTAGTGGAAGGGGTTACTGTTAGCCTCATAAAATTTCTGTTAATTGGAATTCAAAATTGATTGAGGTTCACTCAGCTGTAGACTACAGTTTGTAGTTTGAGGTTTGTTTTCATTTTTTCTCAGCAGTTTGGGAATACATGTTATATTTGCATTTAGTGGAAGGGACTCTACATTTGCAGGGAAGAGAAGCGAAAGTTTATACAGAGCACATGACTGTGATTTCATAATTTAAAGATGATGACTTTCTCTGTTCTCTTGGTTGACGGTGCCATAAACTATTATGATAGTGTGTCTCAGGGGCCCAGAGATGTGGGGAAAATGAGTCCTGTATGACTTTCAATGGAGAACTATTTTTTAAACATTCTTCTTATATTCTGCTGTGCGTCTGTAATTCTAGCTGAAGGATACAGCAAGTCACCTAGCAACCAATGCAAAGGAGCCCAAACTGTCTACTTCCAAGGAAATGAAGCTAGGAATACTTTGTAAAAATGACAATTCCCTGTGGACATGTGACTCATCTCCTATGAGCAGCACTATGCTGAGTCGTATATTTATCGGGCTTCAGAAACCTGGGGGAGTTCAGGACAGAGGAACTTATTCTAGGTGCCCTCTCGGTATTTCAGAGAAATCTGCTAATTTCTATATTCAAGGAAATAAGCTTTTGTTTCTGAGAAGCCGATATATCTTGTAAGGATCTGACAACAGTAATTAAGGGTCTCAGAATCTTAGTGGGTAGGAATGTCAGCTCTCCTCACTCCCAAATCTATGACTTCACAAGAAGTATCTAATCTCACTAATCCGGTTGCTATCAATTTATAGCAATCACTTGTGCTTATAGGCTTACTCTATCTGCATGCAAATGGAGAGAAGCAGAAATATTAGTACCTGCCTTATATGATATCCTGCCTGCCTCATGAGCACCTCATAGTTGAAGTTCATGAAGTAGTTATTATTCTAATTAGAGAACAAACAAATTATGACAATCAGAGTAACAGGGATGGATATATAAGGCTGACAGAAAAACTAGTGTTCATGCAACAAGAGTTCCAAATCTTATCAGAGAAACTGCTAGAAAATCCTTCCACGAAGACTGTGGTGAAAATCTTGATGACAAAATTATATAATTCATGATTCTTTCAGTTCAAGATTTGAATCAAGTCACTGTTTTGTCCTTAAAGTTACCATCTTAAAAACTTGCACCCCCCATTCCAATGATACTGCCATTAGCAAATTCTCTTTAGTATTTCATCACTTAGATGTCTTTCACTGAAGGTAGTATGTGCACAGCATCTCTTTATAGAAATCAGCATCTTTGCAGGGCTAATATGACTTTAATAAGTAACTAAATTGTTCAGTCCTAGAAAGCAGAAGGAAACTAAACAGGAAAAAATAATTTAATGTGCCTCATACACTTGCATTGGCATCTGAATTCATGATTTCTAGATAATATGAATTTATAAAATTAAAATTATGAAATAATAAACTTAAAATTTCTTCAAGTCTACCATATGATATCTTAGCATTATAATCCGTCTTTTATTTCTTGCCCAGAATTATCTTGGTCTCAGTGCTTTGTATGAGTCTGAAACTATTAATAGTAAATGGAGTATCTTTAAAGTATATCCTTTATTCAAAAACAATATTAGGAATTTAACTTCCTGCAGAATTACCTTTGTTAAAGTTCTTTTAGACCTTCACAATTTCATTTCCCTGCCCTTCTTATGATTTGGTCACAGCTAGTCTACTTAATGTTAATTTTAAAAAACTATCTTAATATATAGTTTTGTTATGGCTCACAGTTGATTAGTAGGTGGCATGTCAAATAAAGAGTGCAGTTGATTAAAACCTCTGTTTTCTTTGTAGGATGCTTCACATTTTTCAAGCAAATGCAACAAAGTTCATATATTTAGTGAGTATTTAGGTACGTCCCAATGAGGGGTGTGTGTGTGTGTGTGTGTGTGTGTGTGTGTGTGTGTGTGAGTAGTAGTAGTAGTAGTAGTGGCAGTAGTAGTAGTAGTAAAATGTTAATGATTGTCCTATATAATTCTGTGTGCCTACGATTTGAGTGAACCAAATTTAGCTAGTGTCCAAGGGGCAACACAGACATAAGTTAGGCATATGGATTGGAAAGAAACACAGAATTCACCAATAAGAAAGGATTTTTGTTGTAGTTGTAGTTGCAGTAGTAGTTATTGTTGTTATAGTTGTGTTGTTGCTGTTGTTGTAGACAACCTTCAGATTTTTATGGACCAAAAATTTCATCATTTCCGTGGCTCGACTCCTTTGCTCTCCCTCTACGAATCTGGAGGAGGCATGGACTCGGGTTCTATGCTCTATATAAAGAGCCTTCTAGACTTATGCAAAATTATCTTTAAATGTTATACCACAGACCCCTAGAATGTATTGTAAGGCCCCTTATGGCCATGGGATTCATGTATGCATTAGTCTCTACACTGGTGACTGATATCATAAAACATCCTGACTGAATTACTACGGAACAACAATGTTGCTCAGCATTTGGCCCAGAACCTCAGCTGGGATTTTCCCAACTACGATTAATCTAAAATCACACTCTTGTGGCTCTTTGGTGAAGAAGGTCTTCACAAGAACTTTGGCCATGAATACTTCTGAATTTAGTCTAGAATTTGTAGATGGATGTATTAGTCAGGTTTCTGTTCCTGTAGCAAAATGTAGGATAATGAATTTAAACAGAGGAAAGATTTTGGGGGATCACAATTTTAAATGTCTAAGTTATGGTCAGTTGAATTTCTTCTTTGGAGCCTCAGTAAAGTCAAACATCCAGGCAAGGATTGAAGGGTAGAGCTTCATTTCCTTTCATTGGGCCCAATCTTTTATATTCTACTAAATCCCAACAGTGTCATAATGTGGGGCAGTGATCTGTGACAGGCAATCTGGCACCCGGTTGAGCACAGGTGTAAAATCTGGGTGACCCAGTGGAACAATCCACAAGGGACCGGAAAACTTTATGTCAACACTCCTGGGAGGCTTTTGGCTCCAGTCAAGGTCACGTACCACCCCTCCTCAGGTAGAGGTGTGGACAGACAGTTCCAAGCCATCCCCATGTTAATGAGACACCTTCCCAGTTACTATATCTGCCTCGCCTCTCTCAGAAAGGCAGGGGTACAATTCCATCCACGCCACTCTCCACAATGAAAATAAATGTCTTAGAATTATGGACTGTCTCTTCATCTGGACCCACCGTGGGAAGCGAGGGATCTGGTCCTCAATTAAGGAGCCTCGTCTAATCTCTCACCGAGGGCTTCCCAGCGCTCCCAGATGGTACCCATTCACCCAAGCCTAAGCAGCTAGCCCGGCGCCCCAACCCGCCAAAACCTGGTCTAGCCTGTCTGCGGCACCCTCCGGTGACTGCAGTGCCCCAGGCTAGAGAACCCACAGAGATGGCTGCCATGCGTTCCCTGAGAATGGCCCTATCCCCCACCCATGGGCAGGGCCTGCAAAGGCTTCCCACAGCCCCCACCTGCCCGTTGGACTGTGTGGGAAGATGTGCGGCCACTTCCCGTCTGTCTCCTGTCCCACCAGAGCTGCAGCGCCTGGGACAGACATGTGGGGCTTCTTTCCACCGTACCAGGCTGCTCCCACATCACAAGCTAAGGGGCAAGTCTTTAATTATCGGTGTTTCGGAGACATTTTCTCAAAGCATAGCAATCAGCCACACAGTGCAGCTCACCCCTCTCCTGTACTTGTGTAGAGTGCATTCTAAATGAGTCACTAAGTTCTTTCTAATATGTGTCCCTATGGCCATGTGACACATATTCTACAAACTGGTCCCTCATTTTTATCCAGCTTTCAAAAAGAATTCCCAACTCCGTTTCCAGATAAGTAAGGTCTGTTGTTTGAGTTACATTTTTGCATAAGGATCTTGAATGAAACCAAACAATAGGAGTTAGTATGCATGATGAAATCTATCTGCCATCAGGACAGCCAGCATAAAACAACTTGCCAGGCCCTAGGAGCTCAGAAAGCAGATGGTATATGTGTTGATTCCTCCCATCTTTTTCAAATGACAAGAAAAGACTTATAATTATTCATAGGAATCTAGGTATTGCTGCATGGAAATACCAGTTTGAAAAGTCAAAGCAATTCTGGGATCATTGAATCCAACCTATTTGTTTTGCGGGTGAGAAACTATTGTAGATTTTTCTTCTTTTGCAATGTGTCTGTCTCTCTGTGTTGCTCTTTCTCTGTCTGTCTGTCTATCTTTCATGTTCTTTGTCTCTTTCTTTCTCTACCCATTTTTGTTTCTTTTTTTCTCTCTACTACCTAACCCTCACATACACCCAAACTTCACTGTACATCTTACCCTCTCTTAAAGAACATTAGTGGGCATGTAAACCAAAACAGATCAATACAATGTACTTGTCCAACTTCTGAATTGATAATGTAAAGAAACAGGGGTTTGAGGTGGTTAATACTAATTTTCAGCTTGCAAGAATCTAGAACAAATCTCTGGGCATATCTAAGAGGGAGATTCTGGAGAAGGTATGTTGAGGTAGGATGATCCACCTTAAATGTGGATGGCATCATTTTAAGGGATGGGGTCCTAAACTGAAAAAAACAAAGAAACAAGACAAAACAAACAAACAAACAAAAAAGCCCAGAAATATAGCTGATCACAAGAATGGTTTCCTTGCTATTATGACCCTTACCCTGAGAACCAAAATAAACTCTTTTCGTCCTCAGATTGCCTTTATGAGTACTGTTTTTTGCAAGAAGAAAATGACTGCTACAGAAAATTGGCACTGAGAAATGGAGTCATTGCTGTTATCAACACAGCCACACACTTCTCAGTACGGTTTTGTGGGAGGAATGGGAACATGGTTAGAACCATGAGCATTAAAGATCTTAGAACGACTCACTGCTGGTGGAACAGCAGACTTCTAGGGTCACTGTAATACCAGTGCTATGGTTTATTAGTATGATGGTTTGAATAAAATGGCCCCATAGATGCACAGGGTATGGCACTATTAGGAGGTATGGCCTAGTTGAAGAAGGTGTGATCTTTTGGAAAAAGTATGTTTCAGTCACTTCTGCTGCCTGCAGATTAAGGTGTGGAATTCTCAGCGCCTTCTCCAGCACCATGTCTGCTTACATGCCAACATGTTTCCCACCATGGTGATCATGGACTAAACCTCTGCAACTATAAGCCAGCCCCAGTTATAAGAGTTGACATGGTCATGCTGTCTCTTCCCAATAATAGAAACCCAAACTAAATCACTCAGGAAACTAGGAATAGATGTATCTCAAGATCCAGATCTGCCAATCTTGGACATATACCCAAAGGATGTTCATTCTACTATAGAAATACTTGTTCATCCATGTTCATCCATTGCTGCTCTATTCATAATACACAGAAGTTGAAAACAACCTAAGATGTCCATCAATTGATGGATAGGTAATGAAAACGTGGCACATTTCTACAATGCAATATTATTCAGCTGTTAAAAAAAATAAGTCATGAAATTCATATGGCACTAGAAACTATCATCCTGAGTGAGGTAACCCAGACCCAAAAGGATAAATATGATATATATTCTCTTATGTGTAAATGTTACCTTTTAACCTTTGATAGGCATGCTACAATCCCTATAACCACTGAAGTTAGGTATAGAGGAAGGGACTGGAAGAGGGTATCTCAAGGAAGGGGAAACAATATATAATTGTGGAGAAGCAGCAGGAGGACTAAAGGGAGAGGGTGAGGGAAGGAAATATGGGGAGGAACAAGTAATATCAAGGGCCACTTAAGGAGCCATTGGAAACCTACTGACACAGAAGCTTCTTGTTTATGAAAGAAACCTGAGTGAAGTCACCAAGTAATGGAGGAGACATCACCACACAACACAAATTTGGAACCACCAGTTCCAGTAATAGATTGCATCTAATTCAGTTGTTGGCCAAAGGAACCTTAGGGAAAAGTCCGGACAACTCAACATAACCAAAGCTGTGAGTTGCTCTAAACTGAGTAATGGCAAGATTCTACTGCTGAAGACAATACTTAGATATCTCATTGAGCACAGAGAAGTTGAGCTGGTGCCTAACTAGAGGCTTCACTGCTACTGACTGCTGTTCACCGTACTGGAAGGTAGTTTGTACATAGCACAGGAAAAAGGTAACCACCAACTCAGCTAGAAGCCCTTCAATCCATAATGGTAATCTATCTGATGATATTTCTGCCTTTTCTTGCAATATGTAGGTGCAATAGTGGCATAAGCATTGTGGTAATAAACAAGGGCTGTCTGATTGTGTTTATGGCCAATTCCATGAGATGAAAACCCATATCTTACACTGCTCAGGTGACCAGGAAGCTGAGACTAGATAGGCTATGGGCCTAGGGTAAAGCAAAATGTTATTGTTCTACTAAAGAAATATAGCAATAGAATCACTCTCATGACATTCTGCTGTATCCCTAGATCAGTGTCTCAGCCATCATAAGAGACACTTCCTTCTGCAATGAATGAGAACTAATAAAAAGACCTAGAACTGGAAAATGTGCAGAGAGTGAGAGACCTTGGAACACTCAGTTCTAAATGGAAGGTTGTCATCAAATCCCTCTGCTCGGAACTCAGGGAACTGTGAGGAAGAAGAGGCAGAAATATTGTAAGAGCCAGAGGGAATGTATGACACCAAAGAAATAGTGTGTTTTTCAGACACAACAGGACTAACACACATATGAACTTACAAAGAGTATGGTAATGTGCACAGAGCATTAAAAAAAATGATGTCCTAGTGCTACAAGGGAGAAATGGACTAAGTATATCTTAGGGGCCTATTGTTGAGCATTTGGAAAACCACCATGCAGTGGAACATGTAGATAGTGAAGGTTTAGCCCATGAGGCTTTAGAGGGAAACAAGGAATCTATTGGAGACTTAGCTAAAGGTCATTCATGTTATATTCTGAATAAGAATCTAACTCCATGCTAGTCAGATCCTGGGAATTTGAATAAGGCTGAATAAAAATAATGGATTAACTCATTTGATGGAGTGATTTCAAGACAGGTTGGCATTCAGGCTGTGGTCTGACTTTTTATCTTATTCAGATGTACAGTGAGCGATAGAGAAGAATATGAAAAACTATGAAGCGTGGCAGAGAAAGGCATGTGGCAAGTTTGAAACCAGAAAAGGAGCACACAGACACAGCATTAGGAAAGGTTCCCTAGAGGAAGGCCCCACAAAGTTGAAAGCTTATCAATTCATACATCCACTTGAAAGGAAAAAACCTGAACAGGAAATGTACTAAAGGTATTTCCTGCTTAAAAAGAAAACTGCTCAGGAAAGCATTTCCTCGGGGTCAGTAGACACTAGGCAATGCAGCCGTGGTCTAAGGAGGCCAACTCAATTTGGAACTGGGCAGCAGAACTTTGTAATATAGTACATATGGTACTGGTTTTCCAAGCATGAAAAATCCAAGATTTAGGAAGGCATGAAGTCTTGTATCAACATTCTAGAGAGCCAGTGAGGACAAGCAATGTGTGGCAGGGTCAGAATGCCTGCAATGAGGCTTGGAGAGATTATTTGTGAAGTGTTAAAAGGGAAGCCTAAAGTCCCCTGGAGACCTTGGATGGTAGACACGATATGGGCATGAGATACCTGTGAGGAAGCGGCAAAGATGAAGCAGAGCCGGCTCAAGGGGGAGACTATAAGTGCTCCAAGCAGCAGAGCTAAAATAATGGGGTCCGTCCCTTTGGAGAGCAGATGATTCCATCATGGTGCTTCACGGTTTGGATCTTCTCTGCTGGGTTTAGGTCTTGCTTTGGTCTGATCACTTCTTACTACCGTCCTTCCTTGCCTTTTGGAATGGGAGTGCTTACTAGGTGTCATTATATATTGGAAGTATGCAAATAATAATAATAATAATAATTATTATTATTATTATTATTATTATATGGGAACTTGAAGTTTAGGGATTGTGTAAGCCTCAGGAGAAACTCTGCACTTAGACTTTTGAACAGTTTGTTGGATTTGTTAAAGTCTATAGAGACTTTAGAAGTTAGGTTGAGTACATTTTGCATTTTGAGGTAGCCATTATCCCATAGGGATAAGAAGTGGAAAATTGGGGCTTCAAAGTCGTACTTCTGGGTGTAATGTTAAAGATGAATGGATTTTTGAAAGCTGTTGCTTATTGTTGACTTGACAATATCTGAGGAGACTTTTTAAATTGTGTGAACAGAGGTAGGAAAATCCACCCTAAATGTGGGCGGAATCATCTCAGGAGGTGGCCCTAGGTTGAACAAAAAGGAGAAAATGAGCTGAGTACCAGCATTCATCTCTCTGTCAGCTTCCTGACTGAATATGCAAAGTGGCTAGCTTCCTCTAGCTTCTCCTGCCACCATGCCTCCCTTCCCTGACTGGATGGATTATACCCTCAAACTATGGGCCATAATAAATCCTTCATTCTATATTGATAAAGACCCAAGATTGTATCCTATTAATTCTTCTCTCACTTTGGCATTTGTGTACATATTATTATGTGACATATAAAACTGTTTCAGAAAAAGGCCCACAGAGTCTCAAATGTTTATCATTCAGCCTATTTGATTTTCAGAAGCATACAAACCCATAGTAAAAGTATATCCCACTTCAATGTGAATACCATCCTAGAGTTTTTGAGACTCTAATTGGGGCCTGTGTGAGAGTAGGGTTAAAAAAGCAGAGCCTTGATTTGATTGTTGGTCTCCAGCAGCACTTACAGTGGCAAAAACAATGGGTACACCATTTTGGAAAGGTCAAGTTCAATGGTTTGAAGGTGTCCCCATAAAACGCATGCATAGGAAAACTTAATCTTCAATGCCACATTTTCAAGAAAAAGAGAACTAATAAAAGATGCTTGAGTCAGAGGAGGAATGTGGTTACCTCAGAAATGGATGTTATTCTGAGAGTGGGTCATGGTACAAGCCTGCCCAGATGTTCATCCTGTCTGAATCTCAAGCCAGGGCCCCTTTTAGCAACACAGCTGTCTCTTCCAAGGTAGATACTAGGCACAGATGCCACAATGCCAGGAGACAGGCATGTTTAGCTTGAACTATTACAGCCATGTTTAATACTATTTAAAATATTTGCATCAGGTGGGAATATGGGAATGGGTGGGCGGGTAGGTGGGAGGAGGAATTCCCTCACAGAGGCGGGGAGGGGGAGGGGACACGGGGTTTCCAAAGAAAAGGGGAATCATCGGAAATGTAAATAAAATATCAAAAAAAAATTAAATAAAAGAATGAAAAAGGAAAAAAAATATTTGCATCAATAATTGCACATAGTAGATTAATTCTTGATGGGTCAATCTTTCCTTCTCTTGAAATATTTAGAAATCATTATGTAATCAAATGATTACAGAGCAAAACATTTTCTAGAAAAATAAAGACCCCCCATCTAAAGAAGACAAACATTACCAGCATCCCTCCAAATCAAAACTTTAATCTCAACTCTGCTTGTTTCCTTGCCAGCAATTAAAAAAATAGAGGCAGCCACAGTTGGGACAATGAGGATTTTATAATAGCATATTCTTCCCTTACTCTCATATGTATACATATATATTAAAAAGGAAGCCTTCCCTAAACAGGTTTGCTACTGATGCTACCCTGAAACAAGACCAGGCTTTCTAACCTTTAATCATCTTCTCCTTTAGATTCTGAAACAACCCTTGTAAACCATGGAGTCTGTGCTGATTTCTATCATTTTAAGGAGTATACCTCCCACCTCTTTGAACACAGAAAGAGTATTTTTATTTTCCTTCAGGATTATTCAGTTGAAACTGATCAGTAAGAGTTACACTCACCTCACATTCCACTAATTGCACCTTCCTTCATGTCTGGAAGGATTTATGAATAGCCATAATGATAGCCACAGAAATAACAATAGCTATTTGCAGAGAAATTTGACAATTACAATGTGTTCTTATAGAAACTACACACACACACACACACACACACACACACACACACACACACAGCCCCCAAAAACCTGCTTAAATCTTCTAGCAGGTATCAAGTTGCTTCACTTAGCCATGATGCCAACTAACCTGGAGCAAATAATGATTGTTTTATTGCTTTTCTTTAACAGAAAAATAATCGTACAGTGGTTTCAGTAAAAGTTGAGTAACTATTCCCAAAGGAAAAATAGCTTGAGGCTTGTTTAAGAGAAACAAAACAGCCTCAAGAGATGGACTGAACAGGCAGAGTTTCTCACTGGGGATGCTATGAAAATTGAAAGCATTGATTTTGTTAAGACAGAGCCCAGGCTCCTGATGCTGAGAAGAGAGTACCTCATATGGTGGAAACTCAAGGTAAGCTTGGCAGCAGCTGAGGAGCCATGAAGGTTTCTGTTACCATCTGAGTGAACATTTGTAGGGAGACTGGGTGGCAATTTAGTCCCCTTAGGAAAAGCAAAGCAGCTCCTCTCACAAGCTCCTCATGGCTTCCCAGAGCATCTCAACTGGTTTTAGAACCAAGGGACTGACACAGAGTTACTATTGTTCAGTACAGTGCTGAGGTCTGACATTAGTTTAGCTTGTGCTCCCGAGAGGCCTTGGAAGGTCTTTCCTGCAGAAAGGAGACTAAGGGACAAATAGATCAGTAAATTGGTATGAACTGCAGCTTCCTTGGTGTCTTGTTGGCATCATGGAGAGTTGTCTCTCTCAGCTGCTAAACTAGCATGCACTACCCAGAACCTGGTCCTTTCCACACACCTCAAGGTTAGGGAAAAATAAAACATTAAAGAGGGTAAGTGTTGCTCTTCATTCCTCCCTCCCTCCCTCCTTCCCTCCTCCTCTCCCTCTCTCCATCCCTCCCTTCCTCCCTTTTTTGTCCTCTTGCTCCCTCACTCCTTTCCCTCTTCTCTTCATTCCATCATCTCTAGTTCCCTCCCTCCCTTCCCTCTTTCATCACTTTTTAAAAAAAATTTATAGTTTGTTAAACTCAACAAATGAAAATCATAAGATCAGGCTGAGAACAGAAAGTCATTCTTTGGCTCTCACTGGACACCACAATATATTTTGTTAAACCGGTCAGCAGAGGACACCATATGTCAAATAATAACAGGGTAGAGGTACAATGAGATTGATGAAGGAAACTGAGCCTTTTCAGAGTTTGACCTTTCTGTGCCCTAAGCTTGATGTCACCTATGAATGTCACCAGGAGCCTTCAAGACATAAAAAGCAAAGAAAAATAGATAAGAGAGAAAGAGCTTCTGCCTTGTGTCGGTTACCTCAGATGACCCACACTGACATTCATGCCAACACTGGCTCTGCCTTTCTCAATTATTGATGGGAATATTACCAGAAGAGGCAGCGCTTTATTCAGCAGAGAGAGAATTAGTGGTTACTAGACAGAACAGGAAACTTGGCAGCAGACAAGCTCAATTGAATTGTCATTTCTATCACTTACTAGTCACATTATCTTAGACAAGTTTGTTTAAACTTTCTTTATCCTCAGTTTCCTTGACTATGAAATGAAGTTACAAATGTCTACAGCCCAGTTTTTTTGGTGTGTGTTAAAATGAAATAAACCATGTCAGGACCTCTGAAAGAGAGTGGACAGTCCACACACACTGACTTACTTTGTGCTTCCCTCACTATCACCCATAAAAGCTCTCTGGTTGAATCCAGAAGTCCTTGAAGGAACTATGCCCTTCTTCCACAAAGCAAAGGTCCCAGTTGACCTGCGCAATTGATGGATATCCTACCGGCAGCACAAAACACACAGGATGTCTTCCCAGCTCAAGAAAGTGCTCTCCTCATTTCATCTCAAAGATAAAAACTCCTAAGAAATTTTGTAATAAAAATTTTAAGCCTTGTAAAATATGGATTCCCATGTATGATGCTTCTCTACGTTTGCTTGCTTACATAATTCTGTAGTGCAAGGCACCTGAAATACTCCTAAAAGAAACAAAACTCCTCACACGGAAGCATGCTTTATATACGCATATATGTGTGTGAGAGTGCATGTTTGTACTGTGATATGAAAATTTAAAGATTGACAATATATTTTGAACATATTCTCTTCTCTCCACCAGCTCCTTCCAAATGCTCCCTGCAGCATGACTAACTATGACTCTGTTTTGCTGGTGGTAATCAGCCAGTGATACATAAATGTGTGTGTGTGTGTGTGTGTGTGTGTGTGTGTGAGAGAGAGAGAGAGAGAGAGAGAGAGAGAGAGAGAGAGAGAGAGAGATACATAGAAAAGGATGAGGCACCATTTCATTTGTGAGGGAGGGTGAGCAGGGAGTGCTTTCTAATTCTTTCTTTGGAAATATCTTGTTATTGGATTATGAGACTCATAATTGTCTGGAAGGTAAATACTTTTCACTGGGTTTAGGGAATAATGTCTTAACTCTAGTGCTATTATACCTTCTGTATGTAAACCACTGCCCTGTAATTACTCTTATTTGAAATCTCTCAAGGAAGGGGTGCGTCTGATGGTATATGCTGGTCACTATTGAATTCTTGGTAGATTGATGTCTACATGCCTCATGTCCTAAAAATTTTCAACAGTCTACCAATGAATGAAGGTAATTCTCTCTGTTCTCAAGCAAGATCCATTAGGTTTTATAAGACTTCTGATAAAGGAAAGAGAGCATTGACAATACAGAAGAAAATAATGTCTACCAGAAAAACGATGTCTTTCAAATAGAACAGTCAGATATGGCAGCAGCCAAGGCAGAAGTAATAAGGACATGCAAAGTATAATCTAAGAGGCGAGATCTTAAAGCTTAATAGTAGAAGAAGGGACTAAGGCAACATGTGCAGAGAGTCCAGGTTCCTGAGCTGGAGATGGCTCAGTGGGTAAAATACTTGTGCAAACATGAGGCTCTGAGTTCGGGTCAGTAGAAGCCACATAAAAATAGCCTGGATACCCAGTGCTTCGCTCCCAAGCAGACATGAGTGGGTCATAAGAGCTCACCAACCAGCCACTCCAGTCAAAATGATGAACTGTGGGTTCTACAAGAAACCTTGTCTTGAGAAAATAAAGTGCAAAGTAATGGAGAAGGACATTAAATGTCACCATCTGGCATTCACATGTGCATGCATGGGTGAATGTGCCATCACAAGTACACACATGTGCATACCACACACACATACCAAAGGAGAAAGAGAGAGAGAGAGAGTGAGGTACGGATAGAGACAGAGGGGGACGGGAAGGAGAGGGGCAGAGAGGTGGACAGACAGACAGAGATAGAGAAGTTAGGGTTATTTTCTAAAGAACATGTTGAGAATTTAAAACTTGGGGATTAAAGTCTTTTCTTTTGGTAACATGAGAAATTATGTAAGATTTTGAGTTAGACTGTCTCCCATATTTCTCTCAAGTATAAGAGTCTCTGTGACATGCAATTGGGACATGTAGTGACAAGATATATTTTTTGAACAGTGCTGAAACTTTCTAGTGCCATGTCTCATTTCTCTCTGTTACTAAGCTGAAAATGTAAGCTAATAGACTGTGAGCATTACACTCACACATGTACATATGGGCACACCAAGTCCCATAGTCATACTCAAGTATACACTTTGTTGAAATACCCAGTGAATGAAAACAAGGGCATCTTAGCAGAGTTAAAGGAGAAGACATTGGCTGATCAGTTGCTGAATGTGGCCTTTGTGTATGAATAAGGTAACTGAAACTTCCAATAGGGTAAATTGTCAGTCATCAGACAATTGTACTCAAAGAAAATGATTACAGAAATGACAACCAATAAGTGTTATGCATGGTGTTTGAGCAATGGAAGCATCTTCTCAGTTCTGTGTATTCTCAGAGTACAGTGTGAAGACCATGATGCCACTTGACCAGTGTTCTCTGCTACTCTGACTTTTTTCTCAATGAAATTTTACTAGTGTGGGAAATTGAGAGGTTCTTTGCTCAAGAAAAAGTTCTAGCAAGCATAGAAGTGGACAAAACTCAAGATTAGACAGAATAAGTGAAGAAATGAGCTCTGCAGGCTGAAGGCCCAAATGTGTGCTGCTACAGTGTGGAGATGTGAGCATAAACCTGAAGCTTTCTACTCCAGGCATATGCTGAAGGTCTGAGAGCAAAGTCAGCACTCCTCCGCACACTTGCTCCAAGCACCCACTGTGATGACTTCTTTCCACAATGGGAAAGGATGTTTCTTTTACTCAGACTGCCAATATCAAACTAATCTTTCCACAAACACCTTGACACCCACACAAGAAATAAGATTAATAAGCCCTCCCAGTATCCTGTGGCCTTGTCAAGCTGACATGTAAAATTAGCATACCTTTATTAAAGCATTATTATTTATAATGTGCCAAATTCAAATGTACAACTTTCTGGAGTTTGGGACGAGATGATAAACCTCAACATGAAAAGTTAGTAGGGCACTTAAGTCTTTAGGTGGGCCTATACATCTTTGATGGAAGAATCACTGGATAACCCTTAATAAAATAAGCTATTGGATTCTAACCTAGAAACACTGACACAGAGTCTCTATGTTCTCTGGCATCTGTCTATGGACCAGAATGAACCAACTCAGTCTCTCAAATGTGCTTTTAAAGTTTTTATATTATCAAAGCAAAATTACTAGATTATTATCTCCCTCATCTAGAAAATCCCTTTATAGAGGACAGGTGCAGTCATCACTTACATACACAGGAAGGTGACTTACTTTGTGCACATGCTCTCCACTGGTCTCAAACTGGTTTTTCTGATCTGGCTACCCAATGAGCAGAGCAGTTGGCAGTCCCTACCCTATAGTGGGGACTGTCCAAAGATGGGTGTCACCTAAAAGGAAAGACAAAAATGACCGAAAGGAAGACATCAGATAATACTCCAACTGTCGCATTTTAGTTTCAAAAACATTTCTCACCTTTGAGAGTAAAACTAGAGTTTATTCTATCATCTCCAGAACTGTGTTGTATTGTTCCTCAATTCCTTCCTATGTCAAAACATTAGCGTTTGCATTAGAAAGTCATTACTAGCGCTGATATCTCAGTGGGTAAAGACATTTACTACACAAGTCTGACTACCTTACTTTGATCCCTGGAACTCCGGTCAAGGTATAAAGAGAGAATCGATTTCACAAACTAGTATTACACACACACACACACACACACACACACACACACACACACACACACACACACACATGCACACACACACACACACACACATATGCATACACACACACACACACATGAATACATGCACATACACACATTCATACAATGAATATGAACATGTAAATGTGCAGATACAATACACATATGCATACATACTCACCCTTCTAATAATAACAAATAAATTTTAATTAAAAGAACCTATTATTAGATCCAAAAATGGCCATACTGAACCTGTGATCCCAACAGTGGTGAGGTTGAGACAGAAGGATAGAAAATTGCAGACAAGACTAGAACACTACTGAGAGTGTGACACTATCTCAAATGTAATTACTAGTTAAATTCAAATAATTTTCTAAATTTTAATTGATCATGATATATACACATCAAGTTATGACATATTTATTCAGTTTGACATATAAAGAAATTGAAAGCATAAACTTTAACTACTTAGCCATGGTTTAAATTATTGTCAGTTGTTAGCCTATGACCCTAGATTTAAACTCTCTCCTCTATAACATCTACCTCATAGAACTGTGGTGAGGGGCAACTGTTTTACTTGGGTGGGGCTTTTCATATGTGAGTTCTGGGATTGGAGACTAGATTTATGTCATTCCCACCTATCCTCTCCTCCCGTGTTTTTCCACTCCTCCAACTCATGAACCTTTCTTTAATCATACATGTGTGTATGTATGTTTGTGTATGCATTCTCTCTCTCTCTCTCTCTCTCTCTCTCTCTCTCTCTCTCTCTCTCTCTGTCTCTCCGTGTGTGTGTGTGTGTGTGTGTGTGTGTGTGTGTGTGTGTGTGTGTGTGTGTGTTACTGAATCCATTTAGTGCTGATCTTATGTATGCGTGTTGAGGACTCACTTGGGACTGGGCCAACTATCAGCAGAGCTTATCCATGTATAAAAGTAACCCCTTCTCTTGGCACCCACTGATTTCCTATAGCTCTTCATCTATGAATGGGTTTTTCGTGACATCCCCTCATGCACATTGGCATATCAATTGACACTGTAATTTTTCAGGTCTCATTTAGGCAACTATCCTTTTGAGAATTCATGAGTGCTGCTACAGAAAACACCATCTCACAGCTTGATCCTCTGGCTCTAACAATCTCTCCTCCCACTTTTGCATAACGTTCGCTGAGCCAAAGGTGTACCAGTTGCATTGTAGATGCACCAACTGCAGCTGGACACCTCACAGTCAGTTCCCTGCATTTGAGCAGCTGTGGGTTTGTGTATAGTCTCCATGCGCTTATTTCATGAGGAATGAAACTCCTTTTATTGGTGTTTTGCTAGATAATCTATGGCTCTCGGGGAAACCTTATCACCCTGCTTGGTATAGCTCCATCACACACACATACACACACATACACACACACACACACACACACACACACATACACACACACACACACACACACACACACACACAAATGGTTTTGCTTTTTTAATAAGATTTTACCCCTAAATTTTCCTCTTTTTTCTTATTTTAGAACTTTAAAGTATTTAATGTATGAGCCTAGAATTTCACATTTGTCCATTTACTGAAGTAAGTCAGCCAGACTAGGATCATCATAGAGCCAATATATGCAAACCATCAAAGCAAAGAACATGATGATTGTGTTCTAAGCTTTGCTTGCTCTGACTATAATTGTTATAATTTTAATTAATAGTCATCCTCTTTCCCTAAGTAGCTAGCCTTAGTCCTCGGTGGGGATGACTGTCCTAGCCAAAGGCCAGTACGATGACGTCACAAAGCATTATCCTAGTTACCAAGAGTTTATGTAATAGTTCTTTCTGCTTGTTGATTTCCTCTGGATTATTGAGACCAGAGACATGTCATAACTCAGGAATAATAAATTCTAAGTTTAGAGGAAAGCAATGATTGTCTTTGCCCTACCTCACAATTACATACTTTAATATGACATAGGTATATTGGCTAGAAGAGTTTTCAGGACTCACTGCCCTGAGAAATATCCTCATATTTAATTCTGGGCATGTAAGCCACAAAGGAGTATCTTGCTGAGAGTTACCACACAGCTCTCTGTGTTCTTAAGACAGATAGATGTGGGGTTTTCACTCAGAGTTTTTAGCATAATGCTAGCAGAGAGAGAGAGAGAGCTGTTTCTTCACAGAGTGATCAGACAAACGCCTTCAAGGAAAATGAGATTTGAAGAAGCTATCTACCTTCCATCAAAACCAAAGGAGTATAAATTAGAACCCAAAGGCTAGATAAAACTGCTATTTCACAGAGTCAGAAATTAGAGGTTTATGGAAAAATGCATACAGTATTTCTTTCCAAAACTAAACATATGTCATTATCACAGAGATTTTTTAAAACAAAGAGCCACAATACATAAATACATAAATATGTGTCTCAACTCAAAACACACATTAAAAGGAGTTAGCAGCCTGGGTTCCATCCATTTAGCTTTTGGTAATGTCAAGGTTATGCCAAGTCTCCCAGCAGCACATGGTGATAAGGCTCCATGTCTAGTCTGTTGGGGTTGTTTACAGTGAGTCGTCTGATCACTGGTCACTTTCAGGATATTAGCAAGGCAGAGGCTGGAATTTGTTCTCCTTTTTTGTCCTCTGAGGTCAAACCTCAGCTGGGGAGAGTCGCCAATGGCCTTTGAATTATTTGCTTTGGGGTTTCCAAAGTGGAGACCTGGAAAGGGGGAAACATTTGAAATGTAAATAAAGTATCAAAAAAAAAAAAAAAAAAAGAATTCCTTAAAAAAAAAAAAAAGTGAAAACGAGGACTATGCAATTGTAAAGGAAGAAGAAAGATCATTTTCATCATGGTATGGTGGGGGGGGTGGTTAAGAGGGAGAAAATGTGATCACAGCAAAAAAAAAAAAAAAAAATCTAGGAAATACGTTATAAACCCCCTGTGTTAGAACTTTGTTGATGCAGAACAAAGATGAGCCTTCAGTTGTGCCTTAGCTCTGTTTAAAACAGACTTAGGCAATCTCCTCTGACAATGGTAAGGAAGAGAAAATATTACGCTTTGACTTCTGTAGAACAAAATTACATCACTAGTGGAGTGGGCTGTGTCTTGACACACCGTATCACAGTGACAAAAGTGCCTGGCAGTGTTAACTGACAGAAGAGTCTGTCTGGGCCCTCAGCTCCCTCCCATTATGGTGGGGAACCGTGGGGAAGGCACAATGGCGTTTATGACGGTGAGTTTACCGTGTAGCAGAGAAGCTCCTTACCTCCCATTGGGTGAGGAAGCAGAGAAGTCATGCTTGCACACAGGCTGACAAATACTTCATGACTCATACCCTGAAAGCTAGGCCACATGCCCAGGAATCGAATCTACCTCAATCTCCCAAAGCAATGCCACCAAGTAGAGATCAAGTGCCCAAAACCAGGGGCCTCTGGGCAATGGTTCACGTTCAAACCATAGGAGGGCGGTTTCAAAGCTGGATGCATGCGCTATCTAAACAAACAAGCAAGCAAACAAACAAAAAGAGTGTTTGACTATTGATTATGTAACTATTCCATATCTACATCTAGCTTGTTCTTTTCTATATAGATTATATATGGGCAGATAACAAGAAGCACCCACTATCCTGACAGGTCTTGTAATTGGAGAAAAGTGACCCCATAAGAAAATCAGAGACTGGAACCTAAATCCTGCTGGATGGAAATTACTTTCAAATGTGTCTTCTTATGCAGTGCTGGAGGCTGACACCGCGTCTCTCTCATTTCTGGGGTGTGACCTTGGAAGAAGAATAGCTTTCCCCCTGCACTTTATCTCCTTTAGCCAATATAGACTTTAAGACATCAAGACACACAGGATAATCGTGTGGATGCAGCCAGAAATGGTATTTGCAAGCCAGGGAGAGATGTCTGGAACAGATCCTTCCCTCGGGCCTTCAAAGGACCCACCGTGCTGGCATGCTGGGTTTTGACCTCCAGACTACAGAACTGTGTTTAAGCCATCCAGTCTGTGATCTTTTCCTAGCACTGCTAAAGGAAAATGATACAGGTTCCCACAAAGATTCGTCATGAAGAGGAAGACAGTGGAAGGACAGCAGCTCGGAGAACATTGGATGTGAACTGCGCATGTCTGCAGCTTGTCCTTTGGATCTCTGGGGCAGCTACATTCTTCCCGTACCACAGGAGAGCCTTTCGTCAGGAAAGGCATGCTGGGAAGAAGTGAACTTACCAGACAGAGGAGAAGGAGGACATCCTCATCTGTGTCTGTGTCTATTTACAGATTTATTTTGGAAGGCGATTGTGCAAATCATCCAAAATTAATACAGGAACCAAAAAGAGTCCTTAGTCTCCCCAAAAGGAATTTTTAGTCTCAAGAAAGCTATTGTCTTTCTGCAGACAGGAGTCAATACTGTGTTTTCAGAATGCTTTATTTTATGAAAGTCTTGACTTTTCTAGGCAAAGAAATTTAGAGTCTGAAGTAAAATGAAACATCTCTGGACAGCCTGTATCAGCATGTATTCATCAAGAACTAATCAGGGAAACCACCAGACACTGCATTCTCTGCAAGGCCCTGACAATGGGTAATATATGCAAAGGAAACATGTAGCTCCTTGCCACAGACCCAAACTGCTAAGGTGCCAGTGCAGAATGAGAGGCTAACAGAGAGCGTGCTCAAAGCTCTGTATCATTGCTATGTCATCTCAACCACCACAACATCAAGCATTCCACAGAGATCTAATAGTGTATTGCTGCCAATGGCTCGATCCTTTTATTGCTGAAAGTTCTCTTTCTCCTTTTCTTGCGGCATAGTTTTAAAATCACGTAGTGCAGCTTATGTTCGGGAGAGACCAGATGATATCTCTATATCCTGAGGTCCGACCCCAACAGCCCATCAGTTAGCACTTGCCTGCCATGGACTATGTGTGTGACATTTTAAGTACTTCATTAGTCTGAGGCCATGCTCCCCAAGGCTCCCATATAACAAAGGGTATTATGGGCGCTTTCCAAATGTTTGGTTGTTATAAATCATTGTTATTAAAATGTAGAGGCTGTGTAAGGAATAGAATGCTAGGATTTTAGATGGTGCTTTTGAAATCTTCCAGTCCAGGAGATGGCAAGTAGATTTTACCCCAGTGGTTAACTCATAACTCAGAACAGTTGCTGGTGGCTACCTAAAGCAAACTATTAGTTACTTCTCTCATACCCAACAAAAGTTAACTTGAGAAAGAAAGGGTTTATTTTTGTCTTCTGGTTTGAGTGTCCAAACATCATGACAGGGAAGTCTTGTTAGCCAGAACAGTACTGGGTAAAGCAGCAGATTTATATGGTAGCTGGTCACATCGAATCCACAGTGTAGAGGCAGAAAGGGATGAAAGTTGGGACTCGGCTTACTTTCTCCCTTTTTACTTTGCATTCAGTCTGGAACGTTAGCCCAAAGGTGGTGCTTAATCTTCCATGCTCAAGAAACCTCTCTAGAAATATACTCTGATCTGCCCCAAAGGGTCTATACTAAGAGAATCTAAATCCTGTTAAACTGACAATGAAAAGGAGCAAGCATGATATTGAAAAATGTGCTTGTGCCAACTGTGGGCATGCTAAATATCAATACTAAGATCGAGGCTGGTGTCTTGTGCAGACACAACGCAATCGTTATGACCTCTCCTCGTCTATATCCAACGACGAGAACGCTGAGTTCAAAAAGCATTAAATGAAAGCCTCAAGGTCACATGCATCTAGACTCTTCCACCACACCACTGAACGAGCCCAGTGCATGAGTAGAATATAATTCTGCCTGACAGAGAGGGACACTGGCCTTCATTCTCAAATGAGACTGTAATCCAGAAAGCACCACCATCAGTCTTCCCAGCCTAACACAAACATGGCTTTTTCCTTTAAGATTCTTGCTTTTCATCTGTGCAGGGTCCTCTTCATCTAAGGAGCTTTTTGTGTTCCTGAGACTGGGGACCTGTTTACATACTGTTTCTCAGCTATAAATTTGGAAGAAGCACAAAGTCTGCATTCTGGATGTTCAACTCAAACCTCTGAAGCTCTCTGAGTTTTGGGAGGGGAAATGGTACAATAAAATCTAACTTTATTTTGTTAGCAGTATGCCAAATACAGGTAAAATATTAATGAACATAGATATATAAAATATCCTGCAGTTAAATTGGACAAACCATAGGGGGAACCTAAAAAGTGACAGAAAACCTCTTTGAAGTAATAAGAGCAAGGAGTTAAATTTTAATCCCTCGTAGCAATTATTTTCTCCCCCGGGGAAAGGACATTAAGAACTTTGTGTGGCAGTGACATCTATTTTTTATTACACCCATGAAAAAGTACATCTTTCCAAACTGCTGCTATTCATTGCTTTTAAATCAGAATAGATGAGTTTGAAAAGATATGAAGATTCATTAATCTCAGCTCTAAATATTGCCAGTGAAATTATTTCATCTACTGCAGCCTGCTAAGGACTCAAAGGACAGTCTGGTAATACCCTTGATCCAGGGAATGTGTCCTTGTTCAGATAAATTCAGAAGCAGCAAGACCTCATCCCTCTGTTCACTAACCCAAACAATCATGCACTGTACCCAGCAGTGGACATCAGAGCTTCACAGGAAGGGTCATGTCTGTGTGTTGAGAATATTCAAAATACTGGGAAAGAGGAAACTTGGTTTTGATGTAGCATTTTAGATAATATAATCAGGCAGTGGTGGCACATGCCTTTAATCCCAGCACTTGGGAGGCAGAGGCAGGTGGATTTTTGAGTTCAAGGACAGCCAGTCAAGGTTATATAGAGAAACCCTGTCTTGAAAACAAAAACAAAAACAAAATCTACTTATGACAATCAAATTATAACCTCTACAAAACAGTAACTGGAGTGGTATCAGCTCTTTGCTGAAAACGAGCATGAAGAGCCATGTGTTATTCTGTACACTGGGTTGATTCTATCATGATCATGTCAATTTGCACACAATTCTAAAAGAGTTGATATCATGATTCATATTTTATAAATGAGATATCAAAACTTGAATTTGAAAAATGAACTATTAGGACCAATGTGGGTTAATTAGAGGGTTAGTGATCAGGTAATTTGGATGTGCAGACAAAATTAATAGAATCTAATTCAGAACATGACTTAGACTAACATGAAAGATGTTTTAGACCATTATTTAGTAACCAACTCACATGCCCAGCATTCGTAATCTTCTTCATGAACAACTAGACATACACAACACAGATGAGTATCTGCTTCACAACCTCACACAATCTACCTGGAGATGAAACATCTAACTCTTCCCAAACACTGGGAAGACTAGCCCTACAGACTTCCCTGGGGTGCTATTTTAAATGTGCAGTAAACACAGATATTAAGATACATGTGGGGACAGATTGCCACACCTCATTTGTGACATTCGTTTCACCTGGCTCTTTATTAGATTTTGTTATTCCTTTGACAAGGACAAGAATTACGTCATACAACTTGAATCACCCACAGCATTTTTTGCCTTGCACAGAGTAGGTGTTGAATGCTAGCAGGGCTTCCTGGATGAGTGAATGAATCATCCACATTGATACTAATGGGGTGTCCTTAGCTGTCAAAAACTTCCCTTTCTCCATTCATCGGCCACAGCCTGAGTAATTTTCCAGACATAAGAACAACCCCACCTCACCCCTTTCCTCTGCCTGCTCACCTGGTGTGCCTTCCTTTCTGTCACCTTCAATAGCCTCCCCAAACGTCCTGAGGCTCAAGGAGAATGACTCAGCACCCAGATTTTCCATGGTTTTTTTCTTGTTCCCCATTTGCTTCATTGCCAGTCTCAGTGACTCAGCGCTTAGCTTAATGGAAGCCGTGTTTGTTTATAGAATATGTAATAGTTCCTTGTACATAATGCATTTTCAAAACTCTTCCACAGCTACTATTTCATCTGGTGACATCGCTTTCTGAGGTCACCAGGATGCATCTTTGGGGTTTTATGCCATGCACAGAACAAAAAGAAAGGAAAATTACTCTGTCAAGGTCATGTAGTTAAACCAATTATTTGCAGATCCATGTATCTTCTGTTCTTTTTGGATTTTGCTTCATGTGTCCTGGGACATTGTTTCCATCCTCAGGACAAAGGTGTCCCCCTACCAACTCAGTCCCACCTTAGCACACTGAAAGCCAGAAAACATACCTGTAACCTCCAAAAATTCAGCCCTGCTTCTTGTTGTAGTCATTGCTTTCACGGCTGAACGTAGTTCTAGGGGCATCTATTTTGTTATGAACATAAACCTTTCAGAAATACTTGATATTTTTAAATGATATCTCACTGAAATCTTATAAAAAGTAGAGATTTTCTATTCTTTTTTAAATGAAGGTTTGAGCATGGAGATG
Source organism: Uromys caudimaculatus (assembly GCA_028551405.1). Classification (NCBI taxonomy): domain Eukaryota; kingdom Metazoa; phylum Chordata; class Mammalia; order Rodentia; family Muridae; genus Uromys; species Uromys caudimaculatus. The sequence continues at coordinate 12,038,850 of CM052716.1, forward strand.
TCATAAGAACTGTATCTTTCAGGAGCTCCTGGGAGTCTTAGGTCCTACAGAGGCATTCCAGAGACAAGGTTATACAGGTAGGATTGCTAGAGCATAGAAAACAAGAATGTGTGAATGTGCCAGGGGTTCTGTCTTTAGAGAGAAGGAAGCTTGTCCAGGAGGACGTAGCGGGTGGAGGGCTTCTTGCAGAGAAAGAGGATGGGTATTTCAGACGGAGAGGTGTGGAATTCCTGGGCTAAGGCTTGATTATGATATGCACCTGTGGGAACCGTGAGGCTTACATGCAGCCACGTCTGCTTCTTTATGTCTTTTATGATTGTTTAAAACATATTTTCACCTGCAAGCATTTCATAATTTGTTAGGTAGCTACAGTAGGACCAGTGTATAGCTACTCAGTGGTGTGTGCTGAGGTAATTTCTCTGAGCCTCATCTTTCTGCCTCTGACACAGTGATGACCTGGTGCATGGTGTGGATGAGGCTAAGTGAGAAGATCTGCCTGATATGATATCCTCGCTCAAGAATTTATTTTTCTTGTGTTCCTCTTTCTCTATACTAAGAGTATATGCTTCCTAAACTGTCTTGGTGCCCAAGGTCCAGATGTCTTCAAACACTCTGGTCATCCTTTCTTTAGTCTGGAGGTACATTGCTTCGATAGGTAGGTAGAAGATGGGTAGATAGAAGCAAGGGTAGAGATGGAAGTACGCAGGGAGGAAAATCGAGCTCCATAGAGAATGAGAACTGAAGAACTCTTCTCAACCCACACACACTCCATGAGACGTTACCATTAATTTTGCTGGAACCAAAGCCTGAGGAACTGCAAGTGGTGTTTGGACTTAGGAGGCTGTGCTGAAGGTCTTGGCTATTTATATGGTTTTTTGTTACTGAGTAATGAGACATCATAGGGAAAAAAGGAACTAGCAGATAAGAAAAAGAAATTAAACCTACTCAGATACTAAAATTGGGGTCACATACAAGCTGGAAAACAAAGACTGTATAGTTTCCTTATTCTGTTTGTACATTTTCAAGTGCCCCAAACTCTGTCATGATTTCAATGATGCCTACGCTCTCACCCCCATACCCCCTCTGCCTTGCCCGTGACTCATGGTCGCCATGATCTCAACTATTACCATGTAGCTGGGAGGTAACTAAAATTACTGTTTGTGTGGAGCTGAAGAATGCTAAAATTTAATCTAATTGAATAGGAGTGGAGGCTGGACTCAGGAGAATTCCCAGAGGAAGCCTAAGAGGCAAGACTTGTCAGGACCGATTGCTTTGGCATAATATGGCCTTGTTTTATACTCCTGGGCCAGGAACATTCCCCAGGTGCCAGCAACCTTACTGACATTTTCTGTGTTTAGAGAGTGCTGTGATTTGGATCTGGAACGCTCTCAAAGATCATGTGTTGAAGGCTCCAGTATTTCAAAGTTGGAGATGTTCTACAGTGGTTAACAACCTCATGGATAATTTAATCAAAGGGTAGTTTTATATTAATAGACAATTTGGAGATGGCAGAATAATAGAGATGGGTAAATAAGCAAGGAAGAAAGTAGATCAATGGGGTCATACCTTGAGGAATATATTTTGTTCTTTGGCACTGACTACCCTAGTGGTAATTCATTTTCTGTCTCCCTGTCTCTGCCTTTGTCTGTGTCTCTTGTCTCTGTCTCTCTATGAGTGTCTGTTGTCTGACTATCTGTCTGTCTTTCTCCCTCTCTCCCTTCCCCTCACTCCTCACCTTTCTGCTTCCCAGCCAGCCTGAGATGAGCAACTCAGCCCTGCTTTCATTCTCCATCAACACAGGCTCAAGAATGGTGGAGACAAGTGTCTGGACTCATGGACTAAATCTTCTAAAGCCAGAAAAGTGGACTTTCTTGAATATATTTTTACAGTGAAGAAAGGTGGCAGGGAGCATCAGGTAAGAATGAACACTTGTCTGAGCAGAGCAAGCCCAGGCACTGGCTGCCCTGTGTCTAGAGACCATAACATCTAGGATTCACACCAACCAATGGAAGTGACTCAGTTCTTCCCTGTCAGACTCCTAGAAAAAAAGTTTTGCAACTATACCGTCCATAGTTCAAAACTCGTGTTTAGCCAAAAAGTGTTTTATATCTGCCTTCATGTTGTTATAATGGTAGCTATCCTTTTTGAAGGCTTGTCATATGCCAGGCACTGTTTAAACGATTTCTGGTATATTGATTTTGTTAATATTCATTCCAGCCTAATGACGTAAATGATAATGCCATATCAAAGATAAAAATCTCAAGTCATGGTGAAGTAATTCACACAAAGTCACACAGCCAACAAGGAGGTTGTAGACATGGACCCAGGCAGTCTGGCTCAACTGGCCCTATTCCTGTCGGGTATACTATGCCTGCTCCTGATATGAGGTGTGTTTTTTCTTTTTCTTTTTTTTTTTTTTTTTTTTTGAAGAATGAGTCACAGAAGGACAAAGGTACATCAAGAGACTTTAAGTTAACTTTAATATAACATCAGACAGATTTTAAAAACAACAAGCCCACTGCATTAGTTATTCACAACCCATGATGCAACATTGGATATGAAAATCTTCTTAATGTCCTGCTTGCCCTGGTAATGCACGCCCAGTTCCCATCTACTAAGTGCCCCAAATCCCCTACTTTTAGTATTGCAAGGTCATACCTACTCTTTTAGATAGTGGCTGAACCCCTGAGTTCCCAATGTCTTCATTATTGTCATTTATGTATCTGTCCTAACTTGATCTATAATAGGTGATATATATATATATATATATATATATATATATATATATATATATATGAAACACATTTCTAAGTTTCACTCATATTTTACCCACCAAAGATTTTTTGCAAGACAGGTGATCTAGAAACACTAGCTAAGACTGTAGAGTTAATGCTGATTCTTGGTACTTTGATAAAGAGATATCAAGAGATCTTGGACTTCAATGTTCACACTTTACAGAGACCAATAGAAAAACAAAATCATAGATCTGTTCCAGGAGCATTTTCTGTGGTATCTGATTTAGCAGCTTTTACAGAATAGTTAGAAATGTTATGTTCAGTGGGAACAAATGACCAATGTCAGGAACACCTTCTGTGAAGATGACAAGTTCTTGGCAAGGGTAGGATGTTTCCAGACCATGACTTTCATGTGAAACCTGAAACAGAGTAAGAAGCACTTCACTGCAGTCCTTAAAGTTGCCATAGCTGCCAGAAAGATGAAGCAGATGGATTTGGGAGTGAAGGGTGGTGGGGGATAGTGGGTGGGCAGTCTGCCTGGCTGCTTGGTCCAAATAACTCTATAATGGGAGTTGGCTTCTTTGGGTCAAATTCTGGACTTGCCACAGAAGATCTCTCATCCTGCAACTCTTTCCAAGAGCATCACCCTGAAAGGGAAGTTGTTGCTGCTACATAAGCAAGCACACAAACAACAAAACAGACACAGTACCACCTAAAGCGATCCCATTTGGAGAATAAAATTGGGGATTGCTAAACAACACTGATTCAGCAATGTGGCTACCTAAAGAGTACAGGATTGCCTACTACCCATGGATCCCATATTTACCACAGGAATAACTGGGGGGCTTTAACAAGGTACCCTCATTCTTTATGAAGCAGCTAAGACATCTTGGGTGTTGCTCAGTCTAAACTCAGAATGGGATAAATAAGGAAAAAAGGTAGTAGAACAACTGTATGTGATTTTACAATGACCGGTCAGAAATGGATATTATGTCCCTGATCTGGAGAGAGGTTTTGGAGTTAAATTGGATTCTATGTGGGGAGCATGTTCGTTCCTGTCTATAAAAGCAGTTATGACCGAACTCTCACATCAGCCTGAGAAGATGGAAAAGGGAAGAGGCAGAGAATGGTCTCAAATAACTTTATGCCATCAACTTAGGATACTAGAGAATTGTGCTTGACTCTGGCTCAGAACGAGCATTTTGAGTTGACAACCAGGAGAAATGAAATATTGTCCTTTCTTTGTGAGCGGATTTTTCAATGATGTTTTGTAATATTTGGAGGCTTTTCCTTAAAAACAGATCCTTTGGTCCACACTATACAGGAGCACAGCATCAAACTAAGCACAAATAATTCATTGCAAGTCAAAACGTTATCTGTCTCAAAATGAGAAACATAAGAAGAGCCAGATAGGCATTGTCAGGCTCAGTCTTTTCACTTGTGTAGTCAAAAAATTAAAAATTAAAAAAAAAAGTCAGACACACTGTTTGCTCATGGGAGAAGACCCATTAGGGTTCAGTAAGAGCAGGTCCCTCCATCTGTAGCACACAGGGAATCTAATTGCAGATCAGCCAGGCAGAGAACAACACTGGATCCAGCTATTTCTAATTCAGGGCGTGAACTTGTAAGTTGCAGATAGCAACTGCTACTTGACAAGAGGAAGAGTATTTTTCTTGGTGCCTTGAAAATCACTTCCTGGCACATTATTAAACCTTAAAGCTTGTACCTAATAGAACTCAAGGATGGTTCTAACGAACCACTTCCAGGAGCCTTATAGGCCCAATCTGTGAAGAAAAGGAATGGATCTGATTTTTTTTTATAGTAAAAATTTTTAGACTGTCATACAGGAGTACTGTGTTATATCATTCTCTCTCTTTCAATCATAAACTCCTCCCATGACCTCCAAAAGAATGGCTCTTTTGGGCTAATGAGACTGAGGCTGAGCTGAGGCTGAGGCCGAGGTGACGCAGGCACATCTAATCTGATGACCAATTAGATTATTCCATTTGTACCTTCTGATGCTGTCTATTCTCTCTGGGGATAAACTCACTATTTCATTACTCTATTTAAAAAAGAAATAAACTGCTAATCCCAAACAAGGTAGGGACAACTTTAAAAAAAAAAAAAATGGTTCAAGGGTAGAAAGAGGCCCATGGACAGACCACATAACACACAGGAACATTTTACAGGAATTCTTTATGTTGGAACGTCCTTTCCCCCCTACTTTCCAGCCAACAGATATTGGAGAGTTATTTTAATCTTAATTCTATTTACAGGGCTGGAACATTCCAAAGAGAAGAAGGGTTTTGCGGAACATTTTAAACAATTGATTCCAGATGGAGTCTCTCTGCATAATTTTTGTAATGGTTGGCTCTACCTGTGGTCTAGAGGCAGAATGTCCATAATCACTAAAGGCTGAAGGGCCCTGAAGTATTAAGCAGCACAGAAAGCAAATCTTTCTGCATTTTGGGTTACTTGGTCAAATGGTTTTAATTCTCATGTTTTTTAGTTTTGGGGGGGACACTCTCACATGTGTACCTATGTGTGCTTGTGAAGCATCTGTGCACATGTGTCTTTGTAAAGCATCTCATACATCCGCCCCGCAGGAAAAGGACTACAAGACGAGTGTGGAGGTCCGCCGTCCACAGCTCTGCTCTACACAGTTGAGTACTCTGAGAACCATCTTACGATGATGATGTATGACGTTTCTTTTGAACTAATTTTGGAGTGGTTAGACTGAGAAGTGTGCATGTATATGAGGGCATGTGCGTGTGTGTGCATATGTGTGTGTGTGTATCTGCATGTAAATGTGAGTGTGTGTGCGTGTGAGTGTGAGTGTGTGCATGTGAGTGTGAGTGTGTGCGTGTAGGTGTGAATGTGTGCTTGTAAAAGTGAGTGTGTGTGTATGTAAATGTGTGTGCGTATATATGTATGTATGTACATATATATGTGAGTGTGTGCATGTATATGTGAGCATGTATGTCTGTGTATGTATGTGTGTGTGTGTGTGTGTGTGTGTGTGCATATGTGTGTGTGTGTATCTGCATGTAAATGTGAGTGTGTGTGCGTGTGAGTGTGAGTGTGTGCGTGTAGGTGTGAGTGTGTGCTTGTAAAAGGGAGTGTGTGTGTATGTAAATGTGTGTGCGTATATATGTATGTATGTACATATATATGTGAGTGTGTGCATGTATATGTGAGCATGTATGTCTGTGTATGTATGTGTGTGTGTGTGTGTGTGTGTGTGTGTGTGTGCACATATATATATCAGTGAGTACATGGGAGGGAAATAAAGAGGAAGACTCTCTGAATAGTCCATCACTACTCATATTGTATTACACAATACTCTTTTCTTCTACCCAATAATACTCATGAAAGGGTGATTATGAAGACCATTGGTGGGGCCGTAAAACCAATCAAACAGCATGGACACCATTCAAGAGCTTCCAGCTAAGTGTTACTATGCAATAAGTTGAGTGTCAGCCACACACTGACGCTCCACAGCGCTCTACACTCAGAATGGAAGTGAACTGCTGTCCTATTTTGTGTCAGTAAACAAACATAGATGCAAGGACTGAAGCAGAATTCTGCTTCCCAGTTAAAAGTCCAGCTTTGAAAGGTAGCTAAATGCAAAATCAGAATGCTTTGCTCTGTGATGAAGAGTGGCTGGCCTAGCAAGAGGCCTGTCTGGGGAAGCTGAAGAGTGATCTAGGAAGCAGGAAAGAGAAATGGAGACAGGGAATCCTTCAAAAGAATCAGAAAACAGAGGAAGAGGAAGTTGGCTTGTGAGAATGAATCATTCAGTTAGTAGGTCCCAGTTTGTATAGTTAACAGAGAAGACAAAAGGGTTCCAAGAAGCTCATGATCTTCAGAGATGTTCCAAGCCTTCTGACTACTCACTGTGGGGAAGTTGAGGTCATTTCCTGGCTATACACGAATCCCCAAGTGATACTTGAAATCCCTATCACTCCAACTATCACAAACCTCCCTCATCCACGTGACACAAGTACTACTAATAGTGACTACAATGTAGTGCATACTATATACTAAATAGTTAAATCAATTCTATAGTTATTCTTAAAAGGCTATGAAATATGTAATTATGATCTCCATTGTACAATAAGAAAATAGAAGGGATGGCTCAAATACATTGGAAGCTTTCCTTTTTAAAAAATAGTTTAAATATAACTTGAATTTTCATAGAATTACCTCACTTCCCCTCCATTTCTGCCCTCTAGCCCTTCCTAGTGACCATATTTCAAACTCTTCCTATGTCCACTGTACACTTAAATTGATACACTCTTTTTACTTGATTATTATTGTCACATACGTGTATGTATGTGTGTGTATGTATGTATGTGTGTTATATAATATATATACACATATCACAGTCCCACTCTAATATATATGTATATGCATATGTAAATGTATATGTATATATGTATGTGTATGCCTATGTGTATGCGTACATGTATGTATACACATATGCATATGTATATATTACATAACACACACATATCCTATATCCTATTGGGTCCATTTTGGGTAATGGTGTGTATATGGTTTCAAGACTGACCACTCTGCTTTGGAAAACCAATAAGGGGGCACCCCTCAAAAAAACCTGCCTGTCATGTTAACATGTCCATTGATTCTAGTCTTGTTTACACAGTGATTTCTAGGAGAGACGAACACACGTGTGGTGAAAGGAGGAAGCTTATTTACTGTTAGTGGGAGTATAAAATGGTGCAGCCACTTCGGAAATCAGTGTGAAGATGCCTCAAAAAGGCAAAAATATGTCAACTATTTAATCCAGATGTATCACTCTTGGACAGATACTTCAAAGACTAAGTACTACTACAGAGATTCTTGTCCATGCATTTCATTACCCATCTATTAAAAATATAGAGGAAATGAAAACAGCTAAGATGTCCAACTGATGAGTGGATAGTAAAAATGTAGTATATTCACACAACAGAATATTAATCAGCTCTTAAGGAACAAGAATTGTTAAATCGACAGATAAATAGGTAGGGCTGGGAATAATCATTCTGAGTGAGGTAATCCAGATTCAGCAAGACAAATGTCAGATCTTTACTATCATCTGTGGACACTGTTTGAATCTGCAGATTCATGTAGTTCATTTGAAATACTCTTGGATGTCAGGAAATGACTACGGGGTCTTCATGATTGACTTTAAAGGTAAGGGAGATTAAAAACAGTAGTTAAAGGGTTAATAGGTGAGCCAGGGTGAGATTTGGGAGGGGAGGAGGACAGGGTATAGGAGGGAAAGAAAGGAGAAATCAATGCCTCTTAACACCATCAAAAACTCATATGGAAACTTACTTCCTACTATATCTACTTCTTAAAATATGTGTGTATCTATATGCAATCTCAACAATATGGCTACCCAAAGAAGACCGGAACAATAACAATTCCACTTGACATGCCAGTATGGATGGGAGTCATATGGTGATGTGATCCCACCCCAAGATGACGAGCTACGGATAATTAATGGCTACTGAGAGAAAAATAGTCTTCCTCATGAGTGAACCCTCTAATGGGTTATCCAATAGCAAATGGCCAGACCTAAAATCATATAAGCAATACTAAACTGACCTATCAGTAACTATGGATAATACACACACACATACACACACACACACACACAGAGTCTTAGTCAGGGTTTCCATTCCTGCACAAACATCAGGACCAAGAAGCAAGTTGGGGAGGAAAGGGTTTATTCAGCTTACTCTTCCACATTCCTGTTCATCACCAAAGGAAGTCAGGACTGGAACCTCAAGCAAGTCAGGAAGTAGGAGCTGATGCAGAGGCCATGGAGGGCTGCTACTTACTGGCTATCTTCTCCTGGCTTGCTCAGCTTGCTTTCTTATAAAACTCAGGATGGCCAGCCCAGGGATGGCACCACCCACAAGGGGCCCTCCCACCCTTGGTCACTAATTGAGAAAATGCCTTACAGCTGGATCTCATGGAGGCATTTCCTCAAGGGAGGCTCCTTTTTTTGTGAAAACTCCAGCTTGTGTCAGTTTGACACACAAAACCAGCCAGTACACACACACACACACACACACACACACACACACACACACACACACACACACACACACACACACGATTTATATATGCATATATATGTATGTATATCAATGTGTGTGTTAATGTAACAACCATAATTAAAGAACAAGAAGCCATTAATTTTGAGAAGGACCTGGAGGGCATGAGACAGTTTAGAGAGAGGAGAGAAACAGAGAAATGATGTAATTATATTTGTAGTTAAAATAAAATTGAAAAATGAAAAAATGAAGTAGTGCTATTTGTGGCTACATGGATGTCACTGAAGAAAACTGCGTTTTAAAGTAATGAGTCACCCAGGAGTGTGGATGAGCCAGCCCTGAGGGTGTGAATGTGAAAGCTGACCTTGCCTCCTCCTGATGGCAGAGTTCCATCAGGTGGCAACCCCAGAGCAGTGCTGGAGAGCTCAACCTGGGGATGCACATAAGGGAAGAGCTGGTGCACTGACCAGTTCTGCTAACACCAAGGCTCAGATCCAGGGCTCTAAATTGGCCCACCCTAAAATCTGTATCATCTAATTGCAAAAGGTTGGGACTCATGAAAGGGAGTCCTGCTGTTCCAAAGCTGTGAGGTCTCCATGACCCAGGGCAAGAACAGGATAACCAGAAGGGCCCCAATGAGGATACAATATTGATTGTATCACAGCAGCCAGAGATCTCAAACCAGACTAATGGCTCATTGCAATGAACATTTGCAAGTAAAGATGTGTGGACAGAGGAATATATTGTGGGACACATTGTGACATACTACCGCTTCCAGGATGAGATGTTTTCTGTTTTGTTGTTGCTGTTATTATTATTGTTTGCTTATGTGTTTTATTTTGGGGTGAGGTTGCAAGGGCAAAGGGAAGATGTGAAGGGATTGGGAGATAAGCAGGACTGGGATACAGGATGTGGAATTCACAAAGAGTCAATAAAAAGTTCAAAAAGTAGTGAGCCACACACAGAAAAACAACTATGGTCCATCCTCAATTACAGGTGAAAATAGGGTGAATCTCATAGAAATATTGAGTAGAAGAATAATCATAATCTTTATAACATGGAGAAGGAGAAAGATAGGGTGAACTTGAATAATGAGCCCCAAAGTACACTTTGATGTGAAGAGTAAGTAGTATTCTACCACATAAGAGGCCAGCAATATTTGACAGCAATTTATTACACCATCTATAAAGTACTAGAAGAGACAAATTTGAAGTTTTCCCCCAAATATGACAAATATTCGTGGAACTAGAAATAATCAAATTCATCAGTACATACTATATGCATATATCAAACGGTTACCCTGCACCTCACAAACATGAAAAATTACTGCGTCAATTATAAAATTCAGAAAGATAGTAGTAACCCTTTTTCCAATCTTGAGTACTGATGTAATTTAATACTGTCAGGTTGGAGTGAGTCCATAAAGCTTGGATAGAACCCAGACTTTCTGCACACCTCTAAAGAGATCCAGAGTTGACTCAAGGTAGCTCTGGAGAGTAAAGAGGATGGATGAGAATTACATTTGCCTCAGTGACTGGAAGCACAAAGCACACACCAGACACTTGGAAAATAAAACTTCGAGCACAATCCCAATCTTTTACTCTGATGGTGACATTTCTGCGGATAGTGACAAACGGCTATCATCTTTTCTCCTTCCCCTGACTAAGAACCTCTGTTCTTCTGGCCGAGACCATCTATAAAAGTGAACGTGACTAGAGCTAATGATTACTTTTCTGTCCTACAGAACATTGTAATCTCACACTTAGGAGATTTATTTGAAAAGCACTGGTCCTTGATTATATCTTGATAGCAGTGTCTGAGGATCCCCAGAACCCAGTGACAGTCACCATTACTGACAAGCTTGTGTATGTTGCAGACACAAACCTATTTACTTGAGTTTTAGTAATGTACTGTCAAGCACATCCTCACATAGGTCGATAAAGTCATTACACATGAAAGAAACATCTCTAGCTATAATTGGAAATAAGTGTTCTAATACTAATTTTCTCAAACATAAAGGACTTGTGTCATAAGGTCCAAGAGGAAATTTTAACTTAATGTATTGACTGAACCTAGCTCTTCCAGTGACAGAATGAAATGGATCTAATTGATAATTTTGAGTTTTTGGGTTTGTTTTTTTTTTTTTTTTTTTTTTTGGTTTTTTTTGTAAAAGAATAGACTAGAAGAACATTTTTAACTTGAACTTCTGTCCATAAATTTAATTTTCTTTTATTAGAAAGGACACTGATGCAAAATGTTCATGGGCCTGATGATCTCCGGTGGAACAGATGTTGTTGAAGTATAATTGTCCTGGGCGAGAAACAAAAACTGCAGTTAGAATTCCATTCCCGTTAATTCCCTCAGATGCAACTAAACAGCAAAGTTTGACTCGGTGTGAGCAAAGGATGCTGCACTTTCTCCCAGGTCATTCATTCTTCTATCATCTAGTATTTCTCTCGTCTCCAAGGGTGGCTGCCTCTTCCTAAACTCATAAAGGATGCTCTGCACTTAGACGGTGAGCAGGAACTATGGATGCTGATGTTGAAACTGTTGAAATACTTTAAGAAAGATTTTGCAAATTTCAAGGGGAAATGACCTGTAACTTGGAAAAGTAATTTATTGAACTACTAATTAATGGTCTTTCCCATTTCTAATTTCCATGGGAAAATAAAAAGCATAATAAAACATCTTTTCCCTTCTTCAAGGCTATTTGTAAGTTTTCTATTATAATATTTTGTTTGGTTTTGGACCCATCTTTATTACTATACTTTTATTTCCGCTGAGATTGACTATGCTGGAATCTGTAAGGTATGGGAGATCAAGTCAGGTGTGGGGGAAGAATGGCCAATGAAGTGCACGGAAGTCCATAGCAGCTGAGGTACTTTATAGGGCAAAGGGGTACTTAAAGAACCACCCATTAAACTGAAAAGGGGGCTCCAATCTCTCTATCTCTCTATCTCTATCTAGTTATTTCTCTATATCTATCTATCTATCTATCTATCTATCTATCTATCTATCTATCTATCTACACACACACACACACACACACACACACACACACTTTGTAATAAATAAACTTTAAATGTAAAAATATAGGGATAAAATATTTTAATTCTTTGAGGATTTCATGCTTACATAGGTTTTTTTTTTTTTTTTCTGTCATATTCACTAGGAGCTTGTAGGCAGACTTATCTTAATGTATTCCTAAAGGCTATGACTTTATCTTAGACCTGAATCCTCTGAGGGTATTTATAACTTATATTCTATAAGTTTTATTCCTTGTTTCTGAAATGATGACAGTCAGAAAGAGTTTGTTGAAGTAAACAAGGAATTGTGATTTGTGGATGCTTGTAGTGGTGGTGCTGGTGTTGACGATAGGGGATTGGAGAAAGGGGAGGGGTGGAGAGAGGGGAGGGGTGGAGAGAGGGGAGGGGTGGAGAGAGGGGAGGGGTGGAGAGAGGGGAGGGGTGGAGAGAGGGGAGGGGTGGAGAGAGGGGAGGGGTGGAGAGAGGGGAGGGGTGGAGAGAGGGGAGG
>CM052716.1:12051286-12061286 GCA_028551405.1 Uromys caudimaculatus
GGAGGAGTGGAGAGAGGGGAGGGGTGGAGGAGAAAATGAAGACAACACAAATGTGCGGCTGAAGGGACCGTGTAATGAAGATTACTCAGCCGGGCCAGAGCCAGGTGCCTGTTCTGCAGATTATGACGATTTATTTTGATTTAAAATTGTCCACACAACTTCATGATTTTTAAAGATGTGTGTTTGATGATATAATCAGATCGATCAGTGACATTTTACTATATATTTTATAACATACCTTGTGCAAGAGTTTACACTTAATCAAAAGCATAGACATGCACATTTTGATGCCCTCGTGAATTCTTAGCTCATGATATTAACTCTCACTTTGATGTTCTTGGCAATATTTTATATCACAGACTCCTATATTTTCTTTTCTTCAGTTTAATTTTGAACTTCTGATAATCTCCTCTGATCCCTACATACCATGTACGGTTTTTCGAACAGATTCATTCATTGAGCTCCCCAACTACCCCAATTTAATCAGAACCCATTTCATACCTTTTCTTCTTCTAGGCATCTTGGGAGTAGCAGTAATGGAAATACAGCCCAGGCTCATGGAGTTTCTGCTCTAGCAATAGAACACAGTAAGAAACAGATAGACATATATTGTACTCAGTGGCTAATGTTCTCCAAGGAAAGGAGAGTAGTGAGAGAGAGAGGATAGTAGCATCTTTACAGAGGTCTGAGAGGAGCTCGTGACAAGAGGCAGCAGCATGATACCATGAGGACACATGGGTAAGAGTGTACTGGGCTTCATCTACACAGCACAGAACTCTAAAGCAGAGATGCTCTTGACAGGTATGAAATCCTGAAAAGTGAGGCTGAGCCAAGAGAATGGGTAGGGGGGTTGAGGGAGGAGGTACCACCAGGAGCAGGTCCTCATGGGATTATTTTAAGGACAGTGACTACCTTCTCAGTGACATGGGCCCTCAACAGAGAAATGTGACAGACAGGGTAGTGTGCTCGAGTTCCATTCTGAAATAGTGTCTCTGCTGCTCAATTTACTAGAAGACTATAGCGAAAGAAGAGTATGTTGGTTTCCTGAAGTTGTTTTAAGAAAGTAGCAAAACCTCTGTGACTTCAAACCTTACACGTTCACTGTCTCAGTGCTGGAGGACACAAGTCCAAGGCAGGGAATTACTGGGGCCACATTTGCTCTAAATCACTTGGAGAGCACCCTTCTTGATTCCTTCTGGTGTGAGCCTTTCATAGTGGAAACATTCTCTTGTTTAAAGGAACATCATTCCAGCCTGCCTCTGTAATTACATGGAGTAATTCTATGTATGTCTGCAACTCTGCATGGCGTCCTGTGACCCGACAAAGACATGAGTTGTGGCATTGGGGGCTTTCCTTGTGAATTCTGTCTTCATTTTAACTAATAAGCTGTATTAAACACTATTTCCAAGTCCAGTCACATTTTGATGTCCTAGGTGGTTATTAATTTTTGGAGGAAGAAAGTCAACCTGGTACAATTGGCTTTTGGGAGCTCTTGTAGCAGTCTCCATTAGAGATGATGGAAGCTTAGACCGCCAAGGGAGGTGGTCTTCAGTGATTAGATCTGAGGAAAATATTAAAGAATAAGCTGAGTGTTCAAATGTGGATACAAAGAAATGGAGCAACAAGAGATGACATCAAACTTTTGAGGTCTGAACAACTAACTGCGGGAATGTAATTCCTGTTACAAAACCAATGGGAGGGGGTGTCAGGATTTTAAAGAGGAAGGGTTTTGGTTTGACTAGAGTGAGTGTCAGATGCCTTGTCTCTGATTGCATGCAAGAAATTTGTGAAAGATCAAGCCAGACAAAATCCAGCCCGGAGATGTAAGGAGTCATGAAGCCCCGCCCCTAGCAAAGGAGCTACTGGCATTTGATGCCTCTGGGAGAAGCAGAGTCAATTCTCTTCAGGGATGCAGCCGCTGGAAGGCTACCCATGTTCCAGTAGATGGCCCTACATGTATGTGCATCCAGGCAGCACCTAGCAGAATCCGTGGATTTTTGTTTTTTAGGAATAGGGCAGCAATTAAAGGAGGAAAATGAGGGTAGATTTAATCAAACCATAAACATCAATAAAACTCTTAAGGAAATATTTAATAACAGACTAGGAAAAGAAAAAAGGAAGTGGGAGCCACTGGGTAAAGGAACCTTGATTTGCGTTCATGAAGCTACGTTTTAATTGCCTCTCCTTTTGCCTCCCATTGGAATCGAAGCCTAAGTGCACACAAGTGCACACAGGAGGTCCTTGCCCCTGGCCCTCTGCAGGAAGCCTACAGATAAAGAGCATCTCCCAAGGCTCTGCAACCTTAGTTTCTCAGTCACACTGTAGACATTCCGGCTCCTTTCCTAAACTGCTTACACAAGCTTACGGAGATCTCATCTGAAGGGAAGGAGGCGGCGAAAGGAATGTGTAGGAAGGGGAACAGCCGGAGAAGCAGACGGTAGCCCAGCCTTGAGAAAACCTCTGCCTTCTGCTTAGCACAGTTAGTCCGTAGGCTTTTCTTTCACCTGCAATTTTACTGGAATCTCTATCTGCTCAAAGCACCGAGGCTCTGCTTACTGCTAACTTTTGTGGATGCTTCTGGTCTTCATCTTACTTTTGAGTCATATTTGGTAATTCTTAACGTCTTCCATTCAGAAGCAGCCCCCTCACACACACACCTTTAAACATTTATATCCTTAATTTTTCTCCTGATTCTGTTGGTTCTTCCTTCCCTCCCTCCCCTCCCTCCATAGCCTCCTTTCCCTTCCACTCCCCACCCCCACCTCACCCCGCCTTCCAGGGTATGCTACTGATGAGAGAACACAGGGCCTGTATGAGACAAAAACTACCACTGAGTTGTAATTCAATCCCTATTCTGGCATATATTTAGTTAGTGCAATATAGAGAATAAAAAATTAAATTAAATATTGGATGACAAAATATAATTACTCTGAAGTGCTTGAGGAACCCTTAATAATGAAGAAGCTGTCTTCTATCTCACGAGTCTGTGAGCCACTTTCCTTCCCTGGATTCTGGCTTTGATGTCTCATGAGAAGGAAGGAAGGAAACATGGCTGGCTTATATAGTGCTCTGGCATCTCTATTGTCTTATACCCCTTACTGCAGTGGATGCAGAGGACACTAGTGCCCCAGAATTGATCTTACCAAGTCTTATTTCTTGCCATTCATCCTTGCAGCATTAAGTCCCGTACTCTTAGTCACCTGTGCAAGGAGGGACCATGCCTTGACATGCACCCTGCATTCCCCTACAGACAGTACACCTCCTTTTGTAACATGTCCTCTTCCCCTAGGGTTTCCTGCCCCTCCCTTCTGATTTTCAGATGCCCGCTGAGGCTGCAGGAGCTGGGTTTTAAAATATCGCAGTGATGACCTACCCTGATGCCTCATGGGCAACTCTTCCACCTCCTGCCCCCCCAGGGCTGCCACCTCTCACCTGGAACTACCATGTGCGCTGCAGGGCCAAAGGTCTTCATCTTTCATGTCCAGATGCCTTGGTGCATGCTGGTAAAAGTGCTCAGTACTTACAAACACATTGAAAGAAGTTCATACTACAAATTAGACATTCAAAGGAGACAACTTGCTCACAGGCTGTAGGATTTTATTATTCTGGAAGTGATTCTGAAAATAATAATTTAAGATATTTCCAATTCATTTCCTAATTGTAAATATTTTTGGCATTGAAGATTTAGTTTGAATTATGGTATTGAAATTGGAAAGCTGTTTCTGTCATAATAACCTGTGAGATAATATTAAGAGTTTTAAAGTTTTTTTGTATTTTAAAACAGTGAGTTCAAAACTCTGTATAAACATGCACACACACACACACACACACACACACACATTTTTTTCTATGAAATTATTTCATGGGTGATATATCTATTGTGTGGAAATTCTGATACTTTTCTTATTCCAACATTAATTTAGGCTCTGTGTGTATGTGTGTGTGTATGCACATGCATGTATATGCATGTATTATGCATGTGTGTGTATGCATGTGTGTGTATGTATGAGTGTATTTGTGTGTAGGGATCAGTGAAGATGGTAAGGGTTAGACAGAGAAACAGGCAATGACTCATGGCAGGGCACAGTCAGGCTTGCAATAGCACTGGGCATTCTCATTCTCACCGATCTCCCTCCTGTACTCCACAAATGTATTGCAGAGAATTTCTTATCCCAGGGTCCTCTGTCTGTGAAGGTGTTGATACAAATTCACAGGCGTACACTGCCTCAAAGGGCAGTCTTGCTGTATGCTGGAGCACTGTTAATTTAAAATATGCTGGAGAACTCTTGAAGAAGTCTCAGTAACACAGGGCTCTATACTGGGCTACCAACCATCTCCAAAATTGTTCCCAATTAGATGCTGTGCTGTTAAACTTTCCAGGAGCCTCTGCTAGAACTACACCATGTAGCACCTGACTGAAACAAACAACCTTAGTTTGAAATAGAATTCTGATAACTTCACTCCCTGGATCTGCCTTTAAATAGCGGTAGAGATCTCCTCCATACATGGCTTTGTGACTCATTCTTCACATTTCTACAAATGGTCTGCTTTTCATTGTTTGTGATGCAGAATTGTAACTGGAAAATAGAATTTCTAAAGTGAAGAGAATTCCCTATGGAGTGACTTCAGTCATACTTGTAAACAGAAACAATAAAGTTGTCAATGACACCAACATTATTTTTAGAAAGTAGAATAGAGAACATTTTGTTTCATAATCCTTTAGATCTGTCTATGAGGTTCAAATTATTATCAGCACACCTGCCTACCTCCTTGTACATTTTATTATTGCCCTGTAATATGTGTCAATCATTTCATTACAAGGATGAATTATAGATAATTGCCAGCTACCATTAGTTAGAACCTGTTTCTGAGAAGTCAAAAGCTTAATTTTCTTCCTCTTCTTCTTTTCTTTTTTTTTAAATCTAGTCTATCCAGAGGAAGAGAAAGATCTTCACTGCTTGTAGGTTAAGATATTCCTCAGAATTTCATTCAGCCAATGGAGTAGCATTTAGACGGTTAAGAAGGTATACATGCTTTTTATAAGAGGAAAGTCTGATTAAGATAATTCAAGACACTAAGTGATGATGATAGCATATTAGGCTGTGCCACTGTGAAGAGGCTGGTCTTTGTGTCTTTGTGATTATAGCACCCAGAACATTTGGTGAGTTGAGCTTTTCAGGCCTACATGTGCTAGGGATGTCTACCCAACATGGACAGGAACATAATTTAATCATGGCCTTCTTCATCCTTGAAACCCCCTGTGCTGATTCAGAAGTTGAAAAGTAAGCTATAATGCCTAGACTTTGCAATCCTTGGGAGATATTTGCTGCTACAAGTTTTCCAATCAAGAGAAGGTGCAGGTAGATGCCCCAGGAAGGTTCATGGAGTACCCGGAGGCTGTGGCTCTCTGGAATCTGCCTGCAGCATTCTCAACTGACCCATTTTGCTGTGCCTGAAATGCACATGAAGCAAAAATTTTGATACACCTATATTTAAAATAAGCAAGAAAAATACCTTAGGTCTTAATGATTTCTTTCATTATTCCCTTGAACAAATAGAGTTAGATGACACATATGACCATTTCAGTAACTAACTTTAAGAAGATGTGACAGGTCACAAAGCAAACAAGGAGCCTCTTTTTTTTTTTTTTTTTTTTTTTTTTTTTTTCAGAAAAATGTATTTGCAATTCAAATGTTCATAAAAAAAGCATAGATTTTTAAAAAGTTCATGGATGTACAATTAGAAGTGCTATGGTTTTGCCATTCATTGCAATTACATTCCAAAATGTGCAGGGTTCCACACTCTGCTGCTGTGTACATCTGTCACACAGACGTCACTCTCATCACTACCTCCCCGGAGCCGTTATCTTCCGATACATCTTCGTGGGCCCTCATCCGATTGAATAGATGTAATAGCACATAGCCACACTGAAACCGTGGTGAGGTTAGTTGCGTTGGGTGGACCAAGTTCCTGTTCCTCAGAGCTGACAATGGTAACCACAAAGTCCTGCTTGTGGAAGACTCTCCTCGGCTGCTTTCTTCAATGTCTGTGGCTTTGTCGTAATTTAATACATCCCAGTGCAAATTAACAGCTCGCCATCGCTTAAACACTCTGTAAACAGCAGCTCCTTCATGCACAATGAGGCCTAAAATTCAAGGAAAGAAAATGACTGTTGATAGTTTGAAGTTGGAAACACTGTCTCCTATTAAGGTCAGGAATTTTAAGATATAGTCTCATCTCCATCCCTCATCATTATCAGAGAACATAGGATTCTGAGTAATAGGGTGGCTACTGGTAAACTACTCCATGCTCATTTTTAAAAGACAATTGCTTAAGGTGTGAAGAGTTTGGCTGTCATTGATGTAATTCCGTTCCATCATCTGGCTCACAGTATGCTGTGAAGTGTCTACATTGTTTTCAATCACTAGCTTCATTTTTAAATGTGACACTGTGCCAACTGTATACCATGCAGGATGGTGGGAACTGGGGCTCAGTTGACAATCTGAGAGGTAGATATTAGGGTTGCTACTGATTCCACTGCTCTTAAAGCAATAGAAAAGCAATAGCTGACACACAGTAGCTAGAACATTGCATTTCCTCTTACTTCCAGCAACCACACAAAGACCTACTGAACATCTTAATTCCTTGATAACTTTGTAAATATTGTCTCATTTAATTCCTACCACAGCTTTATGAAGTAAACATTTTTCTCATTTTGCAAACAGGAGAGCCGAGCTATGAAGATGCTGTAAAGAATTCATTGGGGCACACAACTGGAAGTGGCAGAGCCAGGAGTCAAACCCATGCAGGCTGGCTCCAGAGTCATTGTTCTGAATCTAATAGTCACATTGCTCTGAAGCAAACTGTCACAGAAACAATCAAAGCAATATGAGAAACTCAGGGACCATAAACTGCTGGATGGTCAACCATATGTGGCACAGCAGCATAGAGCCATTACCACTGTGGGTGCTATGCCCACAACACAGCTTACACTTTATATGTGTTTACATTTCAGCATGCACGCGAGGAGACTGTTACCCTGTGACTTTCACAAAAGAAAACAAGGCCCTGGAGGAGACAACCCTTCCAATGAACAAGGGGGTCTGTGCTTTTGTCTTCCAAGAGGGCTAAATGCCATTGGAATTCCATCAGTAGAGTGGCCAAGGAAGAGTCATTTCATCAGGGGGTGTATGGCACGGGAGTGATGCACGCCTGTCCGTGCAATTACTTCCTGAAGATGGGTTTGAGGATGAATACCTCTTCACAGCACTTGGACTCCTTGGGGCATGGCTGCCCCAAACCACAGGGAAGTGTGACTAAAAGTGCTTACTGCAAAATTACCACAAGCAATCTGAACTTCCATTCTTAAAAAAGTGGGTGATTAGAGAGTGTAGCTCTAGTGGCCAATGACATTAAAGAACAAAGCCATATGAATTCCCATGGACACCTTGAAGCCATCATACAAATCTCAAAGCCACAGTGAAGAGAGATGAAAGTTTCTTATAGGCATGATGAATTGAAAAATACTGTACATTTTTTCTTAGTACAAATAGATGATAGATGATAAAACTGTGAAAATAGTACCTTTTAAAGGTTCAGTAGTAAGGAGAGAATGGATAAATGAGCCTAGTTGGGGAAGGCAGCTTACAAGGTGCTTTGAGTTACAGTTCAAGGAGACAAATAGGGATAAAGATACTCATCTACCATTCTGTATATGTTTGGTTTTGCACCCAAGAAATTCAAATTTCCCAAGATGATAACAGGTAATTTATTAGTAATCTAAGATGTATTGAAAACTTTGGGGAAAACAAAGAGGTTGCTACTCTACCCTTTAAAAGAAGTCATAAGTAGACTATGAAAGGAAAAAAGTGAGTCTTCACAGAAAGAAAAGTGGTGGGGATTGTAGTAACAGGAAGAGGTACAGTCAACCCAATTATTTTAATTCTGAAAGAATAAGTGATTGAAAGGGCACTTATTGACCAGGAGCTCAGCGGGGGAGGATTGGGAGCCTGCCTGTGCCGAGAACATTACGCTTCTCTTCTCTCCCTTCTTTCCTCCCGTCTTCCCTCTCTCACTTCCTTCCTTCTGCCCTTCCCGTTTTCCTTTCTTCCTTTCTTTCTTCCTCTCTCTCCTTTTCATCAGCTAAAACAATGCCAAGCAGGAGATGAATAGCTAGTCCTTGAAAAATGACATCAGAATTTTGTCTATTTGTACTACCTGCTTAGCAGAAGATAAGTTTCTTGGATATGTGACTTAACAGCTTGCAGAGACATTTACCAGTCTGCTAAAACCATGTGTGACCTAGTTAAATAAACATGTTTTGAGGCCAAGTCTTCTATGTCTCAAAATAACAGGGGAAATGTGCTCTGTTGATCATGACAGTAGCATAAAATCAATGTTGAAGATTTTATTCACAAAGGAAAGAAGGGGCCTGACCTAACTGACCAGTTGTTTACAGGGAGCTGCCAGAATTTTAAGTCAAGATGACTAGGTTCTCATTGCTGGTTCGATCGCTAAGCTTTCAGAATTCATCCAGGCCAGTGATTTAGTCTTTCTTTTTCTTCCTTAAAATGTAATTGAAACATCCAATTTTTGCATTGAGAAGGAGAGTTTGGATATAAATCGTAATCCCTCAATACTGAAGCACTCAGATTTCCTCTGTGATGGGAGCTGTATAAATATAAGACATTACTATTAATTACAGAGTCATTAGTGAGTTTATGTGATGTGAGAGCTCATTCACACTGAGCAAAAAGCAATTACAGTCTGAGGTAGGCTCATTTGGTGTGAGTGCTCATTCGAGTGCTGATGGTTGTGTGATGGCTTCATCACAGAAAGACACTCAAATTTCAGCCTTTTATTCTTTTTCCACTAAACTTCTTTGAAATGCCACAAGTCAGATCATTTCCTAGAGGCTATGGTCACTTTCCAGGAATATTTTCTTAGAATCACTTCCTCAAAATTACCACCCACCAATGTGCAGAAATAGGTCATACAATCTCAGTTTTCAGAAGACACAATCTGTCTGTCCACCTTCATGGGCTGCTTATCAATCGCATTGAGTCATGAATAATGTCTAGATCTTTTTTTATTCCTCCATGAGCTTTCAGAGTTACCCCTTGCCTTCTGAAAATTAAATTCTCCTAAACAGACTGTATCCCATGCTACCCACAGGGCACTTCCCCTCTCTTCTTTAATTTTGATGAAGCTATGGAAAATGCTACTTGGGATGGTGGCTACAGGAAGACATGACCACCATGAACTTAAACCAAGACTTAGGATTCATTCAAATTTATCTCATTGTGCTGAAAAGCCAAACTTTAAGAACTATATCAGTGCTATGACTGTATCAGTGGTACAGCTGCATCAGCGGTACAACTGCATCAGTGGTATATGACTGTATCAGTGGTATGACTGTATCAGTGGTATGACTGTATCAGTGGTATGACTGTATCAGTGGTATATGACTGTATCAGTGGTATATGACTGTATCAGTGGTATATGACTGTATCAGTGGTATATGACTGTATCAGTGGCATATGACTGTATCAGTGGCATATGACTGTATCAGTGGTATGACTGTATCAGTGGGATATGACTGTATCAGTGGTATATGACTGTATCAGTGGTATGACTGTATCAGTGGTATGACTGTATCAGTGGGATATGACTGTATCAGTGGTATATGACTGTATCAGTGGTATGACTGTATCAGTGGTATATGACTGTATCAGTGGTATGACTGTATCAGTGGTATGACTGTATCAGTGGTATATGACTGTATCAGTGGTATGACTGTATCAGTGGTATGACTGTATCAGTGGTATGGCTGTATCAGTGGTATATGACTGTATCAGCGATACAACTGCATCAGCGGTACAACTGTATCCGTGGTACAACTGCAGCAGTGGTATTTTCCCATGGGTGATCAAATGTAACCTTGACATTTCAGGCCACATAAGAAGAAGCTTGGATTTATATTTCACCAGAGCCATTAACA
>CM052716.1:12066286-12069554 GCA_028551405.1 Uromys caudimaculatus
GTGTGTGTGTGAGGTTGATGTGTTCTTTCCTTCTATCCTCTGTGAGTTCCAGATATCACACTCAGTTCAGCAGGCTTACACTGTAGACCTCTGTACCCATTGAACTTTCTCTCCAAACCACATGTGAATCTTTATGCAAATAATTTTTATTAAGCAAAATCATGGAAAGAGAGAAAGGGCTTTCAGGATAGGTTATCATGTTTTCTACATTTTACTAATGCATACTTTTGGTTTGATTAATTATGAATAAGTGTATGAGTAAAGATGTATATCTTTATTTATATATAATGATACATATTTTTATATATAAAGATACATATTTTATATATTAAGGTATATATGTATACCCATATACTTGTATACACATACACCTATATTTCTTTGGGGCTTTAAGAAGTATTTTCTCATTTAAAACTGGCTTTTCCAATCTTCATACTTACTTCCATATCTTCATAATTTACATAGGTTCCTTTACTATATAGACAATAAATTTTGTAAATTATTCAAGTTTAACATTGAAGAAGGGATTTTTAAAGAGTCAATATAATCAACTGTCACCCAAGTATTCTTAGTCTTTCTGCAGACACTCTAGAGCAACAAAATTCCAGCCTTAGATCTTGTTTACCGCCTGTGTGACCACGATCATGAGCTACCTGCTGTCTATCCTCAGAATTTTTCATCCCTAAGATGAGAATGGCCACCATGCTCCACTTCAGTTTGTGGTGAAGGTTAAATATGAACACTGACGTGAAGGACTTATACTGGTGCATGGATCCTGAGAACTCTGACTTCAGAAATCACCAAAGATCTTGGGAACTTATATTTCGAGCCCTCTTGTGCCCCTCTTCATGCTGCTGCAGTGTTACTCATCTCTGGGTTCCCCCACACTGCCACATCTGTCTTGCTCTCCTTACCTGGAATGAATGCTGGCTGGACCACCCAATCCTCTCTCCTCCTTAGCTTACCTTTCCTACTCTGGCCATGATCGTCTGCCCTTTCCATCTCCCTGTGTTCCTGTGTTCAGCTTGTCTTGCCCAAATCATTTTCCTTGTAGACACTGGTCTCAACTACCACATAGAAATCTCTACCTCCAATGTCTATCTTCAGCTGCAGACTCTTAATTCCAGCTACTTGCTGGCCACATTTCCTAGGATTCCCCAGAAATTCTAACAATGATAAATGGTCAAGAAGAATCCACCATCTCTCTCTCCTTTAACCATCTTCTGATGCCCCACTCTTCAGGAACTGACTTCAGCCTCAGTGAGTCCCAGCTGAGAGGTTTTCCCTAAATCCACAGCCGCAGCTGCTTCTGATTGGTTCCACGGTGACGATCGTATCATCTGATGTGTCCCTTTTCACTGTGATAGCTTTCCACCAGACCTAAGAAATCCCATCACTTGCTTAGGTAATTGCAGTATCTTTATTACCCTCTCCTACATGACTGTCCTTCCTTCCTGCCTCTGACTCTCAATGACATTTCTTGAGTGTCAGGATGTTTAACTATATGCAGACAATTTTCTTAGGGTCTCTTGAACTGTGACCTAGAGGTCGGCCTGGTCTGTATATCACGTTCCTGTCCAGCCAGGGCTATATAATGAAACCGAAGTAAGAAGGAAAGAAAGAAAGAAGGAAAGAAAGAAAGAAAGAAAGAAAGAAAGAAAGAAAGAAAGAAAGAAAGAAAGAGCGGGAGGGGAGGGAGGGAAGGAAGGAAGGAAGGAAGGAAGGAAGGAAGGAAGGAAGGAAGGAAGGAAGGAAGGAAGGAAGGAAGGAAGAAAGAAAGAAAGGAAGAAAAAAAGAAAAGAGGGAGGGAGGGGGAGAGAGGCAGGGGGAAAAGGAAGAGCTATGAACTCCCATGTGTCCGTTGCTTCCTCCCAGGGGTTGCTTCCCCTCTAGACCCTTTTCATGCTTCTACTCCTCTTCTGAATTTAGCTCAAGACTTCTCCTGTACACTGTACACGGGTTTGCTGACCCTAAATGGATTATCCATCCTCTCATCAGTTTTCAGAAGTTTCTCTCCTGGCACTTTCCAGGTGGCATTTAATCTTTTTCAGTGAATGTCTCTCTACAGCAAGTAGACAAAGCAGTGGGGATGCTACATCCCTGTTTAACAAATGCAAAAGGGGCCAATAGTGGAATTTTCAGGTTATGAAAACTGTCTGATCTCTGTTACAACTTCTCGTTGATAGCACACTCATGCGTGGATGTGGCTTTATCTCCATGCAATATTATGAGCATTAACGTTTCAGTTTGATGTTATTTTTATGTATCGTAAGTTCTTTTGACATATTTAGCCATTTAAAATGCAAAAAATAATCCAGCTATTCTCAAGTCAAAACCAGACAATGTGTTGTACCTGGCCCCAGGCCCTGTGTGCTGGCCCATTTTATGTTATTTTTTTCTCTGTTGTGTACGTCAGGAGCAGCACAATGTCAATACACAATGAAAGTGGCATGTGTGTCCCAAAAGGCAACTGAAACTGTCTTGGCTAGACAGGTCTCCATGGAGAGACACAGCTGAGACTGTCTCAAGTTCCTATGAAGGAAATGGAAGTCAATAATAAGAACTAGGTCTTTACAGAGTCATGTAAGACGAGGGCTTTCTTTTTCTTATTTTTTTCAATTTTTTTTAAGTCTTTCTTTTTTTTTTTTTATTTTTGATACTTCATTTACATTTCCGATGTTTCCCCTTTTCTGGGTCTCCTCTTTGGAAACCCCGTATCCCCTCCCCCTCCCCGCCTCTGTGAGGGAATTCCTCCTCCCAACTACCTGCCCACCCATGCCCCTATTCCCACCTTGACATTCCCCTTTACTGGGGCCTCTAACACCCTCAGGCCCAAGGGCCTCTCCTCTCTCCCTGATGGTCATCGAGGTTGTCCTCTGCCTCATATGTGATCCGAACCATGGGTCCATAGATGTGTATTCTTTGGTTGGTGGTCCAAACTTCAGGATGACGGGGAGGGGGGGTCAGGCCCATTGACTTTCTTGCTCCCTCCATGGGGCTGCGAATTCTCTCAGCTCCTTCAGACCTTCCTCCAACTCCTCCATCTGGTACCTCACTCTCAGTCCAGCAGTTACTGTTAAGTGAAACTTGGGCATTCTGAACTTTTGGGCTAATATCCGCTTATCAGTGAGTACATACCATGTTCCTTCTTTTGTGACTGAGTTACCTCGCTCAGGATGATATTTTCGAGTTCCATCCATTTGCCTGCAAATTTCATTAAGTCATTGTTTTTAATAGCTGAGTAGTACTCCATTGTGTAAATGTACCA
>CM052716.1:12070054-12093722 GCA_028551405.1 Uromys caudimaculatus
CGAGAGTTTTCCCCACTTTCTCTTCTATTAGTTTCAGTGTAACTGGTTTTATATGGAGGTCCTTGATCCACTTGGACTTGAGCTTTGTACAAGGAGATAAGAATGGATCAATTTGCATTCTTCTACATGTAGACTGCCAGTTGAACCAGCACCATTTGTTGAAGATGCTGTCTTTTTTCCACTGGGTGGTTTTAGCTCCTTTGTCGAAGATCAAGTGACCATATGTGTGTGGGTTCATTTCTGGGTCTTCAATTCTATTCCATTTATCTATCTGTCTGTCACTGTACCAATACCATGCAGTTTTTATCACTACTGCTCTGTAGTACAGCTTGAGATCGGGGATGCTGATTCTCCCAGACGTTCTTATGTTATTAAGGATAGGTTTTGCTATCCTGGGATTTTTGTTGTTTCAAATGAATTTGAGAATTGCTCTTTCTAAGTCTATAAGATGGTATCTTTAATTTCACCCCTCATGGGAGACCTATGGGGTTATTAAGTGAGAGATCACTCCAGCATAGCTCAGAATGGCACGTATCAGAGATGAGTTCCTTCCTATTTTACTTCCTGGAGTTCAAAATGCAACAGCATCACTAATAGCCAACCATGATAATAATCTTCTTAAAAATTAGTAAACATCACTATGATTAAGGCCTAGAAAACCCTATAATTTATACCTCCAGAGAAAGGGAGAATGACCCACTTCTCAAAGCACAGAAAGTATGAAAGGTTTTTTTTTCTTTAATGATTTCAAATAGCCCAGGGCCACTCTTTCTCTGCCCCTAGCATGCACTCAAATTGTGGTCACAGTCTGTGGCATTTGAGGCCAGGGCTGGTGTTCACGGTGGACTTGGATTGTGTCTCATGTTGACTGATTGCATCAGACACTTTCTGAATGAAACAGTGGCATTTCTTAGGGTCCAGGGCAGTTAGCTGATTCTGAAGTCAAGGCATAATGATATGTCCAAACAAATAAATTCTAATACAGCTAATGAATGATTTCTAGTGAGCTAGCAGAGTGTGCATTTTGTAGTAATAGTAGTCAAACATGGCACAGACTCTGACAGTGCAGCCAACCCTACAGCCTATCATCCACTTAAGATGGGCTTGAGGGGAAACCCAGAGGGGCTCAGGGCAAGAACAGAAGACTGCTCTGTCTTTACAGATGCAGAGGGTGAAAGTCTCCTAAGAGCCAAATTGCAGTACTGAATGATGTAGGTCCCTGATAAAATTATAGCTCAAGAAAAATAAAGGAATATCCTGGAGTTGAAAATTACAGTGTGACAGACATTCAAGAAAGGGAAGACGAGCTAATCAACTTTTGTGGTTGTTATGCCAAGTAGTGTTTAAGCTCAGCTTCCTTTATCACATGTCTGATGATTCACACAGAGGTAACCATGTCTGTGCTTCTTACAAAGCTCAGCAGAACACAAAAACAGCAGTACCTCCTACAGCCCACCTTTAACTAGAACCCAGACTGTCAAACACAGAGCGGAGGCAGCCTTCTGCAGCCCACTCTATGGCTGAATGTTGACTATTGACTTAAAGCTCTGTTTCTGAATAACTCCAGTGGCTTAGTTGCAAACTGGGTAGTGATGGTGGTAGCTGAGGAAGGGAAGGGGTGTTATGAAGAAATGCATCTGAATTCTGAGTGTTGCGTCATAGGAAAGCATCCACGTGTTTATTCAATCTTTTTAATGGGAATTGCTAATAGTGGTGAACGGAGGATGCCTGTTAAGTTCAGGTCACTCTGGGATGCTTGTGTCTGGGGCGGGAGCAGGAGAACAGCTGGCATCTGGGGTATTTACTATCGACTTCCCACAAAGCATGTTAACCCATGCCAGAATACGTTAGACTCTGGTGGTCCAGCCTCACTTTAACCAGGTCTAGGAAAAAGCCTCCTCCGTCCAAACATCTCAACCCCATGCCTGTAGAACTGCATCCCCCAGAGGGCATACATAGGAGAGCCAACATGCTGGTACTCTCTTGGTCATTTTACATTATTTATTTGGAGCCATCTGATGAACATCATGTGTATCTGTAGATGTTTCACAGCTTTGACATGTGTGATCTTTAGACAATGACCTTGGATCTGCTTCAGCACACACACCTTACCTATGATGAGCAGGGAAGGCTCTTTTGCTGCCTCCTAAATTATGACCCGTCTCAACCTCCAGTGATAACTTATTTTAAACTCTTCTGTCTTCTCTGTAAATTCATCCTTCACACAAAACTCTTCAAAATATTGTCAATGTTTGAGTCCTTTCAAAGGTACCAGAAAACAAGAACTTATTCTTTTCTCACTTTTTGCTTGAGATGTATTAGAATTTTATGTTCCCAGAACAGGAGATCTGTTTTCTTATGCCAATTGCTTCATATTTGTTGAAAGTAATAGAGATGGCCCACAGACCTGTTGTAGAAGGAACCCTTTGTGATTATGTGGGCATTCCTGATAAAGAAACTTATTTATGGAAATACTAAAATTGCTTCCAGGCAAAATTATTTATTTTTACTCATTTAGTATCCAAAGAAAATATACTCTTAAAATTTCCCAGTAACATAATATTAAACCACAGGATTATTCTGGCTACTTTATCTATCTGTCTGTCTGTCTATCTGTCTGTCTGTCTGTCTTTCTATCCATCCATCCATCTATCTATATTTATTAAAGATTTATTTTTATTTTATATGTCAGAGTATTTTTCCTGCATGCATGTATATGCACTGTAGGCATTGCAGACATTGTGAGCTGTGATGTTGGTGCTAGGAAAAACCTCTAGTTTCTCTGAAAGTTAGGAAGTGTTTGTGACTGCTGAGCAATCTCCGCAGTGCCTGTCCACATTGATTCTGAGGAAGGATGCCTCCTATTTTTGCCACTGGACATGGCCAGCTACCTGGCTTATGAGCTATGAGGAGATTTTTCTGTCTCCTCGTCCATGTCCCACAGGACTGCTGTCTTTCCTGGCACATGTGCACTGTCTGGCATTTTCTTGGGGTCAAAGTATTCAAGTCATCAGGCTTCTGTCACAAGCACATTTACTCACTGAGCCATCTTGCTGGCCCTATTTTTATCTTCTAAACTTGGGGGAAAATTACAAATTGAAGCAAAATCGCTTATACAGTGAATGTAGTCTAAATTGAAAGGCCAGAAAAAAGGATTATCTTAGCTCTTTAAAATGTAAATACGTGTCTAATACAGTCAACCAAACATTGAATTGTATTTATCATTTTGATGCTCTGTAATGAAGTCTGAATACTTTAGTGACTGTAACTCTGAGAAGTCTGTGTGCCCAAGAAACTTCACCATGATAAATATTTGACTATGAGAAGTACACTTTAACATAGCTATCCTCATGACTATAAGACTTGTTTAAATTTAAATAACTGTTTTGATTGAAAATATAGAAGAATAAAAATTTAGTTGGGGTAATATGAGCCTTCTGCTGAAGGAACATATGCTTCAGTGTTGACTGCAACTGGTACAGTAAGAAGAAAATATTTTGATCTGATCATCGTTCTAGCATATTCTGGTTTGCCTTTTAGAATTTCCTAAATTTGGAAGCACTCAAAAGCAGTACAGAGTAAAGAGCTATACTAAACGTGTCATTATTTCAGATGAGCTCGGTTGCATTCAGGGTGGAGTGGTTGTAAACTTACATCATTAGTGCAAAAGAACTCTGAGAGAGATCTCTGGTCCCTGGTAAATACATCTGAGTGTGTGTACCAGGGTGGATGAGTGTGCCAGTGTTCGCCCCTTCATTCTCTGATCTTGTGCTTTAAATTCAGAAACGAACGGAGAGAAGAAAAGTCACTGATGGGTATGCTTGCTGCTTAGCCAAGTGAGAGAGGGAGGCTGTTTTCTTCAACCATTTTCAGGCAAAACATTCTTCACAGAAACAAAAGGCGAAGGTGTCAACCAGCAGAAGCAGCTGACCCCAGAGCATCTAAGCATGTTGGGGAATCCAGAGTGTGTGAGCATCAGTAGGTGCTCCATCACCCCTGCTGAACCTCAC
This sequence comes from Uromys caudimaculatus, assembly GCA_028551405.1. Lineage (NCBI taxonomy): Eukaryota > Metazoa > Chordata > Mammalia > Rodentia > Muridae > Uromys > Uromys caudimaculatus. Next base: position 12,074,065 of record CM052716.1, read on the forward strand.
CTCAGAGAGAAAACATGGAAGTAAGTCACAAGAGCCTTCCTTTGTGTCTCTGTATACTGCACCACTGCTCTTTAAGACTGCTGGGGAGACAGGCTGCCTGCTGGCATGACCCCGGGTGGCCATACTTATTTTCTTAGGGAAAATTAACATACTGATCTAGTTATAGAAAAGATGTGAAAATAAAAGAGTCTAATACTGTTCTGTATTGCTAAAGCCACAGCAGCAATAAAAAAATGTAGTGATAGCAGCCAAGGTGTGGGAGAGCAAGGACTTTTCTTTGGTGGGTTTTAAACAGTTAAGGCTGTATAGTGGGTTATTGAAAGGGATCTTCTAAAATCTAATACACATGTCTACTACTCTATTCAGACCCTCCAATCTCAGAAACCGGTCTGAAGAAAACAGTTAAAACAGATGTGTGCTACAGGATTATCCTTCACGGCAAAAGTGACATCGAATGGTTTACGTAGCCGTCAGCAGACAGAAGTTAAGTAAATCATGGTAGAACTGACTAGGAAAGGTTTGGAGATCACACTGCTGGGTGGAAAGCACTACTTTCTGTACTCATTTGTAAAGCATAAAAATGACATTCCTCAGAATCTGGTGTCTATAGGAACAAAATGATCTGGATATGCATTAAAATGTGAAGAAGAGATGTCCACTCTTACGACGTAAAGGAAGTGCCACTTCAAGAACAGAGCTGTGAGTCAGGTGGCCTTTTTATAACTGCAGATTACAATTACAACTAAAATAGATGTGTGTGCAGATAATGTGCATAGCTAGAAACACTTTAAAGGGACGCCAATCCATTTTTTAAAAGGAGGTAACAATAACCAGTGCCTTCCACTATGTCCTGGTAAAGATCAGAACCTGTCTTACTTAGACATAGATTTGTCACCAACTTATGGTGTTTGTTAGAATTTTTAAAAGTATGTTTCCTAACTCTGTGATATTACATAAGTAAAGATGTATCATTTTGGCACTAAGATATTCCAGAATTGTTTGCCTCGATTTCCACAAATAAGTTCCCTCATCGGAGATGCCTACACAATGACAAAGGGTTTTCTTTCTAAAGGAAGCTGTGGGGGTCCCCACTAATACAGTACGGCTTTAGTTCACGCTTCTACAACACTCACACTGTCACTCCTGCTGAAACTGGGATCGCTTGAGTTTGTAGTTGCAAGGTAATAAACTGATTCTTTGTCCTTTCATCTCCTAAAATGCCCAAGGTTATTAATAAATATATTCCTCTTGTAGCACAGTCTCTGAGTTACACAATCAGCAGATTAGATCTGCCATTCCTTCTAAGAGCAATGTAGAAAAACCAAGTCCTCTAGCCAGTGCCCTGCCCCTCTCCCCACACTGGCTCTTCTTTCCTGGGTTTCTAATCTTTCCTAGTCTGATATGCAAATCTTCCTTGGAAAAGTCAGCAAAAGCCTATGTGAGTTTATACTTCTTCCAAAGTTACTATCTCTGGTTGCATAGCTCAGAGGATCAGATTGTGCTGTGAATAGTGTTAGTCTGGACAGCATCCATTTAAGTTCTTAAAAAGTGATCTCCAAATACCTTTTCATATCATAGTTCCTACACACAAACATGGGCTACACGACAACATAGCTTGACATTTTAATTCACGTATAAACTTGCAAGCATCTCTCTACTTGGTGGCTCTCAGTCTCTCTGGGGGACAACCCAGAGAGCTGTCCTTTAGTCTCCTTTCATAGTCTTGGTCCTTTTGAACTCCTTGTCACCTTGGCCATTTTATAATCTGACCAGTATGCTGGTCACCAGCTACATACGTCTAAATTAATAAATAATTTGAACAAAATTTAACTTAAAAATCTGCTTTTTTCGTTCTCACTAGCTGCAATCCACATGTTAAGTGGCCAAGCGCAGCTATGCGTACCGTACTCAGCAGTGCAGACATGGGCCACTTTCATACTGTGGAAATTTCTATGTGGCAAACTGGATTTTAGTATTTCAACTTAGACCCCTGGGAGAATTTAAAGTAATAACAAGTAATAAGCCAAACCTTAGGGAGGAAGAAAATTAATTAATAATAAAAATATAAACCAACACATTCAACGTATCAGGTAAAGAATAACCAAATGCTCTGAGTTCCGGATGTTTCCTGAGGCTGGGGATGTATACTGCACTAGCAATCCCAGGGCCAAGCTTAATGTCACACGATTATTCCTAGGCCGAGGAAACAGGTTCTACAAAACCTTTGAATGTATTTACAGTGATTGGACTTCGTACGACTTTCATCAAATAGCTGAATTTTATATTTTTCCCTAGAATAATCATGTGGGTATTTTTCTGGATTATTTTAAAAAGAACATTCTATTCAAACTGTCACTCTATTCTTTCTTGTTTAAAAAGCAATCAAGTCTGGAAAGCTGGTTAAAAAAAAAAAAAAAAAGAAAAAAAAAAACCTTCCAATTGTTTCTAAGCCCTCTCTGTGGAAAAATGAAGAGGCCGCGCCCAGCACTGGTGAGGATGCACCTCTGCTCTCACCAGACATCAGCCATTAGGTTGCTTACCTGTCACTTGCTCCATGAAATTTCCTTGAGACTTTCCGTCTAGACAGGGTCCAAGCAGGGACCAATACCTGCACTATTGAACTACCGTTTGCCTGCCCGTGATGTCACATCCCATTATATTTTCAATTGCAAGCTTACACACTTATGCTCTCTGTCAAACTAAGTAACAAATGGAGACAGGGAATCTCCAAGGAATTAAGTTTTGAACTGGCAAGGGGAATCTACACACCTCAGCAACTTAGGTGTATGTTCAGAGAGATGGAGTCCAGCAAAACTTTTTAAAGGAAAAATGAAGTGAAGTGGATAAAAAATACTTTGAAATAACAGTCTTTGGCCCTGGGGGTTAAAACATCAACTATGCTCATGGATGGGTACCAAGGAAGACATCAGTTCAAGGTCACACAGGTAAGGTGGTAAGACGTCCTTACAGAGGTATTTTCTGTGTGAGGTTATGGTGGCCTCTGTGCAAAGCTGTGGTTGTACAGTCTTTGGAGACAGTTCTTAACAAGCATGAGCATGAGATCTCTTCCTCAGTGTTGCAACATTTAATTTGCACGGTTGATTGATTATTAGGGTTTGACAAGATGGCATCATTTTGGTTCTGAAGACCTCCATATCCATATGAGGCCCTGGCCTGCCTGGAGGCAGAAAAACAACTGACCTCACTTATAATCCTAGCACCTAGTACTCTGTTTGACACAGAGCATGCCCAATAATTGGGTTGAGTAAACGCAACTCACAATTGTAAATACTGTGAAAAATTGTAAAAGTCCTTTCCATTGTAATGCTGAGTCTTTGAATCTAGTCCATTGTTTCTAACGTATAATCTATGTGATTTTTGTTAGCGTGCACCTTTAATTAGGAGACATTTCACTTCATTTGAAATGCTGGTGGGTGCTGATCCTGGCAGTAATCCAGTTGGCTAATGCATCCTTTACTATATTGCTTTCTCCATTTCTTGGGGTAAAATAACCTGGCATTTTCACAGATCTAAAATATACTAATTAATAAGGCTGCCAAAGGAAATGAAGTTTCATCTGGATTGATGTTTTTCCAACTCTGCAAATAGATCACTGAATGATGAGAGTGGGTACTGAGGAGCCAAAAGACAACAGAGTGTGTTTTCAATATTTATAACACAGATACAAACTCACTCTCTAAAATGTAAAAGTATTTTCGTTTCTAAGAGATTTGATTTTTGTAAAATGAGAAAATATTCAAATTTCAAAAGAGGAGCCCAAATATAGCACATATTTCTCAAAGATCACTCGTTCACATGCCTGTGTTCTTGAAAGCAGAGTTCTAATAGTCTTAATTAAAATGCTAACAGTAATATGTTATAATTTAGCAATGCATGCACACGGTGAAGCTCATGGAAATGCTTTCCTGCCTAGGAGGCATCTGGTCCTTCTTAGCTTTACAGAGAGATAAGAAAAGGCAACCTGACCTTACATATTAAATTTTGAGCCAACTGAGTCATATTGTCTGTTTGCAGTTTTTTACTTTCTTATTTAAATTTATTATAGTTGGTACACAAAAATACAAAACTCCAGATATTGGTATACATACAGTGCTCATATTAACAGTAAATAGATCTATCTCCTCTGGAATTCATCCTTTATTTATGGTAGAGACTTTTAAAATCCTTTCCTTCAGGCTAAGGAAGTGCTCCCCTCATAATACCAAAAGCATACCATTTTTTATAACAGACATTGGGGAATGTACACATTCTCTGAGATGCTTGAGGGATTTGGTATGGGGAATGATTCCATGGCTCCCCTTTATTTACAGCAAGGACCTAGACATTAAACCTCCATCTGTGTGGTTCCTGTAAGAGCACTCACATGTGTGACGGGTCTAACTACCCAGGCAAGCGGTACTTCGATTATCAACCTTCACAGCAGATGAAGGAGAAATCCTTCATTGCTCATTTTAGGCCTGACATTTCATCATTTTCTTCTTGTTTGCCTTGTATTAGTGACAGGGGAAGAAAGAAGGCAAGGAAAGTTGGGATGACTGTAGTTTATATGTGTGTAAACTTCCTTTCTTAAAACAACTGGGGATATGGAAATTTCTAGTTAAATTAAGACTCTCATACGCACAGACATTAATTCAAGTGACTTAGTGACACTTCAGTGGTTCTGACTTATTCATAACATATCCAATATACCACTGCCAACTAATGATAGGAGTCTTTCATAATCACAGTCGCCTTTGTTTGGACTGCATGGTCCAGATTATTGCCCCATTTCCATAGTGAGAAAGGCAGCATGGAGAGATGAAGCAGACCCACTCAAGCAGAGGCTAGGATCAGAAACCAAGTCATCTGATCACACACATGGCTTTTTCCCAAGGTCCATTGGCTCTCCAGCTTCAGTGTTCATCACCACTATAGAAAATATGGGCAATACTGACTCCAGCTCTACCACTCAAGACTCAGTAGGTCTGGGATGAGCCTGGAAATGGGCAATTCTAAGCAGGTAACAGGATTCTACTATTGCTTTAAATTCCCCTTTGGTTCTTTTACAGCTCAGGAGTCTTTTAGAGCAGGCAAATTCCCCTGGGTGCCCTTCCCAAGGTGCTTTTATGACAACCCATTAACTGTCACCATCACAGTGCCTGCAAGAACACCTCACACCTACACACCACTGAATGTTGCATGTTCTGATGACCAGTCAAGTGAACCATGAGCAAAACTTTTCTTGTGAAGCCTATTTTAGCTACATTTAGGGAAAGTAGGAATCTTTTCCTCTTCTCAGCCACTGAATTTATTAAGCATGATGAGACAAAAGTAAACAAGAAAAATTGTCCCATGCCCTCAACTTTACAAGGGGCCATTTATGTTCCCGAAGCAATGTGAGCTCCAACTATGAAGCAGGTTTTTTAGGGCACAGTCATCTCTGCAAACCCAGGATATTGCTGTTGGCATTGGCGCATGCTTCCTTAGCCTTGGAAAGGGAACTGATTTGTTCTTGCCCCTTAGGCAAGAGACATTCCTAAGATTGCTCACCCTAAGTAATTTCTTCAAGCATGCCGTCTTCTCTTTGGCTGTAAAATACGTCACATTAAATGAACACTGACCTGTTATTTTTCTTTTCAAACTACACCTAGAAGCAGCCAAATTGTGGCCACCTCCTCTCCATTGCCCCAGTAATTAACCAGAAGTGAAGATAATGTATAATACAGCAATATTCTGCGTATATTAGACATGACTGGTCAAAATAAAGATGCTGAAAGAGATACATTACTGACAGTTTGTGAATATTTGATACTGTGGTCTTACCTATGCACACTAGATCCATAAAACCATACATTCCATAGCAGATTTGAAAAAGGATGTCCTTCCTCTGCCACACTGCATAGGGGCTGAAGGCTGACCAGAGGAGCCAAGTCACACTCGCTATTAAGAACAGGGATCCTAGGATTACAGCGATCATCTGAACTTTCTCAACCAGTGTTATAGAAATGCTCTGCCACTAAAAGAAAAACAGAGGCATGTAAGGAAAAGTTCTGTGCAGAGTTAAAAAGAAAAGGGAAAAAGCACGTGTTTAGTGTTTCTCTTCATGATGCCATTCTCCTTTCGATCTGACCATCCCCCAAATAAATTTCTCCATTATATGCAGGACATAAAATCAGACAAGCAGATAACGATCAATGAATTGCCCTTGACTCTGTCATTTTCATGAATTCTCCATTCTCAGTGTTGAGTACAGTTTAGTCCAGATCATAATACTGAGTGCGAGTGGTTCAGGAATATCGGGTACCTAGAAATCGCACACCCATATGAAAATAATACACAACGAGGGCTCCTCTATCTCATGCTTCCCCGCCCCCTTCACATACTTGGTTTGTTTTTTTTTTTTAAGAGAGGTAAAAATTCTTTCTTATTCTTATAGAAAAATGTAAAATAGCAAATAAATGTGATCATCAGTAAAAACTAGTCATTGACAGTAATGCATATTAAAAGAATCATGCAGAAATTACAGAGCTGTTCTTATCTGTCCACGTTCTTATCTGTTAATCTCACTTCTCAGATGGAACTGGCTCATTATCAGTGCATAAGCCATGGGACACTTTTATCGAGGTTTAGAATTTAGAAATCCAATGGTGGATCTTAGAAACACAGGAAACCATAGTGGCACACAGTATTCAACAAAAAGTAAGTTAATATCCTACTTATTAATATTTGATAGAAAAATCCTTCAGTGGTCCTATTAGCTTGAGAAGGTCAATTAATCATCTTCTCAGTTTTATATGCTTGATAAATACACAAGACAAGAACTGATGGTTGAATCATGAGCAATAAAAATACATTCCATAAGCAATGAAAAACACAGAGCCTGCAGACACTTGGCCTGCGGAGGAAAGGCCTGGCTGCTGCCAGGGTGAGCTCACGGAAGAACCTTCCCCCAGGGAGTGCAACCTGCTATGTCCATTCAATAAAGCTGAGTTTTCTTAACACTCATACTTACCTTAAGCCTGAGCATATCGTCTCTGAATGTACCGTACTGAATGTGACTCAACCCTTACCTGTCATTTCCCTCCACATTCCTTCCCTTTCTCGCTCCCTCCCTTCCTCTCTCCCTCCCTCCCTCCCTCCCTCTGCCCCTCTCTCAATATACTTCATCAGTGGATAACCAAATAATCAACTTGTAATACGTTAAATGTAAATTTGACCTCCAGTATTCACAGATATATTGTTGAATTCTATACGTGTTATGGATTAAATGTCAACATACATTTAAAACAGTACTCTACAATCATTTACTTAACAAAAGGCAGAACCACCAGTCAACGATTCTTTAATGTGATAAACACAGTCTTCATTTTAAGGTGAGGTTTCCTTTTTTCACTTAAAAACTGAATAAATAATAAGCTGTTGTATATTATTTCATCTTTACAAGTAAGCAAGGTGCTATTTCAAGTGCATTTTTGCTTTTCCCTCTTGCTTCCCGATGTAACTAGGATACATTAACCTGCCTGCTACGTATTTAGTGGCAAAGCTCCTTAAGCATGTTGTCACTCAACAAATGCAATCAGAGATGATGGGATGGATAATACTGATTACCAACTTGACAAGATTTATAATCACTTAAGAGGCAAGCCCCTGGCCCTGACTATGAAGGATTATATTGATTAGGTTAGGTCTCTGGCCATGTCTGTGAGGGATTATGTTAACTGTGATTGGAGAGCCCACCCTGAAGTTGGGAATCACCATTCCCAGGTCTTGGGTCCTAGCAGAAAAACAACAACAACAACAGACCCAAAAAATCAACCCAACCCAACAACAAAACCTAACTGAATACAACATGTCACTCTCTACTTCTTAACTACAGATGCAATTTGAATAGCTGCCTCACATGTCTGCTACTATGGGTTGCACAGTGTTGTCAAACAATCCTTTTCTCCGTTGAGTTTATTTGGTATTTTATCACAATGGCAGAAGAAAATAACTACCATATAAAATTGATACCAGCAGTGGGATTTTTGCTTTGATAAACCTGGCCCTGAGGGTTTTAGGATTCTACAACTATTTCACGAATGGGATGTGAAAGGTTATGACCGTTTTCATACTAGAACCCAGGTGTACTTGGCTATTGTAGTAGGTTGGAAGACAAGATTGTTACATCAAATGTGCCTAGAAGAGGCCCAGTTCATGAGGTTTCAGGAGGAACAAGGACAATACAATTCACTGGACTAGGAGGCAACTGTGTGATATTTTGGCCAAGAATCTGCCTTCAGTCTGCCAATGTCTTAAAAAGATGAGTAAAGTTGAATTTAAAGATGATGCACTCTCTTTGATAGAGGGCATTTCACAACAGAAAAACATTCAGGTATGAGCATAGATGGCTACATTCTATGGCTGCTATGCAGTTCTGTAGTTAAAGAAAGAACAAAATATTGAACAGAAAGATATTAAAAATGTGCAGATTATTAAAGAGAAAAAGAGCTTAAGTAAGTTAAACTTTGTAGCCAAGGCACTTGTTGAAAAGAAGGTTGTGACTGTTGAAGCCAAATATCCTGCTCTGCACTGGGATGACAGGACCTGTGCCACAAGAGCATCCCTCTCCCAACCAATCAGGGCTAGAGAGGATCCCTGGCCTACAAAAGGAACTAAGCCCCTAGGCACAGTGTTTCCCCATGATTGGCACAGAGAAGCTTACACATCTATGGTGCATTAGGGACAGGCTGCATCTCAAACTCATGGAACTCGACAGCAGCACCAAGGAGAGACGACCTTGGAGGATGTGAAATATGCAAGACTGAGTGGATCACAGAGAGCAGATAAGGCAATGTGTGCCAGGGTCAGAGTTCGAGAAAGGAGCCCTTAGAGGCTACTGTGCAAAGTTATAAAGATGAAGTCTAAGCTATAGGAGACCCCAGGAAGATGAAGACGCCAGAACCAAGAGGTGTCTGCTGAGGGACGTTGCATGGAATAGAACAAAGTCACAGGGGAGGTTGTGTGTGCTGGAAGAGTGGGGCTAGCGAATCGTTCTGGTGAACTGATGACTCTATTGAAGACCCCATATGCTAAAACTGGAGCTACAGGATTTAGTGTTTGTCCTGATGAGTTTCAATCTTACCTTGGTCTCTTCATCACTTGGTATGCCTTCATCCTTCCCTTCTGGAAATTCTATGCTGTTGCATGTAAAAAATATGTAATAACTCATTTTGGATTTCATAATTAAAAGATTGCCTTGTGTATAAGATGAGACTTGGACTTTGGATTTGTAAACAATATTAGAAGTGTTAAAGACCATAATGACCTTTAAAGTTAGACTGAAGGTGTTTCTACATTATATGATGTGCCATGAAGGGTAGGAAGTCCTGGGCAGAATGGTAAGTAATTATCTTAATTAGGTTAATTGAAGTCTGAAGATCCAGCATTAAAATGGGAAAAACCATTCACGTGGCCTAAGTCCTGGGATGCATAAACCGGAAAACTGTGTCTGACCTTGAACAGTCATTCCTGATTCTCTATCCCTTCATTGTGCAAGTAACGTGACCAGCTTCTGCCAACTCTTGCTGCCAGGATTATACCCTTGAATTTTGAACCAAAATAAACCTTTTTATCCCTTAAGTGGCTTTTTCCAGAGTATTTTATCAAAAACCAGGGGAAAATATAGCCAAGACAATAATCTACACAGTTTCCCCAAGCTTATCCCATTTAGGCCTAGAAAAGAGGCATAAGCTGAAGTGGTCGGACTCCTGCAATCATACCATTAATATACTAGATGTCATAATTCTAGGGAACTTTAATGACAAGTTCATATATCCTCTTCTATGCAATGCTATGACATGTTTCTGGTGATGCTCCAACCCTGTGTCCTGTGGTCTGTTAAAAGAGGATTCTAGCTGGACCTGCCACTGAACACTACCCCACCCCCACCCCCAGTTCTGTGTAATCCTAGATCCACATTCCTAAGGGAAGAAGGTCCAAGCCTGTAAACACCATCAAAGAGGGCTTTTCAGATCAGCATGAATCCTCAGTACTTGGCACACTGCTGCTACAGAACCTAAGAGAAAGTGATCAAGGGCGATCAAGAGATCAAGAGGAAGAGAACGAAGGGATGTGGGGAGGAAGGGAAGCAGAGACCTCTCTCAGTTCATTTTATTTCATGCTCTCAGATATCATTTATTACTCTGGGCACTGAGCAGGCTCCTCCCTCTCTCACTGATTCTACTCTCAACCCTCCCAGCTAGACTCTAAAGCCATCTCAATTACCCAAGCCATCCAGCCTTCCCTTCTTCTTCTCCCTCTTCTGAGGATGGTTCTTCTTTCCTGGCCCTCAAATCCACTGTTTGTGCATCTGCTTAGTGCCTATTACTTCCTCACTTCGATCGCAGGCAGCTCCGTGGTCTCTACATTTTGCACAGACCACAAGTTTTACGATGCTTGAACTTGAAACATATCCCCCTTAGGCTCACCACCTTGTTGATCCCACCCATCAGTGCCTGGAAACGTGGAATGCTGAAAGTGGCTTCTGCCATCCATGTGACTGCCAAGTAGCCATTCTTTTCACATCCATCATCATGAAGTCCCTGCTCTGGCCAAACCACCAGTTGAGTTGAGATCTGTTCCCCAGCACCTAAGTTATTTCTGAATTTCCTTCTCTGCTTCCTGCGCCTGCTCTCATCCTTTCTCTACCTGTGTAAGCAACCATGGCCTGAGCATGCTGTTCTTCCTGGAAGAACAACACAGACACAATTACACCTACCACACAAAGGCCGAGAGAAGAAAAACCGGGAGCAACAAGGGCAGTCCAGCAAATGCCAGCTAAGACTGGGGCATCCACAGGTGTTTCTTGAGCCTGGAAATTATGGCTTCTGAGATCCAGCCACAAAATGAAGATCTTAAGGACGTGAATCTCTTTAATTTGAACTAATTTAGACAAAAAAACTAAACTCACATCATAAAGTACATCTTCTCTGAACAATAACTCTTTTAGAAGTGCTTTTGTCTGTTCCAATACAGACACAGACAATACATATGGCCAGGATTATGACCCGGTGTGAGGGTCCATGCCAGTCCCTCTTCTCAGAAAATAATGTTTATTTCCCTGAAATTGTAATGATGGCAAGCTTACAAAAAGATTATTACTGATAACTTGGGTTTATTACTGCCTACAGAGAAGACAAGATACAGAGAAAAGTCTAGGAATTTTCTATAAAATGTGTCAGGAGACCAAGCCAAAACAAGATCTAAAGTTTCTGGTTAAATGACTTCCAACCAGTAAGACGTACTTGGGTATCCAGGAAACCATCTAAGAGATGTGATCTCCATCCTGCCATCTGAAAGAGTTAAAACATTTTCTAAGAGCCCAGTTTGCTCCTAGAAAATAAAACATGCTAAGAGGATGGCCAGCCTGAACTTGAGCACAGTTTGGTTTGGTGAGCATTAAATCATTGAGCCCAAAGTGCCGGGCTGTGTTTGTTTTTACAAAGAAGGTCAGATATGAATCATAAGCTAATGGGTTTGTAGTAAGATGATAGGCGGGATTACTCACTTGGGCTACCCAAGAGAACATCTGCTCCTAAGGAGTGTCCTCAATTGAAAGAAAAGAACTTAAATGCAATCTATGTTCAATCTTCTTTACATAGTATTTAGACTGTAGCCCTAGAGTTAGGGTTGGAAACATGGACAGAAAACTTGCCATTAAGGAATCAGAATGACAAGAAGATAAAACATTCCTTTGGTTACAGGTCTGTTCTTAATAGAAGTGGCTTGTAGGCTGCAAGATAAAAGTGATTTCATAGTTTGGACTGGAGCTTCTTTGCTAGAAGACCATCTTCATAAACTTTTCAGATCTGAGATAAAATCAGACAAAAGAAAGCTGAACCTAAGCAACCTCTAGAAACCATCAGAAAACAGAACCATGTGTTTAGAAAAGATAACAGCAACTTAGAGAATGAAAGAGGGTTTGTAATCACTGACTCTATGCCAATCAACTCTATACTATAGAGGAAATAGATGGGTAGCATGAAAAAAATCACTTTCTCAAAACTGACTCATGAAGAAATAGAACGCATAAATAGCTCTTTAGGTTATGTAGTCCAGGCTATGCCTCTCAGACTGGCTTCCTCCTCCAGATCATCTTGCCATAGTGTCTTGGGCACTATTGTCCACACACTCAGCCATGAAGCAAAATGTTGAAACATGACTTACTCGAAATATATTACAAAGAAATCATTACAAAGAAAATAAAAAGATCCAAGTAAATTAAACCTATAAATTAATATGTACTGTTGTTTAGTAAGCCATTCTCTCCAAATTTAAGTTCTAGATAAAAATAGAATCAAAATATCATCAGGAAAACTGTTTCCTTGCTATTGTTCATAAATTTACTGAACAGGTCACTCATTTAAAATGATCTTCTGTCAAATGGTGCTAATCATTCCAATATTTATTCCCTTGGATGACAAAAGAAAAGCAAACTTCCACATCCCTGGTTGGAGTGAAATTTCTACAGGAACCATACAGTTTGAAAATCGCTGAGCCCATTTTCTTATATAAGAACAGTCTTCATTGTCATCTCCTGGATACTGGAGAAACATACTTGACTGACACTATCCTGACCATAAACTGTCACTTCATTTAAGTAAAATACCTACACCTAAGTCATATGACCAAAACAAACAGACCAAGCAAAACCTAAAAAGACAAATGGGTAACTTCTCAAGTATTTTGGCACATGTGAGGGCTCCGCGTTATTGAATAAAATTCAGAAAGTCAATGAAACAGTTTCTTCTTAATACCTGGAAATCTCACAGCAGGACAGATCAGACAGATCTGGTTCAAGGCCATGTGAAGTAGCAGATGGGACACACAATATAGGTCAGGGCAAAAGAGATCTGTCAACCTGAAAAGTTCTAAATTCCACTCTAGACAAAAAGAATCAATGTGAGGTAAAGGTTTGATTATGAAACAAGTCAAGGCAAACAGAGGACTGGGACTTGGAGCACGGACGTGCTAACCAGGGAAGTGTCTGTGACTGACCAGAGCCCAGGACACTCATTGCAGAAGTCAAATGAGCCTTTCAGAGTGCTACCCAGAGTTCCCCCCAAGGGAACTGGACTTTCCTTTATAAGCCAATTATTTGAGAACAGGCGAAGGGTCCTATGGCCATAGACTTGGGAGTTTGCTTGAGAAAAAGCTTAGGCATTTCTCTATCATTTTCCTCCTAATTCCCCAAGAGCTATCCACATCTCACTTCTCTCACTTGATTGTCCCGATCTTTTACAGATTTTCATACACGGAACAAGATGCTATGTATTGAGATAAAAACACATGTATCTCAAGTATTCAGTTCTTGAAGCTTCATGCTAACTTCTCTCTCACTTCTTATTTTTTTGTAACAAAAGTAGGTCCTATTCATTATTTGAAATCAGATAAATGTTCCTTATGTGACAATTGCCTAATGTCATTAGCCTTAGTGACTTAAATTTGTCACACATGATTTATAGGTGTACAGCAGTGCCTAATATATGTTTATCCAGTTATTCCTCTAAAGACTGAGCGGATTGTGTTTACATGCTGGGCACCTGGGAACCTTAGGAAAAGAGTGTGAGACTAGAGATGTGCTGAGTGTTCTCTCCACAGAGATGAAGAACTGTCCTTGATAAAGGAGAATGTGAAGATTTTCAGTGCTTTCAAATTTACATTTGCACAGAATTTCCATTGCTGGCAGCTACATCATCATCTCAGTTCATGCAGAACATGCATTGAGTATTCTAACAGTGGGCAGAACAGTGACCTTGGTAACACAGGATGATAGCAAAAGGAAGACATTCTCTTCTGTGGGATTTTTATGATTTTGTCCCTTGCCTATAGGAAGGCACCATGTGTGTGGTACAAGAAAGATAAGGCTAAGAAGTGGTCCCACCACTAAGTACTTTGTCTCATAAGAATCTTGGTGGTACTCTCTGTAACTGGCACTTGATACTCCCTATTGGTGTAGTTTGGGCATGGTTTTCATGTGTTAGAAATTTGGTCCTCAATGTGGAAATGCTGGGCAGTAGTAACTGGGCATAATACTGAATTTAGGAAAATATATGTTTATATGCAAACATATATGCATGTAACAACAATTAATGAAAAAAGAGGCCATGATTTTAAGGACAGCAAGATGGGTACATGAAAGGGCTTGGAGGAAGGACAGGGAAAGAGAAAAATGATCTAATTATATTATAATCTCCAAAGAAAATTAAAGCAGTGTTTTAAAAAGGAAGAAAAAAGAAGGAGGTATATTCCCAGAGGAGTGATACATGTCTTACTCAGACTGTTCTCCTGAATGACAGTGGTATAAGAGTAAGCCCTGCCAGACACCTGGGAGGAGGACCCAGGGGAGGGGTGAGGCCCCAGGGAATCCCCGGGGAGTCTATGGGGCTAATTATACCTGAGAATCCTAACATTGAGCTTGAAGAGGCTACCTCCTGTAGCCAGGCAGGACTTAGTAGAGGGGAAAGGACTGCAACCCACCCAGAAAGCCTTCAAACAAAAATGTGTCTTGATTACAGGGTGTGCAGGAACAAAGATGGAGCAGAGACTGAGGAAATGGCCAACCAATGACTGTCCCAAATTGAGACCCATCTCATGGGCAAGAACCAATTCTTGACACTATTGATACTCTGTTATGCTTACAGGTAGAAGCCTAGCATAACTGTCCTCTGAGAGACTTCCCACAGCAGCCAATGGAAAGAGATGCAGAGAGATACAGCCAAACATTAATTAGATGGAGCTTAGGGAGTCTTGTGGAAGAGTTGAGGGAAGGATTGAATGACCCAAAGAGGATAGGGACACCACAGGACACCAACAGTCAACTAACCTGGACCCTTGGGGGCTCCCAGAGACTGAACCCACATCCAAAGAGCTGGACTAGACCTAGGTCCCCCCAAATATGTAGCAAATATCCAGCTTGGTCTTCATGCAGGTTCCCCAACAACTGGAGTGGGAGCTGTCCCTGAATATGTTTCCTGTCTGTGGATCCCATTCCCCTAACTGGGCTGCCTTGTCTGGCCTCGGTGGGAGAGGATACACCTAGTCCTGCAGAGACTTGATGTGCCAGGGTAGGGTGACAACTTGGGGGGTCTCCCCTTTCCAGAGGAGAAGTGGAGGAGAAAATAGGGGGAAAAAAACTGTGGGAGAGGGGACTGGGAAGAGATTAGGACCAGGTATTGGAACGGAAGTGAATGAATGAATGAATGAATGAATGAATGAATGAATGAATGAAAAAATAAGTGAGCCAGGTACCAGAGTCTCTGCAGCTTCCTGTTTTGTCATGTGATCTCCTTTGCAAATGCTCCTGACTAGTGATGCTATTTACCTCGAGGGCCTCTCCAGAGGATGAGTAGACAGGGCCACCTGACCTTAGCTTCAACCTCCAAAACCGTGAGCTCAAGGTTTTCTTTGTAAAGTGCCCAACCTCATGCACTTTGTTATACCAAATAAGTAAATAAGTGAGAACTAAGCCCTAAGACTGTTGTCTGAGAAAAACTACACTCATCTGAATGATTTGTTCTCTTTCCTTAAATAGAGTCCTTGAGACTGAAGACCACGAAGAGAGCAAGTCACAGAAGATAGTCCTTGAAGCTCAATGTTGACCCTGTAGCATCTACTACCTGGAACAGGACTTTGCTTCTGTTTCAGTTTGAGAAGTCACACAGTGTGATGAGTCCACTAATGTAAAAGTACTTGGCACACACACACATACACACACACACACTCTATACACACACACACACACACACACTCCATACACACACACACAAACACACACACACACACACACACACACACACACACACACACACACACGTTACAGGATTTTCCCTGTCCAATTACATTAGGGCAACAGGAGCCCTGTGATTGGACAGGGAACAGAGAGGAGGAACTAAGAGTTACACACAAGAGAGTCTTGGAGGAGAGGAGAAGGAAGATGGCAGTGGACATGAACTGGTGTAGCGCCACTGATGCTTATTTTATCATAAAGGTTAGAAGTTTGGAATAAGTTGTCTAATCCAGGTGGGCAGCTTTTATCATTATCAATTGGCTCTGGTATTATTGTATTGGCATCTTGTAAATTGTGTTTTTATTGATACATAAATCTGATTGGTTAACTATATGCTTAAGAGTTTTAATTCTACCGGGTAATTGGGTGTTGAGATGGCTGACCGTGGGGCAGGCAATTATCCAGTGGGCCTGGCGTCAGAGATCCACAAAGGGATTCAGCTCCAGAGAGTTGGCGGACTGAGAGAGTGAGATCACCTGGCCGGAGATCTGCTACGGCCTACCGGTTGCCAGCCTGAGCACAGGAACGTGTGGGCTCTCTTTTTTAAAAATATTTCCTGCTACATATATACCCATTCAATGTGCATTTATCAGATGCTTGGCGTGTGTGATATGTATAAAAATCACTAACTTTGTGAGAAACTCCTATTCTTAGGAGGTCAAGGTATACTCATGGAAAAGATGAGCACAATGCTTAGTGGGCAGGTCCATTTCACTCACTGTGGTCATCAGAAGAAGCTTACATATCAAGTAGCCTTGAGTCAAGCTTAGCAGGATGTAAGAGACAGGTAAAGAAGCTGCTGTAGACTTGAGAGAAAGGAAGATAGTGCTGGGGAAATGATATGATTTTTCTTATCAGAAAGTAGAAATTGAGTGTGCAAGTGCTAGTAGGTTTCTACTATCAACTACAGAGCTTGACTCTACCACAAAACATTGACCATTACATAAGTACAAGAAAAATGGCTCTGGGTGTGGGTAGAGATTGCTGCCTGCTTAGCTTCTTCTGTTTTCCAAGGATGAGCAAAAACACTGCATCCCAGCCCATGTCCTCTTCTGTAGTGTGGCTCTTACAACCAACCATGTGGTGGCAATCTTTTTCCTACTCCTCTCTAGAAGGGGACACATTTGACCAATAGTACATGGCAAAAAAGACCCTGTGTCTACCTCAGACAAGACTGTCCTTCTGTAACCAATCTCTAAATCCAAGGCACATAACACCCACTGTGCTGGCCACAGATGTAAACTCTTCAGACCTCAAAATGAAACGCAAGATGAAGAGATCTGAGCCTCAGGTCAGCTCTTCTTCGCACCATGCTGGGAACACGCTGGCGGTCAGTACAGAGCTTAGCATCCCACCCCTTCATTTGAGCTGCACAGCTTCTTACCCTCCCCCCTTTTCTTTGACTTTATAGGAGATCCCAGTTCATGACTTTTCTGCTTTACAATTTCCTTGGTACTAAGGAATTTACTAATTTACTAAGTAATCTGATTTTTCTTCCCCATCTCCTTTTACCTATACCTTAACAATTCTGTAACAATAAAAACAAAACAAACAAAACTCTTAACAACAATAGAGGTGCTTCATGAATGATAGAAGTATTTAAAAAATAGTTGCTTGCTAGGGCAAGCCTCTAAATGACTGAGACCCACACAAGTGGAGGAAATACATGATATGTAAGCTAGGTCTGATAAAACTAAGTTTCAGAGTCTGAAATAAATGCATGTCCATAAAACAGAAAAACAAGTGGAATCTTCAACAACTATATACTTAGTTGTTGTGTACTATGTTCTTCTACAAAATATTTTAAGTACACTTAGTCTCCTGGCAAAAACTAAAGAAAAAAACCATTGGCCTAAGCATGGTGCATTCTGCTTCTGTCTTGGCCAATTCGAACTATGGGTCAGGGATTCTAAGATCCCTCCTCTTACTGTATGACTTTGGGCAAGAAAGGCCTTATTTTGCTCATCATTAAAATGGGATAACAGTAAAAGATTGGGTGGGGTTCAGTGATAGAACTCTTACTTATCATACAAAAAACCTAGACTTTAATTCCCATACCACGAAGGGGAATATATATATATAAGATATATGTGAGATATATATCAGCATATTTCATATGGTTGTAGTAAAGGCTAAGTAAAATCTCTCTCTCTCTCTCTCTTTCTCTCTCTCTCTCACACACACACATACACACACACACACACACACACACGCACACACGCACACACACACACACACACACACAAGGGCTGCATTTAGCTATACACTTGAGTCCACACTACACCTTCTCTGAGAAAAGCAAATTCCTGAGCCCTGTTCATAGATAACATCTGGTAAAGAGTGCTCACTGCTGTTCCTGTTGATGGCCACACCATCCAGCTTCCAGTTAGACCCCAATCCACAAGCCATTTCCTGATATCATATGACTTTTACATGAACTCAAGGAAGCCCCATTCACTGACACGAACACTGAAATCTCCCATGTGCAAAAGGCAACTCACTGCTACCCTGTGAGGAGGGGAAGAAGATGTGAGATGGTAGCGTATTTTCTCCTTCCCTTTGGAAACGCTTAAGCACATTAGACAGATGCCTTTTTGGGACTCTTCAGTTTTTTCTCTGTCCCTCCTCCGATTAAAGTTTTCTAGAAATCAGGGGGAAAAATGCTTTTCCTCCAGGGCATCTTCCCCTTGCCTAAATACTATACCACTCACTCACATGATAGTTGAGAATCCATGAATCTGAGGGCCCTGAGAAAGTACGGGATGCTGTGGTGAGATGCCTAGGCTACCAGACAGAACTCCTAACCATGTAGTGAGGGTGGAGGCCTGAGGCCAGTGATTGCTACCAGCTAAGAGATTCAGTAATCCCAAGACACATAAACACAGGCAAGTAAGTGTGGTGTAGAGTTTAAAACATTAGAAGGTGTAATGGCTGGTTTTGTGTCAACTTGACACAAGCCAGAGTCATCAGAGAGGAAAGAACTCAGTTGAGGAAATCCCTCTTTGAGATCCAGCTGAAAGGCATTTTCTCAATTAGTGATCAAGGGGGAGGGCCCAGCCCACTGTGGGTGGTCCTGAATTGTATAAGAAGGAAAGCTGAGCAAGCCAAGGGGAGCAAGCTAGTAAGAAACATCCCTTCATTGCCTCTGCAGCAACTCCTGCTTCCAGGCTCCAACCTGACTTCCTTTGATGATGAACAGCAGTGTGGAAGTGTAAGCTAAATAAACCCTTTCCTCCCCAACTTGCTTTTTGGTCATGGTGTTTAATCACAGCAATAAAAACCCCAACTAAGATAGAAGGAATACATTAGAAAAAAATATTCCTCAGAAGGTATAAACACTTCTGAGGTTTTTTTCTTTTAACTTAATCTTCCCCTTCTTGCCTTTGCTAAGAACTGTGAGTTTTCCTTCATGCACATCTATAGAAATATTTAAATAACTCCTTTAGTCCAATAATCTAACATAACATCTGATTTCAGATATCACACAGTGCATGTGAGCAATATGACCACTGGATGAGAAATGGAGCAAACTCACTCACGCATCAGGTCCTAGAGCCACAGACTATAAAGAAGAATGGTGTACTTCCCAATCCAAGTTATGACAGCCCAGTACGGCTTCCTGATAGAGGCAAGGTTTTCTGTGAATGTCAGGGAGAAATCTGGAGATATAAAGTCTGAGCCGAGGCCATCAATGTGGCAACAGCCTCAGCAGGCATCACAAAGGGTAAGTGGGGGTAGTGGTAGGTGAATGGTGGTAGATGAGTGGTGGTGGGTGGGTGGTGGTGGGTGGTAGTGGGTAAGTGGTGTAGGTGGGTGGTGGTGGGTGGGT